>CM072663.1:48938288-49538288 GCA_036884735.1 Huso huso | reverse complement strand
GGCAAGCCCGCAGGCGCCCGGCCAGACTACAGGGGTCGCTGGTGCGCGGTGAGCCGAGGACACCCTGGCCGACCTAACCCTCCCTCCCCCTGGGCGACACTAGGCCAATTGTGCGCCGCCCCCCGGGAGCTCCCGTCCACGGCTGGCTGTGGAATAGCCTGGACTCAAACTCGCGACGTCCAGACTATAGAGCGCATCCTGCACTCCATGTGAAACGCCTTTACTGGATGCGGCACTCGGGAGTCCCTGATATTTGTTTTAATATTTTTATTTTCCTCATTTGATTTGTGCTTGTGGTGGCATTTTTTCAATTGCTTATTTTCCGTGCATGAGAGTCATGTATGTCATTTGGATTGGTTGAGTTACTGGTTGTGACGGGGGACTGCCCCGTCTTTATGAACATGGTTGGGACTGGCAGGGAGGGGGTTAAATTCCTCCCTGCCAGGAAAACATGTGAGAATGTGGCTGGAGCCCTAATTGAATAATCAGCAATTATTGATTAATTGGGCTCCAGCCACAGGGGATAAAAGCCAGGGGAGAGGCCCTGGCTAGAGAGAGAGTTCTGGAAGGAGAAGGAGCCAGTGTTTTTCTGTGTGTGCTGCTTTTCGGTTTGATTCCAGTGAAGGCGTTGCCCAGCCTGGAAGCTTTATTTGTAAGTTTTGTTTTGTGTCTATTTTGTGTTTTGAAACCTTTTTGTTTGGCCCTCATGCCTGTTTATTTGGTGTATTTTGTTTAAATAAAAACTTTATTTTTGAACTTTCAAACTGTCTCTGAGCCTCACCCTCTGCCAATCCTGCCACATTTGGTGCTCAGAAGTGGGATAACGCCACCTGGAGGCTCAGGGCAGTATTTTTTGTTTTGGGAGTTTTTTTTTTGTTTTTTTTTTGAATTTTGGGAGTTTTTTTTTTTTTTGAAAAAAAAAAAACATGGGCAAGAAGAGCAGCAACAACAGCAGTTGCCACCACCACCCCAAACCCTGTGTGAGGACCCAGCGAGCCTCTTCCCGTGGTGTTCCTGGTGCAGGAAGGAGGATCATCGGTGGAGGTCCTGTCCAGATGGGCCACCAGCTGACTGGTGCGGGCGCTGTGAGGCGGATGGCCACAGCTGGGCAGGATGCCCCCACAACCCGGACCAGGAGCAGCTGCAAACCCCGTCCTCGGCAGCCACCCCACCACTTCCAACATCACCACCTTCACCACCATCATGGGAGATCTGGGAGTGGCTGGTGCACCCCGAAGCAGACCTCCCCCACGACCTTCCCATAGCCATCCGCACGCTGTGGCGTCGAGATGGGGAGAGGTGGGAAGAGTGGGAGAGACGGCACCACCCGGTTTCCCTCCAGGATATAGCTAGCATGGTGCTGGATTACCTGGAGGTAGACATGGGAGGGGGCGGGGTCATGGAAGTAGAGGAGCCAGCGCCACTGCTGCCAGTACGGGCATGAAGAGGACGCGGTCAAGAGCTCGACTGGGAGCCAGACGAGGAGGAGTCTGGAGAGGAGGTTGAGCCAAGGCCCCGAGAGCCAGAGGGGTGGAGCCGCCGTCCCGAGAGCCAGAAGGTGAGGAGCCGTCCCGAGAGCCAGAAGGGGAGGAGCCGTCCCGAGAGCCAGAAGGAGAGGGGGCCGCTGCTGCCGCCCAGAGGGGGGGGAGCCGCTGCCGTCGCCCAGAGAGGGGGAGCCGCTGCCGTCGCCCAGAGAGGGGGAGCCGCTGCCGTCGCCCAAGAGGGAGGAGCCCGAACGTCCACAGCCCGAGAGGGAGGAGCCCGAACGTCCACAGCCCGAGAGGGAGGAGCCCGAGCGGGAGGAGTCGGTGCGTCCACGGCCCGAGCGGGAAGAGTCGGTGCGTCCACGGCCCGAGCGGGAGGAGTCGGTGCGTCCACGGCCCAAGAAGGGGAAGCCCACAGGCCCAGGGCTGAAGGGACCCGCAGGGGAAGAATACAGGCTGTTCCCACCAGCACCGCCCAAGGATGCCTGCACAGCACCGCCCAAGGATGCCTGCACAGCACCGCCCAAGGATGCTCCGACCACTTCGCTCAGGGATGTCACCTCGCCATCGCCTGGGGATGCTGGTTCGCCATCGCCGGGGGATGCTGGTTCGCCATCGCCTGGGGTTGCCTGCCTGTCCGCATCGCCTGGGGTTGCCTGCCTGTCCGCATCGCCTGGGGGTCGCTGCTGGTCCGCCGTCGCCTGGGGTGGAGCTACTGTCCCGGGCACCAGAGGGGCCAGAGGGTCCAGCGCCGCCAGAGGGTCCCGCGCCGCCAGGGGGTCCAGAGGGTCTAGCGTCGCCAGAGGGGCCAGGGGGTCCCGCATCGCCAGGGGGTCCAGAGGGTCCAGCGCCGCCGGAAGGACCAGCCGTTCCCGCCTCCGCCACCAGAGGGAGCCGGGCCGCCGTTCCCGCCTCCGCCACCAGAGGGAGCCGGGCCGCGGTTCCCGCCTCCGCCTCCCGAGGGTCCGCTGCTGCTGCCGTCGCCTCCCGAGGGTCCGCTGCTGCTGCCGTCGCCTCCCGAGGGTCCGCTGCTGCTGCCGTCGCCTGGGATCTTCGAGGATCCTGCTTCGCCTGGGGTTGCCAGGGATCCTGCTTCGCCTGGGGTCGCTACACTGTGGCCGGAGCCCCACGGAGGGGAGTTGCCGGCCATGAAGAGGGGGGGGGAGGTCAGGAGACCAGCTCCCCCAGCTGCACTTTCGCGGCAGGATAGTGTGTGGCCGGAGCCCCGGAAGAGGGAGCTGCCGGCCACGAAGAATTGGGGGGTGCCGGACCTCCCACCATGGCCACCCCCATGGACACTGTGCTTCTCCCTCTTCCGGGACTGAGACTGAGGGGGGAGGTGGCCATTTAGGCCATGTTGTGCTTGGCACAAGGGGGGGGATATGTGACGGGGGACTGCCCCGTCTTTATGAACGTGGATGGGACTGCCAGGGAGGGGGTTAAATTCCTCCCTGCCAGGAAAACATGTGAGAATGTGGCTGGAGCCCTAATTGAATAATCAGCAATTATTGATTAATTGGGCTCCAGCCACAGGGGATAAAAGCCAGGGGAGAGGCCCTGGCTAGAGAGAGAGTTCTGGAAGGAGAAGGAGACAGTGTTTTTCTGTGTGTGCTGTTTTGATTCCAGTGAAGGCGTTGCCCAGCCTGGAAGCTTTATTTGTAAGTTTTGTTTTGTGTCTATTTTGTGTTTTGAAACCTTTTTGTTTGGCCCTCGTGCCTGTTTATTTGGTGTATTTTGTTTAAATAAAAACTTTATTTTTGAACTTTCAAACTGTCTCTGAGCCTCACCCTCTGCCAATCCTGCCACACTGGTTTAAAATGAGGGCCCAAACTTTAGGTATCTGTGTCACAAGTGGAGAAGGAAGCTAAGAAAACTTTGAACTCATCTAAGACATGGTAAATATTAAAACAAACTGCAGTTGGTGAGATTAGACATTATCATACATGTAACATACTGAATAAATGTTGTGATACATTCATTGAAAGACCCTATTGTCAGAAGGTATTGGAATTTTAAACTCAATTTCTCCATGCTGGAATACATTACTTCAGGGTAATAAAAGTCTTACAGCATTGTTGCAATTTAAACATTGATTATATCACTTGTCTCCCAGGAAATTAACTGCACTAGTGCATCACATGCAGTCCCATGCCATACCCAAGCAATGTACAATGCACAATTTATATTTGATTCAAACCTTGTAGAATTGAATTGCAAACACAACATCAGAAGCAATTACACCTACCTTATTATTTTAAAAAGTTTTTATCCATCAGTAGTTTATGTTTGATTTTATCAACTTGCAGCAAAAAAGGTATGTCTCAGAATAAAAAGTGTGTGGTTGTGTTGTACTTGACAGCTAAAATATTAAACTTGACTTCCTAGCAATAAAACAAAAGCTGGAGTTGGATATTAAACTGCTATATGTCAGTCCATTCAGTGTGGAAAACAAGCATTATACAATACTTGTTTGGAAATACTTTAGTAATAAATGTAAAGCAGATAATATACAGTATTGGGTTGGATTGGAATATGGAAGGTAAAATATAACAATAAATTAGCCAAGTATATTGGAATATTTTACAGGAAATACCTACCTATTATAACTTATTTTCACAGCGCTGATAGCACACCTCAGTCCTGACATGAACTCACCTGTGATTCAGAGCTGGATCCCGCTTAAGTGAGACTGCCAATTGTGCATAATTTGGGGCCAATATGCATGCTGAATAATGGCTACTAGAAGAGCCATTTTAAAGGGTCCAAAATAAAACCAACTTGTTATTCCTTTTGCATTTTAGATTGTCCAATATGTCCTAAATATGATGTTTGCAGGCTTAGAACATAACTGGCATTATGGTATATTTTCTCATCTATTTATATTGGGTTTAATCCCTTGAAAATCACGCTTCAACCCCATTGAGTAATTTCCTATACAGACGTGCTCAAATTTGTTGGTACCCCTCCACAAAAAATGAAGAATGCACAATTTTCTCTGAAATAACTTGAAACTGACAAAAGTAATTGGCATCCACCATTGTTTATTCCATATTTAATAGAAATCAGACTTTGCTTTTGATTTTTTATTCAACATAATATTGTAAATAATAAAACAAATGAAAATGGCATGGACAAAAATGATGGGACCGCTAACCTAATATTTTGTTGCACAACCTTTAGAGGCAATCACTGCAATCAAACGTTTTCTGTAGCTCTCAATGAGACTTCTGCACCTGTTAACAGGTAGTTTGGCCCACTCTTCCTGAGCAAACTGCTCCAGCTGTCTCAGGTCTGATAGGTGCCTTCTCCAGACTGCAAGTTCCAGCTCTTTCCATAGATGTTCGATAGGATTCAGATCAGGACTCATAGAAGGCCACTTCAGAATAGTCCAATGTTTTGTTCGTATCCATTCTTGGGTGCTTTTAGCTGTGTGTTTTGGGTCATTATCCTGTTGGAGGACCCATGACCTGCGACTGAGACAGAGCTTTCTGACACTGGGCAGTACGTTTCGCTCCAGAATGCCTTGATAGTCTTGAGATTTCATTGTGCCCTGCACAGATTCAAGGCACCCTGTGCCAGGCGCAGCAAAGCAGCCCCAAAACATAACTGAGCCTCCTCCATGTTTCACTGTAGGTATGGTGTTCTTTTCTTTGAAAGCTTCATTTTTTCAACTGTGAACATAGAGCTGATGTGATTTGCCAAAAAGCTCCAGTTTTGACTCATCTGTCCAAAGGACATTCTCCCAGAAGGATTGTGGCTTGTCAATATGCATTTTAGCAAATTCCAGTCTGGCTTTTTATGTTTTTCTTTCAAAAGTGGAGTCCTCCTGGGTCTTCTTCCATGGAGCCCACTTTCGCTCAAAAAGCGACGGATGGTGCGATCAGAAACTGGACGTACCTTCACCTTGGAGTTCAGCTTGTATCTCTTTGGCAGTTATCCTTGGTTCTTTTTCTACCATTCGCACTATCCTTCTGTTCAATCTGGGGTCGATTTTCCTCTTGCGGTCGCGCCCAGGAGGTTGGCTACAGTTCCATGGACCTTAAACTTAATAATATTTGCAACTGTTGTCACAGGAACATCAAGCTGCTTGAGATGGTCTTGTAGCCTTTACCTTTACCATGCTTGTCTATTATTTTCTTTCTGATCTCCTCAGACAACTCTCTCCTTTGCTTTCTCTGGTCCATGTTCAGTGTGGTGCACACAATGATACCAAACAGCACAGTGACTACTTTTCTCCATTTAAATAGGCTGAATGACTGATTACAAGATTGGAGACATGTGTGATACTAATTAAAGAAACTAATTAGTTTGAAATATCACTATAATCCAGTTATTTATTATCTTTTCTAAGGGGTACCAACAAATGTGTCCAGGCCATTTTAGAATATCTTTGTAGAATAAGCAATAATTCATCTCTTTTCACAGCTTCTTTGCTTTATTCTATGACATACCAAAGGCATGCAAGTATACATGATAAAATAGCTTTTAATTTCATCACTTTTCAGGAGGAATGAAGCATTATTTCAATGAGCTGTAAGGGTACCAACAAATTTGAGCACGTCTGTATATATATATATATACATATATTTTAATCAAATTGTAACATTTCTCTCATTCTACCTTTCAGTACGGTATAAAGAAGAGAGAGGAAAAAGAAGCTGAAGCTCAGGCAGCCATGGAGGTGGCAGCAGAGGGGAGTCTTACCCGCCCAAAGAAGGCAATACCTGCAGGCTGTGGCAATGAAGAAGAGGAGGAAGATGAAAGCATTCTAGACACTGTCATGAAATATCTTCCTGGCCCCTTCCAAGACATGTTCAAAAAGTAACAGGGCTAAAGCTATTCGATTGTTACCTTTGTTTATAAGGCAAATGTATTCTCCCTGGGAGATTTAGAACACAGTCCCAAGTATACCATGGTCCACCTGTTATTTTTTGTTTGTTTGTTTGTTTGTTTGTTTGTGTGTGTGTGTGTGTGTGTGTAAATAGCCTCTGGTTTAAACAAAAGAAAGAAATAAAAATAAGCAACATTCTTTAAAAAAACCTCTGAGTATAAGCCATACTTTTACCTTTTAAGAAAAGCTCAGAGTCATACCATGTTGTTGTACAAGTTTCGTTGTTATTTCAAGCATTTATCTAACCTTCTATAGTGCTAAACATATTTCCTAATACACCCCATGAACACTAAATGTAACATTATATGGTAAAAAGGCAAAAAAGTATGCAGTATATTGGAATAACAACTCTTTTTTTTTTTCAAGCATGCCAGTGTTCAAGTCATTTGTGAATATCTGTACAACTTATTTTCAGTGAATTGCATAAAGGATTAAGGCAATAATTCTGGTATTCTGTTTAATTTTATTGTCTTGTTAAAGCAAATTTCAAGGAAAAAATGTTCAATGAAATAAGTCAAATGTTTCCTCTGCATTACACAAACTAACACAGAACATAAATTGGTCATCAGAATTTGAAAACAATGCTCATTTTCTTCATTTGCATATTGGCCGATTAAGCTTATCACTGCACTGTGCCACTCAAACTAGTGGTTTAGTTTTTGAACTTGTTCAGCAATGTTTTTATGTCTTGAAAATAAAATGACAGTGTGCAGAATGGATAGAGAACTCTTGTAAAGACCCAAGAGTTCCAGAAACTGGAGGACTAGTTTTTTTTTTATTTGTTTTCAACTTCTTCAATGTAAATACCTTGCTTCACTATATTACACTGGTTGCTAGATAACTTTTATTCTTTTCATCCAAGCTTATACTTCATCTTCAGTATCAGACAGTGACAATGGTGCAATATTATTCTATTTTAACTTGTCTGTTATCTATTGATAAACAAAGGGGAAATCCCAAAATGGGCAATAGCAGCCAATCTTCATTATCGTTGTGTTCAGCTAAAGCAGAAGATTACAGATTATATGGCTGTGGTGTTTACAGTATGTCTTCCTAGTAGAATAAGATTTTTGTAAATGTAAAAATGTTTATTGTTATCAATTTAACTCACCAGTAACAAATGTTAGCCTTTCGCGAGATTTGGGGGGCAGATGCTGTCTATCATTACCAATTTCCTATTTAAACCTTAATTACACACACCTTCCCTGTCTAGTGTCTTTGTTTTAACAAACATTCAGACTGTGTCTGAATAGTGACTCAACCTACAATTTGCTTAAGCAATGTCGAAACATCGTTGCCTTGCTTCTTTGTCCGACTCTGACAACTTTGATCAAATAATCTTTGATCCTACCTGCACCGAAGATAGTTCTCGTCCATCAGTTTCTTTTTCTTTGGCTTCAGCCGCATCATCACCAGTCAACCCTGCGACTATCCAGTATCCAGCTCAGCATCCATGCCATTCAAAGCGCCGGTCCCATACTCAGTCTCCGCTGCACCTGCACTATAAAGATTGGCCCATCACCAAACTTTTAAAAGCTTTGTTTGATAAAGGCATCAACATTCCTGTCGACATTGATCAACTAGCTGTATTCAATTTATATTTCGAAGCTATATCCGCAGAGCCCGTCTTTCCTCCTCGCCTGCAAGCAACTTCAAGCGGACGTACCTTACCCGCTCCACAATCCGCACCTGACCTCACAGAGCCTTCTCAAATCTCTGTTCCACCCCGAGACCACGTTCTCCACCTTCATCAGAGCATCTTTGAAGATTTAAAAGACCTCATCCAGTCTATAACAAACTGGTACTTCATCCTTGGTCCCTGCTATTGACATCCCGGAATACAACCTTGCATCAGCAATGGCTTCTGGTTCCCACTCAGCCTCTAGCATTAAGCATCACTCCCTTTCAGCGAATATTAGGAAATAAATAATCAAAGGTAAAAATGTAAATTTGGTCTCCATACTCATTGCCACCTCCAAGTTTTTGGACCACCGCGTAATCGATTGCGGGGGCTTTTCAGTTACCCTCAAATCCCGTGATCCACGCCTGCTGAAGAATTTAACCTTGGGGGAGGTTGTCCTCGTCTTTTCCATTTACCGTGACGATCACTGCTCAGTCTACTGACACCGGTGACACGAGCTGGATCAATATCTATTCTACATCGTGGAACTCTCTGTAAGATACGGGGGTACCATGTTCTTCGAGTATCACAAAGCTTTCTCAGCCAAAATTGCTTCTATTCTATCTTCAGACAACCATATTATCGACTGGTCCTCCCCCGACTTAGATCTCTTTAACTGCATCTTCAGCTGGCTATGAGCTAATGCTTGTGGTGTCTGCGCCTCCACAGAGCACCCTACCTCCCTTTGTCCAAAAGCAGATGCAAGCTCATTCAAGCCTGGTCAATGCTCCTCCCCTCCATGCTTTAATACAAACCCCATTCATTCAGCAGCTCCGCCGAACAGATCTACAATTCAGGACAGATACGGTCGCAATATCAACTTCTCCAGAGCCAAACAGATTTGTAATAATTTCACCACTGCTGTTTGTTACCACAAAACCTGCAGATATCTCCACACCTGCAGTTTCTGCGGGGAGGCTCACTCGAAATCCATCTGCCCCTCTGTTCCCAAATGACAATCAAATTTATTGTCAGTCTTCACACCCATAAATATTCCAGCACTAGAAAAGGCGCTCCAGCACCATCCAGACAAACTGTTTACGTCCTGTCTCGTTGACGGCTTGTCAAATGGATTCTTCACCTGGCTTTGCATTCTGCTTTAATCAAACCAAAAACTGTCAGCTCTCTCATTCAAGCCGAAATCGATAAAGGCTTTATGGTCGGTCCATTCATAGCTCTTCTCTTTCCCACCTATTGCATCAACCCTTTAGGCATTGCAATTCGTAAATATTCAGGAAAGAAATGCCTCATCATCAATTTATCAGCACCTAGAGGAACCAGTACATGCAGTATACATTCTCTCATTCCACACAATCAATTCTTCCTACATTACGTAAAGATTCCAGATGCTATTAAATCCATAAAAACAGCAGGTCGCGGTTCCTGGCTGGCTAAATCCATTATCTCAGATGCCTTTAAACTTATGCCCATCCATCCCTCCCTTCGCCACCTGTTCGATATCTGCTGGGAGGGTGAATACTACTTTGCTACTCAGCTTACATTCGGCTGCCGCAGCAGCCCAAAAATATTTAACAAGCTCTTAGAAGCACTTTGCTGGATTCTCCTCAACTCATACCACGTTCCATTTCTCCTCCAATTAATGGGTGATTTCCATCTTATATCACCTACATCAGACCCTCCAGCTCAAGCAATCAAACAGTTAAAAAATCTCTTTTCTGCTGTCGGCGTTCCACTTTCCGAAGACAAAACCATCGGCCCAGTCAAGTCACTGGAATTTCTAGGAATAACACTTGATACAGAAAAAATCAAAGCCAGACTCCTTCCTGCTAAACTGGAATGCATTCGCCTTCTTATTAATAGCTTCCAAGTCTCCACTTCCATCAAAAAAACGCGATCTATTATCTCTTCTCAGACATTTCAACTTTGATTACGCATCATCCCCCAGGGTACAACATTAATTTCTCGTCTTGTGGCACTCCCCACTGCAGCAAAAAACTTAAACTCCTTCATTAATATATTGTCCGAAGCCAGAAAGGATATAAAGAAGTGGACCACACTAATTGCACACCGGAACGGCCTCTGTCTTTTTTTACAAAGACTTAATCTCCGCTTCCCACGATCTCGCTGTCTTGACCAATGCTTCACTCATTGGATTCAGCGGCTTTCTCGGATCGCAATGGTTCTCCAGCAAATGGCCCCCAGAAATCCAGAACCTATCTCCCCAGCAAAAATCTACAGCTCTCCTAGAATTGTACCCCATCGTCACAGCTGCTCACCTCTGGGGTCACCAATGGACAAGAAAATCTATTCTCTTTTATAGCAATAAATCGACAGTTCACATCATTAATAAAGGGCACTCTTCACCCCCCCCACCTTGTTATGCAAATGCTTCGACTTCTAATCTGGATCTCGGTCTCCCACAATTTTATAATTCAAGCCTGTCACATTCTTGGTACCCACAATAATGCAGCTGATGCTCTTTCTCGCCTACAGATTTCCCGGTTTCATCATCTGGTCCCCGCAGCATCCCCATCCCCTCTTCAAATACCTCAACTCCAACATCTGCTGTTCAATTGAATCAAACACTTTTCAACCTCCTGCATTCTGCCCAGCGCTACATGGCCACAGCACTAGCCCCGGCTACTAGATCATCCTACACCACTGGCTGGATGACATTCGCAACTTTCTGTGTGCAAAACCATATACATCCTATCCCGTTTAATGAACAATGGATCCTCGCCTTTATTGTCTATGCAAGGGATTCTCTCCATCTGGCTCCCGCTACCATTATTGTACATCTCTGAAATCCAGTACTTCTACCGCCTCGTGTCTGTGCCTTCCCCAACTCTTCTATCCATTTCAACAGTCCGTCTGGCACTCAGAGGGATCCTCAAGAGGATCCCTCTTTGGGGAGTAAGTGAGCCTCACTTCCCCGAGCTTAGGTTAAGCTACGCTTCCATGACCTTTGTTAAAGGGAGGTTCTCTCACGCGAGTCAGAGGGGATCCCCGACCACACTATCCTTTCGCAGCTCATGCACTTATCTTACCTCATAACGAGGCTCTGTCCTATCTCTAATTTTACTTTACTCTCCCAGTGCTCGAGTCCCGACTAACCCATCTGCTCTGCTACCTTATATGTTCCCTGCGGGATGCTCCTCTGCTCCCGGCTTCAGAGGCAGCGCCTCACCTCATTTGAGGGCAGCACCAGATCAGTCAGGGTACCCTTTATTATCATTTCCTTTCAGGTCTCAACAGCGCCAAGACCTATTCTCTCACCCTGGGAGGCAACTCTGCCAGGTCAGAGCTTTCTTATGTTTTCAGATCCTCGGGGCACGCAGCCTTCGAGACTGAACCCTCTCCTCCATGTGGGACGGCTCCCCGGTCAAAGATCTCTTTCTGTCCAGGCCACAGCCTGTTCAGAAGTCTGGGCCGGCAGCCCGCTTCTCTAAGTCGGGCTCTCTCCGTCCACTACTCTCCCACTAACAGCTCGTTTCTGTCTCCTCTGTCCTATCCTATAGTCCCAGCGAACGCCCCGTGAAATATGGGAACATATTCTCAATGAAGTGACAAAATATCATTGTGATGGTAATGTAATAATTACATTGCAGAGAATAACAAATGGAAATTGTACTAAAATATAACCTTATTCAAGAGCAGGTCCAATAATGAAATTAGCTGCAGGCTTTCACTTAAAGACACAAAAATAATTGCTTGTGAAGTACATTGTTACATTGTCTTACCTTGTTTATTAATAAAAGGGAAACCACCAATACTACATTTCCAATCTCCCAAGCTTGTGGATTAAAAACTATGGCAAAAAAACAACAACCCTGCAGTCGATGCCTACCTTAGTTTTATTTCCCCTCAACTTTTACTTCAACAGAACAGGCATTTTCGTTCCTTGCTTGTTTGATCTGTTGCTAATTCTGTGCAAACGTGTACAACTAATAATGTAAATAGTTTCAAAGTAAAGGTGGAAGCCATTCAAATGTGATTGGATAGAACTGGACAAAAAAACAGGAGTGTGATTATCAACGTGAAACCCCATGTTGTTTACCTTTTATGGTTTGATTGCATTACCTGCTACATGCTGGTTTTATTTATCACATTATCAAACTGTGTCCTTGTTTCCAAGAACTAACCCTTGTTGTTTGTTCCTATTACTCCCTTTTTAAAGTACCATTATGTAAGACATGGTTATGTAAAATCTTAAATTGGCCGGTGGGTCCAATTAATATGATGGAACATATAATATAAGCTCCAGTTGATCAGAAATATCAAACTGCCCACAAAGGTTAGCCTTTTGTTTAAAGATGTTATGCTGACCATTCAGGTTGTTATCCAAGACCTTTAATGAATACTAGAGGAAATATTTGCCAAATATAGTCAGAACATCCATCACATGTTCATTTTAATGGGAATGTATGTACACTTAAATACTATGACAACATAAATGGGCTATTTTGCTGTTAAGTGCACCTGGTTCTCCTTCTTCAATTATCAATTATGCTGACATAATGAAAAAGGAAAAGTGAATCTGCTACAGCCAGCAGTTTGATTCTACTAGAATTTGTATTTGCATCTGGGACAAACATTATTGTAAAGGGCTTTACTATTTGGAAGACAATCCTAGCTTCAGTCTGTATAAACAAATATACACATGTGAACCTATCATTGATGCACCACTCATCTTTACTTTCATGTATAAATTAGGCTTACTAATAGTATTATTATTATTTTTTTTAAATAAGTGTGTACTGGGGTGTGTTGTGCCAAAATTGGTGGGTCCTTCTTAGACAGAAATGACATTTGGCTTAAGTCTTTCAGAAACACTGCCTCATTGTAGTGTGATCTTTCTCAACACTTCTGTTTAAATGCACAGAGGCCATTTCCAAGACCGTATATTTATTGAAGATTAAGGAGTGCAAAATCAGACACCAAGGTATACATTTATGAAGTAAAGAGTAAATCTGTATAATGTGCCAGGTGATTAATAATACCCAAGCAGTTCTTGAAAAGTTCTCAGGGGAGCCAGCTAAATGAATCCTATTTTTTCATCCAGAAAGATTTTAAAAACTTGCAAGGTGAAACAATATTGCGGGTTTGTTATCAGTAACAAGGGTTTATGCTTCTGAGATTTTTTTTTGAGAAAATGTCAGGCTTCTTACTGGCCTTTTGTCTACAGAGATATGAAATGTGCACCCCCTTCATGTATCCAAGGGTTATGATTTGACGTTTATTTTTTTTCTTCTTCAGCTTGCCTGCGAAGGGACTTTGCTTTCTCGCAGCGTTCACTGGCTGGTCACATTCCATTAAAACTCCTCTTCCCATCCTCCCCAGAGCAAATCAACTCACTGTCTCCTTCTTGTCTTTCAGTAAAGTTTTTTATTTATTTAACACAAGAGTAGTTACTTGCAAAGAAGTGTGGTGTGTGTATGTATATACTTCTTATTTGTTGAGAAGGTGAATCATAGAATATCAATATTTTCCCATTTAACCTTTATCAAAACCCAGAAATAAAAGCTGCATTCCTTGTCCTTTGGAGTACAAACACAACCCACACAAAAATACCCCTTATACAACCTCCTAGGCATATTTATTAAATAGACAGCATCAACAATGACATTCAATGTGAAATTTAAAGAAATACTGACTGTGCTTTAGTACCGATAGAAAAATGTATTGCGATAAACATGATCTAATGTTCTATCTAACTCATGGAAATGTTGTAATAGAGTGTATCAGCACTCCAAAGGATATGTTGAGGAATAATGACACTCAGCTACATTTATTTCCCTACCTAGCTCCAGATGTATTATGATGATCATCTCCTTGTGCAATTTAGGTAGGAGGTTGATATATTGTAATATGTGTGAATTTGCTCAGAATAGTATTTATCACAACTGTGTATAATTTATTACCAGTGCAATTTTTAAAGTTTAACACAATTGTTACATTATTACACTGATGTCCAACAAAATACAAAAACATGCACAAGTATCATAGTGCAGTCTGAATTTAAAAAGTTTAAAAACAACATTGACCTACTGTGTTATTAAGCTACTTTATACAGCAGTTTATTTTAATTTAAATTACATATACAGTACTGTGCAAAAGTTTTAGGCAGGTGTGAAAAAATGCTGTAAAGTAAGAATGCTTTCAAAAATAGACATGTTAATAGATTATATTTATCAATTAACTAAATGCAAAGTGAGTGAACAGAAGAAAAATCTAAATCAAATCCATATTTGGTGTGACCACCCTTTGCCTTCAAAACAGCATCAATTCTTCTAGGTACACTTGCACAAAGTCAGGGATTTTGTAGGCATATAGTCAGGTGTATGATTAAACAATTATACCAAACAGGCGCTAATGATCATCAATTCAATATGTAGGTTGAAACACAATCATTAACTGAAACAGAAACAGCTGTGTAGGAGGAATAAAACTGGGTGAGGAACAGCCAAACTCAGCTAACAAGGTGAGGTTGCTGAAGACAGTTTACTGTCAAAAGTCATACACCATGGCAAGACTGAGCACAGCAACAAGACACAAGGTAGTTATACTGCATCAGCAAGGTCTCTCCCAGGCAGAAATTTCAAGGCAGACAGGGGTTTCCAGATGTGCTGTCCAAGCTCTTTTGAAGAAGCACAAAGAAACGGGCAACGTTGAGGACCGTAGACGCAGTGGTCGGCCAAGGAAACTTACTTCAGCAGATGAAAGACACATCATGCTTAGTTCCCTGGTACACCCATCTACTGTCCGGAGAAGTCTGGTCAGAAGTGGCCTTCATGGAAGACTTGCGGCCAAAAAGCCATACCTCCGACGTGGAAACAAGGCCAAGCGACTCAACTATGCACGAAAACACAGGAACTGGGGTGCAGAAAAATGGCAGCAGGTGCTCTGGACTGATGAGTCAAAATTTGAAATATTTGGCTGTAGCAGAAGGCAGTTTGTTCACCGAAGGGCTGGAGAGCGGTACACGAATGAGTGTCTGCAGGCAACAGTGAAGCATGGTGGAGGTTCCTTGCAAGTTTGGGGCTGCATTTCTGCAAATGGAGTTGGGGATTTGGTCAGAATTAATGGTCTCCTCAATGCTGAGAAGTAGAGGCAGATACTTATCCATCATGCAATACCATCAGGGAGGCATCTGATTGGCCCCAAATTTATTCTGCAGCATGACAACGACCCCAGACATACAGCGAAAGTCATTAAGAACTATCTTCAGCGTAAAGAAGAACAAGGAGTCCTGGAAGTGATGGTATGGCCCCCACAGAGCCCTGATCTCAACTTCATCGAGTCTGTCTGGGATTACATGAAGAGAGAGAAGCAACTGAGGCTGCCTAAATCCACAGAAGAACTGTGGTTAGTTCTCCAAGATGTTTGGGCCAACCTACCTGCTGAGTTCCTTCAAAAACTGTGTGCAAGTGTACCTAGAAGAATTGATGTTGTTTTGAAGGCAAAGGGTGGTCACACCAAATATTGATTTGATGTAGATTTTTCTTCTGTTCACTCACTTTGCATTTTGTTAATTGATAAATATAAACTATTAACATGTCTATTTTTTAAAGCATTCTTACTTTACAGCATTTTTTCACACCTGCCTAAAACTTTTGCACAGTACTGTACCATATAACCAAAAATGGAAAATCCCAAATATTTTCTTCAGCTATTCATTATGACAGCCTACCATTTATACTGGGGTTAATCATGAGAAGCTTAAGCAATATGAAGTCACACATCCTCCCTATCCCATAATGACTGTGTCATCTAACCAAGACCTGTCCATCAATTCTATTAATTTAAATGTTCTATTAAACCAAAGAAAGAGGTTTGATAAATGTGATTCCTGTTTTGTTGTGGTGATTTTGACTGCCTCACCCCAGAATGCTGTTTTCATCCATTGTATGTTTTATCTCAGGTATGGTATCTGCTACATGTCCTGTAAAATAAAATAAAAAAGGCTTAAAAAAACTATAAATTAATATTGGCATCACCTTTCAATAACTGACTTATATTAACAGTGAAAGCCATAGAGAATAAGACTGCAATATTTATTATGAATGGTATTGTGAAAAAAAAAAATTATAAAAAAGAGGAAACAGAATATATGTGCCAAGTCACTCCTTGTCTCTGCATCATCACCTTCATCTTATGACAGCCTAGGTTTTAAACAGACATGCCACTATATGCTCCTTATCACACTAGCTTTCTGAATATAAATAAACTCTAACTTGTTATATACAATAAATTGATGTGACCTGAATATAATTGTCTAATGTTTTTGATGTACTTTTATGTCTGAAAAGGTTTCTGTGTATGTCCTTTGGTAGTTGTATCCAGAACTCTGTATAGTTGGTGCATTTTTGTATAGTAATTGGTAACTTTTACTTCTCTCTCGCTCTCTACTTTTGTTTCCACTTGAATGCATGCATACTGCGGCAGCAGAAAGGTGATTTAAGAGACTTTTGTGAATGTCATTTGTGTTTACATTTGGCCTGGAACTTACTGCATGCCATCAAAACTAATACTTTAGGCTGTAATGGTCCTTTGAAAAATGGTATCACAGCAAACTAAAATCAAGTGATTTCACATATACATTTTCCTGTTTCTTGCACCAAGCTCTGAATCATAAATATTGGCATTAATACACTTTCATTCTCCTGCTTCTGTGGAGGATTTACACCCCGATTATGAAGAAGTGGAATAATGCAGATGGAAGTCTAAGGAGACCAGGTGTCACTACCTAATTTCTATCAGGACCACATAGCAAAGCACTGCAAATAGATCACCTTTTTAGTATACAGTTTTGGGATAAACAGTCTCTGATAAGTCCTGACTCTTGAGTAAAAGCGCTTGCTCTTCCCCAGAATCTTTCTAGAAAATTAGGCTAAATATGTGCACAATACAATCTGTGAAAGAGAGTGATGTTAAACCAGACAGAACAAGTCGCTTTGACCTCTGTTTCCGAGACCCTGCAGTTGAGATGTAAAAATATGTCTCACCCCATTGAAAATTATTGAACCCCACATAGACACTTCAAAAACATTTAAAAATCAGATTCATTCATTAGAAGAAAATAAAATTAGATGAAACTAGTTGGTTTGTTCACACGATCCACAAAAAGGGAGACAAAACCGAACCAGGTAACTACAGACCAATAAGCCTGACTTCTAGTATAT
Organism: Huso huso; assembly: GCA_036884735.1. Taxonomy (NCBI): domain Eukaryota; kingdom Metazoa; phylum Chordata; class Actinopteri; order Acipenseriformes; family Acipenseridae; genus Huso; species Huso huso. The sequence continues at coordinate 49,521,089 of CM072663.1, read as the reverse complement.
GTAAACTACAATAAGATCCAAAATGGAAAATTACCTATATGGTAACAGTATTATCTTGGGAGACAGTCAGCGTGGTTTTAAGAAAAGGAGAGCGTGTCTAACTAACCTGCTTGAGGATGCAACATCGACAATGGATAACTGCAAAGCATATAACATGGTTTATTTCGATTTCCAGAAAGCTTTTGACAAAGTCCCGTATAAAAGATTAATTCTCAAACTGAACGCAGTAGGGATTCAAGGAAATGCATGCACATGGATTAGGCAGTGGTTAACATGTAGAAAACAGAAAGTACTGATTAGAGGAGAAACCTTAAAATGGAGTGAGGTAACCAGTGGAGTACCACAGGGATCAGTATTAGGTCATCTGCACTTCCTAATCTACATTATGACAGATTTTGGTATAGTAAGCAAACTTGTTAAATTTGCAGACGACACAAAAATAGGAGGTGTGGAAAACACTGTTGCAGCAGCAAAGGCCATTCAAAATGATCTAGACAGCATTCAGAACTGGGCAGACACATGGCAAATTACATTTAATAGAGAAAAGTGTAAGGTACTGCAAGCAGGCAATAAAAATGTGCATTATAAATACCATATGGGAAATACTGAAATTGAAGAAGGAATCTATGAAAAAGACTTGGGAGTTTATGTTGACTCAGAAATGTCTTCATCTAGACAATGTGGGGAAGCTATAAAAAAGGCCAACAAGATGCTTGGATATATAGTGAAAAGTGTTGAATTTAAATCAAGGGAAGTAATGTTAAAACTGTACAATGCATTGTGTTCAGTTCTGGTCACCTCGCAACAAAAAGGATATTGCGGCTCTAGAAAGAGTGCAAAGAAGAGCGACCAGAATTATTCCGGGTTTAAAAGGCATGTCTTATGCAGACAGGCTTAAAGAATTGAATCTATTCCGTCTTGAACAAAGAAGACTACGCGGCGATCTGATTCAAGCATTCAAAATTCTAAAAGGTATTGACAAATGTCGACCCAAGGGACTTTTTCAACCTGAAAAAAAAAACGAGGATAAGGGGTCACAAATGGAGATTAGATAAAGGGGCATTCAGAACAGAAAATAGGAGGCACTTTTTTTACACAGAGAATTGTGAGGTTCGGGAACCAACTCTCCAGTAATGTTGTTGAAGCTGACACCCTGAGATCCTTCAAGAAGTTGCTTGATGAGATTCTGGGATCAAGAAGCTACAAACAACCAAACGAGCAAGATGAGCCGAATGGCCTCCTCTCGTTTGTAAACTTTCTTATGTTCTTATGTTTAAGTAAGAAAAATCTTGCCGCTGATTTTTCTATGGAATGTTCCAGGTTTTATGTTCCACTGCACCAATATACCAGGTACCTGCAGCACAACAGTAACAACACGAGGATAGCTAGAACTAGTAAAGCCAAGCACAATGCTATGTTCATGACTGCAAACATTTTAAAATGATCAGAATTTATAATTGATCTGGGAAAGCCCCAATGACACTTTTGTTGACAGTGAGAAACACAAAATAAACAGCGACTAATATGTTTCACCTATTTTGTAAATGTCAGGATACTTTTAACAAATACAAGTACAATCAGTTTGTGAGTGTTAGTGTGGTAGAGTTGCTTAATTAAAATATAAAATAAAACAAAACATTTGGAATCTTTTTCACCAACATTACAACCCAAAGCCAGAACTAGCATAAATATGAATGACTTGGAACTTTTATATTTATTAATTTGACTGAGATGTTGTAACTGCATATACATAAAGAGATCTCAATGGTGATAAATCAGATGCTTATCCCAGTAGGTGAGGGATCAGTACTAGATTTCTGGATTACACATTGTGCAAGCTATTATCAATCAAATCATGAGAAGAGCTCAATATGCCAGATCTTACTGTACCTTCTGTGAATGGTTTGTTCAGTAATTGATGTGGTAGCCAACTGACAGTAAGAGGTGACACACGGAGGCAGAAAATAAGGTTGAAGAATAGGCAGTTTTATTATTCTTTATTTAAAAGATCACACAGACCAAACTAAATGTTTATGAAAATAAAGAAAACAAAAGAAAACATGCCCACTAATCTCACTTCAACCCTCTCTACATCTGACACGAGCTTCTCTCGTTGCCAGTTAAAAATAAATTGTTACACACAACAATCAAAAGTCCAGTCCAGGCTCTTTTCAGCGGCTGCTGGCAGAGTGCAGATCCGGCCTTGGATCAGTAGGTAACACCTACTGATCCAAGGCCTAAGGTGAGTAGAATGTACAATCGTAATTTAACAATTCCCAGGTCTGTCTGGTAATTGTAATCCTTTTCCAGGTAACAGGTAGGTATTTCCAGTTGGTATCTCTCTCCGTGTCCAGGGGATTGGAATCCTGTGTGGCCCACACAGAAAACAGGCGAGTATGATTAGTTAGCACACTTTTACAGTCCTTGGGCTTATACAGCACCTTGTGTTGTTTCACTGTGACGTGCAGCCTATTGCTTGGCAGGTACCTGCCTGACTTGTTTTCATGACAAAAATAAAACAAACTACTACAGTCCGTGTCATATTCATTAAACAAAAGTCTTTGTTCAATAAACCATAAAAACAAGTCTGGGTCTTTAATTTAAACCCCAGATGCCATTTCAGGGTCACACAGACCATAAGAATTAAATGGTGTTTCATTTGATACAGTTCGTGCAATACAGCCTTGGTTAAAGAAAACACAGTCCATAGAAAATAAGCTGTTGCTTAAAAGAACAAAAAGACGGTCCATAAACTACAGGCTTTCGTATCTTCAGTGCGTGCACATCATACGCACGGATATTAAAATTGCCTGTTTAAAAGTGTTCAGTTTGGCAATTTAACTTACTGCTGGAGCATGCACAGTACACAACAGGTAATTGAGCAGGTGAGTAAAGTCCATATCATTCTGTGGCTTTCTTTTTAAAACAGGTGCACACAGAACACCATTTCCTTTTTTAAAAACCAAGTATGAATAAACACAGCCAGCTTGCGGTCTGACTTACTCACAGTAGAGATGCTTCTTCCGTGATTGCGCCAGCTGAGCTTCAGTCCAGACTGCAGTCACTTTTGTAGCTTCCTTTGGCAAGACAGTAATAAAAGCCCTACTCGCTTTGTATTTAAAGTACCTCCACACAGTGTAGCATGCAAGATATATTTGTACTTGGATTAGTTTAAAATTGTAATAAAATATCTTGTTTTGAATTCAAGTCATGAAAACCCGACCTTTATCGAAATAATCAGACTAGACAACGTTTCTAGTGAATACAAAGGAACAGTTATTAAAAATAAAACGAAATAAAGCAAAATTTTAAAGCTGCAACAACTAAACTAAAATAATACAGAAAGGAAGAATTAACTAAACTAAACAGTACAGAAAAGGAAACAAACAACGACACCCTACTCCCGCTGATTGATTAGCGATCCAACGCAATCTACGGGAGATTCCCTTAAAGGTTACAACTGCATTCCTGACAGCTATTTAAGACGAAGGTTAGTCTTAACAGGGGTATCATTAGGAACACAAATGTTTACTTTTGTTAATATTTGATAATCAAAGCATTGTTAAATCAGTCTCATATGTATAATTTTAGTTCAGAAGGCAATTCTCACTCTTGCGAGATAAAGACGCTCTTTGTGTCCAGACAACCTATTGAGAAATATCTATTATCAAGACAGCTAAATTTGGATTCTAGCCTTAAACACAGAATGATAATTGCCTTATGAAACTCACATCAATTTACAAACAAATATTATAGTGTTCATTAACTCAAAGCAATAATACTTTTCTTACATTCCACTTAAAACAAAACATGAATTTTACTTTAAGGTCTGCTTATTCTTGAGTTCATAAGAGGATTAAAACACTACTCATTGAATACTTAACGGACATGCGCTGCCTCATCCAGCTGATCCGTGTCTTCAACAATACAGACCATCGAAGGCTCTCCTGCTGGCAAGGACAAGTCCAGGTTCCGGGGTTCTGCCTTCCTCGTGTTTCATCTCCACTTCAGGGTATAAAATAAATGTCTTTGCAAAGAACTAGGGTCATTAACTATTTAGGTATTCCACTGAAACAGCAATTCCTCCACTAATATGAGCACTCTTCATCCGGTTATGTCTGGGATATTCCACCGCAAACTCTGGCACTGCTAGCTCAATAAATTGCATATATTTCAATTTATGTTGACTTCAAATGTTCATCCATCTCTTTCTCCGGTGATCAAATCGGGGCTAAGTTAGATATTTGATTACAAGTACTTTTATGATTGTAGACGTCTTACGCAGCGGACTCCCATACCAAGGCAAACACTAGAATAGTTATCTCGTATTAGAGTGTCCGAAAACTGTATCTCTGTTCCAGCTGGTTGCAAGCTGGATCTTCAGCTTGTCACAGTTCAAAGACTGTTTTGTGTATCAGAACCTTGGATTTCGTGTTGGGAGCCCTGTTTGAGTGTTGCGCTCATACTTTTGTAATGTTCTCTTTACCCGTGATTGGATAGTTTGGTTATTCTGGGCGGTGCCTGAGTCCATGTGCAGTGTTTTTCATTGGTTGTTCTCGTTCCGACATGGCCCCTTGTTCTCCATTGGTCCGCTATTCCGCCCACTGTTGGCTGGATTTATGTGATGGACTGGTTCCTGTCTTAGGTGTCAAAGCACCCAGAACTGTCTGGCTTACGGCGCTGAAATTGTTATTCTGCGATCGTGAAGATAAGCCATTTGTTCAGCAGTTAGTTTAAGACTCTTTTTAAAAGCATTCTTTGTCAGTGGGGGAGTTTGTGACCAGAAACCAAGAAGTCACAGAGAATGGTTTAAGATCCCCCTTTGTAAATTTCAATTCTGTTACTTTCATACACAGAATGATATTATGACCCCATCTGACGCTACAACAGGTACCGTTGGAACTGAATTACTGACTCTTCTCTGGTTTACAAACACTGTCGCCTTTGTAACTCTTTGTCTCCGTATTTCTGCACACATGGAAATACGGTTGTTCTTGACACTGCTCCGCTATATTAGTTGCTGCTGAACTCTTTTTCATGCAGGTTGAGCAAATGCCTTCACTGCACTCTTCACTTTTGTTGCTGGAAACATCACCCAGCACCTTTCGTCTCTCCACACAGGTTACCTTTCACCATTACCTCCTCCCCTCCCATTGCTTGCCTGTTTTTTAAAAACCCCTGGATTCCCGCGGACAGGTCACCTGACTTTTGACCATTGGAATCATTGGAACTGAAGTTTATTTAATACACAGTTCTAATACAGGGCACACAGCCCTATAACAGGAACAATGTCTTTCTTGTTTTGAGCACAGGGGTAAGATATCAGAATCCCCTTTTTCTGATACCTTCCTCGTGTGCTCATCACTCACCATTTGTTACACTTCCTGGAATCAAGGACACGGTAGGAGTTGTTGTAGAAAGATTGAAGCTTGGAGGACTTGTAATGGGACTGCACCTAAAAGTAGCAACAGCATTTGGCATACTAAAAGTAAAAGGCTGGTTGCTATGCAGTGCACTCTAGGTGTTGTTTGCCAATTTGGGGGAAATGTTCAGTTTAAAGTAGTGAAGATTGGAATTTACATTAGGGTACTAAAGTGGTAGCCAAAACCAGCTATAAAAATAGCGAAATATGGTGCAGTACTCTCCGTGATAAAACAGAAGCCAATGCGATATGCAATTTAGTTAACCTGTCCTGCATCTTCTGCACGCTAACGGGCGTTATCTTACTATAAACTGGTTTATCACAGATTACTTCTGAAATACGGTGTTGCACCAGCAGATGTCAGACACTGAAGCTTGTGAAAACCAAAAGCTTACATTGAGTTAAAGTAATTTTTATACTGTACTGCATGATTTAGTAACAGCTTGAATATCCCGAAGCCTACAGTATATCAATAAGTTAAGCAATGCTTTTGCTGAAGAGATGGATGTTATAGCTACAGCCCAAATTAAAATAGTTATGGTGATATCTCAAAGGTCCGTCCCTACCTTTCCCTGCCGGATGCAGAGATTCTCTGTCAAGCATTCATCTTCTCTCGACTCGACTACTGCAACTCTCTCTATGGTGGTCTTCTGTCACACACCATAAACCGATTGCAGCTGGTTCAAAATGCCGCTGCTAGGATCCTTACCAGATATAAAAAAAACCCTGTCTTGCCCAGCTGCACTGGCTACCTGTAAAGTTCACTATTACTTTCAAAATTCTCCTGCTTGCCTACAAGGCCCTTCATCACACAGGTCCAGAGTATCTCTCCAACCTGTTGACCCACTATGTCCCTGGACTCTGGCTTGCTTGTTATACCCAAGCAAAAGTGCACCACACTCAGAGAGCGCTCTTTTAGCTTCATGGCCCCGACTCTCTGGAACTCTCTCCCAGCTTTAGTGCGTGTAGCTCCCACAGTCGCTCGCTTCAAATCAACTCTCAAGACCCACTTGTTCTCTCTTGCTTTCAATGCTCTTTAAGCCTGATATCTGGTATTAGCTGTTGTCTAAATTGCTATTTCAGGTTTTACACACACATCCACAATGTTTAGAATTCACATCCTAGCCTTGTATTTAATGTATTATGCCTGTATGTAATGTATTATGCATTGTTCCTCACTATCTTTGTGATGGTGGTCCACTATGAAAGGCGCTACATAAAATAAATATTGATTGACTGATTAATTATATAAATGAACCATAGAGGCTGAGTCAGTGGGTGCTCTGGGGCTACAGCATGCACGAGGTAAAATAGTGGATGAGGAGCATCCGGCAGGAATTTTAAACATAAGTTGAAAAACAATCAATTTGGCTAAAGTGTTGCCTAGTAGTAAAACAAATGTGTTGCTAAAATGTGTATGCACACCAACAGTAAGCAGAGAAAATAAATATCCCGCTTCTCATCTGAGGTTTCATTTTTTGTCTGTATTTATGCAACATACAGTTGTTGTGAATACACGTTCATCATTTATTTTCCTTACAGTGCAGCTGTGTGCAAGTTTAAACCGAGAAGTAATGAATGGGTTTCTTAACAACGCATTTCCCAAAGGTGACAAAAGTCAAAGTACAGTAAGATTTAAAATTCAGAACTATTAGTGAGTACAGTTATTCATTTTTTGTGTATTATGTTCTTATCTAGTTTAACTATTGTATGAAATTTGATTTGCTGATGACACAGAACTAGCATTGATCCCCCCCATTATAAAAAGGAGTAAGCTGAATCAGATGGCACACAATGAAGGTTTCCTCATCTAAATTGTTTCAGGAAAGGGCTCCCGAGTGGCGCATCCAGTAAAAGCACTTGCTAGAGTGCAGGATGCGCTCTATAGCCTGGACGTCGCAAGTTCGAGTCCAGGCTATTCCACAGCCGACCGTGGACGGGAGCTCCCAGGGGGCGGCGCTCAATTGGCCGAGCGTCGCCTGGGGGGAGGGAGGGTTAGGTCGGCCAGGGTGTCCTCAGCTCACCGCGCACCAGCGACCCCTGTAGTCTGGCCGGGTGCCTGTGGGCTTGCCTGTAAGCCGCCCAAAGCTGCGTTGTCCTCCGATGCTGTAGCTCTGAGGCAGCTGCACGGTGAGTCTGCAGAGTGTAAAGAAGCGGGCGGCTGACGGCACACGCTTCGGAGGACAGCGTGTGTTCATCTTCGCCCCTCCCGAGTCAGCGCAGGGGTGGTAGCGGTGAGCTGAGCCTAAAAATAATTGGGCATTTCAAATTGGGGAGAAAATAATAAAAAATAATTGGCAATGACTAAATTAAAAAAAAAAAAAAAAACTGTTTCTCGAAATATGGAAAACATGTATTTTATAAATATTAATTAATACAATAGTACTTTTCATAACAAGCATGTGAGGTGGTTTTATCTTTTACTACTTAAGTAAAAGATAAGGTGCTGCTGTCCCTTTTCATTCTTTTATTTTGTATTACTATTATTAAAAGTAAATCAATGGCAGTAATAGTATTTATTTTCTGTGCTAATAATGGATGGAAACCCTTTCACAAACATTTTCTCTAAACATTTGTGAAACTCAGATATCGTATCTGCAAATATAAAAATAAACAAGGCGTCAATTATTTCAAAATTGTCACCGGTTTACTTCTTGGTTGATTTCCATGAAATTTACCCATTGCCATGTATGTAGTTCCCCGTGAAAATGTCAATTTCTGAAACAATAGTGTAAAATATAAATTTGGTATCACTAAATATAGATACAGCATATGGTTGCCTTAAAATTAATTGGATTGTTTTAACCCCCTCCACACTAAAACAGTTTTCTACATCAAAGTACAACACTGAGTAGATGTGGATCTATTTCCATTTCATTCGGTGTCAACCGCTCCAAAATATTCCCTTCCCCCAGTGTGAATCAACTCAAATTAAATTGCTTTAGCCACTACACGTGGGCTCCATCTAGATTTTCTTACATTGTCCTTAAAATCGAGGTGATTTATCAAAATATGTTTTTAAAAACAGAGAACTAGCAAGTTAAAAACAGAGAACTAGCAATGCTAAAATAAGTTTAACATGTTATAAATGTTAAGGTACTCGCAAATATATTTAACACATGTACCATATCGCATATTGGCAGTTTGTTTAGAATAGCCTAATTTAATATAATGGGGCAAACTCACAATTTATAATAAGGTGACAAGCAGAAAAATGAGTAAGTCACTGTGTTGGTTTCTCATGAACAGAACATTACTGTACCTGTAAACTGCAGGAGTTGTATTTATATTTCTTTTTATGTGAAATGTACATAACATTTCCAAAAGTGTATACAGATAAGTGAAGGCCACATCTGAAACAAAAACACATTGAAAATGTGAAAAAACACCAGGTTATCAAAAGTGCCCAGCCATTTAAGGTAGAGATATCAAAAACACAAGCCAAGTTTCAAGAAACCATTGGGGGAACCTTGCCCAGCACAAAGCAAATAGGCACAACTGTAAAACCGATGGAGGCCAAGGTTGCCCCAATTGTTCCTTCTAACTTGTATCAAAAATACAAGCTAAGTTAGAAGAAACAATTGGGGAAACCTTGGCCAGCGACAAATAGGCACAACCTGCTTTTACAGTTGTGCCTATTTGCTTGGTGCTGGGCAAGGTTGCCACAATGGTTTCTTGAAACTTGGCGTGTGTTTTTTTATATCTCCACTTTAAATGGGTGGGCACTTTTGATAACTTACGCTACTCCACTACTCCGCTCGCTCCACTGGCTCCCGATCACCGCTCGCATCCAGTTCAAGACTCTTGTACTAGCCTACAGATGCCTTGACCAGACTGCACCCAGCTACCTCCAGACCCTCATCTCTCCCTACACCCCCACTCGACCTCTCCACTCCGCCTCCACTAGAAGACTGGCTCTACCTCCGCTACGCTCCCCTGCCTCCAGAGCCCGCTCCTTCTCCACCCTTGCTCCGCAGTGGTGGAATGACCTTCCTACAGATGTCAGGACTGCCCAGTCCGACCACATTCCGGCGCCTCCTTAAGACTCACCTCTTCAAACAGCACCTGTAGAACTCCTCTGTTTGTATCCTGGGACACTATCACCCTTCATTTAAATGTGCTTTATTTTGCTCTTATCTGCCCCCTATCTTACTGCATTTAATCCTGTACTTCAGAATACTGTAATCTGCCAAGTGTTTAACCTGTAGTATTTTGTATTTAATCATATCCTTATGTAACTATCACTATTTAATCATATCCTGATGTAACTATCACTATTATCTGCTGTATTATTGAATTGTGGTTTGTCACACTTGAACAAAAGTTATTGTATTTCTTGCTCTTATTGTATTGCTTGTATTGTAACACTTGAAATGTATTTGCTTACGATTGTAAGTCGCCCTGGATAAGGGCGTCTGCTAAGAAATAAATAATAATAATAATAATAATAATAACTTGGATTTTTTCACATATCCAATGTGTTTCTGTTTCAGATTATATATATATATATATATATATATATATATATATATATATATATATATATATATAATATAATCTGTAAACCATTTTAAGATAAATCTAAGTTCCTGTTCATTTAAATATATATGTAAATAATTTTAAGATATCTTCAAATGTTTTGAGATATCTGGAAATGATTTAGATATAGCTTACAATATGTAGAGATATCTATTAAATTAATTTGCGTTCTCTAAATGATAGTTTGTCTTGCCACACAATTAGTATTTTAATGGTTTAATGAAGGTTCTAAACAATTCCACAAGCTTCCTGTAAACATCTGGTGGAATTGAATTTCATTAGTCAAACAGTATGCAAATGTGGCAGGGATGATGGTGCCTGCAAATTTGATGCTTCAGCACATCTAACAGATGTTCAATCTGGAGATTTTGGGACCTTGCTGGCCGTGACAGGTGTGTGCGTGTGTTATGGTTCATGAAAATACTGTAGGTAGGACATTCTTTATAATGTAAATCACTGTAAAGATGAAAGGATTTTTTTTCAGATGATTACTCTGTAAAACACTGCAGTGTGATTTGCTGTACTGATTTCCATCCTTGCTGTATCAAAGTCAGAAGTAAAAGTAATAAGTAAAAATTACTTAACTCCCCAGAACATGCGATTGAAATATCAAAATATAAATCGTAGGGTAAATTAGGAGGGGGAAAAGGGTCTCATGTTATGTTACCTAAACAGATATTTATGGCTATCTTACATACTGTATGCCTGCCTACTGTACTCTACAAAACTAAATACAGTAAGTTGCTAAATTGTTAATTACAGTAAGGAGTTATATCACTCCAGCTTCTCTTTTTTTGCCATTCTTCTCATATACTTCCGTAATGGAGTGAAATCCCCTCTTTTACTTAATAACTGTAAATGATTGTGACAGAGAAGAATGAATCTTGGTTCTAAATCTCCCTACCGACCCATGAAGGCACTGTGTAAAGGGAACAGAGTGGACTGGATGGTCTGACAATTCATTCCAAGGGAAAGGTGGAAGTTGGCCATCTAGAAAAGGTGTGGAGATATGGTACACCAAGTCATCGTCCCAGAAGGGAAGCGATGTGGCAATCGCCGATTGGAGGAGAAATGGTTGCACTCGATAATCAAGGGGGCGTGACTGACGGTACAAAAGGGGATGTGGCTAGGTGATCTGTTCCTTTTGTTATGATTAAGATCAAACCGAGAAAGGAGAACTGTAAAATAACTGTGAGTGTTTTGTTTGTTTGTCGTGCCTAATTATACTTGTTTGTTCTCATTAGACGGCTAATACGATCCGGAGCTGTCGCTTAAGACCAGCACCAAACCCGGACAACACTTCACAACTGTGCACGAATAAATTGTATTTCACCACTAGCACTTTAGCATTCACTCTGGACTTGTGATTGTGTGTGTGTGTGTTCTACTGTGTTTCTTCTTTCGGGACTGTAACCCGTTGTTTTGGAAAAGTGAAATGCACATTGCTGTGTATTGCCTGGGACTATTCTTTGCGGATGTCAGACCGGGATTATAAATAAACATTTTCTATTTGGATAGTGAACTTTTTTGTCTGTCTTCTGTTTCGTAATCACATCACCTCTACACTTTGCCACAATGATACTTTTAAAAATTAACTTTTTTTCTTCTAAACTTATTTTATTGTAATAATCCATCTAACTGAATGTAATTTAAAGCTAAATCTATATTGACATACTTATCTGTATGGGGAGTTGAGATCCTGTGTCATGGAGGCAGGGAGAAACGGAAACCCAAAAAGAAAGAGAAGAGAAAAGAAACATTAACTAAGTCCCAGGCGCATGGTGGAGTACACTGAGTACACAGCCTCTCTATCAGCAGTAGGCAAATTGTCCGTACATGGACATGTGTGTACATGGCAGGAGTTGTCCGTGTCCAAGGCTGGCTTGGTTTATTTAGTCAGTTTAGCACTGGCAATTAACTTTTTAGTACAACTTCAGCACCCTTCGTTTGCCTTGGTTACTGATTGGTGAACTTGAGTCATGTAGCAGACACCCTAGGGATAAGGGCGTCTGCTAAGAAATAAATAATAATAATAATAATAATAATAATAATAATAATAATAATAATAATGTGAGGACTCCCTGTCTAGGAACTTATGATTCTGATCATGTGTAATGTTTGGTGCTGTTGATCGGATCACTGAAGAAGTGAGTGGCTCTTGAGTTTAAATATATTATTGCAAACATGGAGGGCAGCAACCACAAAAAAAATAAAAAAACATTTAAAACATGGAAAAAGGAGTGCTTTGTGTTTGAAAGAGAATGAGATGATGGAATGTATGTATTGTGAACAAGTAATGAAGCAGATATAATCATAAAACGTGTGAGCACAATGAAAAATGTTACAAAAGGAGAGCAAAAACTGCAAACATGTCCCCTTGTAACGGGGGGAGGTCTGTGCTGACTGTCTGGCGCATGCGTGGTTCTGCAGGAAGAGGGCGGTAGCCTCATAAGATCCGCCTGTCAGTCATGGTGATGACACGGAGAGGTGGGGAAGAGGGTGTGATGGCTTTCCCTCTCTCTGAGTGGCTAAGAGGCGGGCCATAGGGGATTGCTCGGCCCTTGCTCTTGGTTATGCATTCGGGTGGCCGGAGAGAGGCTACCATGTGACACTGGCGAAAGACGCCAGTGTAAACAAAGACCAGGCAGGAACGCCAGAGGTTGAAGAGAGAACAAAACAGACAAGCATGGCCGAGGAAGACAGCCCGCCTTAAACAAATAAACCAAGAATTAAAATAAATAATTACGTACCCGAAGGGAAGTGTGTAGTTATACAGGGAACCCTGGCCACCGCAGTGTATAGGGAATAGCTGAGCGTAGGTCGGAGACCCAAACTGACCGGCTTAGCGGCAGTGGGGGCACTACATAAGCAGCACCTTTATTTTGTAGTTTTATTACTGTGTTTTATTTTCTCTTTGTTTCGTCTTTGGTTTTCATTATTATTTTAGAGCACCTGTGTGTGCTGTCGGATACAAGTGCAACCCCTGCTTACCATCATTGGTATAAGGGGAGTTGTAGCACCAGCGCCATCTGGCGACAAATAATAAAAAAGAAAATTCCCAAAATAAAACTGGGCACCAGTGCGGTGTTTCAAATAAAACCTTCTGTCTCCACGATTCTTTCTTTCTTTGTCGGGGTAATTACATACATTTAGGAAAAGTCAGGAAAGCACAGCTCCATATCAAAACACATGCACCGCAATTTAAATTTAAATTCCAAAAATGGTCAAAATGATTGCCTTGGTCGTTCTAGTGTTAAGCAGGCTTGCCATTCTCTTGCTAACACTAAGTCCAGATACCTGTAGCTGTGAATGGGGCTTTAGCCATATGAATGGGATTAAAACCTTCATAGTAACCGCCTGGGGCCATGCCGCTTAAGGACTGTCACCTGCTCATACACTACAGAAAAGAAGAGCCAATTAGACGCCATGGAAACATTCAAAAGTATGTAATGTTTTGGTCATTTAATTTTAAAGACATATTTGTCTTTTTCATTTGTTGTTATCAAAATTTAGTTTTTAGCACAATGTTTTGGTACAGACACTAGAAAACTCTTGTTCCACCTACAGAAGGCGATCTGCATATACATTATTCCAGTACTGTGTGTATCCCTGGTCAAGATGTCATTTTTTTTTTAAATGTTCATCACCACTCACTGTGCTGCCAATCCCGTTTTTTTTTTTTTTTTTGGAAATGCCACTGACTCACTGTGTCACCTTGAACAAGTCACTTAGGGCCTAATTTACTAAAGGTTCTTATGCGATAACACGCGTGTTATCCAAGGATAAGGCGCGTGCCAGACAGTATTTATCAACCACGATAAAGCGCGACAAAGCATACGACGTGAGTTAGCACGCACACCTTAAAAATAACACAATGGTTACATTAGCATCTGCTGAATATGTAAACTACACGGTGATGTATGCAGATGAAGTGGCATGAGAGCACTAATGAGGCTAATGATATTCAGACGATATTTACTAAACCATGCTTACCATGAAGCACACCTTAAATCGCATGCTAGATAGCACTGATGGAAAGCAGGTGTTACGAGCCGAGATCCGTCTTAAAGCTGTCTGTCAGCACAAGGTACAGCTATATGTATGTACAATACTACACATCCAAAACTCTGTAAATAAGACTAATTTTAAAATAAATGTGTTTATATATTAAAACGTATATACCAGCCGACTGCATAAAATAAAGAAAGAAAAACAGAAATGTGTCTATATACAGGTATATTATGATTAAATAAAACTGTACAAACAAAAGTAATAGGACATTGAAAATAAATGTGTGTATGTAGCCTATAGACATAAAAAGCATGCAAAATCTTACTATGCAAACGAAAAAAAAATGGTCATAACTTACTATGCAAACGAAAAAAAGACATAAATGCATTCATACGGACATAATTGAAACACGGTAATAGAAATAAATAAAGGAAATTGGGTTTACAACCACAACAGCACATAATATCAAAGAAGGAAGTGTTCTCCTAAATCACATACCTGCATATAGTGCACTTTTTTTTCTCCACACGATTTGGGCACAGCTTCCTTCTGCATACCTGCTTTTACTTCTCTGCAAATAATTCTGTACCTTCACAGCGTAACCGATTTGCACTTTTCTGTACAAAATGATTCTTTGTCTAGCTGCAATAGATTATACAGTAGGCTATTTACAGTATAGTTAGTCTTAGTTATTACCTGTGCATTTCTTGCAATTGGTGTCTGCGAGATCCACGTTGTAAAACACGTGAACGGCATTTCAATGTACAGAAATGTGTTGATCGCTGAAATACGCCACCTGGTCTAAATGCCAACTTCATACTTCGTTGTATTCACAGTTTCATTAATGTAGCCTAAGGGCTGCAGACTGATATAATCAATGATGGATAAAAAAAAATAAAAAAATAATAAAAGAATAGGCTACTATACTGTATAAGCGGAATGCTTTTTATATATATTGTACAGCCGTGACGGTGTCTAGGTAGGATTGTTTATAACCTTATTTATTTTTGAGATCCTGCCTTTCAAACGCCGCTATTTAATACATATATTTAGTAAAAGTCAAGAACTGACAACTGCGTGTCTCACTCTCTGCTCATTCATTTATAGTCAGTGGCCCCTGTCGTCATTTTGTTAAGACGCACCTTATCTTCTGTGATAAGGCACGCCTTAATATGCTAATGATTTCCATAGCACGAGTCTTAATAAGCGACATTCACATTAGTAAATACCAACTTATTTATAGTTTTAAGATGTGTGTTACGGGATTGTGTTACCACACGTCTTATGGCTACTTTTAAGAACCTTTAGTAAATGAGGCCCTTAGCCTCCTTGTGTTCCGTCTTTCAGGTGAGACGCTGTTGTAAGTGGCTCTGCAGCTGTTTTATTAACTGTATTAACTGTCCTTATAGCAATGACCTGATCTATCTAATTGATTATCTTTGTCTCATTCAGCCATTTGGCAATTTCTTTATGACTGTTTAAGAGGGAGTCAGTTTTTGTGTAGAAAGTGGAGAGAAGGGTGTGGTTTCTGTGTGTGTTTGTTAGAAAAGGTATTTTCAAAGCAGAATCAATGCTGCAATTCACTGCTTTAGCGGAGTCTGAACTTTGCTTTAGCAAATTAATAGAGATGTATTGAAGTCTTTATGTCCACACTCCGGATTACTGTTCATTGTCTCACCAAGCCGTTCCTGTTTTACCCTGGAATATAAACAGTGTTGTAATCGAGTCACAAAAATTGGGACTCGAGTCGTCAAGTCACTGGGGGGTAAGTCTCGAGTCGAGTCTTGGCCATGCCAAGCTTGAGTCGAGTCGAGTCACAGAGTTTGCTCGAGTCAGTTCGAGTCATTAGTTCTGACAGTTTGAGACAGTTTGATTTAATCAGATTCATTTATTTTACAGGAGATTATCAATCTATAAGCAACAACAAAAGAACATTTCAATTAAAAATACAAAATTGAGATGCACAATAATGTGGTCGTACTTGCCCCACTGATGTTCACCATTAAAGGTCCACGGTTTCTGCCTTGTGTTTTGTCTCCATTTCAGTGAATTCACGTTTCCTTGGCCTATTTGTAAGCAGGTTTTGTTATTGACCATACAGAGGCTATTTTACCTATGCTCAGTTGGGTTGGATGTACAGTAATGGATACCACAAAACAAAAGAATGCATTTAACCATTTATTTACAATTTTACTGATGGCAGCCTGGGTGTTTTTCACCTTTTCTCAACAGTGAAACTCCCTGATAGTTTTTTTTAAAATACCTTAAACACATGAAAGGAAATTTTGCGACATGCTCCAGTTCAAAATCAATAAACTCAACCTAATTTGCTTAACATTACAGAAAGAAATGTCTTGAAAGGCTAAGAGTTTAGCATAATAATGCATGTTACAAAATACAGGCAAGTAATTTGTTATTTTCTGATAAAAAAAGGGTTGTTCACTTATAAAAAATAGAGTAAATATTTCACAAAGAACACATTGCACCATTAACCCTTTAACCACCTATACTTAGCACAATAAAATCCCAGTTGTTTGTCAAAATAAAATCATCAGTGTAATTAAATACGCAAGCGTACAGTAATACTAAGAGGTCAATTGTATTTTGAATAACCCTACTAATGTAAAAGACTGGTATTGTAGCTGCTGTTTCATAAACACATGCAAAATACCCCAGCAGCGTAAATGAATACATTTTTTTTTTACTGGTGTAATAATCGATCTGTTATCCCACAATGACAAAATCCACAGACCACTTCTTAAAAATTAATTGAAAACAAAACAGTTCTGTCCTCAACCTCCTTATGTCTGGCAATGTTGATAGTGCCTATTCCCAAAACCATGCTGCTGTGGTCTGGTCTGCCCATTTTTGTTTTTCTGAATGTATTCATTAAAAAAGCAAAACGCTTTTTAACCAAACAAACTCTAAAACATCTATCCAGGATGCTTATCCTGATGTATTAAAATTAATCAAACACATCTTGAGCTGATTCAATTCGGTAGGTACGTAGGCAGGAATTTCAACTTTGTATGCAAAGCTGCTAAAAAGTTGCCCATGCACACAAAATAAAAGCTGATTGCCTGTGGTGCATACTCTATCAGCGTTACAGCCCATTTTGTCTGCTTTGATCAAATAAATCTGAATAGGCTAAAAAGAAAATATGCTAAAATATTTTAAGTCATTTTTTATTATCTAGATGTCATACAACAATGTGTAAAATGTATCAGAATGATCGATAGCAAACTTTGCAGTCCTTTAAAAAAACAAGCATATTTTCTTTTTTAGCCTTCTGTCTACAATTAGCCCAAAATAGATCACAGTGCTGCATTACACGCTACAGGAAATATAGCCTACTGAAAACACTTTATAGATATAAAAACATTTTATAACTTAGACACTTTGTAAAACACATCTGTTGAGTTTACATACCCCTTATAAATCCTGTTCTTAATTGTAGCGATTTGTGGGCTGCTTATATCTGTCTTTCGTTTATTTTCTTCTATTTTGTGTCAGTGTAACAACCATCACTTAAACTGTTGCAAAACACTGAAGGCGCTGCGATTAACTGAAATAAACTCCAGGGGCCGGCTGCACAAAACACCTGAAGTATTAGCCTACATTTAAGCATAACACATAACAACTGGGGTATTGACTTCAATGTGTTGTGCTTCTGAGCGAGTAAGATAGGTAGGTATGTATACGTATATATGTAGGTATGTATACGTATATATAAGTGAGAAAGCATCTCCTGGAATCCACTAATTTATTTGATCAAAACCTTGTCACAGACAATGTGGGCATACCATTGTGGCAATGAAATGTAACAACGTAAAACTTTTAGGTAGGTTTTACATTTTAGTGACATACTATATCCTAAATTGTAAAACTATTTTTGAAATGGTACAGAAATAGGCTACAAATGGACCTACTCTGTAATGGAAAAAGTATCCTAATGTTAAAAGGGGTACGTTACTGTTGTGTTGTTATTTCATTTATAATACACAGTGCTGTAGATTTTTTGACTGGAATGTAAGAACAGGAAGGAGGAACACTGTGTGTCAATATAGATATTGTTTGAGATTTTTCTGTATTGGTCCACAGCTGTGGACGGAACAGAGAGACACCAGAAGTAGCCTAAAGTAACACCAGAAAAAGTGGTGTTACTTTAGAGAGAACGAGAAAGAACTGAGAGACGACTGCTAGCAAAACTGTAAGTGAAGCCAATTGTTTAATAAACGTGTGTTGTTTTGTTAAGCAGCAATGAAACATAGAAGGAAGCTGATGTTCTTTGTTTCTACAGGCTAAAGAACGTGAAACATACTTTGTCTCTTTTTTCCCCGATACATTAATACATAAATACGTGATAATTATTTTTATTAATAACAACAACAACAACAACAACAACAACAACAACAACAACAGGCTGGAACAAACGAAGAGGCTTTGTGAGTTGCAGGGCTGACTGCACATACAGACTGACAAGGACGTCACACTTAGAAATGGAATACATTAACTTTTCTGCACCATAGTCGAACTCAGCAATTTTCTCTAAAGTACGGATAATCACAATATATTTTGCACAACAAAATCGCACGTGTAAAAAAAAGAAATTGAAACTACTCGAAATAAAACATTGCTTAATACCCTTAGAAGTCAGCCAGCATATAGTTTACTTGCACTTACCGTATCAGAAAACAGCACATAAACTTAGATATCTGTACTTTCTCCTTTTGTCGAGCGTGTTTTGCCTTTCTAATGCTGGGCACCTGACAATTGTTTCCTTTTACTTTCTGGCTCCATCTTGTCAAGTAATTTAAAAGCAACGATGCTGACAAACAACAACGACTCATAAGGCCGGACGAAATCAAAGTTAGTACTTCGTGAACGAGGACACGAAAGCATTCGCTGTAATAAAACACAAGAAAAATTCCAAGCGGAACCTAAAAAAAAAAAAAAAACCTTTTCGCCCTTCAAAAAGCAGCTATCGCTTGTTGACTACAAGTGGGTTGAGAAGAGGGAGTGGTTTGCTATCGCCCGACCAAATCTACTCAATACACCTTATTCATGCCAGACTCAAAACGAGGCTTAGCGTGCAGCTGCTAGCTTCCGGTCGCTGATGTCTCCAACTGGAGTGGAGAGAAGTTATGGCGTTGCACTGGTGCGTTCCGTTTTGTGGTTCTGATTTAAGAAGTAACCCAGTGCACATTGCCCTTTTTAGATGTTAAAACTCCAAATTCTGTACATGTATTTTTTAATTATATATATTTTTTTTTTCTGAAGAGAAATCTCAACTTTCATTTCTGTGTGAATGTACATATTCTTCATTATAGTCACAAATTTGAGTTATACTGTCCGGGAGCCAATTGAGTATTTCCAATCAGTCCTAATCAATAGATAAGTAAGATGCAGAAGCTTGAGCTTATGCATGGATACTAAAGGGAATGTGTTTTGTGGGATGCAATGCCCAGTTTGTATTAAAAAAAAACGTATATGACACACTGTGGCAAAGTGCCCCCCCTGTGTATGTTATATGTTACGTGTTGTGTGTAAATGTTGGTGTATAGGCATTGGTACACGGGATATAAGCGGGTCTGTGTTTCACGTGTGTGTAAATTGTATATTTGTATTTAGGCACGGGGATGGCACATCACATCACGTGCAAGTAAAAAGTAATATGTGAGCACGGGGAATTGCACTTTAATTAATTCACGTGCAGTTGTACCGAGATTCCAATTGAATGATTGACTAGCAATCGAATCTCGGTACAACTGCATAAAAGCTGCATGTTTTCACTCACTGGGGTTGGTGTTCGGTGAGTGGAGAACGGGAGAGGAGGGAAAAGAAAACAAAGCAAAGTAAAGTAATTAGTGTTTTCACTCACCGTGTTTGTCCGTTTGTCTGTTCACTGTTTAGTCTGTTTTGTTTTGTCTCTTTATTTTTGGCGTATAGTGCCGTGTCCTGTTTTTGTTACAACCGTTTATTTTCTGTATGTTTATTCATTAAATGCTGAGCGCAATCACGCGCCCAGCTCCACCAAACCCCAAATCTCTGTTTGTTTATTTCCTGCATCTGGTCTGACGCCACCCCTCCGGCCGTCTTTGTGACACGTGGTGTCAGAAGTGGGATGACAGCGCCCAGGGCTCAGGCCAGGCGGGAACCGCAGTTTTTTTTTTTTTTTTGAAAAAAAAAAAAAAAAAAGGAGAAGAAATGGGGAGAAGAGGCTGGAGAAGAGCACAGGAGGGCAAAGGGAGAAAGGCGGAAGCAGGGCTGTGGTGTTTCGACTGTGGCCAAACTAGCCACACCACCATACCCTGCTCCGTCCACAGGACCCTACAGGCAATGGCCCAAAGACTGGGATGGGGGGAGTGGTGCCCTGGCTGTGGGGCATATGGGCACACGTTGGCCCTATGCCCCATGCAGGATGAAGAAGAGGAGCCCTTGCTGCCACGTCCTATGCCTGAGTGGGAGGAGCCTGAGCGTCCACAGCCCAAGCGGGAGGAGCCTGAGCGTCCACAGCCCAAGCGGGAGGAGCCTGAGCGTCCACAGCCCAAGCGGGAGGAGCCTGAGCGTCCACAGCCCAAGCGGGAGGAGCCTGAGCGTCCACAGCCCAAGCGGGAGGAGCCCGAACGTCCTACGCCTGAGCGGGAGGAGCCCGAACGTCCTACGCCTGAGTGGGAGGAGCCCGAACGTCCTACGCCTGAGTGGGGGGAGCCCGAACGTCCACAGCCCAAGAGGGGGGAGTCGGTGCGTCCACAGCCCAAAAGGGAGGAGTCGGTGCGTCCACAGCTCAAAAGGGAGGAGTCGGTGCGTCCACAGCCCAAAAGGGAGGAGTCGGTGCGTCCACAGCCCGAAGAGAGGGAAGTCGGGGCTTCCACAGCTCCAGGACCCAAGCGGCCAGCAGAGGGAGAATGCCTGCTGGTTTCCCCGTCAAAGGCGGAGCCGCACCAGTTCCCTGCAAGAGAGGCAGAGCAGCACCAGTCCCCTGGAAAAGGGGGAGACTACACGCTGCTCCCACCTCCATCGGCAGGAGACTACATGCTGCTCCCACCTTCACCAGCAGGAGCAGAGCAGCCGGAGCTGCCTCTGCCTCCGCCACCTCCACTGGTGGGAACAGAGCAGCAGGAGCTGCCTCTGCCTCCGCCACCTCCACCGGCGGGAACAGAACAGCAGGAGCTGCCTCTGCCTCCGCCACCTCCACGGACGGAGCAGAGCAGCAGGAGCTGCCTCTGCCTCCGCCACCTCCACCGCTTCCACCACTAGGAGCAGAGCAGCAGGAGCTGCCTCTGCCTCCGCCACCTCCACCGGCAGAGCAGCAGGAGCTGCCTCTACCTCCGCCATGTCCACCAGCAGAGGGTGAATGCCTGCTGGGTCCCTGTCCACCAGCAGAGGGTGAATGCCTGCTGGGTCCCTGTCCACCAGCAGAGGGTGAATGCCTGCTGGTCTCCCCTTCCGAGGCAGAGCCGCACCAGTCCCCTGCAAGAGAGGGAGGGCCGCACCAGTCCCCTGAAACAAGGGTAGACTACGCCGCTCCCACCTCCGCCCCGCCAGGAGACTACACGCGCTCCCACCTCCACTGGCAGGAGCAGAGCAGCAGGAGCTGCCTCTGCCTCCGCCACCTTCACCGGCAGGAGACTACACGCCTCCGCCAACCCCACCAGCAGAGGAGGAATGCCTGCTGGTAACACTTCCCCAACCAGCAGAGGATGAATGCCTGCTGGTATCACTTCCCCACCGTCACGAGGAGAGGAGCAGGAGCTACCTCTCCCCTTCACGAGAAAAACCAGGACTAGATGCTGGCGGTCCTCAGCAGCCTTGCATAGGCTGCTGAGGAAGCATGGGGAAGAACTGCCCGGCCGCAGAGGGGCGAGAAGAGGGCTGACACCGCACCCCAGCCTGTCCTGACTCCCTGCCTGCCCAAGGATGCCCAAGGATGCCCGTTTTCGCCCAAGGATGCCCGCCTCGCTTCGCCCAAGGATGATGCCTCGCCGCCCAAGGATGTCTGTCTGGCATCGCCTGGGGTTGCCAACCGCTCCGCATCGCCTGGGGTTGCCAGCCGCTCCGCATCGCCTGGGGTTGCCAGCCGCTCCGCATCGCCTGGGGTTGCCAGCCGCTCCATCGCCTGGGGCTGCCTGTTCCGCATTGCCTGGGGCTGCCTTTTGCTCCACACAGGGTGCAGGGTGCGAGGGAGAAGTGGAGCTCCCGCTGCCGCCTCTATGGCCAGGGGGCTCCCCTCCCAAGTTTGCCTTCGAGGGTCGCTGCTGCTGCCGTCGCCTCCCGAGGTCCGCTGCCGCTGCCGTCGCCTCCCGAGGGTCCGCTGCTGCTGCCGCCGCCTCCCAAGGGTCCGCTGCTGCTGCCGCCGCCTCCCGAAGGTCCCGCCGCTGCTGCTGTCGCCTCCCGAGGGGCCACTGCTGCTGCCGCCCCTCCCGAGGGGCCGCTGCCGTCGCCTGGGGTCGCCAGGGATCCTGCCGCCTGGTGTCGTCGAGGGTCCTGCGTCACCTGGGGTCGCCGGGCCTCTGCTTTGCCTCGGTCGCTACACTGTGGCCGGAGCTCCATGAAGGGAGCTGCTGGCCATAAAGAAAGGGGGAGGTCAGGAGACCAGCTTCCCCAGCCGCATTTCCGTGGCAGGAACACGGTGGCCGGAGGAGCCGGAGGGGAGCTGGCGGCCATAAAGGGGAGGTCAGGAGACCAGCTCCCCGCAGCAGTTTCGCTGCTGGAAATTGGGTGGCGGAGCCCACGGAGGGGAACTGCGGCCATGAAGAAGGGGGGGGAGGTCAGGAGACCAGCTTCCCCAGCTGCTCTTTTCATGGCAGGAGATAGTGTGGCTGAAGCCCCGGAAGAGGGAGCTGCCAGCCACGAAGAATTGGGGTGCCAGACATTCCACCATGGCCACCCCAGAAACAACTTGCTTCCCCCTCTTCGGGACTTTGGGACTGAGGGGGAGGTGGCCATTGAGGCCATGTGTGTTGTAACACTGGGGGGTATATGTGGCAAAGTGCCCCCCTGTGTATGTTATATGTTACGTGTTGTGTGTAAATGTTGGTGTATAGGCATTGGTACACGGGATATAAGCGGGTCTGTGTTTCACGTGTGTGTAAATTGTATATTTGTATTTAGGCACGGGGATGGCACATCACATCACGTGCAAGTAAAAAGTAATATGTGAGCACGGGGAATTGCACTTTAATTAATTCACGTGCAGTTGTACCGAGATTCCAATTGAATGATTGACTAGCAATCGAATCTCGGTACAACTGCATAAAAGCTGCATGTTTTCACTCACTGGGGGTTGGTGTTCGGTGAGTGGAGAACGGGAGAGGGAGGAGAAAAGAAAACAAAGCAAAGTAAAGTAATTAGTGTTTTCACTCACCGTGTTTGTCCGTTTGTCTGTTCACTGTTTAGTCTGTTTTGTTTGTCTCTTTATTTTGGCGTATAGTGCCGTGTCCTGTTTTTGTTACAACCGTTTATTTTCTGTATGTTTATTCATTAAATGCTGAGCGCAATCACGCGCCCAGCTCCACCAAACCCCAAATCTCTGTTTGTTTATTTCCTGCATCTGGTCTGACGCCACCCACTCCGGCCGTCTTTGTGACACACACCTAAAGCACAACTGAACAAAATTACAAAAACGTTTAGTAATGCGAGTTAACAAAAAATATGCTTGAGTTACACAATACTTGGTCAGAAAGGACATCCTTAACATTACATTAACTCCAAATAAACAGTACAGTTTTTAAAATGTTTTTAAAATGTCTTTACTTACCTTCTTATTATTATACTTACACTTGTTCTACACACAAAACATTGAATGTGCTAATGGAACAGTGGATTAGTATACAACTGAACAGAATCTTAATAATGGGTGTGATAGAGAGAGAAAGGATTGATGCTGTAAATCTCCCTCCCGATTAGAAAGGGCGCTGTGTAAGGGGGAAGGTATGTTGCCTCCCAGATCTGCCACCTCGGTGGTAGGTGGAAACCGGAAGGTGACCATATTAGGAGGGGCGCGTAGCTGCAAGTACTCAGGACGATTCCATTGCGGTCAGCTGCGGGGCAGCCCTCTATTGGAGAAACCGTGGCGACGCGCTGACTGCAGGGAGGAGTTTGCTGGGTACAAAGGGGAAGCAGCTACGTCAAAACCTCCCCTTGCGCTGAGAAACTAGAGCGACCGGCCGGAGCTGGTGTTTGTGTTTTCTATTTTGTATTACGTGTTTGTTTGTGTTTATCGTTAGAGGAGCAGGAGGACGGGAGGCTGTAGCCACGGAGCCAGCACGTACCCCAGAGCACGCCCTCACCACAGAGCACAACACAGCACAGCGCACGCACCACGATCCACCGAGGAGAAGAGCACAGTTTCGTGCACGGAGGATTGTGGTTTAAGGAGTGTCTTTTGTTTACTTTTTTGTGTCGGGACTTGTTGTTTTACCCCAATATCATCGCTGATAGCAGGGTATATTATTATTATTCATTTTGATTATTTTGTGATATTTTTGTTAATTATTAAAAAGGATTATTCTTTGGGAGACAACAGTCTGGACATTCCACATCTTTTGCACTGCACCATTCATCCTATCACAGTTGGTGTTCAGAAGAGGGATTCGGGATGGACGCCGCCGCGTTGGGAGCAATATTGGAGGCACAGGAGCGCAGACATCAGGAACTGCCCGGCGGCCATAGAATGTGGTGTGGCCTCCCATTATGTCCTGACAGCACCAGGTAAGGCCAGGGGTAATGATTGGGAGGGGCCTTGTATTGTTAATGTACGGGTTGGTGATGTGAGCACCCACGCATTAGTGGACTCAGGATGTGGGCAAACTTTGATTTTGAAAGCTCTATTGAAGGGGGTACCTTGGAGGTCACGGGGGGTTGTGGTCATTTCCTGTATCCATGGGGATAACAAGGACTACCCCCTCACCAAATTAGATTTGACAGTTGGATGTCATACCCGCCGCGTAATCATGGCTGTGGCAGAAAAGTTACCATATCCAGTTATTTTAGGTCGAGACTGGCCGCATTTTGACAGCATGATTTATAAAACGGTAAAGCCAGTCTCCGGTAAGACCATGGGAGCAGCAGGGGAAGCTATTGGGAATATTTTTCCG
This sequence comes from Huso huso, assembly GCA_036884735.1. Lineage (NCBI taxonomy): Eukaryota > Metazoa > Chordata > Actinopteri > Acipenseriformes > Acipenseridae > Huso > Huso huso. The sequence continues at coordinate 49,496,018 of CM072663.1, read as the reverse complement.
CTGCACACTGATCTGTTCCATTCTCGATTTCACCCGAAAAAAACAAAAAGAGAGCGGAGGGTTGAAAAATGGGAAGGAACATTAATGAAACAAGGCTGGGGTTTGGTAGGGGAAACTTCAGAATCAGTCAAATGTAAGGGTAAGGGGATTGGGACTCAGTGTGACCTGCGGGGACAGGTTACGTGTACCCCCAGTGCTGAAGCTACTTTAGCTCCGCTCGATATCCCGAAATTCTGGGACCGAGATGTGGACCTAGCATTGGAACAAAAGAACGATCCTTCGCTGGTACACATCTGGGGGCAGGTTCAGTCTATCGAGGGGAAGGATGTAGAGGATAGCCGGCCGCTTACATATCCCCACCACATTATTGTCGGGCACTTACTATATAGAGTATCCCAAGCCACAAGCACAAGCCAAATTGTAACACAACTACTCGTTCCTCAGTCTTTTGACGTGAGATCATGCGGTTGGCTCACGATGTCCCCTGTTCAGGCCATTTAGGTATCGATAAGACTCGGGAACGAATATTGGCTCGATTTTATTGGATGGGAGTTTTTAGTGAGGTGGCGCGATATGTAGCGGAATGCCCGGAATGCCAGCAAGTAGCGCCGGGGCGGGTTCGCCCGGCCCCGCTGGTCCCCCTGCCCCTAATCTCAGTTCCCTTTGAGCGCATTGCTATGGACATAGTGGGTCCATTGAGCCAGTCTGACTCTGGATATACGCACATTTTGGTTGTGGTGGACTACGCGACTAGATATCCAGAGGCAGTACCATTGAGATCCACTAGTGCTGCAACAATTGCCAGAGAGCTAGTACACATTATAGCGAGGGTAGGGATTCCAAAAGAAATCCTCACTGATCACGGAACCAACTTTATGTCACAATGTTTGAAAGAATTATATAAATTATTGCAAATTAAGTCCATTCGAACCTCTGTTTATCATCCGCAGTCGGACGGTTTGGTGGAACATTTTAATCAGACTTTAAAACAGATGCTGAAGCGGTTTGTCAACCAAGAGCAAAAAACATTGGGCTAAGCTCCTCCCCTTCTTGATGTTTGCAGTGAGAGGTGCCTCAGAGCTCGACCGGGTTCTCTCCCTTTGAGCTCCTGTATGGGAGACAACCACGGGGGATCCTCGATCTTGTGAAAGAAGGGTGGGAGGAGCAAACAAAACTTCAAAAATATAGTGAAATATGTAATTATGTTAAGAGACCGCCTTGAATTGGTTAGTCGTTTGGCACAAGAAAATCTAAAACTAGCTCAGCATCGCCAGGAGCAACAGTACAACAAACAAGCACGAATTCAGACTTTTCGGCCAGGTGATAAAGTACTGTTGCTCCTTCCCTCATCGGAGTCTAAGTTGTATGCTAAGTGGCAGGGGCCATATGAGGTGATACGGGGAATTGGTAATGTAAATTATGAAATTAGACAACCCGATCGCCGGAATAAGACAGAAATCTATCACGTTAATTTGCTAAAACCCTGGAATGAGAGGGAGGCCCTATTTGTAGCTGGTGACAGTTTAGAAGAGGATTTTGGTCCCACTGTCAATCCACCAGCTACAACTCATATTCCGATGGGGGAACAGTTACTTCCGGATCAGAAACGTGAGCTCCACCTGGTGGTGGAAAGGTTTAGTGATGTTTTTTCTGACTTGCCTGGCAGAACTAATGTTATTTCTCATGCTATTATTATTCCACCAGGTGTCAAGGTCCGAGAGACCGTACCGGATCCCGGAGAGTCACAGGGGTCCTGTCCACAAGGAGGTGGAGGATATGCTCAAGCTTGGAGTCATTGAACCTTCCCGCAGCGAGTGGTGCAGTCCGATTGTGATGGTGGGAAAGAAGGACGGCTCCACTCGGTTCTGTGTGGACTTTCGAAAGGTTAATGCCATCTCCAAGTTCGATGCATATCCAATGCCCCGGGTGGATGACCTCCTCGACCGACTGGGTAAGGCGCAGTTAATTTCGACCTTGGATCTGATGAAGGGATACTGGCAGATTACACTCACTCAGAGCTCAAGAGAGAAAACTGCTTTTTACCCCAGATGGCTTGTTCCACCCCAGATGGCTTGTTCGCCACCTTTCAGAGACTGATGGACCATGCCCTTACGCGGGTTGCATTGATGGAGCTCCCGCCACCTGGAAGGAGCATTGAGACTGATGGACCAGGTCTCTTGGCTCCCCATGGGCAAGTGTGCATTTGGCAAACAAGAGACCCAATATCTTGGCTACATTGATGATGGTGGTGATTTTTCCAAAGTCCAGGCGCTGGTGGGACGGCAATCCTGAGAACCAAGTCACAGGTGAGATCACTATTGGGGTTAGACTTTTTTATCCCCAGTATGCCACCTTCAACCCCTAGTTGAACTCACCCGAAAGGCTGCTCCAAAATTAGTTAAATGGACAGGGCAGTGTCAGGAGGCATTTGATATGATTAAAGCGACTCTGTCAAGCTCCAGCTCTAATTGCATTTGTTTTCAGCAAAGAGTTCATCCTGCAGACTGATGCCTCCCACATTATGGGTAATGGTTGACGGGGTAGAACACCCTATTATTTACCTGAGCAAAAAAATGGTAGGGAAATTAAACTCCGTCATTGAGAAGGAATTTTATCTATTAAATGGGCTACCTCTTATTAGGAGTTCTTTCTCTCTTATCACTGATCATGCTTCTTTAAGGTGGATTCGATGAAGGACATTGCAGTCGGATAACTCGGTGGGGGCAGCAACCCTTCCACTATATTGTGAAAAAACCATGCATCAAAATGCAGATTTTTTTCAAGGCAGGGGGGACCATTGCAGGGTTGGGAGTTTGCATCACTCTGAGGGGTGAGATATGTGATAGAGACAAAGGGGATGCTGTAAATCTCCCTCCGATTAGAAAGGGCGTAAGATCTACCTCCTCTTGTACTCAGGACGATTCCATTGCAGTCAGCTGCGGGCAAACTGAGAAACCATGGTGACCGTTGACTGCAGGGAGGTTTGCTGGGTTTTTTGAGAAATGAGCCACCAGCCGAGCGTTGTTTTGTTTGTTGTGTGTTTTCAGAGGTGGAGTAGGAGCTGGGACTGCAGCCACGGAGCCAGTTCCAGATCACAGAGCACTACCTTCCTTCACCAACATCAGCACACCCCGTGTGGATTACAGAGCACTCTCATACACAGGACACTCGGGATTTCATTGTGGACACTTTCTGTTTGGGTTTTGTATTTTTTGTTTTGTGTGTCAGCCAGCTGTGTTCCCCCAAATACCATCGCTGGTAAAGGGAGGTTTATTTTAATAAACACAGTCGTTTTGGGAGAAATACTGTTTCGGGACTGTTTATTTATTCAATACACCACTCGCATCCGTCACACCACCGTTCCAGTACAAGGGAACACATTTTGGCTATGCCGTGTCAGCATGCCAAGCGGTCCCCTCGAAACGTATAAATCCGTGTAGATAACAAAATTACGTAATACCTATAAAGGTCATCTCAGAAGCATCAAGATTAAGTTTTTAAATTTGCTTTTGGTTTTCGACAGAAGAAATAATAATAATAATAATAATAATAATAATAATAATACTAATAATAATAATAAAAATTTAAAAATCTGCAATCAACTTTATTTTTTCACAGCACTGGATAGCATTTAATTCGACTTCTTATTGTATATAATATGTACAGGTACTGATCCTGGCGACAGTGTTACGTTGGTTTTTGGATGTTCTATTCACCCCAATCTTCGTTCTTGTGCACAACAGGGCTCTGGCAACACCGTGCCAGTCGGGTATGAGGATGCTGGCATTGCATGGTTTTACACAATAAAAATAAAAGCAGATTATTATTATTATTATATTATTATTATTATTATTATTATTATTCATACTAATAATAATAATAATAATAATAATAATAATAATAATAAACGTATTTTTATTATTATTAGTACTATTAGTAGTTGTATGTAATAGCATTCAAACGAAACAGTAGTACAACACAAACTTTTATTTTATTTTTTTTCTGCCATGGCTGTCTTCGCCTGCCTTTTCACATGTTACCGCTTTGTTTCTGCCCCTTCAAAATGTCACAAATGTCCGGCTGGGGATTGGTCAACAGCTGTTTTTATTTTGTTTTCAGCGGTGCCTCCTCCTCCTGCGAAACTTCTCTCCGTCTCCGTTTTGGTTTCGTGAGAAAGGAAATGCGACATGGAAACTAGCGATATTATTGCATAAACACCCTTTCGCAGGAGAGATCAGGGTTTGATTTGGTCCAGCCCATAGAGAGAATGGGCAGAGTACTCCACGCAGTACTGTCTTGGTGCCAACGCTATCTCTCCTGTCTCTCCATAAACTTAGATATTCTAGCGTGGCTTAGGATTTGCAAGTGGTAGTTTGGATTTTAAATGGTAGTTTGGATTTTAGAAACAACTTATAATTTTAGCAAAATATGGCTTTTATGCCAGTTCTTTTTTGTTTTCTAAAACAATTTAAAAAAAACATAGTTTAACGATAGATCAATTCATTTCTTTGAGTACTATTGGGAGGATCTAATCCGGCCCAGGGGATTTATTTATTTTAAGGGCTCCTAGTCCCTTTAACACTTCTGCCTCTGTTATGCTAAAGTTATTTAAAACTGGATAGGAACAGGTCGACATGTGGGGCATGTTGTCCGTATCCTCCTTTGTAAAAACTTGTGAAAAGTAATCATATAATATATTTGCTATTTTTTTTCTTCATCTATGATTTTGCCATTTGTGTCTCTTAGACATTTAACCTCCTCTTTGAATGTTCTCTTGCTGTTATAATATTGGAAAAACATTCTGGAATTGGTTTTAGCCCCCTTAGCAATGTTCATTTTTATCTCTCTCTTGGCCTTTCTAACTTCCTTTTTGACTTGCGTTTGCAGTTCCAAGTACTCTTTCAGTGTACTTTGCTTTTGGTCCCTTTTAAATGCTCTGTAAAGTGTCTTTTTTTCAATGAATATTTTTTTTAACCCTTTGCAGTCCATTTATTAAGTGCGCGTCACAGCGTAAGGTCCAATTTATTTTTACACGCGCAGTTAATTTTAGACGCGCTGTTTAAAAGTATTTTTTTTTCCACAGTCAAACGGGTTTAAAAGGCCCTGCATATCAACAAAGCACTCAATAGGCATCACCAGCCCCGCCTTTTGTTCGCTATAGCTTTCACATATGCTAATAAATAAATAATAATAATAATAATAGTCATACATACCGATCAATCATCTCCTGATCACTCGTTTTATCACCAAACGCCTCAATAATGCGATCCAAGTCATTATTTTATCACTATAACATCTGAAAAAAGCTCTGCAAATGTCCGTGATATTCTCTGAGCGCTGATGCAGTCACAGCCAGCTTGTTTCCTTATGGCCTCCATTATCAGATGCCAGGGGCAAGTATGACTATTCATGAGATATGCCCTTTTTTTTCGGCTTGTCTCGGCTCCTGTCACTCGGCCACTGAATGGTTTTCTCTGCTTTTTCCGGAGAAAAAAACGACTAGAAACCTGTTTTTTGCGTTTTTTTGATGATGTCGGACAGGGTCCGACAATGGACCGGATAGGATAATGGCTGCCTTACCTGAGTTGTTGCCCTTGTTTTGATGTGGTCTCCCTTCTGTTTTTTTGTTTTCTCCCCCCTTCCTTTCTAGTTTAAATGCTTCTGAACCTCCTCAAGGATCCTTTCTCTGAGTAGATTGGTTCCCTTTTTGTTTAAGTGCAGTCCGTCCCGCCTTGTTGCAGAATGTACTCCAATGTTCAAGAAAGGTGAAGCCTTCCTGTGTGCACCACGATTTCAGCCATGCATTTTGATTATGTATTTCCAGCTGTCCGTATGCTCCTTTGCAAGGTGCCGGCAGTATCCCAGAAAATACCACAGTTTTGGTCTTGTCTTTAAATTTCCTTCCTAGCTCTCTGAATTTGTTTTGCAGGGATCTTGGTCTGTCTCTTCCAATGTTGTTTGTAGCGATATGGACGACTACTACCAGGTCATCTCCTGTTCGTTCTAGGAGCTTGTCCACGTTCTCAGTGATGTGTGTGACAGAGGCTCCTGGAAGGCAGCACACTGTTGTAGTAAGGGGGTCCAGACTGCGAACTGAACTTGCTGTGTTTCTCAACATGGAGTCCCCAACAATTATGACCTTCCTTCTTTTTGCTGCCTGGCCAGCACTGTTTAAATTGAAATATAAATTCAACATAGTTTTTACCTTCCAAAATATATATATATGGAATTGTAGAATATAATGTAAAGACAGGAACTGTCTTCAAAGGCAAAGCCTTCTGTATATGACCCAACCAGCAATCAGCTTGATCAGAGATCGTCCGAGGATGAACCACACAACTTGTAGTTTAGCTAGTCAAGTGATACTTGACTGAGATCTTGCCTCGATTTTTATAGAACTTTCTCTCTACTTCACACGTCAGAAGCCTTTATTATATCATAAAACATGTATTTGCTTTGACAGCTACTGTCCTTCAAGTGAATAATATTCTCAAAAACACCCGGTAACTCCTTCTATAAAATGAATGGCCATAATCCCATAGTCCAACTCCCCTACATTTCCAAAATATGTGAGGTGAACTTTTGAACTGATGTTATTCTTTTTGGTACCAGGGAGTTTCTTAATACAGAATACAAGTGAATAAGATACACTTGGTATATGGAATACAGTTATATATATATATATATATATAGAGAGAGAGAGAGAGAGAGAGAGAGAGAGAGAGAGAGAGAGAGAGAGAGAGAGAGGTTTGGAATTTTCAACCTGCATGCCTGAGTTTGGAATGCCTGAACCTTCTAAACAGACTCCATACAGTTCCACTAATAATATTTTCTTCTGGTTACAGAGAATATTTAATCAGGAATACAGAATCCTACTATATTACTGTAAACTACTAAAATAGTATATTCTAACTTTTTTTTCTGAACAGTGTGTTTTAACAATTTGTTTAGTATTTCTGCTGGCTTTATATTCTTTATAACACAGTACAGTTATTACAGTATATTAATATTGTTGCAGTTTCACAAATGTTTAATTTGTATCCCAAAGATCAGGCTGCTTTCAGTATCTGTGACACTCTTGGGTCAGTTTCTGCTCTCAGTGAGTCTGTCAAAGTCACCACAGGTGTGGGTGAGTCTGATACCTGCAAAAAACTTAAATCTTGTTAGCCAGGCTCCCATCTTTACATTCTCATTCCCATCATCAGTGGGAAGACTTCAGATAAATTAAGCTGTTTTTATCCAAGAGCCATCCATCTCTGCCACCTTTTACTCAAAAATGGAGCTTGTACCTTGTACAAGGGAAGACAGGTTTTAGGGTCACTCGTGACAACCTCCAGATACATAGGAAACAAATTCACAGCTACTGAAACTTTGTTTTAGATTGTCACATTTTTCACCTGCATCACCAAGTACTGTATTACTTGATATACAGTGATATGCCTACATATTGACTACATTGTTATTCACCACATGCAGTTTCACAGCTGGAGTTCAAACTCCTCCTCCATTTATATTACATTTCTTTAGAAATGATGTGCTTGCAGCATTTAATATTCTGTAAATGTAAACTCTTAAAAAAGGTCACACAATTGATTTTATGTTGACACTTGCCATATAACGTGATAGAAAAAAAGGTTTTTAACTTCTTTTTAAAAAGAGAGTAAATGTGTGACAATATCCATAAAACTGAAAGGCGAGAACATTAAATGCTATGCAATAAACATATGTTTGTTTTCTTTCCAGCTCAGTGCTATCATTTATAATCAAAATCAATACATGAAAAAGAAAAATGCAATAAGATATCCAATTTATGCACATAGTATATCTAACACTGTTCATTACATTTAAATCTATTGTATTCCAATAGTAGTAATATTATTATAGTTTATGTCAAAAGTTTGATGGATGAGCCCTTTGACCTTTTTAGGGACCTTTTGACCTTGTTTATCAATATATGAATTTATGAATATCTAATGAGGGGGGGTGGATTATATATATATATATATATATATATATTTTAGCTCAAAAGCCAGCTGCCCAACGTTTCGATATGTTGTACATATCTTTCTCAAGGGAGCCTGTGTTTGAATCAAAACATTGGAGGTATTTATAGGTTTTTGACGGCATGACAACTACTTGTTATTGTTTACATTCAAATCCATGATTTATTCTTACATGATGTAATGGTGTTCTATATATTGTGACATCATTTTTACTTCTATCTTTGAATCTGTATTAATTCTAATTAACACTACTTTATATAAACTTATATTTTTATTATATCATGCAATGCTGGCTCTGAGGATCAGTCTAGATTTGGCCTCCTCAAGCGCATCAGTATGCACAACTTTTGAATGAATTTTGTTTATTTATTTAAATGTTGTATATTTATTGAAGTTAATTAGTTCATTCTTTTCTGTTGAGTCCGCTGGCATAATCGTGTTCAGTCTATTTATCCATTTACTTTCTTTTATTCTTCTATATGTCGCATTGTCTAATTTGAGCTGTTCTAATACTACAAACTTTACATCATTTATGTCATGTCCCTGACTGGTGAAGTGCTGTACTATTGGTTCATTCATTTTTATTTCTAATTAATGAAAGGTGGTTCTGAATTCTTTTATATAAAGTAGTTCCAGTCTCTCCAACATATTTGATTTCATCACATTTTTTCACAGGCTATTCCATAAACAACATTGCTATTTTTACAGTAGGTATTAGTTTTTAGTGGATATGTGGTGTTCTTATGTTTAATTATATTTTTACTTTTGTCTATGTATTTACACACTTTACATTTACTGGTGCACATGTTCGTAGAACCTATTTTGTCAATTATTCTTTTATGTTTACTGTGAACTAAAATATCACCTAAATTAGCTTCTCTTTTGAATGCTACAACTGGGGCCTTAAGAAATACTTTTTTTTAATTTTTCTGAATTATGTAGAATCCGCAAGTGTTTCCAAACTATTTTAGAAATATTGGGCAAAAGTTTAGAGTAAGTCATTATTAATGGGACTCTTTTGACCTTTTTATCTCTATTTTTATAATCTAGTAGATCATCTCTTTTTAGTTTATCCACTTTTCTTAACTCCATCTCTATAATTCTTTCTTTGTATCCTTTTTTTTAAGATTTGTTTTTAATACATTTCTTTGTTTTACATAGTCACTTTCTTTTTTGAGCATATTCTTCGTATTCTTATTCCTAGACCCTTTGGGATTGCCCTTTTAGTGTGTATCAGATGTGCAGAGGACATGTGTAAATACTGGTGCATGTCAGTAGGTTTACAGAAGAGGTCAGTCTCAATTGAACCTTCTTCAAGTTTTACTATGGTATCTAAAATTCTATTTCTTTCCTTGTCCATCGAAGGTCCACCTTAATATTACTGTGTATTTCATTTGCCATTTTATGAAACTGGAAAAGAGATTCTTCTCCATGTGTCCAAACCCCAAAAAATATCATCTACAAACCGAATGTATTCTAAAGGTTCTCTTTCCGATTTTCTAAGTAATTGTTCTTCCCATTTCCCCATGTATGTACTGGCAAAATGCATTCCTAATTTAGATCCTATTGCTGTACCATCGTTTTGTTTGTAATTCTTATCAACAAATGTAAAATAACTGTTTTCTAAAACTATGTTGATCATGTTCAGTACCTCTGCTGTAGGTATTGATTTATCTAGTCTATTATCTAGTGCTTTTTTGACAAGCTTCTAAAGTTTCTTTATGAGGGACACTTGGGTACAAGGATTTTACATCCATGCAAAATAAAATTGTATTCTCTGGAAGGTTGTGTTTTATTGATTCAAGTCTTTTTAAAAATTGTGTTGTATCCTTAACATAGCTTGGTAATTTCTCAACGTGCGACCTAAGTTTTTTTTCTGCTATTTCAGCTATTATGTGTGTTGGATTATCAATTGTACTGACTATCATTCGCATAGGGTGATTTTCTTTGTGCATTTAGGATTTCCTCTTGCTAGGCCTGTTCTTGCATTATGTGGCTGCATGTATTTTTTAAATTCTTTTGATATAATGCCTTTATTGTATAGTCTCTCCGCAATTTCCTTAACCTCTTTTACCGATTTATTGATCTTATTGCTTTTAACTTCTTCATATGTATATGTATTATTTAATTCACATTCTACAGATTTCATATAGTCATCTGTGTTCATTATCACTATTCCTGAGCCTTTATCTGCTGGTCTTATTATTATATCATCATCTATATCTATATATATGTATTTCACAAGCGCTTATAAACATTAAATATTTATAAATGTAAAGAGTTTGAAATAAAAGTAATTACTGTTGGTAGGATTTGAACCCACGCTGACAATTGAGTCAAATGGATCTTAAGCCCATCGCCTTAACCACTCGGCCACAACAGTTTTTCTTAAAACATTAATAAATAAAAATAAGAATTAAGCTTACCGGGGTTCTGGGAATCATGGTGGTTAGGTGTTTGAGCAAAAGGTTGAAATGAGCGAGACTACGATGGTTTTTTTTTTTTTTTTTTTTTAAAAGGGCAAGTCTGGGCATGCTTTCAGACCTCATAAAAGGAGGAAAATATTTGTGCAGTTTATTAGAGTGTTACACAAGATGTCTCATACCGGCGTTTGTTCCTGCTCTGAGAAAGTGGATCTTGAGGATCGGCAAATGTCTGAACTTATAAAAGCCTTTAAAAATATGCACATTAGCCCTTCCTCAGAGGCTAAAGAAACCACGGATTGCGAAAAGGTTCAAGCGAGTCCAAGCAAGGGGCCTTTAAGCATCCGTCCCAAGGATCCTCTGTGCACTGTACATGCTCCTCTGTGGACTGAACTGAAAATAGCCCCAAATGAGAGAGAGGGGCGAATGTTTAGGGGTAACTCAGAAAACGCCCCTAGGGGCGGGGCCCCTTCCTGGATCTCTGATAGGCCATCTCAAGGGATACCCCTTGGGGCCAGAGGCGACCTGACCCCTCATAGGATGACACATGATCTTAGGGAACCTACTAAAGGGCCCCCCACACACTCTTTTGACTGAATGAGTTTGACGCCATGTCTTCTACAAACTTTAGATACTTCTCTGAAAATGCCGTTCTTGAACCTAACGATCTTGAGATGGATTGGACCACTGAAGAAATGACCCAACTTATAAAAGACTTTGAAAATGTTCCCCTCCTCAACTCTGCAGAGTCTGACGACGTCGACGGTCCTTTAGGCATCTCTTTTGAAAAAGTATTAAAGATCTCTAGGGGTCTCCTGGCTTCTCTATTGGAGGTGATCATTGACCGTGATATGCTGAAAAATTGCCACGGTTGCGAAGTTGACCACCCGAGCCAGCTGAGACACAGTTGCCTTTTTGAAGCGGACCCCGATTATTTCGATCAACATTTTGAAGAAATACTAGAAAAAATACACGTCCTGTGGCTGAAGCTTCTGGTGGCTAAAGCTCTAGCTTGTTTCAATTTCCATCCATCTTTGACAAAACTTCAGAAACTGGTGGAAGATATTTTAACTGAGCTAAGACCAGAAAACAGCATTAGACGTAAACTGAGCCATCTATAAGAAGCCCTGGATGACAAGACCAGAGACATTGTCAACAAAATAACCAAAGCTTTCTACCATTGCAGTTTTACTAACCCCCAAGCTCCTTTAGCTTATTACGGAGCCTGTGACTTTGAAAATGGGGAACGTCCAGACTCCAGCAAAACTGAGGACCACCATGAAGGGGCTGCTGTTTGAGTTAATAGCCGAGAAAGTGGCTTGTAAGAGACTCTTTCAAAACATGATCCCCGTAAATGTAAAAATGTTCAACAATTTAAAAAGTATAACTGATTTAATCCATAAAGATGTTGATGCTCAAGAATGGCAAGAGTTGGTTGATAAACATGTAAAACCCTGTAACCTCTTAAATGCATTTTTAATGAATATAGTACCTAAAATGTTTAATGAAATAGAAGACTGCAAATGTATACATATCATTATTTTATATGCTTATGTGACTGATGTCTGTTTTTATAACCTGGCTAGGTTTTTAGGAGATGAAGATATATCAAAAGTTGTACAAAATGTCATGGATTACTTATGTGTAAAAACTTTATATGTCTTCTAAAATGTCCTAATCTTCTTGATAAACTGTGAATAAAACTTTTGAACTACACACTTGTCTCAGAGGTGTTATGATAAACTTTGAATAAAAACCTTTTGAACTACATACTTGTCGCATTTGTGTTATTTTGGTTAAAGATGTCACTTCAGCGTATGAAAAAAATATACTACGATCCCTCAAATCCTGGGGGCTTAGGGGGTTTCCAGACTCTTCAAAGGGCTCTGGGATCTGACGGCCCTAAAGTCTCTGAGAGTGTCCTAACAGGCTTTTTATCAGAGCAAGACTCATATATGTTGCATAAGCCCTCTAAATAAACTTTAAAAGAAACACCGTATTTGTATCTAATATCGATACTCAGTGGCAAGCTGATTTAGTGGATATGTCTAGCTTGTCAAAAGAAAATGGAGGTTACAAGTACGTGCTAACATGTATAGATATCTTATCTAAATATGCCTGGGTAATACCACTGAAAAATAAGTCATCTAAGACGGTGACAGAGGCATTCAAGAGGATCCTCAGCACGGGCAGGAAACCTAAAAAACTACAAACTGATAAAGGGACCGAATTTCTAAACAGAGCATTTCAGAACATGCTAAAAAAACATAATATTCTACACTTTACCACGGGCAATGAGCTAAAAGCCTCTATTGTTGAGAGATACAACAGGACTCTGAAAACAAAAATGCGGAAATATTTCACTGCTTTTAACACTCACAAGTATATGGATAAACTACAAAAAATGGTTCAGGCTTATAATAACTCCTTTCACTGTAGTATTCAAATGAAACCTTCAGAAGTTAATGAAGATAATTCATTTAAAGTGTTTAAAGCCTTATACTCTAAGAAGACAGGCCCTAAACATATAAAGTTTAAGTTTACAGTCGGTGACAACGTTAGAATTTCAAAGTTAAGAGCTCCCTTTATAAAAGGCTATGAACAGACGTTTACTATAACAGAATATATACCAAGATTTCCACCGGTGTATAAACTAAGCGATTATGATGGATTGGCTATAAACGGTACCTTTTATGAACCAGAATTGCAGAAAATAAATATCAAGACTGATAGGTTGTTTAGGATAGAGAAGATAATAGCTGAGAAAAAGGAAAACGGTAAAAAGTCTTATCTCATAAAATGGGTCGGTTGGTCTGAAAAATTTAACAGTTGGGTCGCTGGGGATCAGGTGATGGATCTAAAGAGTTAACAAGTCCTGGGGTTATTTAATTACACTTAAAAACATTATTCAAGATGTCTCAAGACTCTTTTTATGTGACTCTGCCTAGTAACGCTTCACAGGATGTTTTCCCTAAAAACGCTATAGCTGATTTTACTACCAAGTTAGTTAAAACAATGAATCTACCGGGAAAATGGGAAGTTTGCTTAGCAGAGACTCAATATCCCCATACTTGGGATAATATAAAACGTACTGACAGCACTTTTATTACTTTCGATATAGAAAAGGCCATAAAACATGATTATACCATCCCCAAAGGATATTATGAGACCCTTCAGGATGTAATAACGACCATGGATGGTGTCCTGCTTGGAAAAGGACTAGATCAGAAAGGCGACAAGGCTCCCGATGAACAATATAAAATGATTTGAAATTAGTCTATAAACCTATAGAAAGAAGAATTTATATAAAAAGTACTACTCCATTTATGATTTTTGCCTAAGAACAACTCGGCAAATGTTGGGATTTCATGAGACTGTAAAGGGTGAAACTCGCAGACTATTGGGTCCTATTGAGGCTAAACTGTATAGTGCTCATATGAGGACCATCTATCTTGCTGATATCCGAGTGGGTTTTTATACCATGTATGTCTGTACAGATATCATTACACATCAAGCCGTTGGAGATAGTTACGTGCCTCTTCTAAGGTGTGTCCCTATTAAAGGCAAAAACAACGATATAATCACGGTAACTTACGACAGACCTCATTACATACCCCTCAGCAAGACGAGCTTCGATACTATAACTATACAAATTAAGACAGATCAAAATAAGTTAGTTGCATTTCCGACCTGTGAAGCCGCTTTTTTACACCTAATTGAAAAGAAAATGAGACCTTGTGGAGATGTCAATCCTTATTTTAATTATTACAAAAATCAAGCTGGTAATGGTTTGCCTGGATTTTCTGGTGCTCCCGTGTTGTATGGAGCGGGTATAGGGGGCATTTTTCAAAGTCTTTTCAGAAAAGCTTTACCTTTACTTAGAAGGGGTTTTGAAATAGTTAAACCTCATTTTAAATCAGCCGCTAAAAATATTGTTAGTGACGTAGTGTCAAATGTCCTAACAAGTCATAACCCTCCTAGCAACAACAACAGCCAATCAGGGGAGGGATTGATGGTGATGTCCAGAGACTGCAAGAGAAAATGTAGCAAACCCCCTGGATCTCGTTATCATCATCACAAAAAGGCTAAACCCTCAATATTTAGGGCATTTAGTAGCGGCAACCAGAGAAGGAGCAAGAAACCAAAATGTGAAATCAGAACTGGATCTGTTTACCATCCCCAATACCCAAACAAGTATTGATAAAAACCTCTATGTGGAAATTCCCCCCCTGTCTGCCTTGTCTGACACGGCTCAGCTCGAATTTTACATAGCAGGTAATGGGGAAGATTATCTTGATTTGAATAATACTCTTTTAAGACTTTCATGCAAAATTACTAAGGCTGATGGCACTGATTTAGTCGCAGCCAGCATGGCTGGAATTATTAATTACCCAGTAGCTACCATGTTTTCACAAGTGGATGTAACTTTAGGAGACCTCCTAATTAGTCAAAGCAGTAATACTTATTCTTACCGTAGCATAATAGAAGCAATGCTAAACTTTAGTAAGGACACCCTAGAATCGCAATTCACAGCCGGCTTGTTTTACAAAGATACCCCAGGACACATGGATGCGACTGATCCTGCAGGGGCTAATGAAGGTTTAGTTAAACGGCACTGTGACGGGGGACAGCCCCGTCTTTATGAACGTGGTTGGGACTGGCAGGGAGGGGGTTAAATTCCTCCCTGCCAGGAAAACATGTGAGAATGTGGCTGGAGCCCTAATTGAATAATCAGCAATTATTGATTAATTGGGCTCCAGCCACAGGGGATAAAAGCCAGGGGAGAGGCCCTGGCTAGAGAGAGAGTTCTGGAAGGAGAAGGAGCCAGTGGTTTTTCTGTGTGTGCTGTTTTTCGTTTTGAATCCAGTGAAGGCGTTGCCCAGCCTGGAAGCTTTATTTGTAAGTTTTGTTTTGTGTCTATTTTGTGTTCTGAAACCTTTTTGTTTGGCCCTCGTGCCTGTTTATTTGGTGTATTTTGTTTAAATAAAAACTTTATTTTTGAACTTTCAAACTGTCTCTGAGCCTCACCCTCTGCCAATCCTGCCACATTTGGTGTCAGAAGAGGGATAATTCCACCTGGAGGCTCAGGGCAGTATTTTTTTTTGTTTTTTGAATTTTGTGAGTTTAAAAAAAAAAAAAAAAAAAAAAAAAATGGGCAAGAAGAGCAGACAGAAGCAGCAACAACAGCAGCTGCCACCACCACCCCAAACCCTGTTGGAGGACCCGGCAAGCCTCTTCCCGTGGTGTTCCTGGTGCGGGAAGGAGGATCATCGGTGGAGGTCCTGTCCAGATGGGCCACCAGCTGACTGGTGTGGGCGCTGTGAGGCGGATGGCCACAGCTGGGCAGGATGCCCCCACAACCCAGATCAGGAGCAGCTGCAAACCCCGTCCTCGGTAGCCACCCCACCACTTCCAACATCACCTCCTTCACCACCATCGTGGGAGATCTGGGAGTGGTTGGTGCACCCCGAAGCAGACCTCCCCCACGACCTTCCCATAGCCATCCGCATGCTGTGGCGTCGAGATGGGGAGAGGTGGGAAGAGTGGGAGAGGCACCACCGGTTTCCCTCAGGATATAGCTAGCATGGTGCTGGATTACCTGGAGGTAGACATGGGAGGGGGCTCCCGTCATGGAAGTAGAGGAGTTGTGCGCTCACTGCTGCCAGTACGGGCATGAAGAGGACACGTGTCAAGAGCTCAACTGGGAGCCAGATGAGGAGGAGTCTGGAGAGGAGGTTGAGCTGCCCCCAGAGCCAGAGGGGGGAGCCCGCCGTCCGAGAGCCAGAAGGGGAGGAGCCGCCGTCCCGAGAGCCAGAGGGGGTGGAGCCGCCGTCCCGAGAGCCAGAGGGGGTGGAGGAGAGCCAGAAGGGGGAGGAGCCCGAGAGCCAGAGAGGGGTGGATCCGCCGTCCGAGAGCCAGAGGGGAGGAGCCGCCGTCCGAGAGCCAGAGGGGGGAGCTGCTGTCCCGAGAGCCAGAGGGGGGAGGGCCGCCGTCCCGAGAGCCAGAAGGGGAGGGAGCTGCCCCGAGAGCCAGAGGGGAGGGAGCCGTCCCGCTCGAGCCAGAGAGGGGGAACCGCTGCCGAGAGCCCAGAAGGGAGGGAGAGAACGTCCACAGCCCGAAGGAGGGAGGGCCCGAACGTCCACAGCCCGAGAGGAGGAGGGGAGCGTCCACAGCCCGAGAGGGAGGAGCGGGGGGTCGGGTCCACGGCCCGGCGGGGAGGAGAGGAGTGCGTCCACGCCCGAGAGGAAGCCCCAGGCCCAGGGCTGAAGGGACCCGGGGGGAAGAATACAGGCTGTTCCCACCAGCACCGCCCAAGGATGCCTGCACAGCACCACCCAAGGATGCCTGCACAACACCGCCCAAGGATGCCTGCACAGCACCGCCCAAGGATGCCTGCACAGCACCGCCCAAGGATGCTCCGACCACTTCGCTCAGGGATGTCACCTCGCCATCGCCTGGGGATGCTGGTTCGCCATCGCTGGGGGATGCTGGTTCGCCATCGCCTGGGGTTGCCTGCCTGTCCGCATCGCCTGGGGTTGCCTGCCTGTCCGCATCGCCTGGGGTTGCCTGCCTGTCCGCATCGCCTGGGGTCGCTGCTGGTCCGCCGTCGCCTGGGGTGGAGCTACCGTCCCGGGCGCCAGAGGGTCCCGCGCCGCCAGGGGGTTCAGAGGGTCCAGCGTCGCCAGAGGGGCCAGGGGGTCCCGCATCGCCAGGGGGTCCAGAGGGTCCAGCGCCGCCGGAAGGACCAGCGTCGCCGTTGCCGCCTCCGCCACCAGAGGGAGCCGGGCCGCCGTTCCCGCCTCCTTTTTGTTTGGCCCTCGTGCCTGTTTATTTGGTGTATTTTGTTTAAATAAAAACTTTATTTTTGAACTTTCAAACTGTCTCTGAGCCTCACCCTCTGCCAATCCTACCACAGGCACACTTCTACCAAAATGAGCCATACAGTTGAACATTTAGGACCACTGCACTCGGATATATTTTTTCAAGAAAAACTCATGCTAAATGGAATTGACCTGAAAATTAAAATGGTGAGGGCCAGTGACACTTTTTGTTTAATGTCTGATGCCGCAGAGGCGTACAAACTTAAAATTTTAGAAGCCTCTCTCTACATCAAAAAAGTAAAAATAGCACCGGAGGTAAGAATAGGTCACACTCAAGCCTTGATGACCTCTAATGCAAAATATCCTATTGATAGAGTGGCTATGAAAGTTTTTAGTGTTCCTAGAGGGAGCAGGGTCTGTAATCAGGAGAATTTGTTTCTGGGACAGTTACCAAAGTTTGTGGTTATTGGTTTAACAGATAACAATGCTTTTAGTGGGTCCTACGCTAAAAACCCTTTTAACTTTAAACACTTTGCCGGGAACTTTATAGCTATGTACGTCGACGTGAACAAGTCCCTTCAAAACCTTTACAACCAGACTATACAGCAAGACATTATTAAAGTCTAATACAAGCCACGGGTAGACATCTCAAAGACAAACCACTGATAATTGATCGGTCAGACTTTATTAGAGGCTATACGCTCTATGCCTTTGATTTGACACCTGACCAAGAATGTGGAGATCATTTTTCCTTAGTAAAAAATGGTAATATGCGTCTTGAAATGCGTTTTGCCAATGCTCTGCCAGAGACTGTGAATATGATTGTTAATGCTGTTTTTGAGAACGTGATTGAGGTTTCCTACCAAAGAGCAGTTCTCTTTGATTACTGAAAAGCTTGATACAACTTTAATATTTTTAAATGAACACCACCCAGCTTACAGCACTGCTATCCAGCAACCCCTTGACAGAAAAGTATTTTTATGGGGTCCTAGCTAGCGATCAACTACCTAAAGGAAAAATAAAAAAAAACTTTTGGCGATGTTTATTGTCAACACCTACCCCCAAAATTATCCTGGAGAACACTGGCTGGGGATTTATCTAAAAGAAGAGGGTCATGGAGAGTTTTTTTGATTCTTACGGTAACCCCCCAGATTATGCTTATTTTCCTAAAACTATCTCAACTTTTTATACAACAACACTAAACAAACAGTGTACAATAATCAACCTCTACAAGGCCTTATGACCACTACCTGTTGTTGCAGCTGACCCTGAACCAGTTATTCTGTGCAGTAAAACATTGGACCCCTTTGCGTGGCGGATTTCAGTAGCTAATGTTCACGGTTCATCACTTGATTCAGATTCACTTGTGTTAAGTCTGCCAACTGATGATGTAAAGCAAAACAGCAACTGGGTGCCTGAAAATATGAACAACAGTGAGTTTTGGCCTCCTTCAGTATTCTGGATGGAGGGCACACCTCGCAAAGTGACCCTGTTTGAACAAAATGAAATGTATAGAAACAATATGTACAGATCCAGAACTATTGTAAAAGGTGCAGAGCTAACCCTGACTCGTGAAATGAAAAGTAATCCTCTTGTCATGTGTGCATGTAATAGGTGCAGAGGTAAATCACCAGTGATTGGGCCCAAACCTTGTCCAGCTTGCAGTCATTTAGCTAGACACTGTCGGACCTTGTTTGAATCTAATGATTCTGAAGGATTTTCTTTCTCTCATCTGAATGTAGACCCACAGGATGTTAAAAGGATTGAATGCATGAACTGTGCAGTGAAATGGGCACATTAAGGCAATTTGGAATGTGTAGAAGGTATCTCAGCTAAACGTGTCCAAGTATCTTGTAGGTATGAAGTCAAGACCATGGCAACCCACACCTGTGATGCAAAGCTTTGGATCAAGGGACCTGTTGTGGTGTTTGCAGAACCAACTCGAGCTGAACCTGGCACAGAATTTGAATCCTGCTGGAAACGTGCTGATATGCTGGACATGTACTAGGCGATTTCAAATATGAAATGTATTGATGAAATGATATGTGTTTTTATGGTTGTTTTGAATAATATAGACTTTCTGATATGAAAAATAAAGGGTTAGGGGTCTGCTAAAGAGAAAACAGAAAAAGGATCAAGAGAGAGTACCCTTGCATCGCCAGTAGATGGCACCCTTGCTCCATGAAATAGGTCAGTTCACCCGTTGTTTCATTAAAACATTAAGATGAAAGCTTGTGATTTAGTGTTGGTTAGATAAATAAATAAAAATTGATTTAACCCTTTGCGGTCCTATGTCGGACCTGGTCCGACATCACAATTTTCCCTTTCTGGTCCAATGTCGGACCCTGTCCGACATCATCAAAAAGACACAAAAAACGGGTCTCTAGTCGTTTTTTCTCCGGAAAAAGCTGAGAAAACCATTCAATGGCCGAGTGAGAGCGATAGGAGCCGAGAGAAGCCGAAAAAAAGGGCGTATCTCATGAATACTGATAGACCTGACACCACATAGATAACACGGACATAAACAAACAAGACAGCTGCTTCCGCATCCAGTGCTCAAAGAACATCACAGACATTTGCAGAGCTTTTTTTAGATGTTATAGTAATAAAATAACAACTTGGATCGCATTGTTGAGTTGTTTGGTGATAAAATGAGTGATCAGGAGATGATTTATCGGTATGTACTACTATTACAAGGTATGTAAGAAATATAGCTAACAAGGGGTGGGGCAGGGCTGGAGATGCAGCGCCTTTTAAACCTGTTTTACTGTGAAAAAAAATACTTTTAAACAGCGCGTCTAAAATAAACTGCGCGTGTGAAAATAAATTGGACCTGACGCGCCTGACACACTCTGAATAAATGGACCGCTAAGGGTTAAAAGACTTTAATGAACATGGTTAGGTAGCTTTGAGGTTAGGAGAGGGAGTTTAAAGAAAAAATGTAGAATAACGATTTACCGCTTGCATGTCTTCTGGATTTGTTTTATATCTTTATCTTCAGAAAGAATGACGCTTGATAAAAAAAGGTACAATTTCAGCTGAAAAAACAGACACTATTCTTACCTATAGATTTATGTTTCCAAGGATAAGATTCAAAGGGGAGTATTATTTTCTAGATATATGTGTGAGAAAGCAGCATAGAGAGGGACTTTTTGAAACATATTAATTAACACTGAAATTGGCAACAGCCGAGGTCTTAAGAAAAACCTGTTTTGGCTGAATTTTGTCTGAACAGAGGACAGGGTCAGACTTAGTTCAGTCATTATAGTACTATAGAAGTTTAATGTATTAATACTGGCCTGTATTTAGATATAAATAACTGGACCATCCATTCAAATCTTAGAAAGAATTACCAATGAAATAAAATAATATTACAAATTCTAGGAGCAACTGTTAAACTGAAGTAAATTAATTAAAAGTACACCTTATAATGCCATTTATAGTTAAACTGTTATACCAATAATATTTGAATATGGTTGAAGACGAAAGAAGTTCAGTACTAACTGACACTGTCTGAAGGTTATAATGGTCAAGGAAATAGAAATTAGACACAAAGGCCAGGTATTGCAAATTAGTAAAAATAAATGATTAACCCTTTTTTAGACAGAACGAGATTTGAAACTAAAAATATCTATTTGATTTCATAGGATTAATAATATGTTTTAAGTATTTTGGTCTAATAAGAAACATAATATTTAAACTGGCGAGTGTTATTGCTTGTTCATGACTTTACTGTAGTGCCAGAGGACTGTGGAAGTCGGAGCGAGCATTTAATTTAATCAATTTAAGGATTAGTTCAGTTTCTTTCTCCAACTAAATAAAAAGTCCTTTAGACATTATAATAGATAGAAACTTCTGCTAGCATTGGGAATGTGGCCTCTCTCTCTTATTAAGATGTAAGAGCTATAAAATAAACAGGGATCCTCCTTTGCCTTCCACCCCAGTAAAGCAAAAGAGAAGGTAATTGATCCTGGTAACCCTTGATTGTCCATAACGTCAGGCTGCAAGTTTATGGGTTTGGAATTTAACCCTTTGCAGTCAATTTATTAAGTGCGTGTCAGGCGCGTCAGGTCCAATTTATTTTCACACGCGCAGTTAATTTTAGACGCGCTGTTTAAAAGTAATTTTTCCACAGTCAAACGGGTTTAAAAGGCCCTGCATATCAACAAAGCACTCACTAGGCATCTCCAGCCCCGCCCCACCCTTTCGTTCGTTATAGCTTTCACATATGCTAAGAAATAAATAATAATAATAATAATAGTCGTACATACCGATCAATCATCTCCTGATCACTCGTTTTATCACCAAACGCCTCAATAATGCAATCCAAGTCATTATTTTATTACTATAACATCTCAAAAAAGCTCTGCAAATGTCTGTGATATTCTCTGAGCGCTGATGCAGTACCATCCAGCTTGTTTCCTTACTTATGACCGCCCCTATCTGATGCCAGGGGCAAGTATGACTAATCATGAGATACGCCCTTTTTTTTTTCGGCTTGTCTCGGCTCCTGTCGCTCCCACTCGGCCATTGAATGGTTTTCTCGGCTTTTTCTGTAGAAAAAACAACTAAAAACCCGTTTTTTGTGTCTTTTTGATGATGTTGGACAGGGTCCGACATTGGACCTGATAGGAATAATTGCAATGTCGGAGCAGGTCTGACATAGGACCGCAAAGGGTTAAGGTTTATAGAATTAATGGTCTAATACAGATAAGAAATATCTCTTGGAACAACAGCTAAAAATTATAGCATAAAGGACCATAGTAGGCCATATATTTGAAAAAGTGCTTACAATGGTGTTTTACATTAATCAAAGACATTAGCCTTGAAAAAAAACAAGGGTGTGTGGAAATCTGCTTGTGCAGGCAACTCTTAGAATCAGATAAAGGTCAGAGTCTGGTAAATACAAGACTATTATTACAACTTAAACTTAATGAAACTAATTGAACTGACCATTGTATGAGGCAATCTTTTGTCAAATACTTTGTTAGACATTAGTATATAGAGTCAAAACTGACTCATTAAAAACATATTGAAACACAATATGAGGCTAGGAGAAACACATACTTTTAATTTAGCAAAATATAATCAATTAGAGATTATGTCACATATTAAAAACATCTCTCATATATACACATATAAGAAATAGTGTTTGCATGCACATATAACGGTAGTATTTTTTGTATTATATTATAACCAGGATCTTGTGAACCTTGATTCACCTAACTTTTCAGATAAAGGAGGGGGTCGAGAAAAAAGAGGATGAGATCATGGTTCAGTGTTGGATAATTATAAAATCTTAAATTTATTGGAACATGACTCCAATTAATTCTGAAAAGTTGGCCGGATCTTTTTAGGCTTCCAAGCCATAGGCTGGGGAAGCCTATTGTTTTTGTTAGGATTATTATTATTATTATTTTTTTTTTCCCTGCCAAAACATGCTCAAAAACTCACGAAATTCTGTACATTGGTAGATGCCTATGGATGATAGTCAGTGATATTCAGCAAATTTGCGCAAATCACATGGTTCGGCAGCCATATTGGATTTTGCGGAATTTGTTAAAATGTCTATGTATCGGAAACCGCTTACTGCAGAGTTCTGAAAATCGCTATATATGTTGAGGGATAGTCCATGATTAACTGTTATTAATATGAAGCTGATTGGTTATGTGGTTTGGCAACCACATTGATTAATGACATAAAATTACCATAAAAATATAAAATCATCAAAATTCAAACATCTTCTTCTCTGAAACCGCTTATCCGATTGAAACAAAAATTGGAATAAAACATCTCAGTATGGTCATCTGTTACGTTTGTTCAAGGGAAGTTGCTACTGTGAAAATCATGGCGTCCACGCTGTATGACATCATCAACATATGCAACTGGCTATAAAACTGCGTATAACTTCTTATCGGCTGCACCAAAACGCACAAAATTTGACACGGATGTTGTGATGCTGTGTCGTGGTCAATATGGCGGCCTTTGGTCACATGGTGTGGCAGCCATCATGGATTTAATGAAAAGTTTGGACAATATTCAAAAGTCTTCTTCTCATGAACGGTAAATATTACAGCTGTGAAAAATTTTGTACATAGTGTGCTCATGTCCATGATTGATTCTACTTAAGGAAAAATGGATCGGTCACATGGTGTGGCAGCTATGTTGGATTTTGCGTGAAACGCTTAAACAACAACTCCTCATGAGCCCTTAGGCCAATTGATGTGAATCTTGGTTATACATTATCTTTGTACTGTCCTCTAAAAAAATTAGTCAGGAAAAAGTTCCTACATTAACAAACATGACCGCCATGAGCCAATCAATATGGGTGACATGCCAGTTTGCCCAAATTGTACCCTGAAATGACACATTCCCACCACTGGGGACAGCTGTTAACATGGTACAGTCAACAAGCTAGAGAAAAAATCTTTCTTAAAACGGCCATTTTTGCTGGTGTTTAACAAAAACAGTTTTACTAACTCATGTAACTTAATTACAGTGGAAAGGATGATATTAATTCTGCATTACACACAGTATACAGTATATAAAGACACATACTGTAAACTACTGTTGCAGCTGCATCCACGAAAAAAAAAAAAAAAAAAAAAAAATAACCTGCACTATGCTTTTTAAACCAGAAGACAATCAAAACAAACAAAAAAATATATACATAATACATGAGCTTTACAAGTCACATGAATACAGTTTGCTTAAAAATCGTTATATAATTATTTTTACGACTGAACTGTGGTCAAACAGAGTCACAGATCCTGAATCTGTTCCAACAAACCCCGCGTGTAACCCATTTAAAAGACACGGGGGGGCACTTTGGGGCCATATCTTTAATTAAACAAGTTATTTTTGGTAATGAAATGTATACACAAAACTGTTCAGAATCTCTTGCTCTATGAAATATCATTGTTACTGTAAAGATCGCATTGTTATTCATGGAGAATAAAAAGCTGACATTTTTTTTTTTTTTTTTTTTTTTAAAGATGTGGCAGCTGCAGGATCTACTCTTAGGTAGACTGACAGACTACTCATATCAATATATAAATGATGTTTAATACGATATTCGTTTGGTTATTTGTATATTTTAAACTGTTTCTAGTATAAACCTACCACCACAATGTGTTGACAAGTCAATGGGAAAATTCAAAGTCTCAAAATAAAAGTTATACGCAGTTTGTAAAACTAATGAACAAATTTGTTTTATTAAAGCTACCATGAGTATAATTTCGACAGAATGTAAACATATAACAGGCGTCAGTTATGTTCTACCTTTTATTTTAATTATATTAAGTTTTATTTATAGGGCTGTGTTTACAAATAAATCGTCTCTGATTCAGTAGTATCTACATATGGAATTCAAGTGAATGGGTATACTGTACTGATACAGCGTCTATGTTATTATTTTTTATTTCATAACTACATTTATAGTTATAATTAAGACTAAACTGATAAAACCACAATCGCAAATCCTTAATAGGTGGCAACGAAGCAGTCAGTGTATTTAAAAGACGTATGGAGGTTTTTTTTCACTTATCACAATATACATGATTAACCAAGGTGTGCAATATAAATAACTTGTGTAATATACATGATTAACCTGTCAAAACCCCAGCCCCTCACAGGCAATTTCCGCCTGGGGGCTGTGCTTATAAATAAATCACAATATCTTCCAAAGTATAGACAGCACAGGCATGGTTCAGGGCTTGAATTCAAGGTAACCCCTTGGGCATCAAGACTAAAACCTCAGGTGTGATAAAAGTCTTACTCAGTACCACACTGGAAGGAGATATCCAGAAAAAATACAAAAAAAACAACAAACGCTTTTTTTTTTTGTTCTATAGTCATTTTTTCAACTTGTAGCATATGAAAAGAGCCAGATTTTTCCAGTGCTTCACCAACATGTCTACTATACTGGGTAAAAATTTGGAACTGTTTGAACAAAGGGATCAAATTCTACAGGAGTTTTTACAAAGCTAAGCCCAAGGGTCCCCAAACCTCTCCAAAAATAAACATTGTGTAAATCTTTATGTCCAGTGATACACTAAGTTCTGAAAGGGATGTTAACTTCTGGCACCTCACATGCTATCCATTGCCACATGCATTAGCCTTTGTAAGGCTTTTTTTTTTTTTTTCCCCTTATCTCATTCAAGAGGTGGGCGTGTTTGTTTGCACATCGATTACTCTGTAATGGACTGGGCTACAAACAAAGTAAAGGTATGAATGGAAAGCTTGTGACCTCCCCTACAACGTGATCAGGGAGACTTCACCGTCATCAAGGTTGTAAGACCAGAGCAGCAAATGCAAGCTAGTCGATCACATTTGTTTTGGAAGCATGGGGGTACTAGACACATTGCGAATGGGATATCTCAGTGGTGAAATGACGGATTCGAAAAATTCCTTCGCGGTTTGACGGTAGGAAAACAACGATTTTGATATTCATCAGCTTTTTTTCTCTTTTGCTTTTGTAATAATATTACAAATGAGTTATGATATATAATGTTTACGTGCAGTTCCGTGTTCCGCCCGCGGGACTAGAGGGCGTAAGAGGTTTTAAGATGTGCAATATAACTGGGCTACTATTGATGTGCAATAATTACTATTTATGTGCAAACTATAATGAGTTTATCAAGTGTGCAATATGATGTTTTTGATTCAGCCGGATATAATGTTTGTTGGGCCAGATGGTTAACTATTGAGTGCTGTAATATAACTTTGGATGTGATTTATTATGAAATAATTTGTTCTGTATTTGAGCCAACTCTCCAAAAGGTCTATTACCAGCAGAGAACAATAACTGCCCAATTTATACTGTCTCTCTGAGTCCTGTTCCAGCTTCTTCTCTCCTCTGTCCTGTTTATAATTCCTCGGCATAGGATTCGAGTGGTGTTACTCATAAATCATGCACATATTATGTCCTAGTAGCGGTTTGGTCACAATTAAATATGGTGAATTGTGTATTTGCCAGGCACCCCTGATAGCTAATCGTTACACTATTATCACTTTCTATTGCTTTAAAAAAAATGCACATTAAATGATAGTGGCATTAAAATATACAAAAACCAATACATGCTATAGACTTTATTTTATATTGCAAAATGAAGAATAGGGCACCACACGCGCACACACACACACACGCACACAAACTCAAACAGAGTGATCTAGAATTTAGAACAATGTTAGCCTCTTATATGCATTATTTTCAAAATCTATATGACTGCATACTATTTAGAATTTTGTGTGCATCCAAATACAATTTAAATAGCCTACTAACCAATAATTCCAATATGTGGGCCAAAATTGACACAGTTAGCCAGATGTGATGATAACGCTTCATTTATAATAACCAATGCGCCTAAATTTCACGATAACTGCTTGGAAGCCGTAAAGTTGCTCGCAACTCTAGTTGAAAATTGTTATTTGCCAAAAACTGTCTAAACAGATTAATGATTGGATTTAATTGAGGCTTCTCATGTATACCAATTAGGAGAAAATCCTATAAAACCCCTAGGTAAATCACAATGGAGTACCACAATCATACCTTCTCACATTGGCAGGGTAAAGTGGTCCATTTTCTGCAGACTTACACATTTAAGCTGCTCAAACTCAGTTTCATCTGCTTCTTGAAGACAGTTCTGTTCTTTTGTTTACGCTGCACTTCTTTGTATTGAAGGGTAAGCATTTATTCAATTATATTTATCACATGTATTGAATGCATTGTTATAAGGGATTTGCACTATGTTTTAGAATTACGAGAGTATTCTGTTGAATGTGCTGAGATATAGCAGTGGGTGCTTTAGGCGATGTGTTCTTGGCTGGCCCGCGGGCCTTGCAAATACATATAATTGTATTGAAGTGTTAATGCTAATATCTGTTAAGACACTGGACTGCCCAGATTGTTTGTCAGTTGGGATTCGACGTAGACTGTAACTACTCAATCCAATATTTAGCAGTTAATAAACCGAATGAGTACTGATCATACTCTGATTCGTAAAACTTCAAATACATGAGTCTGTGTGAATTTCTTGATTGTTAAAGGTCATCTGGATATGTTGCGGGTCCAGTGCACGAACATGAACCACTAGGAATTATTAACATCTCTGTCCTCCTAAACGTCTCCCCTGAGTTTAAGAGTGTGTGCAGAACAAATAAAAAGAGTACGTATAAAATCTGAACTCTCTGAATTAATTATACAACATTTGCATGAATATACAACAAGTGTAAAGACGTGAGAAACTCAATAAAAAACAGTACCAAATTAATAAGTTGGCCATAGCTGTTGTCTTTTTTTCTGCTTCTTGTTCATAGAGGACTCTAAGGATCGTTTTTTATAGGCTTCTATGAGTTGGCATGTTTGAGAATTTGGTATTGTAGAATAAGGGACATTTATCACAGCCAAACCTTTGATGAATTCAAGCCATCCTACAGGTATCCTATGTTCAGGGATATTGGTATTCCTTGTAGCAGCCCTGATTAAATCAACCATATGCAACCCTCTAATGTTCTTACCCTTAAGAATGAATTCCCCTTGATCATTCCATGAGGTAACCAAAGCATTCTGAGACATAACGTTTAAAATAAATTCAGCATTTTTCTTAGATCTGGATGGGACGCTACTCATAACATCAGTCACAACCTTAGATTCAGATCCTGCATCAGTTTGTGCCGTTTCCTCAGAGGGTGGAGTAATCAAAGTCAGGGTATTAAGTTCTTTTTCACTCTGTTTAATCAAGGCTAGATATCTCTGTAAGGAGATGGTGTATAGCTTAACTTTCTCATGATCACTGATATTGGTTCTAAGTAGAATGTTTTTCAGAGTCAAGTCTGCTTTCAACTGCTTTTTTAATAGGTTCAGGGTGCTGGGGCTCAGGCTGTCAAAGTCTATCGAGTTGATGTTGTGGTACCAGAAACATTTTCTGGAAGTGAGTCATTTTTTACTAATTAAGTTTGAGGTGTTAAGACTCCTGATAAAAAAGGTAGAGCAATCCTTATTAAAGCGCCAATAAAACCGCCACTCTGATTCACAGTTTTTTCTTCTTTTTAATTGAATTGTTCTTATTACATAGACTCTTTAAAACACGCCGCTGCTTTTTGAGGGTGTTTAATTGACTTGAGGTCAAGGGGATGTTACCCTTTAAGGCGTTTTAGGCAATTTCCACGATAGATTTGATAAAATCGTCGGAGGCTTCTCGTAAAACTGCTCTTCTCTGATGAGCAGAACCGCGAACTATGCTCTTTAAGAGAGGGAGGTTCCGTTTTATTCTAACCGACATGGTGTGTTGTTGAAGAGTCTAGATGAATAAAGGTTTTAGCGCTATAACAGGTGGCTTATAAGTGTTTTGTCCTGGTATTTCTAATGAAATAAGCAACTGGCCAATCAGGAGTAAAGAAACCAGTTCTTAGACGGTATGTTTCGGGGGTTTGGGCTTTTAAATCTATTAAAAGATAACCACAGGGCTTTTTTGTGGCATCTTCAAACGCTTCTAAGAAAAACTTGGAGTTACCGGGGTACATCTGTCGGGCTAAAGTGTTGATTTGAAGTTTATCTCTGGGGTTTTTAAACAGAATAATGTAATTTGAATTCAAGTTTATGGTACAGCTCATTTTTCCTTGAAAAAATAAATTTTGAACCAAATACAGCGCATAAATTCCTATGATGGACGTATTTTGTAAAAGCTTTCTGTATTTCATCATTTTCGCTAGCCGCCTCCATCAAGTCATCTATAATGATTAAATTGATTTTGTTAGGAGGCAGTAAATTATCATCGGTTAATGAAGATGGTATGCCTTCAATAAATTTTATATTTTTAAATTTAAGTGCCAATTAGTGGTATAATGGCTGCCAACAGCTATAGCACCATATGATGTTCTCAGGGGTTTGGGAAAGGATCTGTTGAGTTTTCTAAAAGCTGCTTTACAAAATAACTTTTGCCTGAATTGGAGGGCCCAGATATTATAGCGGCAAAAGGTACGGTTAGTCTAATATCGAAGCCCTCCTCAGTAGCCATATGTCACAGGTGACCCCGAACCAACTGTTATATGTAGTAAGACATTGGATCCCTTCGCATGGAGGGTCTCAGTGGCTAGAGTTCACGGTTCCTCGATTGAGTCAGATTCAGTTGTATTAAGTTTGTCCACTGATGATGCGGAGGAAAACAAATGCTGGGTGCCTGCTGACATGAACAACAGTGAGTTCTGGCCCCCCACTGTGTTCTGGATGGATGGCATACCCCCTAAGGTGTCTCTGTACGAACAGAAGGAGATGCATGACAGAAACATGTACAGGTCCAGAATGCTTGTGAGAGGCACAGAGTTAGCCCTGGTTCATGAAATGAGAAGTGATTCTCTTGTTGTGTGTGACTGTGACAGATGCAGAGGTGAATCACCCCGGACTGGGCCCAAGCCATGTCCAGCCTGCAGTCATTTAGTAAAACATTGTCGAATTTTGTTTGAATGTGATGATTCGAGGGACTTTCTTTCTCTCATTTGAATGTAAATCCCAGGGATGTAAAAAGAGTTGAGTGTATGGATTGGGAGAGCGGCCACCTGGTAAAATGGGCACATCTAGGCAAATTAGAATGTGAGGAAGGTGTCCCTATTAAGCGTGTACAAGTGTCTTGTAGGTATAAAGTCAAGACCATGGCGACCCACACCTGTGATGCCAAATGCTGGATAAAGGGACCTGTTGTTGTTTTCGCTGAACCAACTCGGGATGAACCCAGAACAGAAATGGAGTCCTGCTGGGAATGAGCTGAAGCCTTGGACATGGATTGGATGATTTAAATATATTAATGAAATGCATGTGCTATAATCATTTGTAATGTTTAATAGTTTTTAGTTTGTATTTGTAATGTTTAATAGTTTTTAGAGTTTGTAACCATTGCTGTAAGAATGCTCTCTCTGTATGACCCTTTAACTGGAGTGGGGACAGCCTGACACTTTAACCCAGTCAGCCTTAAACCGTCTCTTATCAAGATGGGCACAGCTCCAGAATTGGGTGCTGGAATTTCTGCTAAAACTTTTTTAGCTTGAATAACAGAATAATGCTATACTACTAAATACATGTTAACATGCTTGTTCTAAATGGTATAGATTGTTGTGGTAACATGTAATCATAGGTAGTGGTAATTATTGTTAGTTTAAATAATAGTGTACTATGAACAATTTTTATGTATAGGATCATATGATTCACTTTACTTAATATGATAGCATACCTGAAGCTGTTTTCTATCAAGATAAGCATAGTTAAAAACTGAGTCCTAATTCAATGAAAAGAATTGCTGTGCTTACATTCAAGAATTATACTTTCTGAATATAAAGGAAAAGGAGTTAGGAGTATTCTTAAGGAAAGAGAAAGACAGAAAGGGACTAAAGGATCTCACTTTGAGTCGGTTTCTGCTTGTAATTTCTTTAAAATAAGTGGGTGAGTTGGCAATGTGCCCCCCGCCCCTGTTGCATATTATGTGTTGTAGCGTGTGTTAATGTTGGTGTAAGTCAACACGGGATATAAACGGGTCTGTGACGTGTATTTAAAAATGTAGATTTGTATTTAGGCACGAGGAACAAATCACTTCCGTGCTGGTTAAATGTAGTATGTGAGCATGGGGTTGCACAGAATTAATTCACGTGCTGGGATTCAAGTGAATAATTAATTAGTAATTTGAATCCCAGCACAACAGTATATATAGACACATTTTCATTCACTCGGGGTTGGGTGTTCGAAGTGGAGAAGCGGGTGTGGAGAAGGAGAAACTAAATAGTGAAAGAAAGCGTAAATATAAGTGTTGTACTCACCGTGTTTGTTTGTCTCTCCGTTGCACCGTTTGTTAAGTGTTTAGTACGTTTTGTTTGTCTATTTATTTTGGCGCAAGTGCCGTGTCCTGTTTTGTGCTTGTGTTTTTTGTGTTTAAAACCTTTTTATTTTCTGTTCTGTTTATTAAATGCTGAGCGATCACGCGCCCAGCTTCACCAAACCCCAAATCTCTGTCTGTTTATTTCCTGCATCTGGTCTGACGCCACCCACTCCGGCCGTCTTTGTGACAGTGAGTAAGAACAACCTAGAGTAAAAAGCAGACTCTAACTTAAGAAAAATAAGCATTTTAGAAGATACACCACAAATAGAGAACAGAAAAATTGAATAAAATCCTATTGGTAACATTGCTGCTATGCTGCTGCTAGCAGAAAGTAATAAGGTTAGCAGCCATACGCTATAAGAAGTAAGGTACTAGTTTGACTCTGAAGTTAAAAGACGCAGCATAAAGAGAAGTTGTGGTAAACATACAAAATAAAAGGATTGAATAAATAATGAAGAATAAAAGCAGGAGATAGGTTTTAGAAGAATAAACTCTATGTGACCTGTCTTCTTGAACTCTCTATCAGCCTGCCCTTGGAGAGATTAGTATTAGCTGCTGGAAGGCCTCTTTGGTGGGAAGAAGCCGGAATTTTCTTATCAGAAGGCTTATAGTATCAGGGTCCGGACTGCAAAAATAGGGAGTTAGAATGGATGGTCTTAACACCTAAAATAGCTAGTCGAAGGGCAAAGGAGGCATGCGAGACATAGGTGTAAGGAGATTTATAGAAACATCCATCACTACCAAACTTGGCAAGGGAAGAGGTGTCTTTAACAAACTGGATTTAGCCAGTATGAATATAGCTGAAACATACAGGGTCATCTGGATGTCAATTGAGTTCAGACAATTGGGGCCCATAGGAGAAAAAAGACATTACAACTTCATAGCTCAGTAAAATAGTTGGGTTTTTCATAAGGAGAAAACTCTATACTAAAAAAGATATAGAATAAAAGTTCCCTATAATACCGGCTGAACATACACCAGTAAGGAAAGAAGGAAACTAATTTGAGTGAGATGACATGAAGGAATATATTTTTGAAAGCCAAGTTCATGTAATCAATTATAACCATTATAACTATAACTGCTATATTATGATATAAACTGTTGGTGTTGCATATATTCAAAACACCACTCTTTTTATATTACACACAATTATTGGTGTTGCATATATTTAAAACACCACTTCTTTTTATAATGCACACATATTAAGTAGTGAATCAAAATAGCAAGGATTTTGTGAACTCTGCTTTACCTAAATTTTTTAGATAAAGGAGGGGGCCAAGGATGAGTGGATGAGATCATGGGCCAGTGTTGATTTATTGGCATATGACTCCAAGTGGGTCTGAAGAGTTGGTTGAATTCCTTATAGATTACTGTTCGCTAACAGATAAGGACTGTCCATGAGGATTGATGATTGGAACTGATTGGGGCCTCCCATTGCTTTCAATGGGACAAAAATTGTATAAAAACCCTGGGCTGATCACACTAAAACCACCACAACCAAGACTCAGCTTTGCAGAGCCACGTGGTCCATCCTTTGCAGATCTCCACAGGACAGTCCTTCTCTTTTGTTCATGCTACTCTATTAATGGTAATATTGTATCTTGCATGTATTGGTTATATTGCTATGAGGTTTTGAAACTATGTTTTAGTATTGAAAGTGTTATATTGAATGTGCTAAAACATAGCAGTGGGTGCTTGTAGGCTTTGTGCTTAGACGGCCCGAGGGCTGCACTAAATACATATAATTGTATTATGTTATTGAAGTATTAATGCTGAGCTTGTAATAAACTTAGGATTGCTAATTATTATTACATGTTTCTGGGTTTTGGTGGTATGCGCAAACTACTGAACCAATATTAAAGGCATTTTAATAAAACGAAGGAGCGCTGATGTTGCTCTGATTCGTAAAACTTCAAATAAATGAGTCTGAGTGATTTTCTTGATTAAATAAAAGGTTTTAAGGACACACCGCTCGTCCAGTGCTCGAACATAAACCACTAGGAGTTTTAAACATCTCTGTCCTCCTTAACGTCTCCCCTGAGTTAAGAGTGTGTGCAGAGCAAATAATATAATAAAAGACAACGTGAAAAGTGAAAACGTGACACATAAGGAAGAGATGTGTAATCAGACCACAAGACTCTCTTATTGTAGACTATTTGAAACGTTTTCTGGAGTGGTCTGTTTTCCAGTTGAAATTCTTTTTTATTATGGTGAATCTGGGAGCCTCGAATCATGGTCTGCTCTGCGGGGGTGTTTCTATCAGGATTCACAAAGTTTTGAACTAGGTCTTTTAATGAAGCGAGGTTAATTAATTTGGAATTCTCATAGTTTAGGGTAATACCCTTTACTTTATGAGACATGTGTTTCCTCTGTTTGTGATGTATCCATACATTTTAGGCCCCCCTGACACAAACTCTGTAATGTATTCCCCTGGCTTCAACTTGCTAGTTAAATCTCCAAGATAATCTCCAAGTTCTGGACGCCAAGCATGGGGCTTACTGACAAAGATCACAGAGTCTGTATCATGATACAGACAGTGGCTCTGCAGACGATCCATGAGGTTATAGAGCTCTAGCCGGGCGTAAGCGGTTGTAAACGCCGCTATGAAGACGTTTACATTACCTGGGGGTGTATAGGTTTCAGAAGCATAGTGCCATTGAACCTGGGCCACTGTATCACTTACAAAACAAAAATGAGAAACCTGATATCTTTTTGAAAAGAGATAATGGAAAAACTGGTCAGGATCTTTAACCAAGCTTGTAAAGAGTTGGTTAGTTTTGTGTCCAAACTTCGTGTATTTTAGACACTTTGTAACTTCGTGTATTTTAGACACTTTGTAACCTTTCTCAAGAGCTTTGACTACCTCTACACTGCACCAGGTTCCTGTCAAGGCTCTTTCTTCAGAGATATAGTTACATATCCCTGTCTGGTTTAGTGTTTCTGTGCAAGAACGGCAGAGGTTGAACATTAATTTACTGCAGATTCTTGCAGGCAGTACGGGGAAAAAAGACCCCTAGGAGGCAGAACAGTTAATTTGAACAAGCCAAAGTACTGACTCAAGTCCTGAAAATTATGGTAAATTATGGTAGGATGATCTACATGGTACACTTTTGTTTTGTTGACAAAGGGATACAGGCTAGTGAAATCAAAGTATTCCAACCTTTCATTTTCCTGGGCCACATAATGTAATGTAATGGCATTCATACAACCCCCAAACAGACCCTCACGAGGATTGATACGTTCTGGAAAATCAGAGCGAACCAAAAAATTGTGAACTTGAGGCTGTTTTTTCAGGGCATTCCATTCATGCTCCCAAATAACTCTGACTTCCAACCCATAAACCTTTTGCAATGTTTCAGTCTTTTCATTGAAGTGATGATACATCGTACCGCAGGATACTTTGCTTAAGGGGTTTAGATCGGCGGAATCGTAGCATTGCGGACAACCATGAAAAAAACACTCTGCAAATTCAAAAGCCGTACGCTTACCATTAATCACAGCATACCCGTCCAAGAAAAAGGGACCTATTTTAAGCTCTCCATAGTTTAAAGCATGTTGAATGACTACATTTTCAGTTTCATACATTAACCATTGTATTGAGGCATTTGAAAAGCTTTTTTGCTGGTCACCGTAATTGTCTGGAGGAATGATAGCTATTGTGTCTTTTGGCATAAATTTACTTCTGTACATAGCCATGCACAGTGAAGCAATGGTAGTACATTGGAAGGGGTCTATCTGCCCTATAGCATAAACCTCTGTAAGGTATCTGATACAGGCCTCTTTCAAAATTGTGACATCATTTTTGCAGTAGAAGGCCATCTCTTCTCTGAAATTAAAAATGCCTTTCTTAATCGACTCGTACCATTTGTAAAAGTCATCACGTTCTTTAGACATCATTTGCTGAAAACCGCAGTAACGTGGTTCAGGATAGGGACCGATGTAATTCTGGTTTTCAACAGTATTGAAAAAATGAGGAAAATATCCTTTTCTGGCTTCAAATCCCAGAGCTGAAGGCATTGCTCTTAACTTCATGAGCATAAAGTTTAAGGAATCAATGGAGCGCATCTTAAAAGACTCATCTGTAAAACACATTAACTTGCTACCCTGAGCTATGATATGAGGGTTAATACCATTGGTAACTAAATAATTCATCAGTAAATAGCTATCATATCCCTTTGCGTTATGTGCCAAGAAAGTATAGCCGGTGTAGCTGGGTCTGCGATACCTTTCAAAAAACTTTTTCATACAATCCTCTCCCTCCCAAAACCATGATTCCCCATCCATGTGCAGACAGTACAAATAATTCGGAATGTGCAAGCCATCTTCCTGACGGCATTCAAAATCATAAAACACATATTTATCTATGGGCTCATAAGGTTTTGGCACTTGAATGAAGCATTTGTGATCAGTGTGAGGTAACAACACTGCCTTACATATCTTACAGTAGGGATTAGGGCATTTATGAGCTGTAGGTTTAGTAGGGTTGCATTTATAGAGAGAATAGCAACTTGTACACAGTTGTCACACATAGTAGATGTCACACATAGTAGATGTCACACTATGTCACACATAGTAGTAAGATGTCACACATAGAGACCTGTTTTTCACTGTTGGCTTTATCTCGGAGAATCTTATGCTCATCATAACAGAGCTGTGATCGACAATAACGATTGCAATCGTTACATTTTACCTTTACAGAGGCCTTGCTATTACAGGCTGGTGAAAAACACACATTACAGTGTCCCTCACAGTGTTGTCCAGATCGGTTACTGTAGGCTGTGTAACTAGTAATTGCACAGATAGACTGTTCCCAGAAAACCTTTCAAGTTAACAATACCGTAGAAATGGTTCTCATGAAGAAACAGAAATACAGTTTTGTTTTTTGGTCGAGTATCTGTTTGGTGTTTCAGGATCACGTCCTTTTGAGGCCATCTGTGCCACATCACAATTTTAACATCCAATTCTAGGCCCGTCGTTTTTATTAACCTCAGGGGTATCGCTAACCCTGTTAGGGTCCTGTAAAACAAAAGAGTTACCCTGACAAGACCCCCGTTTAAACCTTCCCCTATTTGGTTTTCCACAGCATCTACACTCTCTGTATTAACCTGATTTTCTCAAGACATTTCTTGTAAAAGCTTATCCAAAGAGTCCAAATTAATCTGAGTCAATTTAGCATCTTTAACCCATTGCGGTCCTATGTCGGACCTGGTCCAACATTGCAACCCTGTATTCATATCAAAAAGACAAAAATGTTGGACCTAGTCGTTTTTCATCAAAAGAAAAAAACGGAAAACCGTTTTTTCCAATGGCCGTGTGGGAGCGACAGGAGCCGAGACAAGCCGAAAAAAAAGGGCGTATCTCATGAATAGTCATACTTGCCCCTGGGATCAGATAGGGGCGGCCATAAGGAAAGAAGCTGCCTGTGAACTGCAGAGGGTTAATAATCCCTGGGTGATTAGGGGTGTTGTTGTTTATATTAGGGGTGTTGTCATTTATAGAGGGGCTATCTGTAGAAATTTCATCAATCAAAGCCTTGATTGACGGTAAATTCCATGAGTTATAATTTAAATCATTTAATAGTTTGTCTAGATAGTCAAAATTCTCAAAAGCTCCTAAATTTGTGGGTGCAGTGCTTGGTCTTACATCTAGGGTTGGGGACTTAGTATGTGTAGAAGCTAAAGGGGAGCTTGTTGAGGGACCCATATTTAAAGTACTTTGGGGAATGATTGCAGAATTAACCACAGAATTATTTGACACAGTTTGACTCGGATCAATTGAAACCTTTTTATTTTTTTGAACCCCTGTCACAGCATCATAATTATCAGTATAATCAACAACAGCAATTTCAACATTTTTTCTCTTACAAGTTGTTTTCCGGAAGGGTTTCATTATCGCTCTACACGGCCCAAGTTAGTGTTTCAAAAAGCCTAGAGTTTTCAACAGGGTTATTAAAGTCAGAATATTCTGAGCTACCTCAGGGTCAGACACTAGAGCCCTTATAGCGGGGTGTCTGTAAATGATCTGATCTATAGATAATTCTACATGCTTCAAGAGCTCCACACTATGATACCTAGTAGTTGATGACGAGGCTTGCGCTGGGCTTGGCCTTTGAAGTACTTATAAGACTGGTGGGGTGACTCTTGGTTCCGGTGAACTGTAAAGCCTTCTGGAAATTTTACTTGGTCTTTTAGAGTTTGGGGCCCTGATGACTGGTGTTTTGTCCTCTGAAGAATCGCTGGACATAATAAGAGCAAGTCTTGAGGGTCGTTCTAAAAGAATGAAAATAGAACAAAATATACAATCAAACCAAAATACATTAACAGGTGCTTAATGAAATATTTAACATTCATTATTTTTTAAAAAAAATGCTTCATTTTTAAATATGTGCTTACTTTTGAGAGGTCTTTTTTCAGATTTGGGTTGTTTATTGTAGGGCCCTAAGGGGGTCCTCACCTTTAAACCATGTCCCTCTGATGTGCTGGCCACGGCTTTCCTTGCAGGTTTTTCAGGGCTTTCTAAAATAATAATAATAAGATAAAAGATTGTATATGAATGTTTTATTCATCTAAAATAATAATATTAATTATAAATGATCAAAAGTATTTTTAATAGTCTATAAAACAATATTGATCATACTTTTAGATACTATTGGGACGGACGGAGGGTCATTGAAAGATGTACTGAAGAGCTCTTCCACCAGAGAGTCATAAGCAGGGTCTTCTAAAACTATATAAAACAGATACATCTTTTTAAAAATGAAATTAATAATAATAATAATAATAATAATAATAATAATAATAATAATAATAACAACAACGACAACAACAATAATAATAATAATCTAAATAAAATAATAATAATAATTAAAATAATGTATATAATCCGTAATGATTATACATAACTTAATATCCAAATATATAATAATTATATATCCGTATTTACTATTAATAAACAAAACAGACATAATAAAATACAAAAAAATATATATAGCTAGTAATAGTCAACACTTTAAATACAACATGAAAGTTTTTTACTCACTTTTAGGCACTTCTAAAGTAACTGAGGGACTATTTAAAAAGACATCAGGGTCAACCAGTGGGATCAGCGGCTCCTGTTGAATGAGCTCTCCGGGAGTAAGTTCTGAAATTTAAAGTCGTCATGAATACTTAGAGAAAAGATCGCGATATTTAGGTCTAACATCAATAAAAAATGTATGACACATACCATTATGGCCCTGGACCTCTAGAAGCCAAGTGGGATATAGGGGACTATTTGTAGTCTGGTCGTAGTGCGACTCAGTCACTAACTCTTCAAATGAATTTAACTGTTCTTCTATAAGGTGTGACAAAGTGCATGGCATTGTCATCGAAGGAAGATATATAGGGCCGCGTATAAGGCACAGCCTGTATCCTATGTAAAAAAAAATTGTGGAAGGAAAATGTAGTCCTGATGGTCTAAGCCGACCAGCCGAACTACATTTCCCAGAATACCTGGACTAGAATGGGCCAGTCTGCAATTACCCAGGGTTGAGTAATTGGTTTCACCTGTATTAAAAGGTTGATATTAAGCAGGGCTAAAAACCCTGTTCAGGTTGCTCTTGTTCGGTGCTAGACAGAAGCTGAGGTGTTGAAAGGTCCTCCTGGAAATGTCTATAATGGTAACCATTATATATTGAATCCATATAAGAGTTTTTTTTTGTTGTTTTGAAGAAGCCGGTAAGCAGCTTAGCTGCCCGGTTGTTAGATAGTGAACCATCACAGTTTAGTTAGTAACTCCAAGATGGAGCTAGGCTTTTGTTTTGTTTGTTTGCTGTTTTGTTAAAGTTTTGTGAATAAAGATACAGGCACCGACCTGTTTAAACAACAAATACTACGATTGACATCTTCTTTTACACTAGAGGACGGGGCTAAAAGTTCTGAATAAGACTGACACTCTGTCCAACAGCGCCAGAGTTGTCACAAAGGTCATCGATATCTGTAAATATGAAAAATATATAAATAAATAAATAAATAAATAAATAATAAAAAATACAATAATAATAATAATAATAATAAAATGAATAAAATTAATAAAATTAATAAAATAATAAATAATAAATAATAATAAACTAAAATTATACATGTTAAAATATTACAAAACTGGGGCTCCCGAGTGGCGCGTCCAGTAAAAGCACTCGCTAGAGTGCAGGATGCGCTCTATAGCCTGGACATCGCCGGTTCGAGTCCAGGCTATTCCACAACCGACCGTGGGACGGAGCTCCCAGGGGCGGCGCTCAGTTGGCCGACCGTCGTCCGGGGAGGGAGGGTTAGGTCGGCCAGGGTGTCTCGGCTCACGCGCACCAGCGACCCCTGTAGTCTGGCTGGGCGCCTGCGGGCTTGCCTGTAAGCTGCCCAGAGCTGTGTTGTCCTCCGACGCTGTAGCTCTGAGGCAGCTGCACGGTGAGTCTGCAGAGTGTAAAGAAGCGGGCGGCTGACGGCACACGCTTCGGAGGACAGCGTGTGTTCATCTTCGCCCCTCCCGAGTCAGCGCAGGGGTGGTAGCAGTGAGCTGAGCCTAAAAATAATTGGGCATTTCAAATTGGGGAGATTACATTTAAAAAAAAAAAATAAAATAAAAAAATTACAAAACTCCCCATGTTAAAGCATGTATTTTTAATATTCGAGTTAATATCTCTGAGTTATATGCTTCTTCTTAACTCTTTACAGTACACCCTTTTAAATGGGTTTTATTGTAAGCAGGCTTCCTATTAGGACAACCTATGCTGCAGCACAGACAAGCCTCAAGGGGCCTCCATTCACAGCCTAAAAAACATCATCATCCATAAGGCCTAGCTGCACTACATTTCCCATAATGCATTTCTAACCGGAATGAACATTTCAAAACATCCCGGGCTGTCGCTCTGAGGTAGGAACCTATTCAAGCATTTTTTTGCATAGATAATCTAAAACAAAATAGGACTATAGTAAACATTTTTAAAACAGACGTTGAGATTTTCAAACGTTACATTTATAACACATATAAATTAATTAGATAACCCCTAAAAACAAAATGAGGACTATATTAAACATTTTTAAGTGTGCGTCAGGCGCGTCAAAACAGCAGTCAAACGGGTTTTTTCACTAGGCATCTTCTGAGATTCGCTATAGCTTTCACATATGCTAAGAAATAAATTCAAGCATTTTACAGATCAATCATCTCCTGATCACTGTTTTATAGCCTCAATTTGATCCAAGTCATTATTTTATTACTATAACATCAAAAAGTTTTGCAAATGTCCGAGATATTTAATTAGAGTATCAGCCCTATCTGAAAATTATGGCTGTACTCCCAGAAGCCATTGAATTGTTTTCTCGGCTTTTCTGGAGAAAAAAACAGAAACCCGTTTTTCGTTTTTTGATGATGGACAGGGTGAGTTAAGACACTCGAACCATGTCAAGGACCGCAAAGGGTTAAGCATAGAGTTACTTACCATTTAACAGATCAGAGTTTTTGCTCGGTGAATTCTCCATTGTCTTGATTTCTTGAACTGTTCAGACTTTTTTCAGAAGTGCAGACAGGTCCTGAGAGACATGCTTATATACAATTTAGATCAATGACTTTCTTGATAATCTATAGGGTCTTAATGGTCAAAGCCCAGGGGGCCGTGTCAGGAGACAGATGCACCTTAAATAGATTCCTGATGTCGTGACAACTGAACCTAAATAACCCCAATAAATTTTCAAAGTATTGGATCCGCCTTAAAAATATTTTCTCACTAAGATTCACACATTTCAAAATATTCTCAGGGGGGTACCTTACAATAGAATTATTTAGAAACAATGGTCTGTGGTCTGATCATTGAATGAACTCTTATCTTCTTTCGGAATGTCATCTGTTTTCAGACCCCCACTCGGACCACACTGTACATAAAGTATGAGATCGATAAAAAAAAATATTCTCACCAAAATTCACACATTTCAAAATATTCTCAGGGGGGTACCTTCTAATAGAATTATTTAGAAACAACGGTCTGTGGTCTGATCATTGAATGAACTTTTCTTCTTTTGGAATGTCATCTGTTTTCAGACCCCACACTTGGACCACACAGGGACACAAAGTATGAGATTGATTAAAAAATATTTCTCACCAAGGTTCACACACACATATATATATATATATATATAGTGAGATACCATAGACGACATCTAGATAATATAGGGCAGCAGTGTGGAGTAGTGGTTAGGGCTCTGGACTCTTGACCGGAGGGTCGTGGGTTCAAATCCCGGTGGGGACACTGCTGCTGTACCCTTGAGCAAGGTACTTTACCTAGATTGCTCCAGTAAAAACCCAACTGTATAAATGGGTAATTGTATATAAAAATAATGTGATATCTTGTAACAATTGTAAGTCGCCCTGGATAAGGGCGTCAGCTAAGAAATAAATAATAATAATAATAATAAATTATAAATGGGGCATTACCTCAGGATGTGCAAACATTAATTTAACCGATTTAAAACATTACATATCACTAAGCGCATTTAGTTTAAAAATCTAAACAGTTCAACTTATTAATAATTTGAAAACCATCAGAATAGTTTGGTCGTGTATGAGGGCTGTTCAAAGCTGTTGATGATAAAACATTTACAATAATTTTTCTCTTTCATATTTATTTGCAATATAACACAGATTCCAATTTTATATATCTTTTTTAAAAACATTAAAAACAAATGTATTTTTTAAAAAATAAACTAAAAGAAACACTGCCACTGTCTCTTGTATCAAACCAAAAAATACTCAGCATGGGTCTCTGTGGGCCTCTGTGTGTGTGTGTGTGTGTGTGTGTGTGTGTGTGTGTGTGTTCGCGCATGTTTGGTGTAAAGGAACCACCCCTATTTAAGTCACAGAGGAGCTTTTGAAATCATTTCTCCGCTGAAGTTTGAAGAGAGAGGAAGCATGAAGAGAGAGAATTCAAGCAGTGCTTATGCATTTGTCCGGGAAGTTTTTTTTGAAAGCGGTAAGTGAGAGCTTTTTTCAGAAATTGTACTCTAGTAGATTTTGTTTTGTTTTTGTTCTTTTATAAATATTAAATTTAATATCCAATTTAACAGTTTTAAAATGTAATATGTGCAGTTTTTGTTTGCTGTTTGGACTGTATAGTTTAAATACATTTTAAACCCGAATACGTATTCTGCATTTTTTTTTAGTTTTGGTGATACACTTTTAAAACGACTAACGCTCAAGTTGTACTGTGATTTCTGTGTGTCATGTTTGTTTAAACGCATTTTAAATGTCGAATAAGTTGTTTTCTGCATTTTTCTTTTGCTTTTGTGATACACTATTTTAAACTTTTTCCTGTTTCAACTATTGGTTTTGTATGTGAAAATATCTTTGGTTTTAACGTTTGCCTGGTAAATATATGTATACACGATACATAAGTTCACATAAGCATTTATAAAACTTGGGTAACACTACCCCCTTGATATGGACAAATGCAATAAGTGTATAGGCATATATATACAGTATATATATATGGCTATATTCAATAAGCATATATGTCTATGACCCTTTTAAAAACGACAAAACACTCCAAGTTGTACTGTGATTTCTGTGTGTAATGTTTGTTTACATGCATTTTAAATGTCGATTTTTTTTTTATTTTTATTTTTTTGCTTTTAATACACTCTTTTAAACTTTCTCCTGTTTCAGTTATTGGTTTTGTATGTGAAAATATCTTTTGGTTTTAACGTTTGCCTGGTAAAAATATGTATACACTAAGCATAAGTTAACATAAGCATTTATAAAACTCGGGTAATCCACTAACCCTTGATTACATAAATTATAGGCATATAGGCAGCAGTGTGGAGTAATGGTTAGGGCTCTGGACTCTTGACCGGAGGGTCGTGGGTTCAATCCCCGGTGGGGACTCTGCTGCTGTACCTTTGAGCAAGGTACTTTACCTAGATTGCTCCAGTAAAAACTCAACTGTATAAATGGGTAATTGTATGTAAAAATAATGTGATATCTTGTAACAATTGTAAGTCGCCCTGGATAAGGGTGTCAGCTAAGAAATAAATAATATATACATTCAATAAGCATATATGTCTTATAACAACCATAAATATATATCTATATTCCATACTCATATATATATAATACACGCCCCTCACAAGATATTCATAAACAAGGTCAAAAGGTCCCTAAAAAGGTCAAAAGGCTCATCCATCAAACTTTTGATGTAAACTATAGTAATATTACTACTTCCAATGCATGCCATGCAATATCATTTCAACTATTCCACAGGATATTGACGTGGTCACTTATCAAACATTTAACTAAGTTTATTTTACTTTGCAAGTAAATGCTGAGTTTGAAGGTAAAGGTGCCTATGGTCCCATATGTAGTAGACAGCAAGTTTCTGATTGATTGTAAAAAAATATCCAGGTTACTTTAATCAGGTTA
Organism: Huso huso; assembly: GCA_036884735.1. Lineage (NCBI taxonomy): Eukaryota > Metazoa > Chordata > Actinopteri > Acipenseriformes > Acipenseridae > Huso > Huso huso. Next base: position 49,452,471 of record CM072663.1, on the reverse strand, counting down.
GTTTCAGGCACACATTGGAAGCCACATCCGTTATTCTGGCCAAGTTAGAAATATATGACTACTATACATTTTTAGATTTAATCAAACCAAATATAAATATATTTGTGATGAGGTGCTAGCCCGCCTCTATAATTTGTGTTATTATCATTTTTACTGTTGTTTTCATTATGATTTTCATTATAATTCTTGTTCTAACCCATGTATGATGAAAAACTGTTTTCTACGCGTAACGGCAGGTCATCAGCGAACAGAGCACTTCTCTATTCTTGACGAAAAGTATCTTGTAACCAACCAATAAACGCAGCTGTTGATATCACATGCTAAAAGTCATTCATAGTGACAGGGAGAAATAGCTTCTGTAGTTACGTGACAACAGGAGCCAATTGATAAACTGATTGACCTCTATGAGAAGTAACCATGCCTATAAAATACAAAAAACAAAGAATACCACAATAGAAATGTAAGGTGCAAGGCAATAGATAGAATTGCTGCCAAGATTAACATCAGGTGAGTTTTTGATATTTAGGTGTTATTCTTGACCCCTTCCTTCTCTCAGCATGTCTCCTCCCTGTCACACTTGCCGCTTCTTTCTTAGCAACATCTACCGAATCCGTCCTTTTCTCACTTTTTCCACCCAACTCCTGGTCCAAGCTTTACTCTCCAGACTGTACTACTGTAATTCTCTCCTTCCTGGTCTCCCTGCCTCGGCTATCCGCCCCCTTTTGCTCATTCAAAGTTCTGCTGCTTGTATTCTCTCAACTTCGCTACTCTCATGTTACCTCATCAAGACCCACCTGTTTAGACTGCACTCCTACTATGCATTGGACTTGCCTGACCTTAACACCACATGTTACCTGAGACAGGTAAACATCAGCTTCTCACCAATTGCATGGAGCTGCTTCGCTTTTGCAATAAGGAGCGATGCTGAAGAATGTTTGTTTGTTTTTTTTATTAGAAAATTATATTACAATTATATTACAAATAATTGCTGTATTAGTTTTACTAATACACGTATTTGTGCACTACAGTCTGTTGTTTGTTACATCCCACTGCAGCCTTGTGCCCGCGTGAAACCGTCGGCTTGAGTCACCCCTTCCCAGGGATCAAGCTACATAAGTCGGCTGACTTTGCTCCCCTCCAAGCTGCAATAGCTCCCCCCCAAGCTACAATTTTGGCTTCGTCCAGAATTTAGAGACAGTTTGTATAATTTAAGTAATTGTATTACTCTGTTATTGTATGAGAGAAATATTTTCTTTTCTCATTATACTATGCACAGGCTTGTCTGCATTGCGTGCTGTGGTACATGTGTAGTGAGAGCAGCTGCTGGGCTCAGCAGCGCTGCGCAGGACCAAGAGGCTGCTTTGGGAATCCCTCCCACAGATGTACATTTCTATCTGCGGTAACTGGGAACTGAGTAGACCAACAAGGTTACTGACCCGCTCCATTCCTACCCTGGTACCGTGCCGTACCGAACAGGGACCGAGGTTACTGCAACGGTATGGTGCCGATATAAACCGTACCAGTAGTGTACCGTACCGTACCATCAGCACCATACCGTACTGACCCGGTGCTATAGGCACCGTACCATCCCGGTACTGTTCCATTTCCGTACTGTACCATACCGTACCGACCTGGTGCTACATGCAAAGGAGTAAACTGGTAAACTTCTGCAAGTTTTGTGCGCATTTCTCCAAGCGTACACTGGTGAAATATGTCTCCCGCAGCTCTACAGAGTGCTCTGCGTCCTTCACTCCTGCACAGTGCTCTTCCCCAAGACCCTCTGTTAGAGAGGTGGCTGCGGCCTCCCCCCATGGCTCTGTGCCAAGGGAGACCAGATGACGCACCTGGGAAAGTAGCTCATGCAGGAAGCTGTCCTCACGGTCTCCTTCATCCTCCTCTGACTCTCCTTCTCCTCTGAGGAAGAGTTACTGGTCCGAACGATCAGAGGACATAGAGCAAACGGAAATGCTCTGGGCTGAAGTTTCCCACCAGGGAACTGTCCTTGCAGAGTTGCTTCATGAAAGTTCGGTACCATTGGCCCCACCAGTCCCTTTGGCATCCCAGGGGGCTACGAGTGCAGATTGGTAGCAAGATGATGTGTTCTCCATCGACGCCTCTGAGGAGGTGGGCAAACAGGCGTTCCTGTCTGAAGGCGTAGAGTCATATAGCACATCCCCTGCGGTTAAGCTCTCCCTGTCAGCAGAGCGTATGCCATTGATGAAGAGGGTTACTGCAGACTTGCAGGTGCCCTGGTCTACAGAAGGTAAGGCAAGGCAGTCAGTCTTCAATAACGAGCCTGCAAGCCTCTCTTGCATCCACCCCGGTGCACCTGGATATTTGAGATCCAGTCGTCCTGGGCTCACCCGTCTACAGCTCTGGCTGTTTCTCGTTCTCTGGATACCCTATATAGGGTGCACGATGCGGAGAAGCTGGGCCTAGCCCAGTTTCCACCAGTGAAGGCTTCTATTGCGGCATTGGTACAGGCGCCTAATTTAGCTCTCCTGTCTAAGGACACTATTTTTCACAACAAGCAGTGTTGGGTCTCGGAGGTGATCCTTAAGCAGTCCTATTCAGCCAGTGCGTTCTCTGCATGGCTGGGCAACTTTAACAGCATTCTGGTAGCATACCAGTCACATTTGCTGCAGTCCCAGCCACAGGCCATCACCACTACAGCTGGATGAGCAGCGCCTGGTTAATAATCACCTGCTCTGTCTGTCTAAACTGAATTGGAAGGTGGTGGGTAGAAACCTGGCTGCGCTGGTAGTCGCACGCAGTCAGCTTTGGCTTTCCCAGGCACGTGTGCCTGATGGGGACAAAGCACCACTGTTGGATGCCCCTATTACACCTTGGCATACCTTTGGTCCCGCGGTAGACGAGATGCTGCAGCGCTTTCACCGCATGCGGGAATCCACAAAGGAGCCGGTGCACTTGCTTCCAAAAAAATTGACCACCACCAGTGCGCAAACAAGCGGCAAACTGGCACCCCCGGCCCTAGCAGGCCAAGCCACAAGGTGAGCAGCGGCCCTAGGGCCCCTTCTCAGGGAGCCATCGGGGGAATTGGCATCAGTGCACCATGGACATCTGGGTGCTTACTACCATTCAAACTGGCTACTCTGCAGTTCAAGCACGGTCCCCCTCCCTTTCGGCGCGTGACTCCAACATCAGTCACGGATCTGCAAGACGCCGCAGTAATTTCTCAGGAGGTAGCAGCTCTGCTGTAAAAGCTGGCTATTTGTATGGTACACCCCCTCCTGTTGGATGAAGGGTTCTACTCTAGATACTTCCTGGTGCCCAAGCGGGATGATGGCCTCAGACCAATCCTTAACCTCAGACACGCCGAGGCGGTTCAAAACGTTTACGATGCAACAGCTGTTGCAGTCAATGAGGCCTGACGACTGGTTCACCACAGTGGCCCTCTAAGACGCATATTTCCACATCCCCATAGAACCAGCGTGCAGGAAGTACCTGCTGTTCGCCTTTCAGGGAACCGTACGAGTTCCGGGTCTTGCCGTTTGGCCTCTCTCTAGCTCCCTGTGTCTTTTCGAAGTGCATGGAAGCTTTCCTGGCCCCATTGAGACTCAAAGATATCGGAGTACTCCATTATTTGGACGACTTGTTCATTTATGCCCAGTCTCCAGCTCAGGCAGACGCTCACACGGAACTTGTCACCAGCCACCTCCAATGGTTGGGTCTTATGATGAATCATGCGAAGAGCCAGCTCACACCTTCTCTTCTCGGACAGCCTCCTATCTACAGTGCCTTGCGAAAGTATTCGGCCCCCTTGAACTTTGCGACCTTTTGCCACATTTCAGGCTTCAAACATAAAGATATGAAACTGTAATTTTTTGTGAAGAATCAACAACAAGTGGGACACAATCATGAAGTGGAACGAAATTTATTGGATATTTCAAACTTTTTTAACAAATAAAAAACTGAAAAATTGGGCGTGCAAAATTATTCAGCCCCTTTACTTTCAGTGCAGCAAACTCTCTCCAGAAGTTCAGTGAGGATCTCTGAATGATCCAATGTTGACCTAAATGACTAATGATGATAAATAGAATCCACCTGTGTGTAATCAAGTCTCCGTATAAATGCACCTGCACTGTGATAGTCTCAGAGGTCCGTTTAAAGCGCAGAGAGCATCATGAAGAACAAGGAACACACCAGGCAGGTCCGAGATACTGTTGTGGAGAAGTTTAAAGCCGGATTTGGATACAAAAAGATTTCCCAAGCTTTAAACATCCCAAAGAGCACTGTGCAAGCGATAATATTGAAATGGAAGGAGTATCAGACCACTGCAAATCTACCAAGACCTGGCCGTCCCTCTAAACTTTCAGCTCATACAAGGAGAAGACTGATCAGAGATGCAGCCAAGAGGCCCATGATCACTCTGGATGAACTGCAGAGATCTACAGCTGAGGTGGGAGACTCTGTCCATAGGACAACAATCAGTCGTATACTGCACAAATCTGGCCTTTATGGAAGAGTGGCAAGAAGAAAGCCATTTCTTAAAGATATCCATAAAAAGTGTCGTTTACAGTTTGCCACAAGCCACCTGGGAGACACACCAAACATGTGGAAGAAGGTGCTCTGGTCAGATGAAACCAAAATCGAACTTTTTGGCAACAATGCAAAACGTTATGTTTGGCGTAAAAGCAACACACAGCTCATCACCCTGAACACACCATCCCCACTGTCAAACATGGTGGTGGCAGCATCATGGTTTGGGCCTGCTTTTCTTCAGCAGGGACAGGGAAGATGGTTAAAATTGATGGGAAGATGGATGGAGCCAAATACAGGACCATTCTGGAAGAAAACCTGATGGAGTCTGCAAAAGACCTGAGACTGGGACGGAGATTTGTCTTCCAACAAGACAATGATCCAAAACATAAAGCAAAATCTACAATGGAATGGTTCACAAATAAACATATCCAGGTGTTAGAATGGCCAAGTCAAAGTCCAGACCTGAATCCAATCGAGAATCTGTGGAAAGAACTGAAAACTGCTGTTCACAAATGCTCTCCATCCAACCTCACTGAGCTCGAGCTGTTTTGCAAGGAGGAATGGGCAAAATTTCAGTCTCTCGATGTGCAAAACTGATAGAGACATACCCCAAGCGACTTACAGCTGTAATCGCAGCAAAAAGGTGGCGCTACAAAGTATTAACTTAGGGGGCTGAATAATTTTGCACGCCCAATTTTTCAGTTTTTTATTTGTTAAAAAAGTTTGAAATATCCAATAAATTTCGTTCCACTTCATGATTGTGTCCCACTTGTTGTTGATTCTTCACAAAAAATTACAGTTTCATATCTTTATGTTTGAAGCCTGAAATGTGGCAAAAGGTTGCAAAGTTCAAGGGGGCCGAATACTTTCGCAAGGCACTGTAGGAGTGTGCTTGTCAACCAGTCTGTGGAATTGGAGGCTTTCCATCCACCTCCTTTCCAGTCTGACAGAGAGCGGCAGCTTCATACACTCTATCCTGTGTGGGCACTAGCATATTATGTTGACAGGATGAAAAGTTGGAGGCAGTCTGAACCATTTTTGTCTGCTAAGTCCCATGGTCAAGCCCTGTGTAAGCAGAGGCTGTCCAAATGGATAGCAGATACTGTCATGACTGCCTATGAGCGAGCCTTGCCCCCTTCAGAAAAGCTCACTGCCCATTCCACCAAGGACATGGGAAATTCGTGGGCTTTATTCCAGGGTGCATCTGTCAAGGACATTTGCAATTCAGCAGTGTGGGCTACTCCCCATACCTTTACTAGGTTCTATAAAATAAATGTCATGGATCCTCAAAACTCTGGCTTTGGAACTGTGTTAAGGCAGATTCCGAGTCAACCCTTACAACACAGGCATAGAGGTGAGTTTCTCCCTCAATGTTTTAGCCCTAGCTACTTGTTACTGGGGTCCCAAATGTTAATGTACAAGGCAGCCTCAGCTTAGCTTGTAGTATTCCGATCGTGCAGCAATTGTGCCCTTGCGATGGTTTGGGTACTCTCACCCATTCGGGAATGGCTACATTTCATACTTGAAAGGGAGCGTTAGGTTATTATCATAACCCTGGTTCCCTGAAATATAAATGTAACCATTGACCTTCATAGTCGCTGCGTCCATGATTATAGCAGGCTTGAAGGAAAAATGACACTGAATTCTGTGTGTGCAGTCCTTTCACGCCCTGGGGGGCAGGTATTACTGCATCTCAGATGCTCTGTGAGCAGCTTTGATATGTTTATTCAGGTTTTAGGTCTTAAAGAGGTTAACCCTTTGCAGTCCTATGTCGGACCTGGTCCGACATTGCAATTTTCCCTTTCCGGTCCAATGTCGGACCCTGTCTGACATCATCAAAAAGACGTAAAAAACAGATCTCTAGTCGTTTTTTCTCCGGAAAAAGCCGAGAAAACCATTCAATGGCCGAGTGAGACCGATAGGAGCCGAGAGAAAAAAAAAAAAAAGGGACGTATCTCATTGTGGCAGAGCAGGGCTGCCCAGGTCTATTGTGTCAGGTGGGAATAATTAACAATCAATTAGCACCCAGCCACCTGACATAAAAGGAGGCCTCAGCTCCTCAGTAGGGAGAGGTAGCTGAGGAAGCAAGCAGGTATTTTGTGTTGCTTGCTGGGTTTTTCTTTGTGTGCTGTTTTTTTGAATTTTTGTATTCCAGTGAAGGCAAAGCTCAGCCTGGAAGCCTTATTTTTGTAAGTTTTACTTTGTGTTTACTGTTTGTGTTTTAAAAAACCTTTTGTTTGGCCCTCGTGCCTGTTTATTTTGTGTCTTTTATTTATTAAAAGTCTTTTGGTTGAACTGCAGTCTGTCTCTGGGCCTCATCCCTTGCGCCATCCTGTCACACTCATGAATACACATAGCCCCGACACTACATAGATAACACGGACATAAACAAACAAGATAGCTGCTTCTGCATCCAGCGCTCAAAGAATATCACAGACATTTGCAGAGCTTTTTTTAGATGTTATAGTAATAAAATAATGAACTGGATCGCATTATTGAGGAGTTTGGTGATAAAACGAGTGATCAGGAGATGATTTATCGGTATGTACTACTATTACAAGGTATGTAAAAAATATAGCGAACAAGGGGTGGGGCGGGGCTGGAGATGCAGTGCTGAGTGTCCTGTTGATATGCAGTGCCTTTTAAACCTGTTTTACTGTGAAAAAATACTTCTAAACAGCGCGTCTAAAATAAACTGCGCATGTGAAATTAAATTGGACCTGACGCACCTGAGACGCGCTGAATAAATGGACCGCAAAGGGTTAATACCCATTTGGTAATGGTTACATTTCTATTTCAGGGAACCAGGGTTATGATAATAACCTACCGTTAAATTGATACTGCAGCTTTGCCTGTTGAACACATTTATGTTGTAAAAAGCACACCCCCAATCCTGCCTATGTCCAGAAATGTATAACTCCAATGTGTTCTCAACCTTTCCAGACTTCTGTACCCATTTCAATCATCTGATTTGTCTTGTCTACCCCCAATATTATCTTACCGATAAAGTATTTATTTTCAAAATCAGCCATAACATTTCAAAAGTGGTACAACTCACTTTACTGAAAAATGACTTACTTTTAAAGTTTTACCATACAATTACAAAATAAAAATCTTAGTTAATTAATGTTAGAAATACTGTACTTACATTTCAGTGTGATATTTGAGCCTGTTTTTCACTTGTGACTCTTGACATTCTGGGAGGCAGTGAAGAGACAGCAACAATTGTCTTTCTCTACATTGAGTTGGTTCCTGGCCTTTGACTTGATGGCAGTCATAGCAGAAAATGACACTTCACAAAGATATGTTGACCCAAATGACAACAGGACATCCAAACTTGGTTACCAAGGTCGGTGTACTCCTTTTGCACTAAGCACAAGAACTGCGTTAGTCATTAAACTTAATTTCCAGACCACGGTCTGAGGACAGCTGAAGCAGACTTTCTTGTTGACTGGGAGAGAGGTTACAGCTGATAACACCTGGCAGAACAAATGGGTTTTTTATCCAGTCATACTGTTTTGCCTGCTCTTCAATGTTGGGGAAGTATGACTGGAACTGAGACAACAAGTGGACCAAATGGTCTGTTATTATTGCCTGAATTGTATTCTGCTCAATTCCCCCTGGGCAGACTTCATTGAGATACGTGTCAAGCAGTGGAAAACAGGTCAAGTCTTTGTCTCCACATTTGGATTTCCAGAATTCTGTTTTTTTATAAAAGCATTAACTTTGTCTAGAGATTCAGAACATTAGTATCGCGACCAGGGGTGGACCAGACTTTCATGACGGTGGGGGGGAGGAGGGGTGTCAGGACTGTCATGAAGGGGAGAGACCTGATACAAAACATACCGTTATAGTAAACAATCCGCCGATGATCACGACCTTGCAAGGACAAATTCAGATCATTCAGCTTGCTAATTATATCTGGGAGATACTAGGCAAGTTGAGTTAACCATATGGTACTGTCAAACAAAGAGGCAAGAATGGTGAATGATCAAGAAACATGTGAACGTCTGTGCCTAATTCAAACAGTCTCTGTAGGACTTTCCCTCTCGAAAGCCAGCGAACATCCATATGTAGCAACAGTTGATGGTGTTCCACCCCCAGCTCTTCACAAAGAACGCGAAACAGATGAGCATTGAGTGGCCTGGACTTGATTAAGTTGACAACTTCAACAGATTCATTTAAAGCCTCATTCAGCTCACAACTCATCTTTTTTGAAGTGAGTGCCTCTCTGTGAATTATACAGTGCACCCACTGCACCAAAGGATTTTCTTTCCTGATTCTAGCAACAAGGCCATTCGCCCTCCCCGTCATTGCAGCAGCCCCATCAGTGCACATACATCTGCAAAAGTTCCAACTCAAATCATGTTCAGAAAAAAAGATCAATTACCATGAAAATTTCTTTTGTTGTGTTAGTCTACATACTTTTAAACAGTATGTGCTCGTTGATATCATCATATTCAGAGTTTCGAATGAAAGCAATTAGCTGAGCTTCTCCGCTAATATTGGTGGATTCATGAGGTTGAAGGCAAATTTTTTCTTAAGTTTGTCAACAACTCGAGAGACTATATCCTCAGACATGTCTTCAACTGGCACCGGCTGCTTTTTTATCGAGCATGGTTTCTGCAAGCGCTGCAGCCGCAGGCAGAATAAGATCTTCTGCAATTGTGTGCAACTTCTTTGACTTCACTACAAAAAGGGAGACTGCATATGAGGCCTCCAGTGCTTTTGTTGAAATAGTTGCAGCTTTTTTTATTTTCATCTGGCAGGTCTGAAACTCTGCAAGCTTTCTTTGAAAGAAAAATAATTGGCTTACCAACATGCACAATGTGTTTTGTCTTCAAGTGTTGTTGCAAATGAGCCGGCTTCATGCGGTTGTTTGATCATTTCTCTCCACAAAAGAAACACAAGGCTTGAGGGGGATCAGTACTCGTACATGTAAATCCAATAGCAATATAATCATCAGAGAACTGACGGTGTTTCTTTTTTCTGTCATTTTCATTTTTTTTACTGTCACTGCTTTCACTGACGTCACTACAACTGCTTTCACTGACGTCACTACAACTGCTTTCACTGACCTCACTACAACTGCTTTCACTGACCTCACTACAACTGCTTTCACTGACCTCACTACAACTGCTTTCACTGACCTCACTACAACTGATTTCACTGACCTCACTACATCTACTTTCACTGACCTCACTACATCTACTTTCACTGACCTCACTACAACTGATTTCACTGACCTCACTACAACTGCTTTCACTGACCTCACTACAACTGCTTTCACTGACCTCACTACATCTACTTTCACTGACCTCACTACAACTGATTTCACTGACCTCACTACAACTGCTTTCACTAACACCACCACTGCCGGTTCTTTTTAAAATCTTATCCATTCTTTTAGTTCGCTGCTACCACACCACTGAACCTTACCGATCACAAGCAGCAATAACTGATTAAAACGCATGCCCAGTACAAGAAGTACTGTACTGGGCATGCATTTTAATCAGTTATAACATACACATATGTTACATTACCTTATACAATGGTATAGAGCAGTATAAATAACAAGAAAAAAAATCGCACTCAAGTCCTTACAGGGAAAATTCATGATACCATTAACGTTTTTTTTTTTTTTTTTTACTACTTATCTAAATGCTTCACGTACCCCCTGGAAAGCCTCTGCGTAGCCCCTGGGGTACGTGTACCCCTGGTTGAGAACTACTGTCCTAATATAAAGAAAGTCCCGCCTGTTATTAAATGACAGTGTTTCAAAATATTTTTTTAATATGATTTATTCCAGCATTCTCAAATATCTTTTCATTATGAAATCCATTAATTTTCCACAAGCACTAATCTCACATAAATTACATTTGGACTGTTACCAACCAAAACTAGATATAAGATCATCTACAGCCACATTTACATCTTTTGAGCAGATATGTTTCCTGTGGATTCACAATGTGCAATTGTACTGCAAGAATTCTTATTGAGCATTTTAGGTAGTGCAGAGAAATCTAGAGAAATATTCTGAGGTCAGCTGTCTCTGAAACATCAGGGTGATAGAAATGATATATATCCCATTGAACTTCTTGGAATAATAAAGACTGAATATGCTTGGCTTTAATGTATTACTAGTATGACAGACACCTTGTAGCAACCCTTTTGGTTTCTTTCATCTATAGGTCTCAAAAGAAAAAACATGTTTCCTTCTTTAAATAATGTAATTATCACTAGATAATTTCATCTTTCTCCTTGGCACCCTTGGTAACAATTTCTCTATTATTTCAATTGCCATTGCATGACACCTGAATGAAGATTGCAGCCCATTGGGCTTATGCAGCCTATTTTTAATTCAGAAGGCGCCTTATGAAAATGTCACTTTTTTCATCTAAATCCCTTTGAAGGATAGCATGCTGCACTTGCACTGGGATTTTCTGTTCACTGTGACATGCAGTAGTTTGGCAGCTGTCACATAGCATCAAGAAACAGACAATCAGAAAAGCCAAAGGGAGCTCTGCCGAGGTAAGTGTAGCACAAAGTTTAATGCAGTAACACAGTGGTTCTCAACCAGGGGTACACGTACCCCAGGGGCTACGCAGAGGCTTTCCAGGGGGTATGTGAAGCATTTAGATAATTTTAAAGATAAGTAATAAAAAAATTTAAAAAATGGAAATGCTATCATGAATTTTCCCTGTAAGGACTTGAGTGCGATTTTTTTTCTTGTTATTTATTCTGCTCTATACCATTGTATAAGGTAATGTAACATACGTATACGTTATAACTGATTAAAATGCATTGTTGTACTGGGCATGCGTTTTAATCAGTTATTGCTGCTTGTGATCGGTAAGGTTCAGTAGTGTGGTAGCAGCGAACTAAAAGAATGGATAAGATTTTAAAAAGAACCGGCAGCGGTGGTGTTAGTGAAAGCAGTTGTAGTGAGGTCAGTGAACGCAGTTGTAGTGATGTCAGTGAAAGCAGTGACAGCAAAAAAATGAAAATGACAGAAAAAAGAAACACAGTCAGTTCTCTGATGATTATATTGTGTGACAAAAGTCCTTCTTTTGTAATAATATTGCCACGTTCCAGGATCTTGGCCGCTGTCTTCTAGTGTAAATGAACCAGTGCAGACAGCAGTGTTTGAAGTTCAAACAGGGCGGTGCCTGTACTTTTATTGATTACTGCATTGATTACTTTTATTTGATTGAAACAGAACAAAACAAAACCCTAACTCCCCTTTGGAGTCCTACCTAAACCTTTGTTTCAGTTCTAACTAAATATCGTCCAGCTAAGCCGTTTACCGATACTTACACAAGTCTTCACAAACTATAATACCTTCTTTTCTTTATAGAGCTCAGCACACCGATCTCCCTTTTTTTCCAGCACCAAACTTGACTAATCAGCAGCAGGTGTGCCGCATTAAGTAAATTAGCAGCAGGTGTGCCGCATTAACCAACTCTGGGTTTATTCTTGATCGGCCATGTTCAAAACCCTCCAGGGTTTCTAGGTCATGTAGTCCTCCACATGACTTCATGGACTACATTTATTCTTTGCTCTGTTACAGAGGATATAAACTGCTCCATATTTGGGGACCAACATATCGCTCCTCTATAACTTTTCCCCACACTACCACACACACTCAGTCTAAACCCATCGGGTCTAGCGACCTTGCAAAAAAAAGTGTACTCAAGACAACCCAGCTGCATTACCTTGTTTGGCCCCAGCTCTGTGCTCAATAGAATAGTTAAAAGGCTGCAAGCTTAAAAGCCATCATTACCCTTGCATTCTTTTCTTTATTTTGATGCATCCATGTAAGTGGGGCGTGATCCGTAATTAACTTAAACTGTCTCCTTAAGAGGTAATAATGTTTTGAGTGCCCATTTAATTGCTAAGCACTCCTTTTCTATGGTTGCGTAAAGTTTTCTGCTCAGAAATAGGACAGGGTGCTCCTCACCCCGCACTTCTTGAGACAAAACTGCTCTAACCCAACTTCGGATGCATCCGTTTGCACAACAAATTCCTTTCAAAAATCAGGAGTGACTAACACAGGTTGTGCACAGAGGGCATCTTTCAGTGCTTGGAACGCTGACTCCGCTTAGGTGCTCCACTTTACCATGACTGGACCTCTGGCTCGGGTTAAATCTGTGAGAGCTGCAGTGGTTGAGGCAAACCTAGGTATAAATCTTCTGTAATATCCAGTTACCCCCAAAAACGCCCTGACTTGTTTTTTGTTCATGGGCCTCGGCCACCTTTGAATGGCTTCCAGTTTACTAGTTTGAGGCTTTACTAAACCTCAGCCAATAGTATACCCCAAATACTTAGCTTCCTCCAGACCTATGGAGCATTTAGCTGGGTTAGCGGTTAAGCCCGCCCCTCTTATGGACTGTAGTACTGCCTGCACTTTAGAGAGGTGTGTGTCCCAATCTGTACTGTGTATGGCGACATTGTCTAATGTAACCCAAACGGCAACACCGTGTACTGAAACAGCCCATAGGGGGCGGAGAAAGACATCTTTTCCTTGGCCACTTCCGTAAGGGAAACCTGCCAATAACCTTTGGTTACATCCAGTGTGGTGATATATCATGTGGTTCCCAGTTGATCTATTAACTCGTCTACCCTCAGCATGGGATAGGCGTCAAATTTTGAGATGCTGTTTAATTTCCTATAGTCGTTACAAAATCGTATGGAGCCATCAGGTTTTGACATCAAAACAATGGGGCTTGACCACTCACTGTGAGATTCCTCAATTACACCTTGTAGCAGGGCGGTAGAAAGCCCTGTACATTTATTTATTTTTAGAACTGGGTACCCCGCCGCCCCTGTGCAGTTTGTTTTGTATTATTATTGTTATGATTTATGTATATATATATATATATATATATATATATATATATATATATATATATATATATATATATATATATATATATATATATATATATATATATATATATATATATATATATATATATATATATATATATATATATCTATCACGGCGTACCCGCATTGTTTGTTATTGTTTGTATTTAAAACGTGTTCTGGCAGAGGCGAGCTTAGTAGCTTGTCCTTTACCAGGAGTAATTAATTAACTTGTGCAGACTGTGGCCGAGGGGTAATAGCATAATTACTAGCTAGTTAAACCCCTTTATTTTAGATGCGCTGTTTAAAAGTGTTTTTTTTCACAGTAAAACAGGTTTAAAAGGCACTGCATATCAACAGGACACTCAGTACTGCATCTCCAGCCCTGCCCCACCCCGTGTTTGCTATATTTTTCAAATACCTCTTAATAATAGTACATACCGATAAATCATCTCTTGATCACTCGTTTTATCACCAAACTCCTCAATAATGCGATCCAAGTCGTTATTATTACTATAACATCTCAAAAAAGCTCTGCAAATGTCTGTGATATTCTCTGAGCGCTGATGCAGTACCATCCAGCTTGTTTCCTTATGACCGCCCCTATCTGATGCCAGGGGCAAGTATGACTATTCATGAGATACGCCCTTTTTTTTTCGGTTTGTCTCGGCTCGTCATATATTTGTTAGGGTTTTCTCCTACCTGTCTGCCTTACTTTGTAGTTTACTTCCCCAACTTGTTCAATCAGCTCATACGGGCCTCGCCAAGTGGCTGAAAACTTGCTTTCTACCGTTGAGACTAACACCAAAACCCGATCGCCGGGCTGGAAGACCCTTACTCCAGCGGTACGATTATAGGAAGTCTTTTGGGCTTCCTGGGCTTTCTTCATCTGCTCGTTTACAATGGGCATCATGGCTGTAATGCAATCCTGCATTTGTGAAACATGTTCTACAACACTCCTAAATGGTGATGGTTCCTGTTCCCAAGTTTATTTTCCAATATCCAACAGGCCTGTAGGCTGCCTACTGTACAATAATTCAAAGGGTGAAAACCCTGTGGACGCTTGGGGCACTTCCCTAACCGCAAACAACAAATATGGTAATAAAAAATCAGTTTTTTTCCGTCTTTATGGATAGCCTTACATAACATGGCTTTGAGAGTTTTATTAAATCTCTCAACTAACCAGTCCATCTGGGGGTGGTAAAAGAAAATCCTTCGGTGCAGTGGGTGCACTGTGTAATTCACAAAGAGGTGCTCACTTCAAAAAAGATGAGTTGTGAGCTGAATGAGGTTTTAAACAAATCTGTTAAAGTTGTCAACTTAATCAAGTCCAGGCCACTCAATGCTCATCTGTTTCATATTCTTTGTGAAGAGCTGGGGGCGGAACACCATCAACTGTTGCTACATATGGATGTTCACTGGATTTCGAGAGGGAAAGTCTTACAGAGACTGTTTGAATTAGGCACAGAAGTTCACATGTTTCTTGATCATTCACCATTCTTGCCTCTTTGTTTGACAGTACCATATGGTTAGCTTAACTTGCCTAGTATCTCACAGATATATTTAGCAAGCTGAATGATCTGAATTTGTCCATGCAAGGTCGTGATCATCGGCGGATCGGGGGGGGGGGGGGGTGTCTGGACCCCCCCTTTCATTAAAAATGTCAATATTGTTTACTTTAACGGTATGTTTTGTATCAGGTATCCCCCCTTCATAACAGTCCTGACACACACCCCTTCATGAAAGTCTGGTCCGCCCCTGGTTGTGATACTAATATTCTGAATCTCTAGAACAAAGTTAATGCTTTTATAAAAAAAACAGAATTCTGGAAATCCAAATGTGGAGACAAAGACTTGACCTGTTTTCCAATGCTTGACACGTATCTCAATGAAGTGTGCCCAGGGGGAATTGAGCAGAATACAATTCAGGCAATAATAACAGACCATTTGGTCCACTTGTTGTCTCAGTTCAGTTCCATGACTTAAGAAACCCATTTGTTCTGCCAGGTGTTGTCTCAGTTCCAGTCAACATTGAAGAGCAGGCAAAACAGTATGACTGGATAAAAAACCCATTTGTTCTGCCAGGTGTTATCAGCTGTAACCTCTCTCCCAGTCAACAAGAAAGTCTGCTTCAGCTGTCCTCAGACCGTGGTCTGGAAATTAAGTTTAATGACTAACGCAGTTCTTGTGCTTAGTGCAAAAGGAGTACACCGACCTTGGTAACCAAGTTTGGATGTCCTGTTGTCATTTGGGTCAACATATCTTTGTGAAGTGTCATTTTCTGCTATGACTGCCATCAAGTCAAAGGCCAGGAACCGACTCAATGTGGAGAAAGACAATTGTTGCTGTCTCTTCACTGCCTCCCAGAATGTCGAGAGTCGCAAGTGTAAAACAGGCTCAAATATCACACTGAAATGCAAGTACAGTATGTCTAACATTAATTATGACTTTTTTTCTAAGATTTTTATTTTGTAATTGTATGGTAAAACTTTAAAAATAAGTCATTTTCAGTAAAGTGGGTTGTATCAGTTTTGTAATGTTATGGCTGATTTTTGAAAAGAAGTACTTTATCAGTAAAATAATATTGGGGGTACATATAATAAATCAGATGATTTGAAAGGGGTACAGTAGTCTGGAAAGGTTGAGAACCACTGCCCTAGCATATTTATGTCCCTCCTCTACTCACTAATGATTGGACAGCTGCAAAACCAGGCATATCTTTGACATTCCCATTGGTTAAACCCCCAAGACCTTCAACTGAAACAGAGAATCCCTTCAGGCTTATGTTCCACCTATTCTAACTCATTCACTGTGCGACGCAACTCTTGGCCACTGAACCCGAC
Source organism: Huso huso (assembly GCA_036884735.1). Classification (NCBI taxonomy): domain Eukaryota; kingdom Metazoa; phylum Chordata; class Actinopteri; order Acipenseriformes; family Acipenseridae; genus Huso; species Huso huso. The sequence continues at coordinate 49,436,258 of CM072663.1, read as the reverse complement.
ATCTCTGAGAAACCGGGTTGTAGAGTGTGCCACAAATCCTTGATAACCCACCTCCACTGGGTAAACCCAGACTCTCCATCCTCGCTGTTTCACTTCAGCAGCTAGTTGAGCATACCGAAGTTTCTTCCTCTCATACGCCTCATCCACAGCATCCTCCCATGGCACTGTTAACTCCACCAGATGAACAAGGCGTTGGTCGAAGGTTACTGGTGGCAATCTCAGGTGGAAAAATAAGCCGTTGACCAACATCTGCCAGCATTTTCCAGTCTCTAGCAGCTTCCAGTTGAACTGGGTAAGACTTGGTTTTAACACCTTTTCTTGATGGTTGCTCTCCTGGACGGAGGAAGGAATATTGTCTTTTGTGTGTAATGCTTTGATGGAACTGGTGGCAATTTATTGGTCATGTTACGCTTGTCTTCCAATGCTAAGGCCAAACATCGCAGCACCTGGTCATGGCGCCAAGTAAACCATCCTTGGCTAAGAGCCACCTTACATCCTGTCAAAATGTGCCTTAATGTTGCAGGTGATGAACACAAAGGACATGAGGGATCCTCACCCACCCAGAGGTTTAGGTTCTGTGGTGATGGGAGAACATCATATGTTGATCTGATGAGGAAACTGATCTGGTTCTGTTCCATTGTCCATAGGTCTTGCCAGCTGATCTTGTGTTGTTCCACACTCTCCCATCTCATCCATTCTCCCTGCTTGACCTTTACACACCTCATCCTCTCCTCCTGCTTTTGCACCTCATTGACTACCAGCTTCCTCCATTGAGCTGGGGTTACCTTGTGCCATGTAGGAGGAGCTGAACTGAGACCAAGACCCCCTCTTCCATGCTGAACTTGTCCCATAATATCACAGATTCGAAGGGCAGCCTTTGCATCTTCCACGACTTTCTTTGCCGGTCGCTTTCTTCCAGTTTTCAAAACAGGTGCTGCCTCCCTTACGCATTTGTCGCATGAATCTACTAATGTCATTTCCAGTCGGACCTTGGCGCACTTAAACTCCTCGGTTAGGGCAGAGACTGGTAGCTGCAGTATTCCTTTACCATAAAGTCCCACTCTGCTGAGGCAGCGTGGAACTCCCAACCATTTCCTGATATATGAACTGATTAAAGCATCCAGCTTCTCAGCTGTTGTCAAAGAAACCTTGTATACAGCCAGTGGCCACAGCAGCTTTGGCAGTACACCAAACTGAAAGCACCAGAGTTTCAGTTTGCCTGGTAAAGTGTTGCTGTCTATGCTCTTCAACCCCCTTCTTCTTGTTGTCTAACTTCTCCCACACGAACTGTGTCCATTAGATCCCCGTTGTATCATCTCCCAAGACTTCCCATATATGAACTAAAAATAAAAGGTCTTCATGAATATAACAAACATGCACATACCATACAGAGCTAAAGTCTACATACTATAACAGTTACACACCTGCTGTTTTTATATATTTATTATTAATAAATAAGTATTGTACACTTATGTGTAAATATGGAAATTTGACTTACCTGTCAAAGTTGTTTTTAGGCTTCTTGTTAATGACAGAAAAGTAGGACAGTATCCCACTACGCTTTTTATCAGACATTACTATCAGTGGTGTAGTGGTAAGTAAAAGTTTTTGGTGCAGTTGAGCAGATAGATTGAACAAATAAACAAATAAACATGAACAGCTTGCTTGTTATTGCCCACCCACCGTTATTGTCTTTTCCAATAAGAACATAAGAACATAAGAAAGTTTACAAACGAGAGGAGGCCATTCAGCCCATCTTGCTCGTTTTGGTTGTTAGTAGTTTATTGATCCCAGAATCTCATCAAGCAGCTTTTGAAGGATCCCAGGTGTCAGCTTCAACAACATTACTGGGGAGTTGGTTCCAGACCCTCACAATTCTCTGTGTAAAAACTATTTTCTGTTCTGAATGCCCCTTTAGTGGTCTCCATTTATGACCCCTGGTCCTTTTTTTCTTTTTTTTCAAGTCAAAGAAGTCCCCGGGTTGACATTGTCTATACCTTTTAGGAAATGTTTGTTTGTAGTCTTCTTTGTTCAAGACTGAATAGATTCAATTCTTTTAGCCTGTCTTGAGCCTTTTAAACCCGGATAATTCTGGTTGCTCTTCTTTGACTCTTTCTAGAACAAATCCTTTTAAACAAACTGAAACAATATTCTAGGTGAACAGCATTGTAGAGTTTTAACATTACTTCCCTTGATTTAAATTCAACACTTCTCACAATATATCCAAGCATCTTATTGTCTTTTTTCCAATGAGCATGCAGAGATGTTGACATTTCTGAGTCAACATAAACTCCTATGAGCATGCAGAGAGGTTGACCTGAGTCCATGACCTCAGACAGCGCAGGTTTGCTGTCTCAACGTCCAGAATGAGGCGATGGTGATATTCTTTGATACATTTTCACATGTGTGTGGTCAAATTCGAACAGTTTGCTGGAAAAGATTTATATTTATTTTCAAAAAGGTTCCAAAAAAAGTGTCGGAACTCCATTCCGGTGTGTTCTGCCAGGACTCGAGCACTGTACAATATACTAAATGAACGGATCAAGCTTATTATGATAGTTTGCAAAATCAGATGAAAGCTTTCAATACAATCGGGATAATACATAATCATTATTTACAAAATCTTGTTCATCTCGTTACTTGTTAAAAACTGTAACTTTACTGTTATACTACTTGCAAATGTTGTAAAATGGAAGGACAAACTTTATGGCCTCAATATAGGTTGAACAATTTTGCTATTCTCGTAATGTGTGTGTTATTATCAGTAACATGTTATAACAGCTAATTGATGAACTTCTCCAGTTGTGCTTGAGAGTGCCATTTTACCAGACATAACATGAAACTTATTTGTACTGTTATGTTTTGTTTTGTTGGATTTGATGTAAACACCAACTGTTGTTTTAAGAAAATACTTGTTTCATTCAGTCTATCACCAATCTGTCCATTGGATTACATTACAATTGATCACTGATTCTTCCATGGGATTAATGCATGCTTCGCAAAGTTCTGAATTGCACACAAATTCGACGATGAACGGCCCTCCGAACCAGTTGGGCCAATCGTACAGTAAGTACAAATAATTATATATCTAATTCCAATCTGATATTGCAATGTCATGTTATATAACATTTTGTTAAACATACTGTAACATTGAGGGACAGTGCTTAAAGAAAGGGGCTTTCTACCAGGAGCCTGGTTCAAATCCCAGCTCAGCCACTAACTCACTTTGTGTGTTCTTGATGAGCAAGTCTCTTAACATCTTTGTGTCTAGCTCAGTTTCTGATGGGACGCGCTGCAGCTTTCCTGCAGGTCACCTGGACGCCAGCGGCAGAACCACTCCGGTCCGTTTTCAGGACACAGGCGATGGCTCCTCGCCCTCAAAAGTTCCCGGCCTTCCCAGACTTTATGGAGGAGGTATGCTCCTCCTGGAATCGTCCGGCCTCAGGTCCTAGTGTGCTGAAGCAGGGCGCAACGCTTGCCTCTCTAGAAGGCGCGGAAAAGCTGGACCTAGCGGGGTTCCCCCCAGTAGACTCCACCATCGCAGCCCTGCCGGTGGGTGGGTTGGCCAGAGATCCGAACCCTCAGTGCAGGGTGACAGAAACGCACCTCAAGCGGGCATATGCAGCAGAGGCGCAGGCAACTCACCTGTCAAACACGGTGAGCGTGCTGATGACCTATATGGACGGTATACTGTGCGAGGCCCCGCTCCCTGTCCTCCTTTTTAGCACAACAGCTGCAGTACTGGCGCGCTTGCACCTTGGACACCTGGGTGCTCACCACCGTGCTCTGTTCCCAGTCGCCAGAGGGAGCAGTGGCCCACACAGCGGTCGTGACAGAGCATCTGGCGAGGCTGGGCCTCACCATCAACGATGCAAAGAGTCGGTTTACACGGGTGCAGTGCACGACATACTTGGGGCTCTGGCTGGACTCCAGTACGATGCGCGCATACCTGTCAGATGACAGAGTTGCAGCTATCCAGGGTTGCCTCTCCCTGTTTCGACAAGGATCGCAGGTCAACCTCCTATTGTGCCAGAAACTCTTGGGTCTGATGGCCGCAGCCATATTGGCCTTTCAGTTGGGTCTACTTCGCATGCACCTGCTACAAGCATGGTTCAATGCGTTCCACCTAAATCCCAAATGCGACAGACACCTTCGGCAGACAGTGTCTCATGCATGCTTGGCAGCCCTACGCTGGTGGAGGACAACCTCTCACCTGCGCGAGGGTGTACATATGGGAGTGGTCTTCAACCGCCAAGTGGTGATAACAGATGCCTCCAACTTGGGTTGGGAGGCAGTCTGGGAAGGCAGAGGAGTCCGCAGATCCTGCTCGGACCACTGGACGTCCCTGCATATAAACATGCTGGAGCCCTTGCTCTCTGCCATTTACTCCCAGTGCTAAGAAGTACGCATGTGTTGGTCCAGATGGACAACACAACAGTGGTGGCGTATGTCAACCACCAGGGTGGCCTACGGTCCCCGGGGTTGCATTGCATTGTCTTCAGGCTTTTGATGTGGGCTGAGAGGAACTTGCTGTCTCTGCGGGCGACGCACATTCTGGGAGCAGTGAACTGGGCGGCGGACCTCCTCTTGAGGGAGGGTCCCCTTCCGTCCGATTGGCGACTCCACCCTCAGGTAGTGGAGCGCATTTGGGAACGATTCAGGAGGATGCAGAAACAGATACTAACAGAAGTAGATTGGAGTAAAATAGAGAAAACATCCACAGAAAAAGGATGGCTGTTTTTTTTAAAAATGTAGTACTAGATGCGCAAAACAATTACATCCCAAAAGTAGACAAATCTAAATCTAAAACAAAATGGCCAAAATGGTTTAATAGATCAATTAAAAAAAATATTCAGCGAAAAAGGCACTTTACAGAGCGTTTAAAAGGGACCAAAACAAAGTACACAGAAAGAGTACTTGGAACTGCAAACACAAGTCAAAAAGGAAGTTAGAAAGGCCAAGAGAGAGATAGAAATGAACATTGCTAAGGGGGCGAAAACCAATTCCAAAATGTTTTTCCAATATTATAACAGCAAGAGAACATTCAAAGAGGAGGTTAAATGTCTAAGAGACACAAATGGCAAAATCAAAGATGAAGAAAAAAAATAGCAAATATATTAAATGATTACTTTTCACAGGTTTTTACAAAGGAGGACACAGACAACATGCCCCACATGTCGACCTGTTCCTATCCAATTTTAAATAACTTAAGCATAACAGAAGCAGAAGTGTTAAAGGGACTAGGAGCTCTTAAAATAAACAAATTCCCTGGGCCAGTTGAGATCCTCCCAATAGTACTCAAAGAAATGAAAGAAGTTATTTACAAACCGCTAACCAAGATCATGCAACAGTCTCTTGACACAGGGGTTGTACCGACAGACTGGAAAATAGCAAACGTAATACCGATCCACAAAAAGGGAGACAAAACCGAACCAGGTAACTACAGACCAATAAGCCTGACTTCTATTATATGTAAACTTATGGAAACTATAATAAGATCCAAAATGGAAAATTACCTATATGGTAACAATATCCTGGGAGACAGTCAGCATGGTTTTAGGAAAGGGAGATCGTGTCTAACTAACCTACTTGACTTTTTTGAGGATGCAAGGAAATGCATGCACATGGATTAGGGAGTGGTTAACATGTAGAAAACAGAAAGTACTGATTAGAGGAGAAACCTCAAAATGGAGCAAGGTAACCAGTGGTGTACCACAGTGATCAGTATTAGGTCCTCTGCTATTCCTAATCTACATTAATGATTTAGATTCTGGTATAGTAAGCAAACTTGTTAAATTTGCAGACGACACAAAAATAGGAGGAGTGGCAAACACTGTTCCAGCAGCAAAGGTCATTCAAAATAATCTAGACAGCATTCAGAACTGGGCAGACACATGGCAAATGACATTTAATAGAGAAAAGTGTAAAGTATTGCATGCAGGCAATAAAAATGTGCATTATAAATATCATATGGGAGATACTGAAATTGAAGAAGGGAACTATGAAAAAGACCTAGGAGTTTATGTTGACTCAGAAATGTCTTCATCTAGACAATGTGGGGAAGCTATAAAAAAGGCCAACAAGATGTATTGTGAGAAGTGTTGAATTTAAATCAAGGGAAGTAATGTTAAAACTTTACAATGCATTAGTAAGACCTCACCTAGAATATTGTGTTCAGTTCTGGTCACCTCATTACAAAAAGGATATTGCTGCTCTAGAAAGAGTGCAAAGAAGAGCAACCAGAATTATCCCGGGTTTAAAAGGCATGTCGTATGCAGACAGGCTAAAAGAATTGAATCTATTCAGTCTTGAACAAAGAAGACTACGTGGCGATCTGATTCAAACATTCAAAATCCTAAAAGGTATAGACAATGTCGACCCAGGGGACTTCTTTGACCTGAAAAAAGAAACAAGGACCAGGGGTCACAAATGGAGATTAGATAAAAGGACATTCAGAACAGAAAATAGGAGGCACTTTTTTACACAGAGAATTGTGAGGGTCTGGAACCAACTCCCCAGTAATGTTGTTGAAGCTGACACCCTGGGATCCTTCAAGAAGCTGCTTGATGAGATTCTGGGATCAATAAGCTACTAACAACCAAACGAGCAAGATGGGCTGAATGGCCTCCTCTCGTTTGTAAACTTTCTTATGTTCTTATGTTCTTATGATCTCTTCACTTCGGCGGAGACGACACACTGCCCCCTGTGGTACTCCCTCTACCACTTAGGCAGTCCACTCGGTGTCGACGTCCTAGCGCACGAATGGCCCAAAGCGTTTTTGTATGCTTTCCTGCCTATACTGCTGCCCAAAAAAGGTCCGGTTAGAGGAGGTTTGTTATCCTATTCCCCAGGCCCAGTGGAATCTGTTCTGACCCTGTGCCAGCCTGCCAGCCCTGGGAGATCCCAAAAGGTCTCCTCAGTCAGGTGAGAGGCACTCTTTCCCCGAAATGGGCAGGCCCCAGGTCTGGCCAGTGGGACATGGTTTTAAAAATGGGACCCTTGGAAATAGTGACCATAGTCACAGGTGAGGAGCGACCAGCCCTGGGAGATCCGGCCAGTCTACAGGGGTTGCTGGTGTGCGGTGAGCAGAGGACACCCTGGCCAACCTCTTTGGGCTCGGCCAAACCCCTGGGGTCCATGGTTCCAGTGGAATAGCCTGGACTGGTCCATCCTGCACTCCACACGGGGCCTTTATTAGTATCGGAAGTCCCCCGGAACAGAAACCTTTTTACATTTAAAATCCCAGCTGACTTCTTCAGATTCCCCAGTGGAATACCCCTGTACATTTTTATATTCTCCATGTCTTCATTGGTATAAGTTCACCAGCACCTCTTTACACCCCAAAACTTTTTTCCTGATGGATTTAGACATTCCTCTTTTCATTTTTCTGATGGATTTATTGACTCTCTGAACCAAACATATTAAATTTGGACTCACCTGACCAAATTACTTTGTTGAAAAAAGCTTCTGGCTACTGGTATTTTTTGGCAAAAGCTAGTATTTTCTTCTTGTTGACTGCACTGATGAAAGGACTAGCTCCTGCAGAATATCTGAAGCACACGCTTTTCTGTTTCTCCTGACGTGGCAACAATGGCCTGGTCTTGTTGTTCTGTGGTGCTTTTTATTTGCATAATTTCAAATAATACACAGGTAAAAAATATTTCTACAAAATGCATTCTCGATTAATTGTTTTCAGACTGCCTGAATAAATGTTTGAGCACACCTGGCAAAAATCTTTGTTTAAAAAATGTATTATAGGAGGAAAAGTGTTTGAATTTTACAAGTTGTCAGAATATATACTGTATACAAATAAGTTGCTTTTTCTTTGCCACATTCAAATGCAGTTATAGTGAATTAGGTATACAATTTATTTAAATATAAATTAGTCTCTAGTTGCCCACTCAGGGACATCAAAATATGAGAAATGAGATATACCTTATTTAATTTCAGGATCATGTAGAACTCGGATTCCCTTGACAATAATCGACATTCATACAACGTGTCAGAAATATAAAATAAGATTTCATTTAAGAATAAAAAGGCTGCACAACTAAATCTAATATTACAGAAACGAAAGGCTATTGGCTAGAGATATTCGTGAATAGTATACAGTTCATTGATTTTCTTAACAAACAATTACAACGACCACAACATTATTAGCATACATGGTTAATGTACTAATATTAATTATGGCTGATCACACAAAGTGTTTACTTTGTATTAGTATTTTCAATACTCGTTTTTCAATGCAATTGATCATATTTCATATCAAAATGCACGAGAATTAATTCAACTTCCCATTCAGAATGGAATCCAACATTCCAATAACTAATTTATCAAATGTGTTTTACAGTGTTAATTTAGTTTAGACGTGCTCTACCAAACTAAACAGTATGTTAGCAATCTCAATTGATTCTATATTAAAATTAACTCAGAAATAGGGCAATAATCACATTCTCTGCATTTATGAGGCAACTCCTTTGAGTTACACATTTCAACAAACAAAATACATTTCTTACACACTTTAAAACAGGAAGTTATATTCTATTCCTAGAACAATTTATCCACTAACTCAAGGGTGTCAAACTCAGTTCCTGGAGGGCCGCAGTGTCTTCTGGCTTTCGTTCCACCCGAGTTCTCAATTACTTAATTGGTCTAATTATTTGATTATTTGAACTGGACACATTTAACACTTCTCTTCAGGCCTCAAAATGTTTAATAGGTAGTGTACCTTGAATCAAGTGCATTTTTAAAAACATCAACTGTAAAAGTAAAAATATTAAATATGTCAAGTTCAGCAAATAATTAGATAAATTATGTTAATTGAGAGCTTAAGTTGGAATGAAAATGAGAAGACCCTGCGGCCCTGGAGGACTGGAGTTTGACACCCCTGCACAGGGTGATGGTAACACTATAGTTTCTTCTTTCTCTGGATCTGAAGTTCACCAAAAGTAACGGAGATGATCATTTTTGTTGTAGGCATTGTGTTGCGTTGGCTCTCAGCAAACAATAGTTCTTTTCAAAGGAAGTAGCTTGTTGATTTCCAATAGTCTTGCAATATTATCTCAACTTGTCGGAATGTTTTTGACTCTCAGTTCAAAGAATGTGTTGCAATTGAAAAGTTATGTAGTTTGTAAAAGTGTTCTCGTTGCAATTCTTCTGTACAGCTATTACATGACCTTAGGCCCAGCTGCTGGCTATGCTTCAGTTTGTTTCATGCAGCGACATAAAAACAAAGACCCGCTTTCAGATCAATGCAGTGTCCTGTTTACTGGTTCAGTCTCTCATAGAGCAAAGAGCAGGCTTCTCTTCAAAGCCTACTCAGAACATGATTTTAGCCAGTCTTCAGAACATTGATTCTCCCATGACTCCAGCATACTTTCCCATTGCTTTCTCCAAGCTTAAAAAACTTTCTTCAGAGCAGTTCAGCTTCCATTTCATTTCAGACCTCAGAACCACTTCCAACTTTCTTTGCCTGCCCTGTCTTTTTTAATTAAGTGCCTACCCATCTTGATTGGATTGTTGAATTCATGGGTGGTGTGTAACGTCACGCAATGTGCCTAAACACTGGTTAGCTCGTCTCAGAGCCACTCCTTGGCCTTGCCCACAGCTCATGATTCATAGCTCAACCAAATTTCCTTTGTCCTGTCAAAAGGTGATTGATGGATCCCCCCCCTGCTTTCTTGGGGAGGAAGAAACTCACCCTTGTCTGAGTTTCGTCAAAGTCTGCCAGAATGGCCTGTGCAGAAATTTCAGTTTGTGAAAACGCAAAGGAATTTTTACGAGTCAGTTTCAAAGCTACATCTAATCTCCCTTTGACCAAGAGAAAGGGGGAAGAGAAGAAAAAAAAACATTAACTTGCAACTTTCAAAAACAAGTTTAAACTGTGTATATTACTATCACCTGATTTGACTGTCTTGTACACTACACAGTATAAAAGATGTGACACTGCCTGAATAATTGTTGTAGACACTGTATCTGGTATAATACTAGGTTAACTTTGTCAGTACCTGACAAAGAGGTCTCGTCATGTCACTGTATCTCCTTAAGTCGAAAGGTTAAACATAAGGTGTGTGCAGAACCCCCTCACTAGATGACGGTGTTCCCCAGCAACTTATTCAGACCCCAGAATGCTGGTTAAATCAACCTCCTGGTCATCATCTATAAAACTGTTTAAAGAAACTCATTAATTTCACTAATGGAAATACCGGGATATGCTGCTGCAGAACAAATTTGCTTTTGCTCTATAGGGCGAGAGAGGGTATTTGAAAAATAATATTTATGAAGAAGCTTAACACCCTTTATTTTGTTATTTCACCATATGCAATATACATTTTCATGCTGGGCATTCAGGTCACTGATTCCTATTTGCAAAAGACTGAACAATTACAAGGAAACGCTTGCCATAATTATGAAATGTGTCATTTACACTTCAAAAACACCTGGAGGTTTCAAATAAATTCATTTAACATTAACAGTAACTCGACTCACTCCTTGAATATGCCATGTACTGTAATTGTGTCTGTTACCTCGGTGTGCTGCTAATAAAAATATCTAGCATGGCCAGCACTATTAGTAGATATATGTGTGACCTAAAAACCAGCTGGACTGAGATACGATAACACAAGGCTTCCTCTTGTTGCTGTGTGACCAGACCTTTACTAAGAGAAGTACAGAATACTTCTCATTCATATTCAAACAACATGAGTAAAGTATATAGATGTAGCTAAATTCTTGGTTTGAATCTAAAGTGTATGGCCAAGGACTTCTGTAATTATGGGCTGAAATACTGCATAGACCGATATATTTGCACAGGGGCTCTGGTCGCAGAGTTAATCAAAATGGTCATACCAAGATAAGTACTATCTAGTCTCGCCAGCAACATAATCATTTAGCCAGTTGCCCTGGTGCTGATTTTGGTAATCTCTGCAGTTTTCCAAAAGCTACAATTGATTTAATACACATTAAGTGATCAATGTTATCTAGGTCTGCCAAAGTAAATACAGTTGAACAGGCTATCCTTTTGATCTGGAATTACCACTACCCTTACTTAAAACTAATTGTACTGTTAAATTACATAACATAACATCAGTTAGTTCATCTGCATTTAAGAAGGCTATTTTATCCACACTTGTTTTTGATGATCACCCTTATGCATTGGAGGATATGGTCAAGTCTTACAATACAAGTCTGCTAAATGTCCTTGATTGTTTAGCCCCAGAGAAGACATGCCTAATTTCATACACATGTTGTTCACCATGGTATAATGATCAGCTATGCTCTATGAAAGCAGTAGGGCGTAAGTTTGAATGCAGGTGAAGGGACACTGGCCTAAATGTTCATTTTCAGGCTTGGAGGCAACATCAATTCTCCTATAGGGATGCGATTAACACAGCCAGTTCATCCTTTTTTCTAATTTTATTAAGGATGGCTGTGGTAATCCTAGGCATCTTTTTTGACAATAAATCGAATGTTACAGCCAAATTGGAAGAGCTCCCTATCTGACTCTGTAGATCAGTGTAGTATATTCTTAGAATGTTTTCAAGCAAAAACTGACAATATTAGACACCAACTTTCATCTCTCACTGCAAGTACTGTTTTATCAACTGTTATATCTGAGTTTACATGGACCCCTTTGACTGATTTTGTAAAAGTAACTCTATCAAGCCTAACTGAAATGGTTGCTAAAATGAAACCTACAACTTGCTCCTTGAACCCTGTTCCTACTTCTTTTATTATTTTAAGTCTTCCAATACTAGGTCTTGTGGTGACCAAAATTATCAATGAGTCCTTGAGCTTGGGAACACTACCTTCAGCCTTTAAATGTGCTGCGGTCACACCATTGCTAAACAAAAAAATTCTAACCTGACATTTTTGTCAAAAATGTTGGAGCGTGTTGTGGCTCATCAATTGGAAACTCATTTATTGAAATGTGAACTCTATGACCTTTTCAGTCAGGCTTTAGGCCATTACACAGCACAGTAACAGCCCTTGTTAAAGTTGTCAATAATCTGTTTATGGCTGCTGATTCTGGCCCTTTATCCATCCTGGTTCTCTTGGATCTTTGTGCTGCATTTGACACTGTTGATCATGCCATTCTTCATTTGACACTGCTGATCATGCCATTCTACATTTGACAGTGTTGATCATGCCATTCTTCATTTGACAATGCTGATCATGCCATTCTTCATTTGACACTGTTGAGCATGCCATTCTTCATTTGACACTGCTGATCATGCCATTCTTCATTTGACACTGCTGACCATGCCATTCTTCATTTGACACTGCTGACCATGCCATTCTTCATTTGACACTGCTGACCATGCCATTCTTCATTTGACACTGTTGATCATGCCATTCTTCATTTGACACTACTGATCATGCCATTCTTCATTTGACACTGCTGATCATGCCATTCTTCATTTGACACTGCTGATCATGCCATTCTTCTTAGTCGTTTGGAGACCTACGTGGGGATTACAGGCACTGCTCTTTGCTGGTTCAGGTCTTGCCTGTTGACAGAAAGCAATCTGTTTCAGTGGGTGGTTATTCTTCTGCCTCTAGTCTCACATCCACAGGTGTGACACAGAGTTCTATACTGGGGCCTCTCTTGTTAAGCATCTATACGCTGCCACTTGGCCAGATAATCCATCATCACGCCGTGAGTTTCCACTTATATGCGGACGATACTCAGACTTATTTATAGACTAAACCTGACACTAAAGTGGCTGTTTCTGTACTTTCACACTACTTGGCTGAAATTAAATTACAGATGCAAGAGAACTTTTTGGTTTTGGTATTTTTAAGGAACAACATACTTTTCTAAACTGGAATTTGTATCTACTTAAATTGTAACTTATTTTATTTAAATTACTACTTTTTAATACTGACTGTTGTATGTGTCTGTTGTGATTTTAATTTGAAAGCGCTTTATATAATATAAAGATTATTATTATTATTATTATTATTATTATTATTATTATTATTATTATTATTATTATTATATTAACCCCTGATCCCTGTATAGAACCTACCATACATAAAGACCAGAAGAGTGTAGCTTCTGCAGTCAAGTGGCAAGTGCTGAAATTGAATCTATTCACAATAAGAATCCCATGATATCATTTTCAGATATGCATACGGAATTCAGTGGATTTTTACTTACTGAGTCACAGTCTCATTTTAGAAACCACAATTATAAAATTGTAAGCCTTTAGTTTACAGTGTTAACAGTCAGGCTGAACTTCTACAAGGAATTAAATACATTAATGCTGCATCATAGCAACATATTTTTTGTTTGAGGCCTTTTCTTGCAATAAAGCTCATCTTTGCTCAATCACCTATCTGATTTCTCAATACCAACTCTAATAGGAGAACTGGTGAAAGAGTGTATTCCTGGCTGTATTCTCACTCATATCAAATATCAATCAAGTTATGCCAAACAAGCAGGACGCTCTGAACCCTGCAGGAAAAAGTATTGCATAATGTAATTTGTGGTTATATAACAAAAACATGATGCTTATGAAATTGAACACATCTGTCATAGGGAAGCCAGCTTGACTCCTGACAATGCAAATATCATAGCCTCTAGCAACAGCTTTCTCAAAATACATATTTGGCTTTTTTCCCTTATTTGCTTTTGTTTGGGGTAATCTAGCAATGTATTAATTGTGTAATTCCGCAGTTGCTTCCAGTATGTAATGTCTTTGTAAACAATTGTTTTTTTTTTTACATAATTTATCTGTAAAGGTCTGTTTCTTCATTGAAAGAGTGCCATTTTCTCTCAACAAGTGTTCAATGACATTTGTTACTGATGCTGTCTTCTATTGAGTATTTTAATTCTATTTTCTGTCTTACTGAGTGTGATCATTGTGGTCTTTATGTCTTACAATTTAGTATACAGTTGATATTTCAATATTAAACACCAATTTTATTTAAAGGACTTTTTCCTTGGTTTTGACCTCTTACATCATTACAGAATATGGTGTTAATCTTAAACACAATTACTATAAAAAATACATGTACTGTATAATATATGGAAATAGTATTTTGTCTATTTTTTTCTCCATTTCACAGAATAAGACACATTAATCCCTTGTAGTACACATTTCTATTTTTTCCCTTGCGTTTCCAACTATTTTGGGGAGTTGTTGGTAGTAATTATTGTATAGGTCTGTGTCAAAGTGGTTAAGTGGGTACAGGTGCAGGAGTGATGCAGTGCGTGATAAAACAGACACAGAGAGTTATAATCCAGTTGGAAAGGGATTTTATTGTATCCAGGTCTGGTGACCAAATAATAAGACCCCGGCAATACACAACAATGTAAATAACAATGGGTTGCAATCCCAAACAATAAACACAAATATCCCCCCCACAATAATACTAACATGGTCACCAGTCCTGGGTGCGTGCAGCAGTGCTCATGGTGGGTGGTACAGTTTATTAGTGACAATCATGCAGTGCTGTTCCGGCTTTGTGCTGGCCCTCAGTGACAGCTCCGGAATCGTGTTAGCCATCTAGTAATTTACAAAACAAGACAATTACAGACAAACAAAACACTCATGAAACGTTATTTCTCACGGGGTCTCTCACAGTCCTTACAGGTTCACAAAGGAACAGATTATGATTACGAGTCTCCATCCCCTTTTATGCTGTTACACATGACCCCTTGGTAAATGAGTGCAGCCGCCTCTCCAATCTGTGGCTGCCATGTCATTTCCCTTCCAGGTCAATGCGTTATTGCAACGGAGTCTCGCCCCCTTCTAGACTGGCCAACTTCCCTTGAACCCTGAGAAAGAACTGTCAGACCAGCCCATCCAAGGAACTCTGTTCTCGCTGCTTAACACCCTCACAGGTCGGGAGTTAGATTTACAACCAAGAAATATTGTATTTCTGTCACAAGGTCGTACCCTTAATTGTAAGTCTCTCACAATTAATTGATTAATGTTGTAACTTCAAACCCAGTTTCCACTATTGTAAGGATGTAAAAAAGCTATACAATCATAAGCATGTTTATTTCTCAGTATCCCAGAGGAATTCATTACATTGTGACCAGTAGTTGTGAGGTAGCTTTACTCATTATGCAGCTCATAATGTTGTAATGTCTGTGGGAGATGTCAATATGTAATGCTAGAAAAAAAAATCCCTGTTTTTTCTGAGATTGCACATAGGAGTCCAGAATTAACAAGGCCTTAGGACAACACTGAGCTCTCAGGGCTGTGTATTGCAAACTGACAAGTATGTGCATACTGTGAGCCTTGTTATTAGAATTCAGAGCCTTCACAGAGCAAGTTAAATGCATTTTAAACAGCCGTGCTGTCCCATGTGTTGTCTTCAAAGGGAACAGTTATACTTTAGTCTCTGCATGATGAACCATGCATGTTTGCTAGTTCGTGAGACTTTTGATTCTATATGTAGACGGAGCTTTATTCAAGTAAATATTGTATTTAATAAACTCTGTGAAAATCAAGGTGCTTATTATAGATAGTATAAGTCACTGTCTACTGAAAACAATAGAAACACCTCTAAGTTCGCTAAGAATCAACTTACACAGTATTTATATTAAAAAAAAAATTCTTGTTTGCATTTTAAATAAAATAAAACATATTGAGAATGAACATGTTTGTTTGTTTGCGGAGTTCATGTGCATGGGACAGGTCATGCCATCTTGGATGTGTGTGCACTTGGAGGTGTGTGTGCACCTCGCACAGTGTTAAGCAAGGTTTTAAGGCACTCGCACAGTGTTAAGCTGTGGGGAGGTTTTCTGGCGCTCGCACAGTGTTGCTGGCGCACAGTGTTAAGCTGAGGGGAGGTTTTCTGAGGAGGTTTTCCGCACAGTGTTAAGCTGTGGGGAGGTTTTCTGGGCGCTCGCACAGTGTTAAGCTGTGTGGGGAGGTTTTCTGGGGCTCGCACGTGGGGAGGTTTTGGGCTCGCACAGTGTTGCTGTGGGAGGTTTTTCTGCACAGTGTGCTGTGGGGAGGTTTTCTGGGCGCTCGCACAGTGTTAAGCTGTGGGGGAGGTTTTCTGGGCGCTCGCACAGTTTTCTGGGCGCTCGCACAGTGTGAGGGAGGTTTTCTGGGCGCTCGCACAGTGTGGGGAGGTTTTCTGGGCGCTCGCACAGTGTTAAGCTGTGGGGAGGTTTTCTGGGAGGTTTGTTAAGCTGGGGGGAGGTTTTCTGGGCGGGGAGGCTCGCACAGTGTTTGGGGAAGCAGTGTTGCTGTGGGGAGGTTTTCTGGGCGCTCGCACAGTGTTAAGCTGTGGGGAGGTTTTCTGGGCGCTCGCACAGTGTTAAGCTGTGGGGAGGTTTTCTGGGCACTCAAATATTTATTTTAGATTTTAGTTTAATCCAGAGGGAGGAGTCTAGCCATAAGACTAGTATAAAAACTCTCTGGTGGGTCTTTACAGGTTGAGTCCAGTGGAGGCGCTAGGCAAAAGCAGACTAAGCAAAAGCAGGCTTTGGCCCTGTCCATACTACATAACCGATCTCGAGAACCATACTCAAAAACGTTTTAATGAATCCAGCTCAAAGCGTCCACACTAAAGTACTGTTTCATGTTTAGTCGGGCTTAATGCTTAGAAACACTATTATTGGTTCGGTTACAGTTCTTAGCAGCTCAATGGACTGTGGGATTTAATATGACATATCCCACCATGCACAGTATTTTATGTTTACAACCCGGCAAATATGGAGCCCGTGCCCACGGAAGACATAGCGCTTCTTAGCATGAATGTTCTGGCTTTGTTTCTTAAAAACACGAGGTACATTTTATCATAATATATGCGTTTCATTTTGAACTCTGCAGTTCTCCTTGACCGATGTCATCGCTCCAAACATCAGTGTGCCTTAATTTCAGCATCTGATCATATCGCTGCATGATCCATGATTTTACAATAAGCCTCAAATTTTATACTGCATAGCAGTATTGATAGTCTTTCTCAAATCCTTTAGGCGCCTGTTCCCGAGTACTGTATTTAGCCACGCACCAAAACATATCAAAGCATTTTGGAATATTGGAGGGGAGGTTTTGACAAACCGCACTACCTGATGCGATCTAATTTAGAAGTTCTCGAGTATGGTATTAAACTCTGTGCAGTGTAGGCGGGAGGTTTTAAGCTGGTTTAACCACTTCAACTCCAGATGTAAAAATGAAACCCCTCCCAGGTACCAGATTTTGAAAATAATAATAATAATAATAATAATAATAATAATAATAATAATATTTTTAATTGCTATAAAATGTTAACATATGATATAAAACACAAATAAATGAATAAACTGTGTTTTCATTAACCCTTTAGTAATTATCTACAACCCTTTTTTTAACAAAAAAATCAAACAACAATACCAAAATAATCAGTAAACAGTAATTATCAAATAAAAATCAAACAACATCAAAACATGTGCCATTATCAACTTGCTTTATGAAATTTATAATTAAAGTTCGGGAGGAGGGTCAGACACCAATCTCCGCGTCACCAAATTGAATCATTCAATTTACACATTAGCTAATTAAATTGTTAGCACTATAAATACCCTCTTCTCTTATCTCTCAGTTGCGTTTTGATTTCATCGTACATGCACGCGTCATGGTCTGCAGTCTGGATTATTCTGTTTCGGCGGATGATGATCTGTTTGCTGTTTCCCCGAAGCCGAAATCCACGCAACCAGTTCAACCAGCCCTTCCCGGGCCAACTCCACGACAACTTCGGTCGGCGGTATTACCACTCCAAACTTCTCTGCCCAGATGTCTGCTTCTCCTGTCTGCTGTGGCTCCCGCCTGTCTGCTGTGGCCACTCGTTCCTCCGCAACTCCTGACATCAGAGACTGGACGATCTCCCGGCTCCAGCTTTATCTTCGTAGCAACAACATCCCATTCAAATCTACAGCACGTAAGGAGAATTTGTTTACTTTATTTCATCCTTCCCGTCGCAGGCGCTATGACGTCAGCACTGATCGTTGCTTTACCCAGTGTTGCCAAGTCTCATGACAAAACAAGCCCAACCCATGTCAGTATGGGTGTTTTTACAAATTCCAACCCGCGACTCAAGAAGCTAGCCCAATTTCCGCGTATTATAGGCGGACTTGAAACACCTCACCAAGACCGACTGCATCTCCACGCGTCTACTACTGGAAAATCCGAAAGCAGGACCATCGCACCTGTCAATCAAAGGCTCATTTAGCAGTTCCTGAGCATTCTGGCTCCAACTATAACCTTTCAGGTTACCTCCCCTCACTGCAGGCGTCCAGCAGTGACCTCTTTGGCCACTATGGGTGTCCAGCAGGCCCTCATAGTGATCCTTTCTCTGTGAAATGCTTTTCTTTCTGCGCTTCAGCAGTTTTGAGCATTTGTATCCAGAGATTGTTTTTACAGTTAGGAGCGGCTGCTCCCGAGATCTATCCTGGGGTTTCGACACCCGCCACTGTTGTATAATATGCATCTGTAACCTTTCTGGTTACACCCCCTCATCACTGCAGGTGTCCAGCAGGCCCCTGCAGTGATCTCTTTGGCCACTATGGGCGTCCAGCAGGCCCCCATAGTGCTCCCTTCACCTCCAACTATAACCTTTCAGGTTACCTCCCCTCACTGCAGGCGTCCAGCAGGCCCCTGCAATGACCTCTTTGGCCACTATGGGTGTCCAGCAGGCCCCCATAGTGCTCCCTTCACCTCCAACTATAACCTTTCAGGTTACCTCCCCTCACTGCAGGCGTCCAGCAGGCCCCTGCAGTGACCGTCCAGCAGGCCCTCATAGTGATTCTTTCTCTGTGAAATGCTTTTCTTTCTGCTCATCGGCAGTTTTGAGCATTTGTATCCAGAGATTGTTTTGCCAGATTTGTAATAACTTCATTGAAGGAACCTGTGCTATTCCGCCTGTAACTTCCTTCATTTCCGCTCACCGTAACTCCATCACACCCAGCATCAACAGTCCCTCACAAAGATTGCTCCTGCAATATGCAAATCGACCACGCCATAGTCTTAATCAAAATTGCTGGGAAAAACGCATGACTGGCTAAAGCCAATATATCAAACACATTTAAAATCATGCCCATTGAGCCTGTCCTCAGGGGATTGTATTTTTATATTTCCACTTTTCTGTCCGGTCCCCTCCTACTAAACGCAGTCTTCTGTCCCTCTAGGTCATTTAAACTACATGGGAGCATGGGAGGATTTGCAAACAAGAGGAGGCCATTCAGCCCATCTTGCTTGTTTGGTTGTTAGTAGCTTATTGATCTCAGAGTATCATCAAGAAGCTTCTTGAAGGATCCCAGGGTGTCGGCTTCAACATTACTAAGTTGGTTCCAGACCCTCACAATTCTCTGTGTAAAAAAGTGCCTCCTATTTTCTGTTCTGAATGCCCCTTTGTCTAATTTCCATTTGTGACCCCTGGTCCTGGTTCAAAAAGTCTCCTGGGTTGACTTTGTCAATACCTTTTAGGATTTTGAATGCTTGAATCAGATCACCGCGTAGTCTTTGTTCAAGACTGAATAGATTCAATTCTTTTAGCCTGTCTGCATACGACATGTCTTTTAAATCCGGGACAATTCTGGTCGCTGTTCTTTGCACTCTTTCTAGAGCAGCAATATCTTTTTTTTTAATGAGGTGTCCAGAACTGAACACAATATTCTAGGTGAGGTCTTACTAATGCATTGTACATTTTTAACATTACTTCCTTGATTTTAAATTCAAAACTTTTCACAATATATCCGAGCATCTTGTTGGCCTTTTACAGCTTCCCCACATTGTCTAGATGAAGACATATCTGAGTCAACATAAACTCCTAGGTCTTTTCAAAGATTCCTTCAATTTCAGTATCTTCCATATGATATTTATAATGCACATTTTTTCTTGCCTGTGTGCAGTACTTTACACTTCTCTATTAAATGTCATTTGCCATGTGCTTGCCCAGTTCTGAATGCTGTCTAGATCATTTTGAATGACCTTCGCTGCTGCAACAGTGTTTGCCACTCCACCTATTTTTGTGTTGTGTGCAAATTTAACAAGTTTGCTTACTATGCCATAATCTAAATCATTATGTAGATTAGGAATAGCAGAGGACCTAATACTGATCCCTGTGGTACACCACTGGTTACCTCGCTCCATTTTGATGTCTCCTCTAATCAGTAATTACAGTTGGGAGCGGCTGCTCGCGTTCCCCACCCCCATCACTGCAGGCCCCTGCAGTGACCTCGCTGGCCACTATGGGCATCCAGCAGGCCCCCCATAGTGCTCCCTTCACCTCCAACTATAACCTTTCAGGTTACCTCCCTCCTCAGAAGGCCCCTGCACTATGGGCGTCCAGGCAGTGCTCCCCCTGCACCTTTCAGGTTACCTCTCCTCACTGCAGGCGTCCAGCAGGCCCTGCAGTGTAGCCACTATGGGCGTCCAGCAGGCCCCCATAGTGCTCCCTTCTCTGTCAAACGGTTTTCTACCAGCTGCGAGCTTCAACAGGACCCCACAGCCCCCTTTTATTCCTTACCTCCGCGGTCTTCCAAATGTAACCTTTTAGGTTACCCTCCCCTCACTGCATTCAGCAGGCCCCTGCAGTGACCTCCCTGGCCGCCATGGGTGTCCAGCACGACCCCATAGTGGTTTCTTCTCTGTGAGATGCTTTTCTTCTTTCAGCTTTGTTTATTCAAGTGTTTATTCAAACACTTTCAAAACCGTTCCCATTTCTTTGAATATCAGTCAGGGGCGCAATACTGCATACTCTGGAGGCCTTCTGTTTTCTACATGTTAACTACTCCCTAATCCACGTGCATGCATTTCCTCGAATCCCTACTGTGTTCAGTTTGAGAAATTAATCTTTTATGTGGGACTTTGTCAAAAGCTTTCTGGAAATTTAAATAAACCATGTCATATGCTTTGCAATTTGTACGCAATGAGGATAAATCCTCGAGGCAGAGCTTTTATCTCCTACCTTCTCTTGATTTGATCCTTTCTGTCGATTCCCTCAACGATGTCATACTCATGGATTTTTTTTTTTTTTTTTTTTTTTCAAGGAACTCCGCCTGTGGGAGCTCCTACTAAAAGAAAGGAATGGCAGTACTTTCTTTTACGACAACTATCTCCTGCTGCACAAAGACATTCAACCGTTCAAAGATGCAGCTCCCTGTCTTGCCTTTGGAGGATACTACAAGGGAAAATGGGTTTTCTGCTCCATGGCCCGACTAATTCAGCATCATTCCTATAACCGATCACTCCTCGTCATTGCGCAAAATGTGTCCATTTGCTGTAGCCGCATTCCTTTTGGGGGTCTTCCTGGGCTCAAAATCCATTCTTCTCCGCTTACATAATTCACCTACAGTCTAAATCTTTAACAAGGTCATTCATTCTCCCACCATATAATGAGAATATTCAGAAGGATTACCTGTTTATCTGTTACTCATTAGTTCATTTTCAGAGCTCAACACATTCTCGGCCACCTGAATATAATCGATTCTCTTTCTCGTTTCCAAACGCAGAGATTCAGAGCATTAGCTCCCGAAGACGACCTCCTGCCAACTCAGATTCCTCCTGCCTGTTTTTAGATAAAACCTTAAAGCTCTTTCTCTTAGCCTTCTTGGGTTCCCATAGGTGCTCAGAGTCTACATCGCTCTCAAATTCAACCCCCAGATTCACCCCTTAATCTCTGTCCTAGCAATCACCTCATCTGATACCCTTTCCTTCCTGCTCAAAAGAAGTAAAACTGACCAGGAAGATTAGGGAAAGCTTTTCAATTTGTTTATAAATTAAACTCCCATGTTGGCCCATATGACCCCTTTCTCTCTTACCCATCTCCATCTTTCTCAGGGCGCATCACCTCCAGGCCCGCTGTTTATTAACGAAAACTGAACAATCATCACCCCAACATTTGTTCTTCTTTCACCTTTTCACCTGATTTATTTCCAGGTCCGGATTCACAGCTGAGCAGTTTTCCGGTCATTCCTTCAGAATCGTAGCAGCTTCTTCCCACGGAGTTCCAGACTCTCTTATCAAATGGTTAGGTTGTTGATCCTCCAGTGCTTACCAAGTTTACATTATAACAAATATTACGGAGCCTTAAAATGCTTTTACAGAAATGTGCTCTTAAGTGTTAGTAGCCTGCCTGGAGGAAGGGCAATCGAATCAGCCATGGATTCCCAGAGGTTTATTTCCCAAAAATGGGTTTTGTTTTCCTCTCCTGCGTGCTGATGATCATTTGTTAAAGGTTGGCTAAACTTTCAAGTGGGCTATATTCAATTCTAATTGTGGCATTGAGACCGGCTTGTTCTTTTTGGGGGTCTCAGCCTCGTCCAGTCGGCCAGGCAGCGAACCCTCAAACCAAGTTAGGTTTGATGCCAAATGAATGTGTATATACAGCATACTTTTCTGTAAAATCGCATACTCCGCATTCTCTACAATAAATATTTGTACTAAAACATTTTGTGATTGGTGTTTGTCCCGAACTACTGAAGTGCCATTTATTAATGTTCAATACAACAGAACCCGGGTTTGCCTTTGCAACCACTGCACATTTCTTGTGTCTTTTCTTTTGTTTTCATTTTCGTAGCAGACCCTGTACCTTTTTTACGGTGTCTGCTTCCCTTGTCTTGGAGGGATAGTCACAAATGCATGTACAGGGCTACTTTGCGCAGGCATTGTGATGGATCTGGCTGCCGCATTGCCTGTACCCAGTGCTGTGTTTTGATAGTATTTCGTCACAGCACTGCCATTTCAAACCAAACAGCTTCCTGTTTGCAGCTGGCTTACCTTTAAAGTAGCTGCATGCTCTTTTGTTTGCACAGTTTGTACTGTTCTTGGCTCCACATCCTCTTCATCATCATCGCTGAGTGATAAGTCAGAATCATTGTCGCTGGTATCGAAATCCTCCGAACCAACTTCACTCCCGTTGCTCATTATAGAAAGACCACGTACGTTGCCATGTTTAGCTTTTGCTAAAAACTATATAAACTACAACCTAAACAAGTAAAACTAATAATAAAAACAAAAAATAATAATTTAAAACACTATACAGTGGCTCTCAAAAGTATTCACCCCCCTTGGACTTTTCCACATTTTATTGTGTTACAACATGGAATCAAAATTGATTTAATTAGGAGTTTTTGCCACTGATCAACACAAAAAAAGTCCATAATGTAAAAGTGAAAAATAAAATCTACAAATTGTTCTAAATTAATTACAAATATAAAAGATTAAGATTATAAAGAAATATTGTTACATCATTACATATCATTGTTTTGTTTGAATCTTTATTTTGGCCCTCATACCCCATTTATGCATTGTTCTTCATTCTGTTTCTGTTAATAAATGTGCACAACAGCGTTTCACTGCAGCTTCTGTCTTATGTTAGTCGAGCAGTTTTGCCATGTGGTCGGCACTGAGACCCAGGCGTGGATACGGTGCCACAACCCCAACACCCTGGACCAGGCATTAAAACTCGCAGAGGACTTCAAGGACTCCCTGGTGTCAGCCCAGTCCGGGCTACTCACCGCTCCAACACCGCGGAGCATTCAAGCATCACCCCTCTCTGCACCTCCACCCCCACCACCGGGACCGGCTCAACGACCTTCTAGACCACCAGCCCCAATGGGCAACCTTGCCTCCCCTCCATGGAGACCAAGGTTGACCCCCCGCCCCGTTGCTATACCAGCAGCGGGACAGATATCTAACCTCTGTGCCCTCCTTTCTCCCCTACCTGTTTTAGGTGCCACCAGTCGGGTCATCAGGCCAAGTCATGCCCATCTGCGATGGAGTGTGACGTGGCCGCATGCAATCTGGCATCAGAAGCGGGTAAGCGAGGGAAAAATGGTCGGGAGGGGCCTTGTATTGTTAATGCAATTTTGGGAAATGTGAAAACCCATGCAATAGTGGACACAGGGTGTGGTCAGACCTTAATTAGAACGTCTCCCTTGGGCGGTGTGTTGTGGCAGCCACAAGGTCAGGTATCTCCTGTATCTATGGAGACACGGCAACATACCCCACAGTCAAAGTATAATTATCGGTCGGTCTGATAAAACGTCACCTGATAGTGGGGGTGGCGGAAAGGTTACCACACCCAATTATTCTGGGTCGAGACTGGCCAAACTATAGAGAATTGGTGAAATTAATGGCAGTCCCGACCGCACACGTAAACGTGGCAGAGAAAGACAAATGGGAAATGATTGGTAATGTGTTTCCCTTTCAAACTGAAATGTTTTCTCCCCTGTTCCACCCAAGAAAAACAAACAAAGAGAGAAGGATGCGGAAATGGGAGGGAGCATTAATGAGACAAGGCTGGGGGCTGGTGGGAGCCTGCTACAATGGTAACAAACGCCAGTCAAAGAGGGTCGGAACGCAGTGTGACCGAGAGGGCGAGGTTACTGGGCCATCAAGGGCAGATGTTACTCCTGCCCCTCTCAATATACCGGACATGTGGCACTCAAGCACGGACATAGTGTGGGGCCAAAATAACGACCCCTCACTAGTGCACACTTGGGGACAGGTCCGGTCTATTAAAGGTAAGGATGTTGAAGGCGCTGGGGCACTAGCATTTCCACATTTCATTATCAAGGGGCAATTACTGTATAGGGTAAACCTTGCCACAGGCACAGGACAGCCTGTAACACAATTGATGGTTCCCCCGTCTTGTCGACTAGAGGTCATGAGGCTGGCGCATGATATCCCTTTTGCGGGGCACCTGGGAGCTGACAAGACAAGGGAGCGAATATTGGCTCGATTTTATTGGGTAGGACTTCATAAAGATGTGTCGAAATATGTAGCCACATGCCCAGACTGCCAGCGAGTAGCGCCGGGTCGAGTGCGCCCCGCCCCTTTGGTCCCCCTGTCTATAATTTCCACCCCCTTTGAATGCATTGCAATGGACATAATGGGTATACACACATATTAGTGGTGGTAGATTACGCAACACGATACCCGGAGGCAGTTCCATTGAGGTCCACTAGTGCCGCTGCGATAGCCAAAGAGCTAGTGCAGATTATGGCTAGAGTAGGGATCCCCAAGGAGATCTTGACTCATCATGGAACTAACTTCCTGTCTAATACGTTACAGCAAGTATACAAAATATTAAAAATACGTCCCATCAGGACGTCTGTTTATCATCCACAGACGGACGGTTTGGTGGAACGGTTTAATCAGACCTTGAAGGCGATGCTGAGACGATTTGTGAATCAGGAGCAAAAACATTGGGCATCGCTTCTCCCCTACCTCCTCTTTGCAGTGAGAGAGGTGCCGCAGAGTTCGACAGGGTTCTCCCCCTTCAAGCTCTTGTATGGCCGACAGCCTCGCGGCATTCTCGATCTGTTGAGAGAGGGGTGGGAAGAGCACAAAGGCTCGTCCAAAAATGTAGTGCAGCATGTGCTCCTAAGAGATTACCTAGATTTGGTCGGTCGTTTGGCCCAGGACAATCTCAAATCGGCTCAGCATCGGCAACAGCAGCATTACAATCAAAATGCATTAATTCTAACCTTTCGACCTGGAGACAAGGTAATGCTGCTGCTTCCCTCCTCAGAATCAAAACTATGTGCTAAATGGCAGGGGCCATATAAAGTGATTCGGGCTATAGGAAAGGTGAATTATGAAATTAGACAGCCCGATCGCCGTAATGAAAAATAAATTTATCATATAAATTTATTAACCCTTTGCAGTCCATTTATTAAGTGCGTGTCAGGCGCGTCAGGTCCAATTTATTTTCACACGCGCAGTTAATTTTAGATGCGCTGTTTAAAAGTATTTTTTTTCCACAGTCAAACGGGTTTAAAAGGTCCTGCATATCAACAAAGCACTCACTAGGCATCTCCAGCCCCGCCCCACCCTTTCGTTCGCTATAGCTTTCACATATGCTAAGAAATAAATAATAATAATAATAATAGTCATACATACCGATCGATCATCTCCTGATCACTCGTTTTATCACCAAACTCCTCAATAATGCGATCCAAGTCATTATTTTATTACTATAACATCTCAAAAAAGCTCTGCAAATGTCCGTGATATTCTCTGTTGCTGATTCAGTAACAGGCAGCTTGTTTCCTTATGGCCGCCCCTATCCGATGCCAGGGGCAAGTATGACTATTCATGAGATACGCCCTTTTTATTTATTTATTTTTTTTCGGCTTGTCTCGGCTCCTGTCGCTCCCACTCGGCCATTGAATGGTTTTCTCGGCTTTTTCCAGCGAAAAAACGACTAGAAACCCGTTTTTTGCGTTTTTTTGATGTCGGACAGGGTCAGACATTGGACCAGATAGGAATAATTGCAATGTCGGACCAGGTCCGACATAGGACCGCAAAGGGTTAAAGCCCTGGCAGGCAAGGGAGGCCTTATTTACAGCCCCAGGTAATATATAGAATGATTTGGGCCCCGAGCTAGAGACTTCTAGCACAAAGGACATTTCGATGGGGGAACAGTTACTTCCTGATCAGCAACAGGAGCTGGGTATGTTCATTGAGGAATTCAACAATGTTTTTTCTGACGTGCCTGGTAGAACTAACCTTGTTGAATATGCCATTGTCTCTCCCCCAGGTGTCACAGTGCGAGGGAGACCTTATTGGATTCCAGAAAGTCAAAGGTGGCGTTCTCAAAGAGATATGGGAAGTGCTCGAACTTGGGGTGATTGAGCCTTCCAGGAGTGAGTGGTGCAGTCCAATTGTGATAGTGGCCAAAAAGGACGGCACCAACCGCTTCTGCGTTGATTTCCACAAGGTAAACGCTATTGCCAAGTTTGATGCATATCCCATGCCTCGGGTCGACGAGCTTCTAGATAGACTGGGGACGGCAAGGTTTATTTCCACTCTGGATCTGACGAAGGGATATTGGCAGATCCCTTTAACTCGTAGTTCTAGAGAGAACTGCATTTTCAACACCAGAAGGTCTGTTTCATTTCATAACCATGCCATTTGGGCTACATGGTGCACCCGCTGCCTTCCAGAGACTGATGGACCAGGTTTTACATCCACATCATGAATATGCGGCAGCGTATATTGATGTGGTGATTTACAGCTCCACCTGGCGAGAGCATTTGGCTAGGATCACAGCCGTCCTTCAATCTCTAAGGGAAGCCGGCTGACAGCTAACTTGCGAAAATGTGCGTTTGCCAAAAAAGACACAATACTTGGGATTTATAATGGGGAATGGAAGGGTGAAACCCGTTGTCACCAAGGTCCAGGCCTTGGTTGACACGGCAATCCCCAAAACCAAGGCTCAGGTGAGGTCTCTACTGGGGTTAGCCGGTTATTACCGCCGCTTTATCCCCCAGTATGCCACAGTGGTTAATCCCTTAGTTGACCTCACCAGGAAGAGTGCACCAAATTCAATTAAGTGGACAGAAGCATGTCAGGGTGCGTTTGATATTGTTAAGCAGAGAC
Source organism: Huso huso (assembly GCA_036884735.1). NCBI lineage: Eukaryota > Metazoa > Chordata > Actinopteri > Acipenseriformes > Acipenseridae > Huso > Huso huso. The sequence continues at coordinate 49,408,920 of CM072663.1, read as the reverse complement.
TTTGCCAGGCCCCTGCTCTCATCACTCCAGACTTCACCAAGAGATTCATCCACCACACCGATGCTTTGGATGTTGGTTTGGGTGCAGTCCTGTCCCAAATGGTAGATGAAGTAGAACATCCCATTCTGTATATAAGTAAAAAGATGCTCTCTCGGGAGCGCAACTACTCCGTTGTTGAAAAAGAGTGTTTGGCCATCAAATGGGCTACTCACTCTTTGCTATACTACCTGCTGGGGCACTCATTTGATCTCGTCACTGACCACACCCCACTCAAGTGGTTAAGCACAATGAAGGACAGCAATGCCCGGATAACTCGTGGTATCTGGCATTGTAGCCCTTCATGTACTGCATGGTACACCGTGTGGGGAAAGACCATCAAAATGCAGATTATTTTTCCCGGGAGGGGGGAGTAATGGGAAAGGTAGATTTAGTGTTCCTTCGGCTCCACTCTGAGCGGTGGGATATGTGACAGAGATCGAATGTTGCTTGGTGTTAGATCTCCCTCTCGACCTGTGAGGGCACTGTGTAACAGGAACAGAGTACCCTTAACTAAATGGCACGACAATTTATTCCGTAGGGTAGGTGGAAGTTGGTCATTTAGGAAGGGGCGCACCCACTGGTATCAAACTCAATGACCCAGGCGGTGGCGGTGTGGCATCTGAGGATTGGAGGAGCGGATCTTTTCGTTAACCTAGGGGTCATGGCGAGGATATAAATAGGGGACTTAGCATACGTGATCTGTTCCTTGGTAAATGGTTAGTGCTAAAAACCTACAAGGAGTCTGTGTGCTGTTTTGTGAACCGTGAGTTTTGTCTTGTGTTTGTTAGTGTTTTGTTAACTGTCGTCTGTTTTTAATAGACTACCAGTTGCACGATCCGGAGCTGTAGCAAAAGCCAGCATAAACCCAGACATCACTTTCACCCCTGCATTTCACGGAGAACCATATTACATCACTTGCACGTATTCACTATCACTAAGAACTGTGTTTGTGTTTTGTGTTTAGTGTTGGTGTGTAAAACTGGACTTTTTGGTTACGGGTCAAACCCGGGGAATTACAAAAACCGAGTGATACACGCCGTTGTATCACCCAACATTATTATTTACAGGTGTTTGCCATAAGGCTCTGGACATTGTTAATTAAATCGATAAACACCCTTGCACCTGGAAATCATTGTCTGTCTGTTTTATATTCGCTTTGCACTGCACTCACCTGTATTCACTCACCACTTTGTCACACGGGTACATCTCTGGGGTCTTCAAGTGGGCTCCTTCCATCCTCTGTTTCGTTGACCAGCCCACGACACCTCAAGAGGGCTCAACGGTGATTCTGGCATCCCAGCATCACCCCCCTTCGTCCCTGTGGCAATGTGCCCTGCCCCTGTGTGCATTTGTGTGTTATATGTTGTATGTTGCGTGTGTTAATGTTGGTGTATTGTAGTTGGTACACGGGATATAAATGGGTGTGCGCAGCACAAGTATTTAAATTGTATATTTGTATTTAGGCACAAGGATGGCACATCACATCACGTGCATTTAAAGTATTAGTATGTGAACACGGGAAAGTGCACTTTAATTAATTCACGTGCAGTTGTACCGAGATTCCAATTGAATGATTGACTAGCAATCAAGTCTCGGTACAACTGCATAAAAGCAGCATGTTTTCACTCACTCGGGGTTGTGTGTTCGGTGAGTGGAGAACGGATGTGGAGAGGAGGTAAAAAGAATAAAGAGAATAATAGAAGAATAATAAGTGTTTTCACTCACCGTGTTTGTTTTGTTTGTCTGTTTATTTTGGCTCAAGTGCCGTGTCCTGTTTTGTGTTCAAACCTTTTATTTTCTGTTCTGTTTAATTATTAAATGCGATCACGCGCTCAGGTTCATCAAAACCCCAAGTCTCCGTGTGTTACTTCCTGTTTCTGGTCTGACTTCACCCACTGCAGCCGTCTTTGTGACAGTCCCCCACTCAACTCAGCCCAGCTTACTTACCCGTACATCAGCGTTTCTTTCTTTCTATTGTGCTTGAGATCCCCAGCCAGAATCTTTCCGTCTCAACCACAGCCAGTTGCTGCCCCTCTCTGCTGCTTCAGATAAGTTCTTCACTGTGCGACGCAACTCTTGGCCACTGAATCCGATGTTTCTCAGAAACCGGGTTGTGGAGTGTGCCACAAATCCTCGACAACCCACCTCCACTGGGTAAACCTGGACTCTCCATCCTCGCTGTTCCGCTTCAGTGGCTAGTTGAGCATACCACAGTTTCTTCCTCTCATATGCCTCATCTACAGCATCCTCCCATGGCACTGTTAACTCTGCCAGGTGAACAAGGCGTGCTGATCCAGACCACAAGACAATATCTGGTCGAAGGTTAGTAGTGGCAATCTCAGGTGCATTAAAAAGTAAAATGGTAATGCAACATAAATCTATAAATAAACCTAAATGGTGCTTGAATCTTAACTGTGTGCAGAAAAATTACATAAATACTATATAAAGATGCACAGACAACCACATTGTTATTTCATTTAACAATATGTTACTGTACAGGGGGCCTACTAAATTATGGAGGAAAATGGGGTTTGCACACCAAGGTTTAATTAGTTTATAGTCTGACTACACCATTGGGAATTACACAAAAAATATTTTAGTTAAAAAATGTAACATCTGAAAAAAAAATATTTGCAGTGGAAAAATACCCAGAGCTTTATGACAAAGATCATCACAATTATAAAGATACAGAGATGTAAGATAATATATGACAGTCAATTTGGAAGAAACTGGATATGCCTGGTATGTATGATTTATTGCCATAAGTTAAAATACCATCAAAAAAAGACACTCAGCCAGTTGAATGCTAGATGGAGTAGACACGTGTGCCACTCGCTCCTGCAAAATCTTATATTTTTACATTCTAAACCTTTTTTTTTTTTTACTACTTTTACATTCCACTTTTTTTCTAACATCTTTGTATATTCTAGATGTCCAAGGCAAAATCCAAACTAGGTTTAGATTCTGAAATTTCGGATACCCCTTCAGCCCTGACTGAGGGACCTCATGAATCTGTTGGGCCTGCTGTAGCAGTTTCTATGGCCGCCATTGTATCTGAGTTGGAAAAGCTCTGTGCAGCCCTCACTGCTAATCTTATGGATAAATTCCAAAATTAATTTGCCACCATTAAATCTTCACTGGATGCCATCCAGACTACAGTTAACTCCCATGGACAATGCATAGATAGTCTCGAACTTTCAGCAAATGACACCGGGGACCAGGTTCTCGAATTAGAGACCAGATGTGCTGCACTGGTCGCTGACAACAAGGCAATCAAATAGAAACTGTCAGATCTGGAGAATCACATCAGAATCTTCACATCATCGGTCTACCAGTATGAGGCTCAGTTTCAGACAAAAGTGTATCAAATACGGCGAGTAAAGGTCATGTTTCGGTGCGCAAGGAATCACATTGAGGCGTAATGGGTCATGGTTGGCGAGGGAGGGATCAGGTTATGCTGCGTAATGGGTCATGGTTGGCGAGGGAGGGATCAGGTTATGCTGCGTAATGGGTCATGGTTGGCGAGGGAGGGATCAGGTTATGCTGCGCAATGGGTCATGGTTGGCGAGGGAGGGATCAGGTTATGCTGCGCAATGGGTCATGGTTGGCGAGGGAGGGATCAGGTTATGCTGCGCAATGGGTCATGGTTGGCGAGGGAGGGATCAGGTTATGCTGAGCAATGGGTCGCGGCACAAAAGATTATGTGATATATAATGCTCAGGAGAAATGTTTCTATTGAGTCAATGGAGCTGTGTCATATTTTGCTGATTTTTACTATGTTAAAATAAGATGCATCAAACTTTTAAAATAAATTTCATTTTTGCCCAAGGTCTCTTAAAGAAAACGGCAACATTGACAGTACTTAATTATTATGAAAAATGCTATTTTCTGAGTACAGTCCCATATTGTGATGCATGCGAAGAAATCCAGAGTAAGAGCACAGCCAGCACAGATATTCTACTATCAGCACAGCATTCAGAAGGGTAAAGCTGAGGAGACTTTTTAAGATATTTCAAAGATATTATGCTAATACAGTATATTTGATTATGTTATTTATTAGTTTGTAAAATAAACATATTTTCAAGAGTTTTTCAAGAATACAATACAGTTGCCACCACTCAGAATGGGCACGTTTGTGTTAACGTGATTCACCTGCAGTAAGCGAAGGATGTTATAAACTCTCACACAGTAATGTGACATTCAAAATGTCCCCCAATCACCAGTACAGTAAACAAAACAAACAAGTGTGTATGCGGCTAAAAATCTTTAAGACACTGATTACATTTATAAAATGTAATTAAAACCTATGTAATAAAAAGTAAGTGCAAAAAAGTAATGCAAGTGCAGAAATGTACAGTACAGGTAGGCTACATTACTGCAATTTGTTTCCAGCGAAGAACTCTGTGATACAAATCTGGACGGTCTGTTTTTGCAAGTATGGATGGCAAACTTTGTCAGCATTTTCTAAAAAATCCCAATTCGTCTTCATATCTGGATGCTGCTCCATAGCATGCCACATGTTAAAAGAGTAGCATGCACGCTTACATCATCAGTGTCTGTTTCAGGCAGAGCAGCCTGGTCGCCAAGGTGACACAATTGAGAATTCTTCCTCTGACATCACCTCTGTTGTGGAGTTTCAGTTTCGGTTGTATTTTCATCAGCACTCTCCGCCTCAACTACAGAAAACCCAGGTTTTTTAAAGCAACGCTCCATTGTTTGCTGACTGAGAGTTCCAAGCGCATGCTTTAGCAAGCACACAGCATCTAACAGACATTTTATTTACACACTGAATTCTCGTGCTGATGCGCATCGCTTTTCCTTTTCCAGCCATGCTTGCTGTTGTAGTCAGTGCTGTTTTTTCAAACTGTAAACCTGACACTGCGTACAGGAATTAAATAGCCAGTAACAAGGTGAAAACAGCTGCTTTGTGGATTAGTAAGAGCAATTACTACAGTATAAGCAGTGTGTTTGTTATTTAAATCTATGTGAATGGCACATGGCAGTCGAGAGTCCAAGGTGGATGATTCACGGACCGAAATAACTGACTCCAAAACAGTGGATGGGCGGGTGAACTGAGTGCAAAAGCACTCAGCGTATTTAATAATAAACAAACAGAAGATTTAAACAAAATACAAACAAAAGGGCACGAGGGCCAAACGAATAAATAAACAAACAATAAGTGCCGTGCTGGATAATCCAGCACGGTGTTTTTTAAATGTTATTCCTTCTCTGTAACCACACAGCTACAAGATGGGGACCCCTGATTCAATGACTGGTTTATATCTCTGGCAGTAGACATAGTTGGTAATTATCTTATTATTGCGCCATATCTTTAATGTTATGTATGACTGTCAGCTATTTAAATAAAGTTGATCAGCAATGCTCCTCAAATTTTAAATAATTTAAAAATGCTTTTACCAGCGCCGCAAACAATTTTTGCAAATAATAATGGGCTCAAAACTCCGCCACAATTTTTCAAACCTCCCCTCAGTCTTAAAGTCCATAATTTGTCAATGTTGCCATGGTGGAATCTCGCACCCCAATTTTTCTTCGGCAGACCCTCTTCCGGGCTCCTGAAATCTCCTTCAAAAGTTTGATGGCAACCTTTTTTTCAACATAGTGAAAATCAGAGACTTCTGACCACCCAAACTTGCGAAAGTGCGGTACAGCTGGTCTTGACCTACAATCCAAAATAAAATGAACAATCTAGCGACCCCAGGGTAAGGCGGCGGACCCTCGGGATGCTGAGGGTATTATTTTCGGGTCATGGCGGATTTAAACAAATCCAGACTCAAACAAATGAGGCGACGATTTAGCGGACCCTCAAGGCGGTTTAGCGGACCCTCGGGAACAAGCGGACCCTCGGGAGAGCGACGGCAGTGGACCCTCGGGAGGTAGGACAGGCAGCAACCCTAGGAGATGCAAAGGAGACACAGGCGACCCTTAACGGCGGGAGGGGCCCCTGACCATGAGGCGGCAGCAGGAGCTCCACTTCTCCCAATGGTGGTGGTGGTGGAGGTAGGTAGCTCCTGCTCCTCCTCCTCCTGACGGTAAAAGGCGGCGGGGCTCCTCCTCTTCTGGCGGCCAAGGCGGCAGGGGCTTCTCCTCTTCTGGCGGCCAAGGCAGGGGCTCTCCCTTCTGGCGACAAAGGCTCCTCCCTTCAGGCTGCCAAGGCGGCAGGGGCTCCTCCCCTTCTGGCGGCCAAGGCGACAGGGCTCCTCCCTTCTGGCGGCAAGGCGGCGGGGCTTCCTCCCCTTCAGGCAGCGGCGGCTCCTCCCCTTCTGGCAGCGAAGGCGGCAGGGCTTCCTCCCCTTCAGGCTTGGGCTTCCTCCCCTTCAGGCTGCCAAGGCGGCAGGGCTTCCTCCCCTTCAGGCTGCCAAGGCGGCAGGGCTTCCTCCCTTCAGGCTGCCAAGGCGGCAGGGCTTCCTCCCTTCAGGCGGCCAAGGCGGCGGGGCTTCCTCCCCTTCAGGCTGCCAAGGGAGGGCTTCCTCCCCTTCAGGCTGCAGTGGGAAACCAGCAGGCATGCTCCCTCTGCTGGTGGTGGCGGGAGGCAGAACCAGCAGGCATATTCCCTCTGCTGGCGGAGGCGGGAGCAACACATAGTCCTCCCCGGGGTGGAAGTGGCACCAGCAGGAACTCACCCTCTGCTGGCGGAGGCGGGAGCAACACGTCGTCCTCCACGGCGGTGGAGGCAGAACCAGCAGGAATTCGCCCTCTGCTGGCGGAGATGGGGACAGCAGGCATTCTCCCTCTGCTGGCAGCTTGGGTCCTAAGGCTGTGGGCGCAGACTTCCCCTCTTGGGCTATGGGCCACCGACTCCCCCTCTTTGGGCTGTGGGCGCACCGACTCCTCCCTCTTGGGCTGTGGGCGCACCGACTCCTCCCTCTTGGGCTGTGGGACGCACCGACTCCCCCCTCTTGGGCTGTGGATTCGGGCTCCCCCACTCGGGCATGGGAAATTCGGGCTCCCCCCCTCGGGCGTGGGGCGTTCGGGCTCCTCCCACTCGGGCGTGGGACGTTCGGGCTCCTCCCACTCGGGCGTGGGGCGTTCAGGCTCCTCCCACTCAGGCGTGGGACGGGCTCCTCCCACTCGGGCGTGGGACGTTGGGCTCCTCCCACTCGGGCGTGGGACGTTGGGCTCCTCCTCCTCAGGCTGTGGAGGCGAAACCAGCAGGCATTCCCCTCTGCTGGTGGAGAAAAGCTCCTCTCCCCTCTGATGCTGGAGGCGGTAGCGATGGCTCCTCTCCCTCTGCTGGTGGAGCAGTGGCGATGGCTCCTCTCCCTCTGCTGGTGGAGGCAGTGTGGCTCCTCTCCCTTTGGTGCTGGAGATGGCAGCAGCAGGGTCTCTCCATATCCGCAGCCAGGTAGTTGAGCACCATGGCTGCGATGTCTGGGAGGGATGCTGGGTGGTGTTGCTGTTCCCAGGCCTCCCAGCGCTCCCCATCTCTTGCCCACAGGAGGTTGATCACTGCAGGAGGGCTTCCTCATAATCCTCCCGGCTCCACCAGCCAGTCCCAGACTCCCTCAGAGGAGAGTGCATTCGTCCTCTTTGGAGGATGCAGGTCCTCCCTCACTGGACGCTCTGGCTCCTCTTTCTCCTGCCATGGAGGGGTTGGTCAGGTGCTATGTGACCCACCACCCCAACAACCACCTCACCTTTCAAGCAGGTGGGGCAGACGTCCAGCATGGTTGAGCTACAGTGGGACCTGCGACCCCCCACGCTGCTGTAGCTGCTGCTTCTCTCGCTTCTTCCCATATTTTTTTTTTTTTTTTTCCCCAAAAACACAAAAAAACACTTTGAAAAAAAACGAACAAAAAACGAGCTTTTCTTTCCTGGTCCGGCTATTGGGCGTTTGTTTTGTCCCACGCAGGACACCATATGTGGCAGTCTGGCTCGCAGTGGTGAGGTGGATGATGTCACGGACCAGGAAGTAACTGACTCCAAAACAGTGGATGGGCGGGTGAAAAGGTGCAAAAGCACTCAGCGTATTTAATAATAAACAAACAGAAGATTTAAACAAAATACAAACAAAAGGGCACGAGGGCCAAACGAATAAATAAACAAACAAAAGTGCCGTGCTGGATAATCCAGCACGTATTAGCAATTGTTTTTTAAATGTTATTCCTTCTCTCCGTATGGCTCTCTACTCCAACATCCCAACCCCGAGTGCAGAGTGCTGCTGGTTTATATACTCTGGCAGAGGATTTAACTAGTTGGTAATTATCTATTATCCCCCGCCAGAGTCTGCACGCGTTTGGTAAGGATGCATGACTGTCAGCTATTTAAATAATCAGTAGCTGATCAGCCATGCATCCTCACGGGTTTTTAAATAATAATAAAGGCATGGCGCTTTTACCGCAAACAAAAATACAAATAATAATAAATAGGGGCGGGACACTCCGCCACAGGCACATAACGAGATCCAAACAGAGTTTGCCCGAAATATACAGCGTGCTTAACACGGTATGAACGATGCCTTTTGTTATTGAAATCAATGGGAATGGCAAACGCTATTTGCCCGATATAAACGGCTGCCCGCAATAACCCTGGACGGTGTAAGTGGTGGATACTGTAACCACACAGCATACAGATGGGGATGCCTGATTCAATGACTTGTTTCGTCCCAGTAGACATATTGTTATGTGTATTGCTCATATCTTTAATGTTATGTATTCCCAAAGTTATCAATGCTACCCAAATGTTATATATTTAAATGCTGTTACTCTGCATTTTTGCATAACTGTGCTCAAAAAATCGAATTTTTCAAAATTACGTACTGTCATAATTTGTCAATGTTGTCGTTTTCTTCAAGAGACCTTGGGCAAAGGTGAAATTCACTTCAAAAGTTTGATGCAATTTTTTTTTAACATAGTGAAAATCAGAGACTTCCGGAGACACGCATACGGCAGTACACATCTTGATACAATACAAAATAAAATGAACAATCTAGAGGACAGGGTAAGACGCTGTATGCTGAGGGTATTATTTTCACGTCATATTTAAACAAATCCAGACTCAAACAAATGAAAGATTTAGAACTCAAATGTTTAGAATTGGAACAAAAATTATACCCATGAGGTAGAAGACAGAGTCCATCTAATTAAATTGGAACTTAACGATCTACTGAGGCATAGAGCTGAAATGATCATGCACAGAACTAAATGCAAATATTACTCATAAGGTAGTAAGCCCAGCTGCCTTCTGACATTACAGCATAAACGACAAGAAGACTGTTCGCATATATTATGCATAGATTCACGCTCACATTCAGAAAGAAATTACCACTGCATTCTGCTCTTTTTACTCTCAATTGTATGCTCCTGACATTGCCACGAACCCAACAAAATGTAAGGCTTTTCTACAAAAGTTGGACCTTCCAAGTCTGACACAAACTGAAGCTGCTGCTTTGGAGTCCCCTATTACTCTCGAGGAATTACAATCTGTACTGCTAGACTCAAAAAAGGGCAAAACTCCAGGTTTAGATGGTATTCTAGCTGAGCTGCTGTTATCACTGTGGGACGTACTCTGCCCACTGTAGCTAGATACTATGAACTCTGCAATTGAAAAGGGTGCTTTTCATCGCGATTTGAGGAAGGATACCAAGAAATGCGCTAATTATCGGCCAATTTCATTAACCAATGCTGATATGAAACTGTTTGCTCGTGTTTTTGCCCTCCATCTGGAAGATTATACAGATAAATTGATACACCCAGATCAAACCAGTTTCATTAAAGGCTGCCTAGCAGCAGATAATATCAGCAGACAATTGCATGTAATGAACAAGCCAATACTTTAAAACAACCCTGTGCGATTTTATCTTTAGATGCTGAAAAAGCTTTCAACCGTTTACACCTGGGAGTATCTGTGGTGCATCCTTGAAAAATGTGCCTTTGGTTGCAAATTAATTAACATGATTCAAGTTCTTTATGCTAATCCCACAGCGCAAGTGATAGCGGGCAACATGCAACCTGATTTATTTAAAATTCTCCGGGGCTCACAACAGGCCTGCTCACTCTCCGCTGATGTTTGCTCTCCCACTGGAACCTTTAGTCCAATTACTCTGACAAGATAAAATAATAACTCCCATTGAAATTAGTAACTCCACACAGGCAGTTTCTCTCTATGCAGGTGATATGCTTTTATACATCAAACCAAACCAACTTCAAACTTTATCATTTAGCCTTTCAACGCCAAGCACTAAGAATCTGGATTAATCCACTGTCAGCGATCCCTTGGAGAGCAGTTGAAGAAACTCTGGTATTTCCTATTAGGCTACGAGATGTAATTTTGCTGGCGTTACTAACAAAAAAGTTGTAACAAACACAATTACAATTTTCCGTATGGTAGAAAAACTCATGGTTTTAGAAGTGAAATGGCATAAACATGTTCCCCTTTGGCATAACAAGCGAGTTCGAGTCCAGACTTTTCCTTTGCCGACCAAGGACGGGAGCTTCAGGCGCGGGCCCAGGGGAGGGAGGTTAGGTCGGCCTGGGTGTCTCGGCCAGCACCAGCGACCCAAAGTCTGGCCGGGCGCCTGTGGGCTTGCCTGTAAACTGCCCGAGAGCTGCTTTGTCCTCCGACGCTGTAGCTCTTGGGTGGCTGCATGGTGAGTCTGCAGTGTGAAAAAAAGCGGTCGGCTGACGGCACACGCTTCGGAGGACAGTGTGTATTCGTCTTCGCCCTCCCGAGTCAGCGCAGGGGTGGTTGCGGTGAGCTGAGCTTAAAAAATAATTGGCCATTTCAAATTGGGGAGAAAATAATAAAAATAATTGGCAACTAACTGACTAAATTTATTTTAAAAAAAAAAAGAAAAACAAAGCTATTTTATCTGGTAGTCAACCTCTAATTTTCAATTCATGGGCTAGTAGGGGCATCAACACTCTTTCCAATATTTCTGACAGTAGTAACCATCGCACTTTTCAAGACTTAGTTACACACTTTAATTTGCCTGGGACTACTTTTTTCTTTTATTTTAGACTACGAGCTCTTTCAAAAACGTGTGGCTTCCCCTGATGATCAAAGTTACCAACACATCCCATCATTGAATGCGTCTCGGGTGCTAATACAAGGGTCATGGTGGTGTCAATTTACTCAGAATTACTAATACCTCTTATAAATCTCTGACTATTACAAAATTGTGATAAAAAGATCTTTCTCTTGGGGACCGACCTGTTGATTGGGTGATTGTATGGAATAATACGTTCATTGCATCAAAGAATCCCAAACATCAATTAATACATTACATATTATGCCATAGAATATACAACTCCTCCGATCCATATTGTGAACTCTGCGCACTGCGTGTGACGGGTACCCTGCTCCACATGGTATGGGAATGTCCTGAAGTATATGCATTCTGGACCAGGGTGTCTGACAGACTATCTTCTCTGATTGGGGTAGAACTTCCTTTAGACCCAGTATTGTTTTTGGTCAATAATGATTCCGTCGTTTGTGAATCTGTAAAGCAACGTAGAATTTGGCCCTCCCTTCATACACTCCCCTGGAATAAATGGTTAAGATACTTTCTTGATATAGTTCTCCTGGAAACTTTGACTGCCATGGTAAGTAAATAAAAAATGTCCACTATGGAGATCTGGAGGGAAACAGCTGCAAATATTAAAAACCTAATGTCTTGCTAACACAACACAATTCTGCTATAGTTAATCTTGAGATCCAAAAGGGTGGGCGGTGGGTGGGAAGGGGTTTTGTTCTGTATTCCTTTTTTATTATTTTTTTTCTCTCTTGTTGTGTTTCTTCTTTTATACATTGAAAACCAAATATTTATTTCTTATCACACTCTTGTAATTTGAGGAAGCTAAATTGGATCTCTCTGGGTTTTTTTGGGATATGTGCTTTGACGTGTTACAGACCCAGGACCCTAGTTGGTAGCATGCTCTACTTTAGTTTGCCAATTTATCACAGGTCCTTCATGTGGGGTGAATGTGCCAGTGGGAGGCCAGCCACCGGTGATTGACCATTTTTAATATTTGAATATAAACATTTCAAGTAAGGGAGAAAGTGTGTGTGTGTCTTTACAGTCTTGGGCACCACCTTCTCTCTGTGCCTTCCTCTGCATAGTTAGCTGTGATTGGCTTAGTGAGGTTACATGGACTCGGTTCAGACTTGGTTCACAAACAACCGAATATGTACTGTGAAGTGTGAAATGTTTGCTGGCAAGAAATATTCACTAATTTCGCTTTTATTAGACATCAGAAAGATGTACATGCCACAAAATTGGCATAATTAATCAATTTGGTTGATATGGAATATATTTATAGCTTACATGCGCAAACATTTGTTGCTGTAAATATGTCCATAGTGAGCCATTCACAAAATTAAGTTGCAGGGTTTTCAGAGGCGTATTGATATATTTTTCCATAAAATCAGCAAATTCACATTCATTAGTGAAAGTAAATTGGTCGTTCACTGGTTTGCTTTTAGTCATTTACAGAAGCCACCTGCTCTGAGATTCAGTGTTTTATGTTTCAACGGTGACATTTTCTTTATAAAATATTGTTGACAAATAAATAATTAGTAGCCCATTGATAGTACACACATAAAAAGAAAAAACAAATTAATCTTATTTTTTCCCCCTGGGTATTGCGGTGTTGATAGGAGCGTTATCACTAATTGCTTAAAAAAACAAAACAAAAAAAAACTGCTTTTTGCATTGATATTCTGTTTTTTTCATGTTTCTCTTGGATTTTTAATGCTGTTTATGTTTTGTCATTTGTCGCGTATATTTGTGGGTTTAGGTATTTACAGCACACATGCAAACTGGAGTCCACAAGATCTTTGTAAAGGAACTCTGTGATATGTGGGTGGGCTTGCATCTCGTTTGGGAAGATGTTCCCACTGTGGGGGGGGGGGATACTTTTTCTGTTTGTTTTTTCTTTTTTTATCTTGGGTTTCATGCTTATCTAATGTCTGTGCGATCTAATGTCTGTGCGATCACATGATCTAAGGTAGACTATGTTGTTCTAGGAGGCTGTGTGGTCCAGTGGTTAAAGAAAATGGCTTGTAACCAGAATGTCCCCGGTTCAAATCCTACCTCAGCCACTGACTCATTGTGTGACCCTGAGCAAGTCACTTCACCTCCTTGTGCTCCGTCTTTCGGGTGAGACGTAATTGTAAGTGATTCTGCAGCTGATGCATAGTTCACACACCCTAGTCTCTGTAAGTCGCCTTGGATAAAGGCGTCTGCTAAATAAGCAAATAATAATAATAATATCCTTTTACCATAACGCTGGTAGTCTTGATTCACAGTTTCATTTCTGTACTCTTCTGCCCTAATGGTTTGCATTTTTACAGGAAACCTATTTACGAATGTCAGATCACTTCCGTATACGTAGAGGTTGGGTGTGACAGCTGTTTTATTCTAGTTCCCATGCCAAAGCCAGGGGAGTTGCAATTCTAATACATAAAGATCTACCTTTTGTGGCTTCTGAAATCAATGCAGATAAGAATGGACGCTATATCACTGTTAAAGGCAAACTTTTTAATACTCCTATGATTCTGGCCAATGTGTATGCTCCAAACTGGGATGACAGCCATTTTATGACTAACATTTTTATCTTCTCTTCCTGACTTAAAAACTCATCAGCTGCTTCTTGGTGGGGATTTTAATTGTTGTTTAAATCCTGCATTAGATCGCTCTTCCCCTAAACCACTTCAAAAACTCATAAGCCATTCGGTCCTTTATTTCTGACTGCTATTTCTGATTCTTGGCGATTTCTATTTCTTAAAAGTAGACAGTATTCTTTTTTTTTCCCTGTTCGATACTCTCACGTATTGATATTTTTCTCTGGATAATAAACTCCTTTCTTCTGTTCGCTCCTGCACATATCATTGTATAGTTATATCTGATCATGCCCCCTTGATTTTGGAACTTTTTTCCCCTAATCAGGTTACACCCCGAGCTCCTTGACGTTAGCTCCCTCTCTGATGAAAGTTTTGTAAAATTCATGTCAGAACAGGTAACTTTTTTATATGAATACGTCCTCAGAGATTTACATAACAACTTTGTGGGAGACAATGAAGGCTTATTTTCATGGACAGATCATCTCTTTTACTGCCCAAAAGAACAGACATTACAAGGAGAGACATTCTCTAACTAGATCAAAAATATGCCACTTCCCCCACACCTGATCTTTATAAGGAGTGATTAATTTGATTTACTGGCCACTCAACAAGTAGAAAAACATTTACTAAGATCACATTATACCTTATTGAACACCATGAAAAAACTAGTAAACTTTCAACTCACCAGCTACGTCAATCTAACCCTTCTCATTTTAACCAGAATCTGTACACCGTCGGGCTCTGTCACTAAAATCAAAGAGATTAATGTGCAATTTCAAAATTTCTACTCACATGTACATACTTCTGAATCAGGTACAGATCATTCATTAATAGACTCCTTCTTTGAAAACCTCGACATTCCTTCTATTAATCCTCAATCAAAGGTTGGTTTGGAGGAGCCTTTCTCCCTTGAGGAAGTAACTGAGGTGATTAAATCAATGCAAAATGGCAAGTCTGTGTTCTCTGAATCATTTATCTCACAATCCTCCCCCTACACTTTATCAAGCTTCAATATCTGTATTATTAAAAAAGAACAAAGATCCCCTTGCATGTAATTTGTACCGTTCTGTTTCTTTGCTTAATGTTGAAGTCATGATTCTATCAAATTAGTACATATATTTAGGCCAAGTCAGGAAAGCACAGCTCCGTATCTTAAACACACGCACCGCAATTTAAATTTAAATTCCAAAAACGGTCAAAATGACTGCCTTGGTCATTCTAGTGCTAATATGAAAACTAAAGTTTACAAATTTAGGAATTACTGTTACACAATCCTATGCCAACCTCTTCAAATCTAATTTCACCCCTTTATTAGATCATATTAAACAGGATTTTGCACGCTGGTCATCTCAACCCCTCTCACTTGCTGGCCGTATTAACTCAGTTAAAATGAATATATTTCCTAAATTCTTATACGTATTCCAATCTTTGTCCCTAAATCCTTCTAACACTTTAGATAAATTGATCTCATAATTTATATGGAACAAGAAAAATCCTTGTATTCACAGGTCCTTCCTTCAGAGACCAAAATATCTGGGTGGTATGGCCCTGCCTAATTTCCAGTTTTACTATTGGTCAGCAAATATTCATTGTATTACACGCTGGCTCCATTCCCATCTACAGCAGACAAACCCAGTTTGGCTACTTATGAAAGTTGCTTCTTGTCAGCCTACTTCCTTATATCACCTCTTTCCTTTTCACAGTTTAGCAATAACCCTTTAGTAAAACACTCCCTTAAAATGTGGGCCCAGTTTAAGCAGCATTTTTGTTTCCAGTCCATATCAATGTTCTCTCCCAGTGATGCTCATCATCATTGTTTACCCTCTGTGAGTGATGCCTCCTTCCACACCTGGCATACAAATGGTCTGAAATGTTTGATAGATCTTTACATTAACAATAACTTTGCACCCTTTGAGCAACTTTCTCTAAAATTAAACATACCTAGGACACATTTTTTTCGCTATCTGCAAATTCTGAATTTTGTGTGCAATAGTGTCCCAGTTCCCCATATTTCCTCCCAAATCCCCCATTCATTCTTTATTTGAACATAGTCCAGATAGTAAGGGCATGATATCCAAAATTTACAATTTTATTTTTTCCTTACATTGCCCTTCATTGACTACTCTAAGGACTGCCTGGGAGCAGGAGCTAAACTTTAACCTTTCAGATGATATTCTTCTCTGAGTGCACTCCTCTTCCATTTGTGCCCATCATGCGCTCATTCAATTCAAAATCCTGCATCATATTCACATGTCCAAAACCAAGTTGGCTACAATGTACCCTGATTTAGACCCCACATATACTGTCAAAGTATCTTGTCGCCTGATGAAAAACCGTATTGCCTCTGGTGTGTAGTGGCCTAGCTAAGAGCGATTCAGTCAACCCCACTGTGCAAGATTTAATGCTGAGCGGCACAGAATAGCTGCTGTTATAAAACCCGTACGTGAAGATCAAGTAAACGAAAGCACTAACCCAAAAACCCATTACACAGACAACTAGTACATTCCCAAAAACTACTTGAAAGAAACATCATCGTCAGCCACACATACTCATGTATTCATGCCAGAGTGTAAGATCATATTCCCTTGTTGTCGTAAAAATCAGCTTGTAATCCGTGAACAAAACAGGAAATACACATTTATATGAGGGTCCTGGGAACCAGAACAGCAATACACAAGTGTTCTTCAGTAAAGAAATAATGCACGACAGGGTGTGTGTTGTACTGGGATAACATTACGCCTCAGGTGGTTGGGAATGAGGCCACAGGCCGAGTGCATCCAACACCTGAGAAGTGATGTTATCCCAGCACAAAACACAACCTGGAGTGCATTATTCCTATTATACAATGACACACACTGTAAAAAATAGCAAATGTGGAAATAACATTCCACTTTATAGTTCCTGTTTTCCATTTACAGCTGTAGTAAAGTATAACTATGATGTTCTAATAGATACAGTATACTTAAGTGCTATTTCTGTTTAACCCTTTGCGGTCCTATGTCGGACCTGGTCCGACATTGCAATTATTCCTATCCGGTCCAATGTCGGACCCTGTCCGACATCATCAAAAAGACGCAAAAAACGGGTTTCTAGTCGTTTTTTCTCCGGAGCCGAGACAAGCCGAAAATAAATAAATAAATAAAAAGGGCGTATCTCATGAATAGTCATACTTGCCCCTGGCATCGGATAGGGGCGGCCATAAGGAAACAAGCTGCCTGTTACTGAATCAGCGACAGAGAATATCACGGACATCTGCAGAGCTTTTTTCAGATGTTATAGTAATAAAATAATGACTTGGATCGCATTATTGAGGAGTTTGGTGATAAAACTAGTGATCAGGAGATGATTTATCGGTATGCACTACTATCAAAAGGTAGAGGGGTGGGGCGGGGCTGGAGATGCAGTACTGAGTGTCCTGTTGATATGCAGTGCCTTTTAAACCTGTTTTACTGTGAGAAAAATACTTTTAAACAGCGTGTCTAAAATAAACTGCGCGTGTGAAAATAAATTGGACCTGATGCGCCTGAGACGCGCTTAATAAATGGACCGCTAAGGGTTAAACTAGTAAGTGTGCTAGAAATGGAGCTGCAGGAAATGAGACAGCAACAGGAGCTTGAGGAGCTGGCACACCCACAATTCATGGAAGTCAGCACCCCTAGCAGACTGACAGCCACCAGGGAGATAGAAGAGGGTCAAAACAGCTGGGTTCAGGTAGGCAGAAGCAGGGAAAAAAAGAAACTTTGTCAAACACAACCACCAGAAATCAAAACATCCAACAAATTTGAGCCACTTCAAAATTTAGATGATCAAAACCAACATAAATAGAACAAAAGGAACAACATCAAGGACCCTATAAACAGTGCTGGCCAGACAGCAAAAAGAAGGGAGGTCATGATTGTTGGGGACTCCATATTGAAAAACACAGTTCAGTTCGCAGTCTGGACCCCTTTACTACAACAGTGTGCTTCCTTCCAGGAGCCTTTGTCACGCACATCACTGAGAACGTGGACAGGCTCCTAGAACGAACAGGAAACAACCCGGTAGTAGTTGTCCACATCGGTACAAACCACATTGGAAGAAACAGGCCAAGATCCCTGCAAAACAAATTCAGAGAGCTAGGAAGGAAATTAAAAGACAAGACCAAAACTGTGGTATTTTCTGGGATACTGCTGGCACCTTCCAAAGGAGCATACGGACAGCTGGAAATACAAAATCAAAATGCATGGCTGAAATCGTGGTGCACACAGGAAGGCTTCACCTTTCTTGAACACTGGAGCACTTTCTACAACAAGGACTATCTGTATAGGTGGGACGGACTGCACAAAAAGGGAACCAATCTATTTGGAGAAAGGAGCCTTGAGGAGGTTCAGAAGCATTTAAACTAGAAAGGAAGGGGGGAAAAAACAAAAAAAATAGAAGGGAGACCACAACAAATCAAGGACAACAACTCAATAAGACAGACATTAAATGTATTTTTCTAAATGCTAGAAGTCTCAGAAACAAAATGTTAGAACTTGAAGCTACTGCACTAACAAGTAACTATGATGTGATAGGTGTTACAGAAATTTGGTTGTCTGAGAGTGATGGAGATGAATATAATATTAGTGAGTATACACTGTATAGGAAAGACAGGCAGGACAGAAGAGGCGGAGGGGTAGCGCTATACGTAAGAAATAGTCTTGAAGCCCAGGTGTTAAATCTGGACAAAGAAAACAATGCAGAATCAACATGGGTCAGAATAATGGACAAAAGTTCAAAGGGCATAATAATAGGAGCATGCTATAGACCTCCAAACTCAGACGCCGAGCAAAATAATCTTTTATACAATGACATTAGAAATGCGTGTAGCAAAGGAGAAACCATACCAACTTCCCCCATATAATGGGAAAACCCAGTGGGGAGCACGACGGACGAAATTGAAATGGTGGAAATGACAAATGACTGCTTCCTAACGCAATTTGTCAAGGCACCAACTAGAGGGGAGGCATGCCTTGATTTAGTCTTTTCAAATAACGAAGACAGAATAACTAAAACAGAGGTCAGAGAACCATTGGCAAACTCAGACCACAACATGGTCTCATTTGAAGTGATTTTTAAAACCCCAAAAGTAATGACTAAAGCTAAGGTTTACAATTTTAGAAAAGCAAACTATGAAGGTATGAAAAGAGACTAACAGAAGTAGATTGGAGTAAAATAGAGAAAACATCCACAGAAAAAGGATGGCTGTTTTTTAAAAATGTAGTTCTAGAGGCGCAAAACAATTACATCCCAAAAGTAGACAAATCTAAATCTAAAACAAAATGGCCAAAATGGTTTAACAGAGTGTTTAAAAGGGACCATAAACAAAGTGGTCTAAAACCAATTCCAAAATGTTTTTCCAATATTATAACAGCAAGAGAACATTCAAAGAGGAGATTAAATGTCTAAGAGATACAAATGGCAAAATCATAGATGAAAAAAAAAAATAGCAAATATATTAAATGATTACTTTTCACAAGTTTTTATAAAGGAGGATACGGACAACATGCCCCACATGTCGACCTGCTCCTATCCAGTTTTAAATAACTTTAGCATAACAGAAGCAGAAGTGTTAAAGGGAATAGGAATTATCCAACTTAGATACAAAGTAAGTTGTCCAAAAACTAATTCTGATATCAAAAGTCATGTAAACACAGTTTTTGGAAAATGTATCGGAATATTCCGAAAGTTGGTTTTCAGAAAACAGCACCTAGAAATTTCCGATTAAATTCCAAAAACTAACAAAATGTATGTCATGTAAACACACTTTTCGGAAAACTTATTCCGCTAGCGTACTGCACATGTGTAAACAATGACCTTCATTTCTGCACGTGGTTTAAGAAAACAGAGGAAATAATAATCTGTAGTGAGTCTGCATGCATCCATTTGTCTAGTTAGGGATAAAGTAATACATTTGTTGAAGTTGTATGTATTTGATAATAGCCAATACTGAAGCAGCAAATGTTTTCCAGCTTTAAAATGACGTGATAATTAAAAATAATGTCTGCAAAAGAAACTGGTAATATAGAACAGGATGAACTGTTGGAAAGGCTGATTGCACATTGTGGGGAATCTGAATAGAGTTATAGGATAGTAATCTTTGAATTTAAGACCTGACCTGATAAAGCACTGTATTGGATTGGTCTCCGTTCTATCGCAGAAATGTCAGGTCTTCAAATCGTACTTCGGCTACTACAGTACTTTCCATGCAAAAATATCCTGTGTTTTCCGAATACTTCAATTCATGTGTACAGCTGATTTTCAACTAATCATGTAAACACAGAAAAGTGTCATTTTAAGAAAATCAGTTTTCTGATTCAGTTTTCCGAAAACATTAGATTTCAGAAAACGCTTTGTCATGTAAACGTATTGATTCTGACAGGGTACCCCCTGCCCCTGTGTTTATTTATAGTACTATGATTTAAATGTACTGTTTTGTGTTTATTTTAAACACTGTTTGTAGTTATTATTGTTTACAGTCTGTTTTAATGCCTCATCCAGATAAAATCGTGAGAATGTGTGGTCAGCTGCAAGTGATTATTGACAAACTGGCTGTTGACCACGCATATAAGAAAACGTGTGCCGAATGTGGTCGAGGGATAAACTAGGTAATTGATAGCAAGTTGATCCCTCGGCCACAATACAAAAAACAAGCAGCTTTCGCTCACAGTAGGGTGTTCAGAAGTGGAATGTGAGTGAAAAAGAAACTAAAAAGAATAGATAAACAATTGGGGCAACCTTGACCCCCACCGCTTTTACAGTTGTGCCTATTTGGTTTCTTGAAACTTGGCTTGGGTTTTTGATATCTTTTTTCACTTAATGAATATGTATATATGTGTGTGTGTGTGTGTGTGTGTGTGTGAGTATATTGGCAAAATCATTTGAATGCAAAGTTATAGTATTAGACTATTTCATAGCATTCAAAGTTTCAAAATATGATTGATTTTTTTTTATTTTTTTATTTTTAGTTTGTTTGTTAGTTTTTTAATATGTTTCAAGCATTGAAATGTCCAAGTTTTAATTGCTAGTTACAGATTTTTACTTTGGTACAAAAATATAAAAGCATAGCAATGGTAAAAAATAAAGCATATTTCCAAAATTTTTCAACATTCTACTAATTGTAGAAAGATAGCAGCTAGGATTATTGCTCAACCACTAACTGAATTATTTAATCTTTCTTTAATCACCAATTCAATTCCATCAATGTGGAAATTGGCATATGTTGTCACTGTTTTTAAGGGAGGTGAACACTCAGATCTTAACAATTATAGACCTATATCTGTACTACCAGTTATTGCTAAAATATTTGAGAGGTTAGAAAGTGAGCAATTAAAGAGTTTTTTTTTTAAAACAAAGAATAATATCTTGGTAAACCATCAATCTGGATTTCGGTCAAAACATAGTACCCATACTGCTATTCTTAAAGTTATCAATGACATATCAATCGTGTTGGATGATGGAAAATATGCTGGTGCTTTATTACTAAATGTATCCAAGGCTTTTGATTCAGGTGATCATACTGTTCTCTGTAGAAAATGAGCTGGCCTGGGAATTAGTGACAGGGCTGTCAAGGACTACTTAACAAATCGAACACAAGCAATAAAAGCTGATGGAAATATTTCAACCTTTTTAGCTCTGTGCAAAGGAGTTCCTCGGGGTTCAGTACTTGGACCACTACTGTTTACTTTGTATATAAATGATTTGGGATGTAACTTGGGTACTACAATCTACATACGGATGACACTATTCTATATATAGTGCATTTGATATTGTGCAAAAACAACTACTCCGAGATAGATTACTGCTAAATGCTACTAGACTCAAACCATGTTATTTTGTTCTAATAGGAAGAAAAAAATTATTCAGACCTGGGCTATTACTACTTTGGATGGTGAATTACTTAAGAAAGTTTCCTCCTTTAAATATTTAGGTATATGGATCGATGAGCATCTTACATTTAATTATCACATTGATTAACTGCTTTCAAAATTAGGACCTAAACTAGGTTTCCTTTTTAGGAATAAGAAGTTGTTTTCCTCAGGCTAGCAGATTAAAGTTAGTGACTGTTACTATTCTACCTGTTTTGGACTATGGTGATTTTATCTATCAGTTTGCTTCCAAGCAGTCTTTGCAAAAATTGGATGTAATATATATGCTGCCGTGTCCTTTTTGACACATCATTGCCAGACATATAAAAAACTAGGATGGTTCTCATTGA
This sequence comes from Huso huso, assembly GCA_036884735.1. Classification (NCBI taxonomy): domain Eukaryota; kingdom Metazoa; phylum Chordata; class Actinopteri; order Acipenseriformes; family Acipenseridae; genus Huso; species Huso huso. The sequence goes on along the minus strand of CM072663.1, from coordinate 49,387,064 downwards.
CAAATCGAAGGCTTTATCACTGGTATCGTTTCTTGTTTAAAGTTATTACATGTATGGTTCCCAGTTATCTGGCTACAGTTTGCGATCTTGTGATTCTGGTAGTTTGGTAACCTCTCATGTTTTGGTTATAAAGAGCGTATTGGGGATTTGCTTAAAACTCCTTGCCATTGCTTTTCTTTTAGTCCACACTGAAAAGAAAGAAAAAAAAGCTGTATTACTGCTCCTTTGTTTATTTGTTGTTATTGTCTAAGGCTGGACCACACAAATATTAATTGTGTTGTTTTATGTATGATTGTGTTTGTGTATGACAGGACCCCTTTGTAAATGGCCTCTGTCTCAATGGGTTAATTTCCTGTATAAATAAATAAATAAATAAATTTGCACTTGGTTACAAACTTATATATGCATATGAATGCTAAAGTGACTTACACAAACATATTAATTGTAGAAATTATTCTGTTTTTTGCCTCCTAATCTTGTGATTTGATCAACTTGTGCTATTGCAATATCAGATTGGAATGCAGCAAAGTAAAAATGTATAATTATTTGTACTTACTGTACGACTGGCCCAACTGGTTCGGAGGGCCGTTCATCGTCGAATTTGTGTGCAATTCAGAACTTTGCGAAGCATGCATTAATCCCATGGAAGAATCAGTGATCAATTGTAATGTAATCCAATGGACAGATTGGTGATAGACTGAATGAAACAAGTATTTTCTTAAAACAACAGTTGGTGTTTACATAAAATCCAACAAAACAAAACATAACAACAGTACAAATAACTTTCATGTTATGAGTGGTAAAATGGCATTCTCAAGCATAACTGGAGAAATCACTTAATAAACAATGTGAAATGCAGAAGCAATTAGCTGTTATAACATGTTATTGATAATAACACACACACACACACACACATTACAGGAATAACAAAATTGTTCAACCTATATTGAGGCAATGTATTTCCGTTTGGATAGGGTCAATGTAAATAGTAGCCTAGTCTGGTGAAAGGGTTAAGATGTGAATCTGTGTAGCATAGTGGTTATGTAGTTGGAGTGAAAGTGTGACTAGTTAGGGCTCAAATCCTGCACATACTGTATATATATATATATATATATATATATATATATAGGCAAGTTAAAGTTATGTGTGCAAAAGTATGTATGTTCAATGAAAGTGTCATTCATATCAACTACATTTTTTTCACATTGACATTTTTTACATTTCGTGTCAACCTCTCTGCATGCTCATTTGCATGACAATAATGGTGGGTGGGCAATAACAAGCAATCTGTTCATGTTTATTTGTTCAATGTATCTGCTCAACTCCATCAAACTTTTACTTACCACTACACCACTGATACTAATATCTGATAAAAAGCGTAGTGGGATACTGTCCTACTTTTCTGTCATTTAAAAGAAGCCTAAAACCAACTGTGACAGGTAAGTAAAATGTCCATATTTCCACATAAGTGTATAATACTGTATTTATTAACAGTAAATACATAAAAACAGCAGGGGTGTAACTGTTACAGTATGTACACTTTAGTGCTGTTTGTTATATAAATTCATGTAGACCTTTTATTTAGTTAACATAAGTTTGAAACACTAGTCTTACCATATATTAAAGTGACATTTATTTTGGGTTGTGACCACTCATTTATATACACAATATTTAGAAATTATAAAAGCAAATGTAAAAAAAACGTTTACTCATGATATACTGTGGAAAGAGGGATATGATTTTTGTTTCTATCCTAGTATGTGCTGACCATGATTTACACTTACAGTCGCTTCCACATATGCTTCAAGTTCAAGTTCTTAGTTATCTGCTTGCGCCGGGTCCTGGGTTTTGGAGGTAGCTCACTTCTAGTCATCTCTGAATAGCCTTGCGCAGTGCTCACCATGTCAGTCAAGGGGCGTGGCCAGGGCAGCGCCGGGAGTTCCGTTTGGCAGCTCCGCCCGTCAATCTCCCCCTTTTTCCTATATTAACCTAGCTACATCCCGGGAAATTACGCAATTACGCGCCCGTGTAATTTTACGCATAGAACGTATGATCAAGCATTGCCGCATAATAACCCTTAAGACCGTTAAAAATGGTCCATAAGTGATACTAAGAGTGGGCAGCCCGCAATTAAGTGCTTGAAATGCGTACGGATTTTCAACCCCAGAAGAGTTCCTGTAATGTCTCATGTCAAGGAGGATTACGCTTCAGTTCCTGGCTTCAGTGACATTCCAGAAGAGGAGTTTGGTTTGTATACCGGGAAGGTGGCGCTCGACGCGATCCAGCGCGCTGAACAGTCAGGGGGAATTGAAATCGCCATTTTTTGGTCAGCAACATCCGACCGACTCCCGAATATAAAAACATTAGCTTTTAGATTCATACATGCTGTAACAAACACAGCTGATGCTGAGCGCAGCAACTCGCTGTACAACCTTGTTCTCTCTGATCGAAGGCGTTCTCTTTCGGAGGACAAACTAAAAGAGCTGGTTTTCCTTTACTTCAATCTTGCAATTTAAAAAGACTTCACGTCAACATAATCATTTTGATTAGTCTTTGATGCTTTATTTAATTTGTACCTGCTGTGCCATGGTAGTATAAGAAGTACCCAATATAAAAAAATATGCACATATTTTGTTTAATAGTTTGTTTGTTTTTTGCACTTATGAGCATCTAATTCACAGCAGGGTAATTTTGCTGAAAAGTCCTTATTTTCCTTATTTAACAACTGCATTTAGTTTTAAAATTTACACCTGATGGGTCACTTTTTGTTCAAGGAATGATAAAGCAGTTGATTCTGTGATACAAATGTGCTGTGTGCTATATAAATACAAAATACCTGTACATATTTCTAAAGAAGGTTAAAACAGTTATATTTAATTCGATTTGTAAACAAATAATACAAAGGATTTAATGTTGCATAATTTTGTATTTTTCCTTGCATAATTTTGTTTTTTCCTGTGCATAATTCCATGGGGTGTACCTAGCACCAAACACCAAACACAAGACACAAGTGTTTGTTTTTGTGGTCTTGTGGTCTTGTGGTCTTGTGGTCTTGTGTTTGGTGTTTGGTGTTTTGTTTTTTTGTTTTTGTTTTATAGCAAACGCTCATCTTCACTAACATTTAAAACCTCGCTCCTTTCACTGCAGGTCATTTTTCTGTACAACGCTGGTAAGATAGTATCAGCTTTTTTCCTACCTGCTCAGGTGATTCTTTTCATCATTCCGCTTTTCTATTTGTGTATAGGAGCTCCAACGTTAGTCGTTCCTGCTCCATCCAGTCTCCAGCCCAGTTACAGCATCGTTCATAGCACAGTGCCATTACTCAACTTGGTCTGCGTTTTCTTTAGAAAGACTGGCTCCAACGACACTGCTGTACTGCAATTCTTTCCCACCGGCGCCTCACTAGTGGTAAGTTGCCATGGCGACTAGGCAGTTTTAACAGGCAATGAGAGCCTGTGCCTCACTACTGCAATCTTCTGGCTCCTGCTGCTGCGCTTTTGCAACGTGACGGCGAGTTCAACTCAACCAAATTGTGACATCTAAATACTGCAGGCTCCTCTTCTAGACCTACGTTAACTTACTTATATCATCACTAACTGTTGTGAAGCAAATGTTTTTTACATAGACAAGGATTTTAATCGCAATAACCAAATATATGCTACCCTGCTTCACTGAAGCCAATAGTTTCAATTCCAATCACAACCTCTAGATGGCAGCACAACACCACAAGCTCTACATAATTTAAGATGGTTTGCTGTCGCTGCGAATCCTGCACACTCCAAACTTTCTATCAATTCCTGCAGTTCGTTGTCACTCCGAGGGATTCTCAGTCCCCTCCTGCCTCCTTTTTTGCTACATATATTAACCTGAATTTTTCAAATCCAAACCCCTTCCCTCGAGGACCTGGTCATGAAGCCAAGCTTATCAGCTTTCTGAGATGCTAAGAATCCACCGTCACATTAATTTCCAGCTTCCCTGCATCAGGCCATTCCTGCAACCTTCTTGTTCCCAGATTTGCACTTCCTCATTTCCCCCAACTTCATCAAGGCACTTAATACAACTTCCATTTCATTCAATTTGAGCTACTAGCTATCTCTACTTGTCTGTCTGCTATCTCCTCCTGGATGCACTCGCATCACCTCAAACTCAACCTCTCTAAATCTGACCTCCTTTTCTTTCCTCCTCCTCCTCCTCTTTCTCTCTCCATTCCTCTGGAATCTACCACCTCTCTTCCTCCTCCTCAGCTAAGAACCTCGAGTCACCCTGGACCCATGCCTCTCTTATTCCCAGCACATCTCCATTGCAGATTCTTCCTGAGCAACATACGAAGAATCCGACCCTTCCTCACCAACTACGCCACCCAGCTCCTGGTCCTGGCCGTGGTACTCTCCCGCCTAGACTACTGCAAATCCCTCCTGGCTGGCCTCCCTGCGTCCGCCACTCGTCCGCTCCAGCTCATCCAGAACTCCGCTGCTCGCCTGGTGTTCTCTCTGCCTCGCTTCTCCCATGCAAGTCCACTGCTCCGCTCACTCCACTGGTTCCCGACCACCACTCGCATCCAGTTCAAGACTCTTGTACTAGCCTACAGATGCCTTGACCAGACTGCACCCAGCTACCTCCAGATCCTCATCTCTCCCTACACCCCCACTCGACCTCTCCGCTCCTCCTGCACTAGAAGACTGGCTCTACAGAGCCCACTCCTTCTCCACCCTCGCCCCGCAGTGGTGGAATGACCTTCTGTGACAGGCTAGCTGCAGGGATGACTTCAGGCCAGAGAGAAATACACGGACACAGGCAGTAATGATGAAACTGAGTCGCGGCAGTGCTCAGTATTTTAATAAACAAACAAAAGGTTTTAAACAGAAAAACAGGACACGGCACTTGAGGCCAAAATAGAGACAAAACGGACTAACATTTAAACAAACGGTGGATGAACAGACACGGTGAATTTAAACACTTATTATTATTATTATTATTATTATTATTATTATTGTTATTCTTTTTTTTTTCTCCACTCACCGAACACACAACCCCGAGTGAATGAAATGTGCATCTACAGTGCCTTTTAAAGTATTCGCCCCTTGAACTTGCGACCTTTTGCCACATTTCAGGCTTCAAACATAAAGATATGAAACTGTAATTTTTTTGTGAAGAATCAACAACAAGTGGGACACAATCATGAAGTGGAACGAAATTTATTGGATATTTCAAACTTTTTTAACAAATAAAAAACTGAAAAATTGGGCGCGGCAAAATTATTCAGCCCCTAAAGTTAATACTAGCGCCACCTTTTGCTGCGATTACAGCTGTAAGTCGCTTGGGGTATGTCTCTATCAGTTTTGCACACGAGAGTTTTTGCCCATTCCTCCTTGCAAAACATCTCAGTGAGGTTGGATCAAGAACAGCAGTTTTCAGTTCTTTCCACAGATTCTCGATTGGATTCAGGTCTGGACTTTGACTTGGCCATTCTAACACCTGGATATGTTTATTTGTGAACCATTCCATTGTAGATTTTCTTTATGTTTTGGATCATTGTCTTGTTGGAAGACAAACGTCCCAGTCTCAGGTCTTTTGCAGACTCCATCAGGTTTTCTTCCAGAATGGTCCTGTATTTGGCTCCATCCATCTTCCCATCAATTTTAACCATCTTCCTGTCCCTGCTGAAGAAAAGCAGGCCCAAACCATGATGCTGCCACCACCATGTTTGACAGTGGGGATGGTGTGTTCAGGGTGATGAGCTGTGTTGAATGCCAAACATAACGTTTTGCATTGTTGCCAAAAGGATTTTGGTTTCATCTGACCAGAGCACCTTCTTCCACATGTTTGGTGTGTCTCCCAGGTGGCTTGTGGCAAACTGTAAACGACACTTTTTATGGATATCTTTAAGAAACTTTCTTCTTGCCACTCTTCCATAAAGGCCAGATTTGTGCAGTATCGACTGATTGTTGATGTCCTCAGCTGTAGATCTGCAGTTCAACTGAGTGTCCTGGACAGAGTCTCCCACCTCAGCTGTAGATCTCTGCAGTTCATCAGTATTTTATGAGCTGAAACAAACAAGGTCTTGGTAGTTTTAAAGTGGTCTGAAACTCCTTCCATTTCAGGACACAGTGCTCCTTGGGATGTTTAAAGCTTGGGAAATCTTTTTTTGTAAAACCGCTTTAAACTTCTCCACAACAAAATCTCGGACCTGCCTGGTGTGTTCCTTGTTCTTCATGATGCTCTCGGCTTTAAACGGATGAACAGACAGTGCAGGTGAATTTAAAGACTTGATTACACACAGGTGGATTTATTTATCATCATTAGTCATTTAGGTCAACATTTTTTTCAGAGATCCTCACTGAACTTCTGAGAGAGTTTGCTGCACTGAAAGTAAAGGGGCTGAATAATTTTGCACGCCCAATTTTTCAGTTTTTATTTGTTAAAAAAGTTTGAAATATCCAATAAATTTCGTTCCACTTCATGATTGTGTCCCCTTGTTGTTGATTCTTCAAAAAATTACAGTTTCATATCTTTATGTTTGAAGCCTGAAATGTGGCAAAAGGTCGCAAAGTTCAAGGGGGCCGAATACTTTCGCAAGGCACTGTATATATACTGTTGTGCCGGGATTCAATTACTAATTAATTATTCACTTGAATCCCAGCACGTGAATTAATTATGTGCAACCTCGTGCTCACATATTAAATTCTTTAAATGCACGTGAAGTGCAATCCTCGTGCCTAAATACAATTATACATTTTAAATAACTCGTACTGCACACACCCATTTATATCCCATGCAGCCATATCTATACACCAACATTAACACACGCAACATACAACATAAAACACAAAAATACACACAGGGGCGGGGCACATTGCCACACCTTTCCTACAGATGTCAGGACTGCCCAGTCCCTGACCACCTTCCGGCGCCTCCTCAAGACTCACCTCTTCAGACAGCACCTGTAGAACTCCTCTTTTTTTCCCTATGGACACTCTTCCTTAAATGCGCTTTACTTGCTCTTATCTGCCCCCTATTTTACTGCATTTAATCCTGTACTTTAGAGTACTGTAATCTGTCAAGTGTTATTTAATCTGTAGTATTTTGTATTTAATTATATCCTGATGTAACTATCACTGACACTTATCTGCTCCGTTATTGAATCGTATTTGTCATACTTTTACTTGTAAGAACCAAAGTCATTGTATTTATCTTGCTCTTAATTGTATTATTACTTGTACTGTGATTCTTGAAATGTATTTTTGTTTACGACTGTAAGTCGCCCTGGATAAGGGTGTCTGCTAAGAAATAAATAATAATAATAATAACATACGGAAACTATGTCCTACGATTATCAACATTTCAGTCAAAGCGTCCTCCTACACCGCAATAGACAATACACTCATAGACTGCTCCTGATCAAATCAATAGGTTTTGCAGCAGCCTCAGAGCAACGCATTCTCATCCTCTCAGGTTCTGCAGCGGCATCAGATCTATGTATTCTTCATCTCTGCCCCAAGGCAGCCCCATCTCTGACATCATCTAAAAACGCTCTCAAATGCTCTCTACAGCAGGCCACTGTACACTTCTGACAGCATTCCATCGTTTACTCCCTCAGATCTCTGCCCGTTCAGCAGATCTTGCCTCTACTATTAATATCTCCTCATTACAGAAAATCTTCAGATCTGCTCACTATTGCAGCATGCAAAAGTTGCTTTAGTTTACTGTTTAAATCTGCAACTGCTCTACTCCAGAGCTTCCAACGCTCCAGCATTCCTCCAATACCGGATCTGAAAAATAAATAAATACGGCGCGCTTGACTTCCTTAGCAATTTAGTCATATGTCTGCTCATCCTCTCAGATACTACAAGCTTTAATACATGGTACGAGACTGGAAATCTGTCTTGATTTATGAATTAAGAAGTTCCACTATTAGGAGAATTACTGGAGTTGTGAAACCCAAATCTCTGAAAATGAGTTCACCTTTTCCATTCCAAACAGAGATGATGGTAGCAAACCGCTGATCGATCCCGTATTAACTAGCACAAGATGGTCGGCATCTCATTTTTCTGCTTTCGTTTCCAGAAACAACTCGGCAGTTGATTTCATATATTTGTTCAGCTCCAGCTGCCACCTCAGCCCTCATCAAACTCTGCAACACCAACATCTGCTGTTCAACTAAATACAACACTCCAACCTTCTGCAATCTGCTCATCACTACATGGCCACACCCTTAGCCCCAGTGACCAAATCTTCATTTACCACTGGATGGAAAACATTTACAACTTTCTGCACTCAAAACAAAATACATCCCATTCCGATTTAATGAGCAACGGATTCTAGACTCAATCGCCCATGCAAGGGATTCTCTTCACTTAGCCCCACTACCATTAAAGCCTACATCTCCGGAATTCAGTATTTCTGCCGCCTCATCTCTGTCCCTTCTCCAACACTCCTATCCATCCCATCAGTTTGCTTGACACTCAGAGAGATCCTCAAGAGCCCCTCCTGGCTCCCTATGTCAATAGACATCCTTCACTCAGAAAAGGCTGCTCTGTCCATTCAATGACCTGACCACGGAAGTACTATGTCTAATTGCTCTTGTGAAGCACTTCCTCTGCAGAATTCCTGAAGGATCAGAGTGCACCCTGTGAACTTTCCGTGACAGCACCAGTTGATTTACCGGTGGGGGGAAAAAAGCAAGCAAGTGACAGTAACCAGGACATCAAGGGGAATACAATGGATAGACTTGGAGCGTTAAAACATATCAACCATGAGGTCTTGTGAGCCATTGTGTGCACCCAGATACAGAACTTTGGCAAGTTAAAGTAATTTTACTACAGAATACTACACCTTGCAAAAAAAAAAGTTAACCATGCCCAGTGTTTAAACATGGTGGAGGTTGTGTGATGGTCCACAAGTTTCATAGCCCGTTTCATAGCAAGTTCCTCCTTTCAATCAGCTGGTGTTCCACTAAACTCCACACTCTCTGGTCTCCTCCAGTTGGCCCGCAGCTTCAGGGAGAATGCCTTCGCCCCTTCCACTCGCTCTTCTTATTCTACCGCCTGGTCTTCCTTCACCACATTTTGTGCCCAGAATCGGATCTCTCTCACCACCTATAACCGTCAGCACCTCCTCGCCTTTATCACATACCTCAAGCTATCCCTTAACCTTGCCCCTTCCTCCATCAGGAATTACTGAATTACCTCTTGGGTATCCAGCACCAGTCCCCCCCAGCTCCTTTCAATCTGCCTGAGAGTCTCGCATCGTCATGGAAGCTTCGTGCCTTGTCGCCTTCTTCGGGTTCCTGCGCTGCTCTGAGTTTTCAGTCCCATCAATCTCCAGTTTCCCAGCCATCAGCCTTCGTCCTATTCATCAGAACTTCAAAAACAGACCGTTACATCAAGGTCAGTGCGTTCAGTTTTCAAAAAAAAAATAAAAAAATTGGACTCTCCTCTCTGTCCCAGCACTGCCCTAACCAAGTACCTCGCCACCAGGAATTCTTGTCTCCCTTCAGATCCTCTCTTCACCGACTCTTCATGAATCGTCATTACAAGACATTGGTTTGCTTCCCATCTTAACACCCTTCTGTCCAGGTCCAGGCTCTCCCCTCAGTTTTATTCTCCTCACTCCTTCCGAATCGGAGCAGCCAGTTCTGCAGCATGCGCCGGAATCAACTAGCACCCGATTAAACCCATGGGGTGCTGGTCCTCTTCAGCAGTGGAGGCAAATATCGGGTCAACTCCCACGGACATTGCAGCAGCTCACCAGTCCCTCGTTAGTATGCCAGGAGTGGGGGCACCCTCTCCGCCAGGTCCACCCAATAGGGGGGAGGGCGGGGGGTTCCTCTCCACAGCGTGGATGGCCTCCAATCCATAGCCCGTCATACTAACCTCTCTTTGTTTTGTTTCTTTTTCCAGCCTTTTCTATCATCTATGTAGCTCTGTAGTCTCTTTCCTATCTACACGGTGTGGTTCTGCAGGAAGCCGGGGGTCCTTCTTTTGGGGGGGAAGTGTCTCACTCCCCAGACCGACCGGGTCAGCCTCCTGCCCAAGTCACTGCCGTCCCCGGCGGTTCCTCGCCGGTCAGAGGGGACTCCCGGCCACATCTGTACTTTCGCAGCTTATGCTGGCCACAACCTGCTATCACTCTCCCTAGTTTCTTTTCTAGGTCTGAGCACCTTTCTGCCCCCTCTGAGGCAGGCCGAGTCCCCCACCCACCAAGTTGGGCCCCGCGCAGGGGGGGGGTTCTCTTCCTTCGTCTCTCCTATACGGACCCGAGACACTTCTTTCCCTAACTCTCCACGCCACCCAGCTGCCAGCCAATGCTGCCTGAGTAGTGATCGGGATCTGTCCTTTTGTCCTCTATGTCTTATTCTCCTTGTCGCCCAGCAGCCAGAGGATGCTGCCTGACCCGACCTGGACTTGAGAGTGTCCTTCATGTTTGTCTTCTCATTCTCCTTGTCGCCCAGCAGCCAGAGGATGCTGCCTGACCCGGCCTGGACTTGAGAGCTTCGTCTTTCGTATGTTCTGTCTCTCATCCTCCTCGGTGAGAGTTCAGAGTGTCTTGTTTGTATGTCTTGTCCTGGCCCTTACTCGTCTCAAGCCGTTCAGCAGCCAGAGGGTGCTGCCTGACCCGGTCCTTTGAGTACAGGGATCTGTCCAGCCTGTCCTATGTTCTGACACTGTTGTCACTCAAGCACTCACATGCTTCAAGCTCGCTGCCCCACAATGCCTTTCTTTACTCTCACGCTGTCGTAGGCGTCCAGTGAATTTGAAAGTAAAAATATATGAAAAGCATGATGACCCTTATGTACAAAAATCTCCACTAATATACAATTGAACAATAACCGTTGAGCATTTATTTTCATTTCATACAGTATTAAATGGCATTATATATAAATACAATTCCATATTTAGAAGGTTTGCATACATGAAACTAAGCACAAACCACCAGGGGATCACCAAAGTCAAAATGCATTATGGCTCGGTTGCCACACAAAAAAAATTAAAGGGTAAGGTCATCTAGTACCACTGGCAAAAGGCTCATAACACAGCTCATAGCACAACAAAAAACATAACATATTTCTCTGCAACCTTGAACTGCTCAGTAGTCCAAGTTATTAGTTTTCATTATTTATTTTGGTTATAACAAAGCAAAGTTATCATGCTGAGAAAAGAATACCTCCTAAATACAAATGCAATCACATACTGTTTGTAGATTTGTAATTATTTAAAATTATTTCTGTTTGAAAGATTTATATAGATCTTGCAAGCATGGTAATTAAAATCTGAATGCAAATATTATTAAAAAAATAATCATACACCCCTAATTACAATGGAAAGTAAAATTAATCCATCACACATTTTTAAATTAGGGAGCGGTATCATGGACCTGTAAAAAAAATATTTTGCAATCTTAGAGAAACTAGTTTCTTTGGATAGATTTGATGGATTGGGTGGTTAAGGGAGATTAGAAAGGACGCAAGCTATTTTTGCAGGGGTCAGTTATGATAACTAATTTGATTGAATTGGCGCACTTTAGTATATATGCTTATATACGATACAGGATATTCTTAAAGAATGACACTGACTGCCACAGGATCAGTGGAGCGCTGTATGTCATCCCGAGAAGAGCTGGTGAATTGACTGCAGCCGCTGAAGGGAGAGGTACTCAGAGTGAAAATACGAGTTAAGTACAAGGGCTTGTATATTCCCATTCTAGTAACTTGTTTAGTGGGCTAGGGAACTATTTAGTGGGGTGTGCCTTCTGCCATTTTATCTTCCCTCGGTGTGTCGAGTGTGTGTGTTTGAATATTGAACTGCATACTTTTTTTTTTACTGCTTTAGTAGAATGCATATAAATATACATATATAATGTGTGTTTTCATATTTGTCTTACTGCTTTAGTATAGCACATCTATTGTGTGTCTGCTTAAATACCTGTTGAACTGTATATTCCTCTACACTGCACTGTTAGAATATTAATACCATAGCTTGGTCATCTATTTAAACAGCTTTTTTGTTTGTGTCTCTGCCTGTTCTAGAGAAATTGAGATACTGACTGCAAAGAGGGGTGGGGCTGTAACACAACTGAACTTGGGCATCCAGCTGTGAGGTCAGCCAGAACAATCCGGCTAATTAGAAGACCTCTCTGAATCCTGCATTATTGCTACTTTATTTGAAAGCCAAATTGTTGTTTGTGTATTGCTTTGTTAGTGTAGTCCCCTTGCTAGTGTTATTGTTTGGCGCCTCCAGGTGTTAGTGCTACACACTGAGATTTGAGTGGTGGTGCCCTTAGTGGGAAAGAGAAATTGGACCTTAAACAAATGAAATTGCGGGTAAGGGTAGCCAAGTTTGGCGCTATTACCATACCAGCCCTCAGTAAGGTAGGAGGTGGGTTTATTTTTATAAGGGAACAGACTGCTATATCTAAGAGGAATTCACAAGAAGAATGTTTTTTTTGTAATTTATTGTTTTATAAATAATTGTATATTATAACTATTTGTATTGAATATTTTTTTTAGAAATAAAATATTTGTATTTTTAGCAATAGATATAGTTTTAAAAAAATAGTAACCCTTCAACTATGATGGCTGTTATTGTAAAAGGTGATTGATAGGCTTGGGAAATTGCATAAGTGTTAATGTAACTGTATACCTGATTGTGTCTTTTGGTTCCCTTGTGGGGGAGAATAAATAGTTTAATTTTATCCCTGTTGTGCCTGTTTCATGATGGTTGGTGTCCAAATTGCTTCCTGCCAGATATAGAAAGAAACCTGCCTATAAGTGCTTTTCCCCTTTTTTTTGTGATCATTTTTTTTTTTTTTTTTTTTTGGAACAAACAGCACATTACAAAAGCAAAAACAGGAGAATACCCTAAATACCAATTTTCCACCCACCCTCCCACCCACCCATCTACAACCACACCCCCAAACCACCACCCCCGAGGATCTCGAGAACCCACATCACTCCCTGTTAGCAAATGGTACAACCAGCATAGATTTTATGATATCAGCAGCAGATCTCCAGGCTATAACATTCTCCCCCTGGCGCCATGGATCCGAGCCGTGGAGAGCTCCATATGAACAACATCAAGCTAAGAGAGGATCCACTAGCGACAAGTGAGAGAATGCGATAGCTGCCAGCGCAAAGCAATCTGTTTTGCTGCAGTAAGGCCTGCCAACCAGATCCGTTTCTGCTGTGATGATAGATGAAGGGATGAGTCATCATTCAACAGAAGAAAAGCAGAACGGAATATTTGTAGATGAGATAGTGGATAAAGTAGAAGAGACCAGCTCCCAGAAATTAGCTATTTCTGGGCACTCCCAGACCATATGTAAGAAAGTGCCAAGGGTACCCTGAGGGCAGAGCGAACAAACAGGGCTAGGGACAAGTTTAATTCGAAATTGATATAGTCTGTGAAGAAAATTATAATGAATCATCTGGTGATTAGGGTTCCTGGAGGAAAAACCTATATTAGACCAGCCAGTACCCCAATTAATTTCAGTATCTGATGGTGGTAAATCCTATTCCAAACTGTGTTAATTGTTAATGGTTTATAAGAAGTCCTTTAGTTTTACCTCCCGTGTCCAACATATTCTGAAGTGGGTGTGTTGACAGTGCTGTCCCCCAAGGCACCCCATAGGCACCCAATGCTGACCGAAGTTGGCAGTAAAAAAAGAAAGAAACACCCAGCAAATTGTATCAAAGTTGTAAATCCTGGAATGTGTGGAGACAGCCATCCTGGGAAATGTCAGTGAGAGTATGTATCCCCCTGTTCCTCCAGCGTGGAAAAGAGATGGGTCGACCCCCTAGAAGTAGTTCAAAATTGTGAAATATAGGAGAGTGAGAGTGCCACTTAAGTTGGGTTTTTGTATGCTTCTCCACAGAGCGCCAAACAGTAGCTAACTGTGTGATTATGGGGCCAAACCGTAGCTTACAATGTCTGAGAGAAATACTTGAATAGATTAAATCTTGGAGTCTGTATGGGTACACCACATTTTTTTCTAGGGAACGTCAAGAGACAGGAGCATTAGGGTCAAACCATATAGTAAGCGGGCACAGAACAAATGACCAAAAATAAAATTTAAAGTTTGGCAAGGATAAACCTGTAAATTTCTCCCACTGTAAAGTGGAGAATTTAATGTGCAGACGTTTACCCTTCCATATAAATTTAGAAATTAAAGAGTGTAATTTGTCCCAATATCCAATAGGAGGAGAAAGGGGGAGCATAGAGCTGACAAAATTAATACGTGGGTGCACATTCATTATAACTATAGAGATACACACTTGAAATAAATTAGGAAATTGAGACCATCTATCTAAATCTGTCTCCACTTTTTTTTAAAAAATATTATTGAAATGAGTTACTACTAGAGTGTAAAGAGGGGTAGATCTCTACACCAAGATATTTCAAGTGCTGAACCACAGATATGTTCGAGGGTAAAACTATATTTCTCATTGCTTCGTTCAGGGGTAATAGTGCAGATTTAGTCCAATTGATTTTATATCCCAATAGCAAACTGAAGTTATCAAAAATAGTCAATAGGTTAGGAAGCGACTGAGACACATTTTTGACAAACAGCAATATGTCATCAGCATAAAGCAAGATGTGATGTTGAGTATTATTAACAGTGATAGGAGTGTAATCAACTGACTGGCAAACAGCCTGAGCAAGCGGCTCAAGAGACAGGACAAACAACAGAGGAGTGAGGGGGCAACTGGAGATGTTAAATTGGGGAGAACACTTACTGTCTGTCAGCACCATCACTAAGGGATTAGCAATAATAATAATTTGCAGCTAACTGCATGCCTTGGCCCAGATGCAAGACCATATATTATTATTATTATTATTATTTTTTCTTAGCAGACGCCCTTATCCAGGGCGACTTACAATCGTAAGCAAATACATTTCAAGTGTTACAATACAAGTAATACAATAAGAGCAAGAAATACAATAACTTTTGTTCAAGTGTGACAAACCACAATTCAATAATACAGCAGATAATAGTGATAGTTACATCAGGATATGATTAAATAGTGATAGTTACATCAGGATGCGATTAAATACAAAGTACTACAGGTTAAACACTTGGCAGATTACAGTATTCTGAAGTACAGGATTAAATGCAGTAAAATAGGGGCAGATAAGAGCAGAATAAAGCACATTTACATGAAGGGTGATAGTGTCCCAGGATACAAACAGAGGAGTTCTACAGGTGCTGTTTGAAGAGGTGAGTCTTAAGGAGGCGCTGAATGTGGTCAGGGACTGGGCAGTCCTGACATCTGTAGGAAGGTCATTCCACCACTGCGGAGCAAGGGTGGAGAAGGAGCGGGCTCTGGAGACAGGGGAGCGAGCGGAGGTAGAGCTAGTCTTCTAGTGCAGGCGGAGCGGAGAGGTCGAGTGGGGGGGGTGTAGGGAGAGATGAGGGTCTGGAGGTAGCTGGGTGCAGTCTGGTCAAGGCATCTGTAGGCTAGTACAAGAGTCTTGAACTGGATGCGAGCGGTGATCGGGAGCCAGTGGAGCGAGCGGAGTAGTGGAGTAGCGTATGAAGCGAGGCAGAGAGAACACCAGGCGGGCAGCAGAGTTCTGGATGAGCTGGAGCGGACGGGTGGCGGACGAGGGAGGCCAGCCAGGAGGGAGTTGCAGTAGTCTAGGCGGAGAGTACCAGGGCCTGGACCAGGAGCTGGGTAGCATAGTTGGTGAGGAAGGGTCGGATTCTTCGGATGTTATAATAATAAACAATTTTTTTTCATAAGTATACTTATTTTGTTGATTAAACTGTTTGAATTGAATAATTCAGGAAGGTTAAAAAAAAAAAACTGGGATTATTTTTTTTTTATTATTATTTTAAAAAAGAAAAGAAATCCTGCATAACCGACTGTCAAAACTTCTAGGGTAGGCTAAAGTTTGCAGTTAAATAGAAATCTTAGGAGATATATTTTTTAACATTGTTTTTGTTATTCATTTGTTCAGTGCCTAATCTTAATTTACCATAGCATATCGTAAAGTAGCACAAAAAAGAGGTACCATGTTTATTTGAAAATAAGCCAGGATTATTATTCTTCTTCTTCTTCTTCTTCTTCTTCTTCTTCTTATTATTATTTTTTATGTATTTTCTTTTTACATTTTATTTTCCAACCAAGCAGATATTAGTGTGACACTGGAACTATTTTTGTTAGAGAGGGAAGCAAAATGTCATTTCACTTTGTTTTATTTATTTATTTTGGTACTGTATGCCAATATAATTTAAAAAAGTGCTTTGGGGGGCTCCCGAGTGGCGCATCCAGTAAAAGCACTCGCTAGAGTGCAGGATGCACTCTATAGCCTGGATGTCGCCGGTTCGAGTCCAGGCTATTCCACAGCCAACCGTGGACGGGAGCTCCCAGGGGGCGGCGCTCAATTGGCCGAGCGTCATCCAGGGGGAGGGAGGGTTAGGTCGGCCAGGGTGTCCTCGGCTCACCGCGCACGAGCGACCCCTGTAGTCTGGCCGGGCGCCTGCGGGCTTGCCTGTAAGCTGCCCAGAGCTGCGTTGTCCTCCGACGCTGTAGCTCTGAGGCGGCTGCACGGTGAGTCTGCAGAGTGTAAAGAAGCGGGCGGCTGACGGCACACGCTTCGGAGGACAGCGTGTGTTCGTCTTCGCCCCTCCCGAGTCAGCGCAGGGGTGGTAGCGGTGAGCTGATCCTAAAATAATTGGGCATTTCAAATTGGGGAGAAAATAATAATAATAAAAAAAACTAATTGGCAACTACTAAATTATTAAAAAAAAAAAAAAAAAAAAAGTGCTTTGAACATGAATTGCTTCTGAAGTGTCCTTTATCGGAACTCTGCATGGAAAATACGTCTTACTGAAGAAGAGCAACTTGTTAAGGTAATGTGTAAAAAAATAAAAATAATAAATAATAACAATAACTTGAAACAAACCATGCAGCTACTTCACAATAACTTTTAAGACCCTGAATCCATCTTAGGCAGGCAGCAAGTATAGCTACAAAGTTGTGCGTGGTGATGAGCTGTAACGGGGCTCGCGGTGGTGGTCTGTCGCTGTAAAGGTGTCCCGTGGTGATGGAGTTGCGCTGTACTGGGTCATGCGATGGTGGGGTTGCATTGTACTGGGTCACGCGGTGGTGGGGTTGCGCTGTATTGGGTCACGCGGTGGTGGGGTTGCGCTGTATTGGGTCACGCGGTGGTGGAGTTGTGCTGTACTGGGTCATGCGGTGGTGGGTTCGCAGTAATAGACACGCTGTAGGGTCCGGATACGATTTAATACGTATTATTTAATACTAAAGATTGGAGGACATTAGAACGCAATTCTCAACCCTGGACAACTGAAGATTCAAGATGGCATGCAGAGATTAATTATCCAAATTTTAAAACTTTTAACATTTTAAAGATATGGATTGACATCTAATGTTTCATTTAATTATAACATTAGGGACAATTGATGTATTTAAGTAGCAACCACAGAGGACCAATGCAGAGATACCAATAACTTGCATATAGGAAAACAATCATATGTTTGGTAAGTGGAATAATTTACAGTGACAGTGTAATTTAGAATACTTGACTTTATTTCCATAGAACACCCTTGTCTATTTAGCAAATTACTGAGAACAATACGATTGCCTGGCTAGGCATCTGCCACGCAGTTAAGTGTAGCAGGCAGCAAACTACTTATGCTACAGTGTGTAGCAAGTGCTACAATGCCATACATTTATTGAATCAATGTCTGAAACTCGGCAGATTATTCAGAAGGCTTCTTACTACCATTTTACACTAAGTTATGGCAAATGTAACCTGTTTCAAGACGAAGTCAAAGAGATATTCACAGACAACAAGCTGTCCAAGAACATCTGCAAAATCATGGAAAGATATTGCTTAAACTAAACTAATGACACATTCAACAAACATATTGCATATCAACATCAGAGGTCTGCAAATAAACAAACAAGAGCTCATACGAACGCTGAAGGAGAAGGATGTAAAAATTGCATCTGTAAATGTCTCCAAATATCACAGTTCGGATCCAAAGCTACCACATTCTGAGAAGAGACAGCAGAGGTGGTGTGGCTCTCTTGATCAAAAACAACTTTCTGTTTTACAAGATGCAAATCAAGCATTCTCAGGAAGAACTGGCACAAAACCAATGTGTTGCTGCAAAAGTTGTCATTACGAAAACAGTACATCTGGTGGTTTCCTCCATTTACTGCCCACCTGGAATAATTCCATCAAAAAAGCTGCTCATGTTCCTATCTGATGGACTAGAAAATGTAATAATCATGGGATATTTCAATGCAAAACACCAAGTATTTCCCTGCACACACATAAGCTCCTCTAACAGCTCTGCAGATATTCTGGATATTCTCAACACCTGACCTGGCAGCTCGAGCTGTGGATTTCAATGTCTGTGACGACATCAGCTCGCCTAAGCTCTAAACTGAGAATGACAATGGAGAATGTGTTGATAGCATGGCTGAAAAGATCAGTAAGATTTTAATTGAAGCCAGAGAACATAGCATCCGTGTCTTGAAAAAAATTTCAAACAATTCAAAACATTACAATCCAAGCTCCACTCAGACTGCCCAGATACACCAGCACTGAGTACCTGCACCACACATCAGGACTCCTAACCGTGAACAAGAGGTTATCAATTCTGAGTAAAAAGTACATTTCACAGGCAATCAACAACTCCTCAACAATATGATCCGGGAGGAAAAGCAGCCCCCCCCCCCCAGATTCATAACCCATGACAGCATTATGAGAATGAACTAACACATTTTATAATCATTTTATAATAATCTTCCGCTGGAGATGCGGTAGACCTGGCCACCTCCAAGCTCAATGTTGCCACCCAGGACTGCCAACTGAACATCCCAAGCCAGCGGGAAATGACAGCCGGTCACCATAGTGAGCAGTATCTGCCAGGGCAACAGCCTGCACACACCCTCAATGGGGTCCAGTGCAAAGCCCTGGTACATACTGGCTCCACTATCTCCATCGCATGATCTGGCTTCCTTCCTGATAGCCAAGGAGGGCACCATCAAAACTGGGCACCCACCAAGGTCCGCCTCCGCACCATCACTGGGTAGGTCGCTCCCTGCACTGGCTGCTCTACTTCCGTAAGCCAGATGGACAAGTGGCTCGCTGGATCAAAGTACTACATGGGTATGACTACTCCAAAATCGCTGCTAACATCGCCCATGCCAGACCAAATTTAAACTATAAGAATAAGACATTCACTCATTCTTAAATAAACACTAACAAAACATTTAAATCATATCAATACAACCCCACAAACATTATTTTAAATAAACCCAAAATAATACATTAATAATACCCATTCTTTTTCAAATCATAAACATACAACAATTCATTTATCAGTAGGGCTTTGCCCTGCCCCACTGATTACACCCAGGGCTCTTCTTCCCTCTCACACTGATTACACCCAGGGCTCTTCTTCCCTCTCACACTGATTACACCCAGGGCTCTTCTTCCCTCTCACACTGATTACACCCAGGGCTCTTCTGCCCTCTCACACTGATTACACCCAGGGCTCTTCTTCCCTCTCACACTGATTACACCCAGGGCTCTTCTGCCCTCTCACACTGATTACACCCAGGGCTCTTCTTCCCTCTCATACTGATTACACCCAGGGCTCTTCTTCCCTCTCACACTGATTACACCCAGGGCTCTTCTTCCCTCTCACACTGAATACACCCAGGGCTCTTCTTCCCTCTCACACTCACACTGATTACACCCAGGGCTCTTCTTCCCTCTCATACTGATTACACCCAGGGCTCTTCTTCCCTCTCACACTGATTACACCCAGGGCTCTTCTTCCCTCTCACACTGATTACACCCAGGGCTCTTTCTTCCTCTCACACTGATTACACCCAGGGCTCTTCTTCCTCTCACACTGATTACACCCAGGGCTCTTCTTCCTCTCACACTGATTACACCCAGGGCTCTTCTTCCCTCTCACACTGATTACACCCAGGGCTCTTCTTCCCTCTCACACTGATTACACCCAGGGCTCTTCTTCCCTCTCATACTGATTACACCCAGGGCTCTTCTTCCCTCTCACACTGATTACACCCAGGGCTCTTCTTCCCTCTCACAATGATTACACCCAGGGCTTCTTCTTCCCTCTCAGGGCTCTTCTTCCCTCACACTGATTACACCCAGGGCTCTTCTTCCCTCTCACACTGATTACACCCAGGGCTCTTCTTCCCTCTCACACTGATTACACCCAGGGCTCTTCTGCCCTCTCACACTGATTACACCCAGGGCTCTTCTGCCCTCTCACACTGAGATATAAAGTTTTGATTACTATGTGATATGAGATCGCTATGCGATATGAAAAAGTATGATCTTGAAACTCATACACTCATTCTAATTGTGAAATGTTTTGAATTCGGCAACATATCAACATGCTACCGTCTTTAAATTAGCAGTAGCGATAGCATGTTGGCACAACTTTAGCCAACATATTAAGGAATCTATTTATACCAGAGCTGCTGATAGGCCCCTTCCTGGGGTGACACCCTCTGTCCTGCCTATGGAGGGATTAAACAGTCAAACCACGGAAGCTATGTTCTCTTTTTGTATCGAAGCCGTGAGGGCGAACGATGCGACCTCACTGGTTGGTGGTCGTCTTCTCTTTCAGGGAACCAGGGTTATGGTAATTAACCTAACGTTCCCTTTCAACTCGAAGATGACCACCAAAACATTACGTATGGGAAATGTATACCAGAGCCCTCGCGAGGGAGAAGGAACGGCAGCTTACGAGGGACGCATCAGAACCGCTTAACCCTAGGTTAGCGGTGCGAGCGTGCAACCTCAAGGACCCTTGTGCCTATTGAAGGCAAAGAAGGATCTACCACATTCAAGCGGTAGAACCTGGAGAATGTATGCAGCATAGCCCAGCTAGCCGCTGTACATATATCAGACAGTGAGGCACCTCTGGTGGGCCCAAAATGCAGCCAACCCTCTAGTGGAGTACCAGCACTGTCATACGCCGCAAAGACTGTATCCACAATCCATTGGGACAGTCACTGTTTTGAGAGGGGCTGTCCTAGGGTCCGTAAACCATGACAGACAAAGAGCTGGTCAGTATGACGCAGAGCTCTTGTCCTATCCATGTAACATCTCAATGCCAGCACTGGGCAGAGGAAGTTCAATCTCCTATTCTCCTCAGAAGAAAATGGAGGTGGATGGAAAGACTCTAGTTCCACAGACTGATTCATGGGGAAGGCTGTGATCACCTTGGGCAGGGAAGCAGGGTTTGTACGCAGTGACACCCTGCTGCCATCGTCCCAAATACACATACAGGAGCTGTGCACAGACAGCACCTGCAGCTCACTGACCCGCTTAGCGGAGGTGATAGCCAAGAGGAAGGCTGTCTTCATAGACAGATGCTTCAACTCTATGGAGTGTATGGGCTCAAACGGGGCCTTCATGAGAGCCTCCAGTACAACATCAAGGCTGCATTCGGGGAGAACGGCCCTCCTGGGAGGGCGTAACCGCCGAGCGCCTTTAAGAAACCGGGTAGACAAAAAATGTGCACCCGGAGATACCGAAACTATGGGGCATGGCATGCAGAGATAGCCGCTAAATACACCTTCAATGTGGAAGGTGACCTACCAGCATCAAGCAGCTCTTGCAGAAACTGCAAGATAACTGGCATGGGGCAAGAAACTGGGTCATGACTTCTAGTCAGACACCAATTCTGAAAATACTTCCACTTCCAGGCATACAGCGACCTTGTGGCGTCTGCCCTAGTGCTCTGCAAAGTACCCACAACCGTGTCTGATAGCCCTAGGGCTGTCCAGCGGTCCTGTTCAGGGGCCAGACCCATAATTGGAACCTGCCCAGTTCCGGATGCTAGAGAGTGCCTCTCGTCTGACTGAGGAGATCCAGGCGAAGCGGGATCTCCCAGGGCTGGCCTTGTATGAGCTGGCATTGGGTCGAGAACCAGAATCTCCTGGGCCACCGAGGGGCCACTAGGAGAACTGCCGCTTTCTCTAACCGAACCTTCTCCAAGAAGGCCGGGAGAAACTGTACTGGCGGGAACTCATAAAGAAGCGTCCTGAGCCACTCGTGGGCTAGGGTGTCGATGCCGAGTGGACTGCCTTAGTGGTGGAGGGGATACCACAGCAGGCAATGCGTCATCTCCGCCGAGGCGAAGCGATCGACCTGCGCCTTTCCAAACCGTTCCCAAATGCACTGCACCACCTGTGGGTGGAGTTGCCACTCTGACGAATGTGCATCTTCCCTCGATAGGAGGTCCGCTGCCCAGTTCGCCACTCCAGGAAGATGTGTCACCCGTAGGGACAGCAGGTTCCATTGTGACCAATTCAGGAGCCGGAAGGCGATGAAATGCAACCCCAGGGACCAGAGGCCATCCTGATGGTTGACATACGCCACCAATGAAGTGTTGTCCGTTCAGACCAGCACATGTGTTCCTTGCAACAGTGTAAGGAAGTGCTGGAGAGCCAGGAAAACAGCCTGTAGCTCCAGCATATTTATGCACAGGGCTATCTATCAGCCCGACCAGGTGCAGCGGACTCCTCTGCCTTCCCAGACCGCCTCCCAACCCAAGTTGGAGGTGTCCATCGTCACCACTTGGTGAGTTAACCCAACTCCCATCCGCACACCCTCGTGCAGATGAGAGGGCATCCTCCACCGTCGCAGAGCAGCGGAACATGTGTGAGACACTGTCAGCCAATGGTGCCTGTCGTGCTGGGGTGTAAATGAAAAGCATTGAACCACACTTGGAGCGGGCGCATGCGTAATAAACCCAGCTTGACGGCTGATACAGCTGTGGCCATCAGAGCCAACAGTTTTTGGTACTGCACCAAAGGGACCTGTGATCCCTGTTGAAACAGGGAGAGGCAATCTTGAATAGCTGCTATTCTGTCGTCTGACAGGTATGCACGCATCGTACCGGAGTCCAGCCAGAGCCCCAAGTACGTCATGCACTGCACTGGTATAAATCGAGTCTTCGCATCATTGAAGGTGAGGCCCAGCCTCGCCAGGTGCTGCGTCACAATCGCCGTGTGGGCCACTGCTCCCTCTCGCAAATGAGAGAAAATCAGCCACTCGTCAAGATAGTTTAGTACTCTGATCCCCTGCAACTGCAGAGGGGTCAGGATAGCATCCACACACTTTGAGAACGCACGAGGAGTTAGGGAGTGGCCGAACAGCAGCACGGAGAACTCGTAAACGCTTTCCTGAAAGGCAAAGCGAAGGTACATCCTGTGCTCTGGAAGAATGGGAAAGTGAAAATATGCGTCCCATAAGTCCACGGTGGTAAACCAGTCACCCGGCTGGACTGCCAGGAGAATGTGACAGTGAGTCAACATTTGGAACCTCCTCTCCTTCAAGAACTTGTTGAAGAATACCAGTTCTAGGAGGTGGGGTCTACGAGACGAATGGCTCGCTTGCACAGCAAGGCGGCCACTTCCTACTGGAGTACCGAGACCTGAAGAGGGTCCATGTCACTGATGTATGCGTGACTCCTCGGAAGGGTGGAGGTCCAAAACGGAACTGCAGCACGTAACCGTTGTGCACAATAGCGAGCACCCAGGTGTCCGATGTACAAGCGCGCCACTATTGCAGCTGGTGTGCGGATAACGGATAGGTTTGAGCCGCAAGCCTTCAGGGCCCAGCTGGGGCTGCTGAGGTTGAGGTTGCCAGGCAGGTCACCTGCACCTCCACTGTGTAGGCCCTCTTTAGATGTGTTTCCATAACCCTGCACTGAGGGTTCGGGCACATTGGGTCCCTAGGCAATCCCCCCACCAGTGGAGCCTTAACCAAGGCTGCAATGGTGGAGTCAACCGGGGGAAATCTTGCCAAGCCAAGCTTTTCCGCACCTCCCAATGAAACAAGCCGAACAGCTTGCTTCAACACACTTGACACTGACGCCAGTCGATCCCAAGAGGAGCGCACCTCCTCCATAAAATAAGGGAATGGTGGGAAGGACTGCGGTCGGGGAGCCACTGCCGAAACACGGACCGGTGGGACTCTGTCGTTGTCACCCAGGGGACCTGCAAAAAGGTTGCAGCGTGTCCCATCAATGCTGACATGGAGCTGGACAATTGTGGCAAAATAACCTCCAAGGCAACCTCGGAGCTAGGTTCAGCCTCGGTCCATGGCGTCAGTTCCTCTCCCTCCTCCATCTCCGTGGGGAAGGAGCCTTCACCCCAGGAGGCCACTATAGACAGAGTGTCCTCCTCTGCCATCACAGACTGTGATTCCGGCTCGGCCTGGGCTCCCACGGGAGACCAAGGAACCGGAGCTGGTGCGGGTGGTAGCAGGGCCGGGACCTCTACCGGTGCCACAGGAGCTTGCTGCCTAGACAGGTCCATGATGTCTCTCACCTGCCTTGAGCACTTCACCCTTCTCGATTGCAGTGACGGGGAGCGACTACGGGTGTTGGCGCAGGAGCGTGAACGCAGGGGATCTCCTGCGAGGGGCTCTGCAACAATTGGAGGAGCAGGGGTGGGGCCCAGAGGGCTGCTGACGGCTCCCCCGTGGGGGGTGGAACTTCTATCCCCATGGCCCTATTCAGCCTATTGCGACAAACTCTGGGCTGAAAAGCCGTGCAGATGTCGCAAAAGTCCTCATTCCCAATAGCCTTGGTGGCGTGTTGGACACCTAGGCACTGCACGCAGAGAGAGTGCCCATCATTATGCGGCATATTTGCCTTGCAGGACGTGCAGGCGTGGAACCATGGTAGGCTCGTCATGGTCGGAGTCACAGGGGTGTCTCCAGTAATAATGCTGGCACTATGCGTCCACGTTATAAGATGCACTGGTTACCGTGAGCACCTAATGCACCGAGTACCATAGTACCGTGCGCACTTGGTCATAAGCGCCACACTCACCGAGTGTATGGGGTACTGTGCACACTGAGTATTTGGTTGACCGAATACCATGCGCCCCACCTATCTCAAGCGATGCGTGCACCGAGCGCCGTGTGCACCGAGTCGTTAGGTGCACCAAGTGCACCAAGCACTGTGCGCACCGCTTGCACCGAGCACCGAGTGTCGCTTGCACCATGTGCACTGAGCACCGTATATAAGAGAACGCTATGTGCACCACGTGCACTGGGCGCAGTGCGTGCGAAACGCACCGAGCGCCTTGCACCAAGTAGCATGTGCACCGGAGCACTATGCGCGCACCAAGTGCACCGAGGCGCTATGCGTACTGAGTGCATCGAGCACTGTGCGCACAGAGCACAGTGTGCAACGAGTGCACCGAGAAGCTATAAAAAAGGCCAACAAGATGCTCAGATATATTGTGAAAAGTATTGAATTTAAATCAAAGGAAATAATGTTAAAACTTTACAATTATTATTATTTTTATTATTTGTTTATTTAGCAGACGCCTTTATCCAAGGCAACTTACAGAGACTAGGGTGTGTGAACTATGCATCAGCTGCAGAGTCACTTACAATTACGTCTCACCCGAAAGACGGAGCACAAGGAGGTTAAGTGACTTGCTCAGAGTCACACAATGAGTCAGTGGCTGAGGTGGGATTTGAACCAGGGACCTCCTGGTTACAAGCCCTTTTCTTTAACCACTGGACCACACAGCCTCCTCCTGGACCACACAGCCTCCTCAATGCATTAGTAAGACCTCATCTAGAATATTGTGTTCAGTTCTGGTCACCTCGTTACAAAAAGGATATTGCTGCTCTAGAAAGAGTGCAAAGAAGAGCGACCAGAATTATCCCGGGTTTAAAAGGCATGTCGTATGCAGACAGGCTCAAAGAATTGAATCTGTTCAGTCTTGAACATAGAAGACTACACGGCGATCTGATTCAAACATTCAAAATCCTAAAAGGTATAGACAATGTCAACCCAGGAAACTGTGCTCACTGGGATATCCAAACACTTGGATATTATTTTGTACCCTTTCCCTAATCTATGCATTTGTATTACTTTATCTCTAACTTCTGTAGAATGCTCTTTGGTCTTCATTTTCCTTCAGATTCACAGCCTGACCAATGATCCTTCAACAGTGGGGTTTTTATCCAGAAAATGTGACAGCAACTTTAATGGTTCACAGGTGGAGGCCAATGGTAAGGTAATTGTGTCCTCGTTAGGGCAATTTCTTTCATCGGTGTAAACTGGGAGCTTCCACAGCACAGGGGTTGAATACTTATGCAAGCAAGATATTTCAGTTTTTTATTTTTCTTAAAAATATTTCCCAACATAAAACCAATATATATCAGGGTTAATTTGTTTTTAATTCCAATACCTTTTTGACTGACTGACAAGAATTAAACAGTTTTTTTTTTCTTTTAATATGATAAATCATATTAAAAGAAAAAAAAATAGTTTTTGTGTTGCAAAAAATAACTCTATATACACAACATGTACGAAAAAAACGCTTTCCTGTTCCATAATTGAATGACAAAAGTGTGTAATGATATGTTTTAGGATGCGACATCTATGAGTAAGAAAATTTCATTTTTTTTTTACAACCCGAACGGTGAAACACTAAAACTAGCGTCTGTCACTCCTGTTCATCATATTAGTCGGCCTGCCACTAGTACTGTTCAAACCTGCAGATTATTAACACGTGTCACAAGTGACGACTTTTAATGTCTGTAATTTTGTTGTGTATTTTTATTAGTGAATCTGTTGTTTTTAAACTGCTGCTAGTTCTCCTGTGCACTGTGACCTGACGTTTGGGTTAAGCACTTTCCCCACAGTTAATAGGAAGTCCCGCCTTACCTGCCAGTCCAGCCAATGATAGTCATGGGCTGACTATAAAAATGGAGGAAGAGGGATCAGAGAGCAAGAGGAGTGCTTTGGGGGAAGAAGCACATAATGTGTCTGGAAGAATAGCGAGGAGATAGCAGTTTTGGAAAAGAACAGCAGCATGGAGAACACTCTTGGGAGCAGTCTAAGGTTATTATTATTACTATTTATTTCTTAGCAGACGCCCTTATCCAGGACGATTTACAGTCGTAAACAAAAACACATTTCAAGAATCACAGTACAAGTATTAATACAATTAAGAGCAAGATAAAATACAATGACTTTGGTTCAAGCAAGTACAAGTATATGACAAAATATGATTCAATAACGGAGCAGATAACAGTGTCAGTGATAGTTACATCAGGATATAATTAAATACAAAATACTACAGATTAAATGACACTTGACAGATTACAGTACTCTAAAGTATAGGATTAAATGCAGTAAAATAGGGAGTAGATAAGAGCAAGTAAAGCGCATTTAAGGAAGAGTGATAAGTGTCCAGAGGGAAAAGAGGAGTTCTACAGGTGCTGTCTGAAGAGGTGAGTCTTGAGGAGGCGCCGGAAGATGGTCAGGGACTGGGCAGTCCTGACATCTGTAGGAAGGTCATTCCACCACTGCGGGGCGAGGGTGGAGAAAGAGCGGGCTCTGAAGGCAGGGGAGCGTAGAGGAGGTAGAGACAGTCTTCTAGTGCAGGAGGAGCGGAAAGGTCGAGTGGGGGTGTAGGGAGAGATGAGGGTCTGGAGGTAGCTGGGTGCAGTCTGGTCAAGGCATCTGTAGGCGAGTACAAGAGTCTTGAACTGGATGCAAGCGGTGATCGGGAGCCAGTGGAGTGAGCGGAACAGTGGAGTTGCGTGGGAGAAGCGAGGCAGAGAGAACACCAGGTGAGCAGCGGAGTTCTGGATGAGCTGGAGCAGACGGGTGGCGGACGCAGGGAGGCCAGCCAGGACGGAGTTGCAGTAGTCTAGGCGGGAGAGTACCAGGGCCTGGACCAGGAGCTGGGTGGCGTAGTTGATGAGGAAGGGTCGAATTCTTCGTATGTTGCTCAGGAAGAATTGGCAAGTGCGAGCCAGAGTGGAGATGTGCTGGGAATAAGAGAGACAGGGGTCCAGGGTGACTCCGAGGTTCTTAGCTGAGGAGGAGGAAGAGAGTGTGGTAGATTACAGAGGAATGGAGATAGAGAGATCAGAGGAGGAGGAGGAGGAGGGAAAGAAAAGGAGGTCAGATTTAGAGAGGTTGAGTTTGAGGTGATGCGAGTGCATCCAGGAGGAGATAGCAGACAGACAGGTAGAGATACGGGAGGGAATGGTGGAGTCAGAGGGGGGGAAGGAGAGGAAAATCTGAGCATCATCAGCACAGAAATTGTATGAGAAACCATAGAATGCGATGAGGGGGCCCAGGGAGCGGGTGTAGAGAGAGAACAGGAGAGGACCCAAGACTGACCCTTGGGGTACTCCTGTTGAGAGAGGGCGAGGTGTGGAGGTTGCTCCATGCCAGGTTACCTGGTATGTGCGGTTGGAGAGGTAGGAGGAGAACCAGGCCAGAGCAGTGCCAGAGATTCCCAGGTCAGCGAGAGAGGATAGTAGAATAGAGTGATCGACAGTGTCAAAGGCAGTAGAGAGGTAGAGGAGAATTAGGACAGAGGAGAGAGAGGCAGCTCGGGCAGAGTTTAGTGAGTTAGTGACAGACAGGATAGCGATTTCAGTGGAGTGAGCAGAAGCCAGATTGGAGAGGGTCGAGCAGAGAGTGGTTGGACAGGAAAGCAGAGAGCTGGCGGTGTACAGCCTGCTCGAGGGTTTTGGAGAGGAAGGGTAGGAGGGAGACAGGACGGTAGCTCTGGAGGAGGTGGGGTCGAGGGTAGGTTTTTGAGGAGGGGAGTGATAGAGGCTTGTTTGAAGGCAGAGGGAAAGAGACCAGAAAGGAGAGAGGTGTTGAGAAGGGAGAGATGAAGGGAAGTAGAGCAGGAGCAGCAGCTTGAAAGAGGTGAGTGGGGAGGGGTCCAGGGCACACGTGGTGGGTTTGTGACCCTGGAGCAGGGAGGAGAGGTCAGAGTCTGAGAGGGGAGAGAAGGTGGAGAAGGAGGGTGAGTTAGTAGGGGATGCAGTGGGTGTAGGGTTTGGAGTGGGAGGGGGTGGGGGGGAGGGAGAGATGTTAAAGAGTTTGCGGATATCTGAGATATACCTGAGGTTGACTGCAGGAACAAAGGAACGGGTTTGGAGATTTTGTTTCTTTTTCTATTTGGGACTTTGTTGCAGCGGGACTTGGTTGGTATATTTTTGTATGAATTTTTGTTTCTTTGGATTTTGTGTTTTTTTGGGGTGATTTTGTTTTATTATCATCTGCCATTGTTGGACTGTATTTGAGCTACACTTTTTCTGTGGTAACAGGTTGGTGTAGAGAATTATTGACACTGAAGACATTTTTTATTTTGGTTTATAAACAAATAGATTTTTATTTTGGGTAACTGTCTGGTTGGCACTCTGTCAGGATGTGGAGAGTGATGTTGTGTAGGTGCAGTCCAAACAAAGGTCTCAAAATACGTTTTTAACCCGCAGGCCGTTTTAATATTTGAGGCAAGTTACAATGCTACAAAACAAAGTGTCCATACCAACAGGTACGCAAAAGGAATAACTCCGGGTTCAGATGTGCATGATGGGGTGGTGAGGTAGGGTTGGGTGACGTGCCTTTTGGTTCCAGCTGCAGTGGTTGTCCGTGAGTTTCAGTTTCAGCTCCAAGGGCTCCCGCTGCTGTCTGTGTACAAGAGAAAACAGCTTTCAGCTCGTTACATACCAACCTCCCAAAGGACAAGAGAAGTATTCAGCAAAACTGTGTTCCCTAAATACTACCAGACTCCTCCCTGTGATCAGCGTGTCACAGCCTCCAGTCCAATCGCTGCAAACAACACAGCTGATCACAGTAAAGAAATCTGGGTTCTCCACAGATTTGCCCCACAGAAAGATGGCCGACTTCCGGTCTAACTTCTGCCCCTACGGTGACCTTTGAACCGGTGCATCTCCTGTTGGGGATACCTCTAGCCTTGCCTAGCGCCCTCTCAGGTTGGGAGGGAGATTTGCAGCTCAGATTCATTTTCTCCCTGTCACACACTCCTTGGACAATCCATTCCCCAGTAGAGTCAAGGTTGTTGTCCCGGGAGACAGCCAAGGGTCTGAAGGTGAGAAGAGATAACATTACTTTATTTGCACTTTAATCATTTCGAGGTCCAGCATCTGGGTCCGGAGATACTTGCCAGTCAGAGAGGAGGGTCGAGGTCCAGCGCCGGTCTCCAGCGTGCCACGTCGGGGTTCCAGGAACAGCAGCGAGAGAGAAAGGAGACACGCGGGGTTTAAAGATAGACTAAGGGGAAGTAACCAGAACCCCTGGGTAGAGGTGGTAATTCTACTTACCTGAGTGTATGTTTCCTGATGGCCATTTTCTTTGCACTGCTTCTTTCCAGGTTCATCGAAGGAGCTGGCCGGTCGGCGGTTGGAGGTCCGGGTGGTGGGCGTGGTGAGGTCCGCGGCGGGTTCGGGCTGCGAGGGAAGTGGACAGCGGGGAGATGGGCCTCTTGGGATCCCCCGGAGCTATCAGAGACTGGTTCCTTTTTGGCTTATTCACCATTTTGGACAGTAACCTTTCCTTTTTTTAGAGAACTACCAACAGAAGGGTACTGCCTGGTATGGTTTTTATTTTTTGTGGCTTTCCCTATATATTTTTTTTTAAAACTTGTTGCCATATGGCTTTTAGTATTCTATTTTAACCCTGTTGAGAAACAATAAAAACAGTTTTTACCTATCCAAGCATCCAGTGTGTGTATATTGGAACCCAGGGATAAAAAGAACCTGCATAGGGGAAATTTACTATCTACTTGGTCATCAAGGTCCTTGTCCTTGTCCTTGCCAAACCCAAGGTGGCATAGTCATTACAAATTCTACAAGCAGGTTTACTACGGTAACCCCTGGTCACCCCACCCGTGACACATGGCTTGGCATAGGTTGACATACAGCTACTAGCAAGCAGATGAGAATTTGAAGCAATAAGAAGCTACTGTACAGTGGTAGCCAAAACCAGCTATTTACCTGTTGCAATACTGTCAGTAAGATATTTTAAAAATGCCACAGCTTTGCAATCTTGTTTTTTCTGACTACCTTTGAATCAGCTGCACTTCATTAGTCCTGCCATCAGGTGGCAAAAGAGAGCAGAAAATGCATTAAACAAAACAGCAGGCAGCGCTGATGACTAAAACTGCACGTGGTTTGGAGTTATGCTCTTAAGTCAACTGATGTTCATGCTAGTTCAAATGGGAGGAGCTACAGACGTGCTCAAATTTGTTGGTACCCTTACAGCTCATTGAAATAATGCTTCATTCCTCCTGAAAAGTGATGAAATTAAAAGCTATTTTATCATGTATACTTGCATGCCTTTGGTATGTCATAGAATAAAGAAGCTGTGAAAAGAGATGAATTATTGCTTATTCTACAAAGATATTCTAAAATGGCCTGGACACATTTGTTGGTACCCCTTAGAAAAGATAATAAATAATTGGATTATAGTGATATTTCAAACTAATTAGTTTCTTTAATTAGTATCACACATGTCTCCAATCTTGTAATCAGTCATTCAGCCTATTTAAATGGAGAAAAGTAGTCACTGTGCTGTTTGGTATCATTGTGTGCACCACACTGAACATGGACCAGAGAAAGCAAAGGAGAGAGTTGTCTGAGGAGATCAGAAAGAAAATAATAGACAAGCATGGTAAAGGTAAAGGCTACACGACCATCTCCAAGCAGCTTGATGTTCCTGTGACAACAGTTGCAAATATTATTAAGAAGTTTAAGGTCCATGGAACTGTAGCCAACCTCCCTGGGGGCCGCAAGAGGAAAATCGACCCCAGATTGAACAGAAGGATAGTGCGAATGGTAGAAAAAGAACCAAGGATAACTGCCAAAGAGATACAAGCTGAACTCCAAGGTGAAGGTACGTCAGTTTCTGATCGCACCATCCGTCGCTTTTTGAGCGAAAGTGGGCTCCATGGAAGAAAACCCAGGAGGACTCCACTTTTGACAGAAAAACATAAAAAAGCCAGACTGGAATTTGCTAAAATGCATATTGACAAGCCACAATCCTTCTGGGAGAATGTCCTTTGGACAGATGAGTCAAAACTGGAGCTTTTTGGCAAGTCACATCAGCTCTATGTTCACAGACGAAAAAATGAAGCTTTCAAAGAAAAGAACACCATACCTACAGTGAAACATGGAGGAGGCTCGGTTATGTTTTGGGGCTGCTTTGCGGCACCTGGCACAGGGTGCCTTGAATCTGTGCAGGGCACAATGAAATCTCAAGACTATCAAGGCATTCTGGAGCGAAACGTACTGCCCAGTGTCAGAAAGCTCTGTCTCAGTCGCAGGTCATGGGTCCTCCAACAGGATAATGACCCAAAACACACAGCTAAAAGCACCCAAGAATGGATAAGAACAAAACATTGGACTATTCTGAAGTGGCCTTCTATGAGTCCTGATCTGAATCCTATCGAACATCTATGGAAAGAGCTGAAACTTGCAGTCTGGAGAAGGCACCCATCAAACCTGAGACAGCTGGAGCAGTTTGCTCAGGAAGAGTGGGCCAAACTACCTGTTAACAGGTGCAGAAGTCTCATTGAGAGCTACAGAAAACGTTTGATTGCAGTGATTGCCTCTAAAGGTTGTGCAACAAAATATTAGGTTAGCGGTCCCATCATTTTGTCCATGCCATTTTCATTTGTTTTCTTATTTACAATATTATGTTGAATAAAAAATCAAAAGCAAAGTCTGATTTCTATTAAATATGGAATAAACAATGGTGGATGCCAATTACTTTTGTCAGTTTCAAGTTATTTCAGAGAAAATTGTGCATTCTTCGTTTTTTGTGGAGGGGTACCAACAAATTTGAGCACGTCTGTATAGTTATTTAACTAAATGGAATATAGCAGCCTGTATAAATACTCCACAAAACATGTTCTGTCCAGCAAGAATCTGAAATGATCTGCAGCGTCCTTAATATAATAATGTAAATATGCATTTATTTACTGTTAATTTTGTATTTGTTACTATATGCATGAAAGGTGGAAAAATGAAAACTCAGAGCTTTGATCTAATAATGCACTGTAGTCCAAAAATAACACTATGTAACACAATTTTTGTTCCTGGGTAGTAAGTGTTATTTCCTAATTGCTTATGCCTCAAAAGTATAGAAAATGGCTATTATTCCCCACAAACTTTGCTTTTGTGACCAGGACAGTGATATTTTGAAATTTACCTATTTCCAATGAGAAAACGGGCGAATTTGTGTCTTTTCGTTCACATAAAGTCAGAAAAAAACAACATATGAGTCCAAATTAACATGTATTTATACTAAAGTAATACAAAAATGACTACAAAAGATTTAGAAGTGGTAGTTTTTAGAGATTTACGATTATACTGTAAATCACTTTCACGAATCAGCCCCCAAATGTAGTCTCCCATCATGTTCTCGTTATACTGTCCTTGGTAGCGGCGTTCAAAGTCCAGTATATCCTGGTGGAAGCGCTCGCCTTGCTCCTCCGAGTACGGTCCCATGTTCTCCTTGAATTTATCAAGATGAGCATCAAGGATATGGACTTTGAGGGACATCCTACAGCCCATTGTGCCGTAGTTCTTCACCAGAGTCTCAACCAGCTCCACATAGTTTTCGGCCTTGTGATTGCCCAGGAAGCCCCGAACCACTGCGACAAAGCTGTTCCAAGCCGCTTTCTCCTTACTAGTGAGCTTCTTGGGGAATTCATTGCACTCCAGGATCTTCTTTATCTGTGGTCCGACGAAGACACCGGCTTTGACCTTTGCCTCAGACAGCTTAGGGAAGAAGTCTTGAAGGTACTTGAAGGCTGCCGACTCCTTATCTAGAGCTCTGACAAATTTTCATAAGGCCCAATTTGATGTGCAGTGGTGGCATCAGCACCTTCCGGGGGTCCACCAGTGGCTCCCATTTGATGTTGTTCCTCCCCACAGAGAACTCGGTCCGCTTGGAAGGGTCCACCATGCAGAAGTAGCAGTTGCTTGAGTGGTCAGTGGGTTCCCTCCAAATTCTTGGGATAGCGAACTTCATGGCTCTCTTTTCCCCTCTGTACCATCCTACAAAAATACATTTATTTCACCCATGACTAATGTGTAAGAGATTCTCGCAACATTTTTCATATATGATATATTTTTCAATAACATTGAAAATTGTAAAACATTTTAAAATTAAAAAACTTTTACAATTTTAAAAATTTTAACAAATTTTATAACATAAAATTCGAGCAACAATTGTCCATCTTACCTTCCAGAGTTTTTTTTGCAGTGCTCGCAGGTGAAATGAGGTGCCCAGGGTTTGTCTTGATCCCCGACAGGCATGCCGAAATATGCCTTGTAGGCCTCACACATCTTAGCAGATGCTTCCACAGAGTACTTTTTCGCTCTTGTCTTGATAAATTGGCCGCAGACATAGCAAAATGCGTCTGCCGGATGCTTGCAGCCTCTTGATGCCATCTCAAAAAAAATGCAGATATGTATCCACTTAGGCAGCTGGAACTAAACTGAACTGGTGGGCTTAAGGCCCCTGTATTTATACTACTATTTATATTACTGGAAAGTTCTAGAAAGTTCTAGAAGTTACTCCAAGTTTACTCAGCACTGAATCTATCTGGAATGTTCTGGAAAATAGGTAAATTTCAAAATATCACTGTCCTGGTCACAAAAGCAAAGTTTGTGGGGAATAATAGCCATTTTCTATGCTTTTGAGGCATAAGCAATTAGGAAATAACACTTACTACCCAGGAACCAAAAAAAAAAAAAAATTGTTACACGGTGTAATCGAAAGCGCAACAGTTTATATAGTTTTAAGATAGCAGTGGCACAGATCTTGCTATGTTATCCGGGTGTGGGAAATCGAAGTAATACTGTATATGTGGCCATTGATTAAATGTGGTGATTGATTGTATGACTAATTGACTATCAACCCATGGCCACATTGTATAAAAGGAAGAGAGCAAATGTTTGTTGGTTAGAGAGAGAGAAAGAGTTTGACTTTTAAGATCCGTTATTAATAATTTTGAAATAAAAATTAATTAGATTCAATAATAAGGTAAAAAAAAACACAACAGAATTAAGATTCTTGCTGGCTCTGGGGATCAGCCAACACCTCCCAAGCGTGCCAACATTACAATCATAAACAAAACATTATGTTTTCCTTAAAAACAGAAACCAGAAGCCTTCCATGTTACTAACCATTTTCAAATACTCAAAATCTACTCTGATCCAGCTGACCACCAGCACCCTAAACTGCACCACCACATCGATCAGCCCGGCTCAAGTTTTGCATGTCCCATTATAAAATTAATTAAACACACCTGTTTTTCATTTTAAAACTGTAGGGGAACCCAATAATAAATAATTATTTACTAAAATCCACGCCGAGGCTTTGCAGGAGATCCTGTAGGATACAGAAGAGTGGCCCCAGCCTTACCCTAACCCACATTCACTATACGCATGGAATACTGTCTCCTCTGTAGAGCAGAAACAGCACTCCACGCTGATGCTGGGGTCCACTCTATGGAGAATCCTGCCTGTGGACACAATGCAGTGCAGGATCCTCCACTGCAGGTCCCCTGCTCTCTTGGAGAGGGGTAACTTGTACAGCACTTTCCACACTGGCCTCCACCCCTCCTCTACCGACATGCAAGCCCTCCACCTGGAGTCTACCAGCCCCGCAGCTGGCTGAACTGCTGCTTTCACACACAGCTGATACAGTTTCTTGCACTCTGCTGTGTGAAGGGTGGTCTCTAACTATTAATTTGCAGTAGTTTTTATCCATTTGCTACATCCTCCTCTACTTCCTCACCTAATAACTAGTTCTTTATGTTTTATAATTGTATATGTGCATACAGCTTTCTACACCTGTTTACACTGAAGTTTATTGCGTAAAGTTTATTTTAATACAGTTTTTCATGTTTATGTATATGTGCTCTTTTTGAAAAAAAAAAAAAATACGGTGTTTCTACTCTGAAAATATAATGTATTATGTTAAATATATTAAGTTGTATCCGATTGTTTGCTTTTCATTTTCATATCAAAGCCGTTTTAAAATGGAGTCGCACGTTTTGCGGGTGCTGCGGTTGTATGTAGTCTGAAATCTCTGCGGTTCTAGTATTAAAACACAGGTAAAATGGTGGGAGACCTGCCCTGTCCAACCTGGTACTTTCAATTAAAAACAGGTGGAGCATGGAGGCTAGCAGGGACTCTGCCCTTGAAGAATAGCTGAGCCAGCAGTCCCCGCCACCTCTGTAGCCGCCTCCTCACCCTGCACAACCAGGCCCTCCCATTTCTTCTGCATGTAAGTTTTCAATTTTCAAAGAACATCCCCAGCACTTTAATACCTGTCCTGTCCCATCTCAGTGCCTCGGGATGGACAGGGGGGTGCCCTCATGCCAAATGCCCGACAACAAGGTGCCGCACTTTGCCCAGTTGATGTGTGCAGAAGACACTGTCTGAAACGTGTTCAGACTCTGCTGTAGCGCCTGGGTATCACCGTCACTGCACACAAACACGTTTACATCGTCAGACACCTTCACTGTGACAGGAGAGGATGAGGAGGGCACTGCCTAGTCAGCCAGCCTGGCCCTCAGCGGGTACAGCAGGGGCTCTATGACCAGTGAGTAGAGCATGCCAGATGGAGCAGGCCTGTCTAATACCTCTGTACACTGGGAAGGGCTTACTCAGCCCATTGTTAATCTTTAAAACATTAAAAACATTTGAATATAAAAATTGAATACAAGAAATAAAAATAAAACCCAAAGGCCTCCGGGGTTTTAAAGAGGTCTGTGTGGTCAACCCTATCAAATGCCTTTTCTTGGTCCAGGGAGACCAGCCCTACATTAAGATCACAAATATGTGTTACAGATAAAAAGCAACAAATTAAAAACAAGGTATCAAATATGGAGTGTCCTGGTATACAGTAGGTTTAGTCAGTTCCGATTCTCATTTTAAGTCTGTTTGCCTCCCTGCTGATCTCCTCCCGGCGGGACAGCTCTCTTCCACAGGGTGTCCGGACGCAGTGCAGCTGCCGGCTGTCTGCTCTCCTCTTCTCCAGGCTTCTCCACGCCCATCCATTGTTTTGTTTCTGGTACTTCCTGGTCCGTGACGTCACCACACACGCCACTCAACAGCTGCTCGACCACATGCTGGAAAAATATTTTCATTTGTATTTTGCCAATGCCAATAAGAGGTGCTGTGTGGCTCTGAGGGAAGCAATGTTGTTACAGTAGGCAGTGATGGTGAGAGAGACTGTTAGGGGTGATGCTGGCTTTTCACAATTTATTGAAATCTGTAAAATGAAAAATGGTCTAGCCTCACTTTATACATGCATTCTGAGTGAGAGGGAGACCAGGTGTACTGTCGTGTATTAGAGTGTAGACACCTCCACATGTCAACCAGGTCACTGGAAACAGCCAGCCCTCTTGCGGATTGGGGATGGGGTTCCTCATTATTCCTATCCACGTTAAAATCAATTGTGCAGTTAAAATCCCCTTCCCACCACCACTTCATAATCATTATTAATACTAAAAAGGACTTGCTTTAATTTATTATGTAAATGTGTTCCGTCCCCTCATTAGGAGCATACATATTAATACAAACATATACTACATCGCCCAGCCAAGCCCTCCCTTTTTCTATCTCTTGAATGTCTAATAAAACTGTTCCTAGGCTGGGCTTGAATAGCACTGCCACCCCTGCGCTACTGCTGGAGCTGTGGCTTAGCACACACGGCCCCCTCCACTCCGCCAACCACACCGCCTCATTCTCCCTGTCAGAATGCGCTTCTTGTAAAAACACCACCCCCACCCTCTTCTGCTCTAAAATAGAGCCGTCTCCTCCGTGGTCTCTGATTTCTCTGACACCACTCTCAAAAAGATGAGAAGGGCTTTGTTCATACAAGATGCCGACTTGATGTTGTCAAAGCCCACAGCCTCTCCCACTGCCAGCAGGCACTCTTCCACCAACACCCCAGCGCTCGGCAAGCAGCGGACACTGTGTCGGCGGGTCAGAGCCCCCAGCTCTCCAGAGTGAGACCCCATGATGGGGTCTACAAACACAAGAAAATAACTAACAACCACAAATATTTAAGAAGCAATAACAAACTAAAACAATTAACAAATGAGCACAAAATAAGATTTTTTTTTTTTTTTGTTCTGAATGCCCCTTTATCTAATCTCCATTTGTGACCACTGGTCCTTGTTTCTTTTTTCAGGTCAAAAAAGTCTCCTGGGTCGACATTGTCTATACCTTTTAGGATTTTGAATGTTTGAATCAGATCGCCGCGTAGTCGTCTTTGTTCAAGACTGAATAGATTCAATTCTTTAAGCCTGTCTGCATACGACATGCCTTTTAAACCTGGGATAAATCTGGTTGCTCTTCTTTGCACTCTTTCTAGAGCAATAATATCCTTTTTGTAATGAGGTGACCAGAACTGAACACAATATTCTAGGTGAGGTCTTACTAATGCATTGTAAAGTTTTAACATTACTTCCCTTGATTTAAATTTAACACTTCTCACAATATATCCGAGCATCTCGTTGGCCTTTTTTATAGCTTCCCCACATTGTCTAGATGAAGACATTTCTGAGTCAACATAAACTCCTAGGTCTTTTTCATAGATTCCTTCTTCAATTTCAGTATCTCCCATATGATATTTATAATGCACATTTTTATTGCCTGTGTGCAGTACCTTACACGTTTCTCTATTAAATGTCATTTGTGTCTGCCCAGTTCTGAATGCTGTCTAGATCATTTTGAATGACCTTTGCTGCTGCAACAGTGTTTGCCACTCTTCCTATTTTTGTGTTGTCTGCAAATTTAACAAGTTTACTATACCAGAATCTAAATTATGAATGTAGATTAGGAATAGCAGAGGACCTAATACTGATCCCTGTGGTACATCACTGGTTACCTCGCTCCATTTTGAGGTTTCTCCTCTAATCAGTACTTTCTGTTTTCTACATGTTAACCACTCCCTAATCCATGTGCATGCATTTCCTTGAATCCCTACTGCGTTCAGTTTGAGAATTAATCTTTTATGCGGGACTTTTCTGTGGATGTTTTCTCTATTTTACTCCAATCTACTTCTGTTAGTCTCTGTTTCATACCTTCATAGTTTGCTTTTCTAAAATTGTAAACCTTAGCTTTAGTCATTACTTTTGGGGTTTTAAAAAATACTTCAAATGAGACCATGTTGTGGTCTGAGTTTGCCAATGGCTCTCTGACCTCTGTTTTAGTTATTCTGTCTTCGTTATTTGAAAAGACTAAATCAAGGCATGATTTGTTGTGGATTGAATATTAATTGCAAGTTTTGTATGTTTGTAATTATTAGATGTGACTTTTGTAGTTTTACAAAAACTGGTGTGTTTATATGAGCACTATAAGTAATGCAAGTAGTGGAATATGTAATGCATAAATAGGTTTATATAGTATGGTTAAGAAGTTCTGGTCTGAATAATTGAAGACTGCAGAGACTGATTAGTTAAGTGCTTTATTTATAGTAGTTAGATGCCTCTTTTATTGTAAATATGATTTTTAATATCTTAAATTAAAACTTTGAACTTTTTATGGTGTTGTCCCTCCCTTTTTCACTGAATTGTTGAGTAGCTCACTTTTTCAGCCATAATCTTATACCTATTGAACCTTATCTTTTTACCTGTAGTATCCCATTATTAGAACACAAAACGAAATATCACTGTACTTTGCATTAACCAGCAGGAAAAAAAAAGCATATTCGGTCTTTAACTAAGGGTGTGGTACAAGGTTGCCCTCTTGTGGTGAAATGTAGATGTGTGAAAAAAGACTGCTTTGGAAAATCTCACCACAAGAGGCCGCTTATGACCATGAAAACTCATAATTCCATATAAAAATGATATTGCCTTACCCTGCAGCATGTACTGCTTAATACTATTATCACATCTAACAGTAAATCATATAATGATAAAAAAAAAAAAATACTGTGCCCACTTTATTTTTTTAAGAGTGTAAAATTGACGTTTTTTATATTATTATTTGCCATTCGTTCATAACATTACAGTGATCTCGGCCTGTACAGAAATTTGACAGCTGGATTATTTAAAATATGCAGCTGAAAGTTCCACAACACGCAACGCACTCTCAACGAATCACAAATAGTTATCTAAATGAATACTAAATCAACCGTTATCCTACAAAAAACCCACATGATAAAATGATGCTTTCCAATTAACAAAATGTTCGTATGATTTCCATTTTCACAAGTCTCAAACCATATCTTGTTCTGCTGTAAACGCCTGGAAGCCTTAAAGCTGCCTGCAACTTCTAGTTATTATTAATATTTTCTTTCCTTCCACCACAATGGTAAATCTTTAACAGCCCATAAAATGAAAATCGTTGCACGTAGAGACTCGCCGTTTGGAACGTTGGTAGATACCTATGGGAAGTTAACCCTGGAGCACGTAGGTCACATGGTTTAGCAGCCATGTTGGATTTTTGCAGAATTTTGGTCATTTTCAAAACTCTTCTCCTCCGAAACAGCTTACGTTAGAGCTCTGAAACTTGCTGTACATGTTTATGAATCTTTAACAGTTATTCAAAGAAAAAGTTTTCGTCAATGGCGGCCATGTTTATGACATCAGAGATCAAAAGTGAAAGTAGTCGACAACTCCTTATAGAATGCAGATAGGGCCACTGTTACAATGGAACACATATATGAACCCATATGTGTTCTATCAAAAACAGTCATTGCCCGTGACCTTTGACCTCTCATGATAGGATTATCACTATTGTTATTTCTTATCGTCTGCCAAGGACTTTAACAGCCCATAAAACGAAAACCGTTGCACGAAATCGCTCGCAGTTTGGTATGGTGGTACATGACTATGGCTAGTTGACCCTGAAAAAAATGGAGCGAACAGGTCACATGGTTTGGCAGCCATATTGGATTTTGTATTTTTGGTAACTCATTTTGAATACACTAAAACAACAAAAACCATTGCTGCTATTGCCCTCAAACTTCTCACATATGTTGAGGAGGGGTGTGCAATTACACATATCACGTGACGTGACACGTAGCCGCCATTTTGGAATTCTACATTTTTAGCTTTAAAATGCTCCTCCAGAACCGCTGGACCGACTGAGCTGAAATTTTCCAGGGATCTTATTAAACATGAGAGCATCAAAAGTTATTCAAATTGTGAGTTTTCGTCAATCCAAGATGGCCAACATGGATCAATGTTGCTTATAACTCCGTAGAGAGTGCAGATAGGGTCATGGTTATTATGTAAGACGTATAGTAAGCCATACATGCTCTATGAAAATATGTCCATGCCAGTGACCTCTGCCCTCTCCTAAAGTTCAAATGCAAAACTTGGTTATAACTACTTATAGAGTGCACATAGGGCCATAGTTACTATGGAACACTTATAGCAACCCATGTTTGCTCTATAAAATAATGTTAGCCTGTGACCTCTGACCTTTCCTAATGGTCAAATGGCTTGTTACTCATTAGATGTGCAGAAAGGGCCATGTTTACTATGGAACACATATTCTAACGCTTCACTAGTACCAGTGGTCCGTATTTGTTACCATGTATTATTTTACACGCAACGCTACAATATGTTAATACTGTTCGGCGCATCTGTGCTTTTGTGGGCTGTCTGTTATTACTGAAGGAAGTAAGAATCGTGACATCTCTGTTGGGGTCATGTGGTCATGTTGTGTGACGCAGTAGGTCGGGAAGACAGAGAGCCAATGGTTAGTCATATGCATTTTCACATTTATAAATCTTTTAAAATTAACCTCCAGAATGCATACTTGGAAAACTATTGAGGTATATTAAATCAAATGGGGATGCTGATAAGTAATTGTGTTTTATATGTTTTAAACATATTTATATGAGCTCTTTAAGGGTTGGTGTTAGAAACAGGAAATCTGTTAATAATTATAAAAAATAAATAAATCTGTTGACCCACGCATTAGAAAAAATTACATATTTGTGCAAAATGAGATCCAGCTATCAAAGAAATGTGATTTATTTATTTTTACATATGTCTGGTGTAACAATGTACTGATGTATAAACACATCTATTAGGTTACACATATGAGTTCACAGAAATAATTATAAAATAATCATAAAAAACAAACAAGTAGCTATTCTCATGGATGTAAACTTAAAATAAATGCAGGTAGCCAATTGTAAAAAAAAAACACATGGCCCTACTGATGATATATATTTGTATTTATTTACAGTCCCTCTGCAATATCCATTTCTTCATGCTTCTCCACTGTATTGTCTTCATAAATGTAGCTATTCATGGATTTAATCATAACAGCTGATGGCCTGTCGTAATCCAAACTTCACATTCAGTAGCTGCTCCACAGTGCTGTCAAGGAGACGATTATGCAAGTCAGTCTTAACCAAGTTTACTTGGCTAAACACCCGCTCAGCTTCAGCGCTAGCACGGGATAGTGACAGTACAGTCAGTATGAAGTATGCCAAATCTGCAGTCAGAACTGTACCTGCTTCATTTCTCAAACCACCAACCTTAATCCAATACTCTTATGGCAGCTCCTGCTCAACAGAAACATTGCTGTTGTGGCAGTAACCTTCACTGATCGTCAGTTTGCTGCTCCTTGCCTTGACAAATGGTAGGGAATCTCTCCAGCAAGGCAAAGCAGGACACAGGCCTCTCCAGAGAATTTGTAAGTGATGAGTTAAGTAGTTGTAACTCGTTTGCTGTAAGATGCTGGTTGGCTGCTTTAGTTTGTAAAGTTTTCACTGTCGTCAGAATCATGTTGAAGAAACTTTTCTTCAACATATTCAGTTCAGAAATAATAACTTTGCCTTGTTGAAGACAGGCCTTTTCTTTTCTCATGTATTCTATGCCAAGGTACAGAGACTGTGGCATGATCAGAGTCATCTGTGACACATCCTGTTGCCAGAGATCAGCTGTTTTTGGTGTACCTGGGGAGACTGCACTTATCAGAGCATGCAGAAGATAAAACAGAGTTGTTGTTGACTTCAAGAGGTCTGTATTTCCTTGAAGCACTACATTAGCCTCTGTAATTTTTCCTAGCCAGTAGCTGAGGCCAGTGTAGTACAGGTAGTATTATGTTCTTCAGTTCTTTCACTACTCTCTCCATAGATGCTAGCTTTTCTTCTGGGACAAGCAGCTGGAAGTAATCAGTTAAGTCATCCCACTGCTCACACAGCCTTTGCACACAAGAAATTAGGGTCAGTCATCGAGTTTGGGATGGGCAGAGAAGTTGTAGGGGTTCCACACCATTCATGGTGATGCACAATTGTCTGTACTTGTCAAGTTCTTTGGAAGAACAGAAGTAGGTGAAGATATCCCTGGCAAGATCTTCAAGCTGGCATGGCAGTTCTTCTATTCCTTTATTTGCACACAAGTGCAGAACATGACAAATGCACTTCGAGACAAAGATGTCAGGATTTGCTGCAATGAATCTTGAAGCTACTGAATTGTGGGCCCCAGTCATGACGATGGCACCATCAGTAGCAAAGCCAACCACATTCTTGA
Organism: Huso huso; assembly: GCA_036884735.1. NCBI lineage: Eukaryota > Metazoa > Chordata > Actinopteri > Acipenseriformes > Acipenseridae > Huso > Huso huso. Next base: position 49,343,710 of record CM072663.1, on the reverse strand, counting down.
GTTCAATTCCATCGGCAATTAACTTTGTAGTAATTGTGTTGAACAAACTCTCTGCATTTTGTTCTGCAACCAGACACAGAGCATAGAAGGTTGTGACAATGTTCTTCCCATCGTAAAATTGGACAGACAATGCCAGTAGCTTAGTAATGGCTACAGCGCTTGATTCATCTAACATGAGACTGAATGGTCTGGTTTTGAAGACAGTGACCAGCTCTCCATGAAAGCAGGGTCCAAGACCTTGAGTGATAATCCTACATATCTGTTTTTGTTTAATCCTTAGGTTATTGCATCCAATTAGTTTTGAATCTAAGTTGCCTTCAAACAACATGCTTACGTGGTCCATGCTTCTAAAGCTGAAATTGTGTTCAGCCACACAACATGACAGCTTCAAATCAAGCTTCTTTCTCTCCACTATTTTACTTGAAGCTTGAAGTGACCAATCAATATTGCATGTTGCGGCAAGCTTTGAACTCCAGGTTTGTGTCTGCGGCTGGAGCAAGGTGACAATGGTCAGGTGTTTGCAGATTCATCAAAGGAGAATGAAATACTTGAGGGAGAAGGGACAAGGGCCTCGCATTGATCAGTACTTCTTACGAAGTCAGTCAAATCAGTTGAATGAAATCCAGCGACAGGAATCAAATCACAGTTTGCAGGATATCAGCACCCCTGTCATAGACGTGAGGAGGACTTGCATGGATACAACTAGTTATGAACCTATTGATCCTTGCAAACCCGGTCAGACGAACCAGCGTAAGAGAGAAAAGAACCCTAATGGGCACAAGCCTGGAGTTAAATGGCGAGCTTGTGAGAAAACTGCGTGGGACAGAGAAAACATGGATCTCTGTTTTGTGTTGGAAAGGTTAAGTGGAACAGTTGAAAAGAAGCTGGATAAATTTGGGGACATCATCTACGCATATGGAAGTGAGAGGTTTGAAAAAAGGAGGGAAAAAGTACAAAACTATTCCTGGAAAGTCTAGATGGCAGCAGGAGATTGAACGCTTAGTTAGAGAAAAGAGGCAGCTGAGGAAGCAATGGAGAAATGTAGAACAAAGTCAGAAGGAGGGGCTCAATCTGTTACAAAGGGTCATAAAAGATAAGCTTGCAACATTGTGCAGAGCTGAGCGCATACGGAAACGCTACAAAAAGAAGGAGCGTGCAAGAACTAACTTTTATAAAGATCCATTCAATTTGTAAAGAAGTTATTTACCAGTGAGAAAAATGGCACACTAAAATCATCTAAGTTTGAGCTGGAGAGATATTTGGAGGAAACACATACAGATTCAAAAAGGCAGGAGCCTATGTCAATTCCTTCAGACATCCCACCTATCAATCCACCAGAATACCAAATGGAGGACTGTGCAACTAAGTGGATAGAAGTAGAGCAAGCTCTGAAAAAAGCAAGGGCTTCATCATCTCCAGGGTCTAATGGAGTTCCGTACAGAGTATACAAGAGTGCTTCTGGAGTTCTATGAATCCTGTGAAAATTAATGAAAGCGGCATGGGGAAAACAGGTTGTACCAAGAGCATGGCACGGAGCAGGTGGAGTCTTTATACCAAACGAAAAAGATTCTACAAGCATCAGTCAGTTTCGCCCTATTTCCCTATTAAAGGTAGAAGGCAAGATTTTCTTCAGCATTATTGCTCAGAGATTGTCAACTTACCTATTAAAGAACTGCTTCATTGACACTTCAGTACAAAAAGTGGGCATTCCAGGTTTCCCAGGGTGCTTAGAACACATCAGCATGATCTGGCAACAAATTCAATCAGGTAAAAAGGAGAGGAAGGAGCTCCATGTGACATTCTTGGATTTGGCTAATGCATATGGTTCAGTGCCACATGAACTTCTTTGGGCAGTGTTTGATTTTTTCAGTGTACCGATGACAATAACAAATTTAGTGAAAGCCTACTTTGGAGATTTGCAATTTTGTTTTTCAACTTCAGAATTCAGCACTACATGGCAATGACTAGAAGTTGGAATAATGGCAGGATGCACCATTTCTCCACTGGCTTTTATCATGGCAATGTAAGTAATTATTAGGACATCAAAATTTATAGTGGGAGGAGAGCGCTTGGCTTCTGGAATGCGACTACCACCAATTCGAGCATACATGGATGACATGACAACCATGACTACAACAGTAGCCTGCACTAATCGGTTATTGGGCAAATTAACCAATAACATTGAATGGGCACGAATGCAATTCAAGCCCACTAAATCAAGGAGCATCTCTATAATTAAAGGTAAAGTAGTAGATAAAACGTTCTTCATTAATGGTGAGGCAATACCAACAGTGTCTGAGAAGCCAGTGAAGAGACTTGGGAGATGGTACGATGGGGATCTAAAGGACACAGTTCGTGTGGGAGAAGTTAGACAACAAGCAGTGGAAGGGTTGAAGAGCATAGACACAGCGCTTTACCAGACAAACTAAAACTGGGAGTTCCAGTTTGGTCTGCCTCAGTCCACTGACTGTGGGAGGTGTCTTTGATGGTAGTAGAATACTTTAATCAGTTCATACATCAGGAAATGGTGGGAGTTCCCTGCCTCAGCAGAGTGGGACTTTTAAAGGAATACTGCAGCTACCAGGTCAGACGAGGAGTTTAAGTGACAAGGTCAGACTGGAAATGACATTAGTAGAGTCACGTGACAAATGCGTAAGGGAGGCAGCACCTGTGTTGAAAACTGAAAGTGGGCGGCAAAGAAAGCTGTGGAGGATGCAAAGGCTGCCCTTTGAATTGGTGATATCATAGGGCAAGTTCAGCATGGAAGAGGGGGTCTTGGTCTCAGTTCAGCTCAGTCCTGCATGGCACAAGGCAGCCCCAGCTCAATGGAGGAAGCTAGTTGTCAACGAGGTGTAAAAGCCGGAGGAGAGGATGGCCGTTTCCCAGGCCAAGCAGGGAGAATGGATGAGATGGGAGAGTGTGGAACAACGCAAGATTGGTTGGCAAGACCTATGGTCAATGGAACAGAGTAGGATCAGTTTCCTCATCAGGTCAACATATGATGTTCTCCCATCACCACAGAACCTAAACCTCTGTGTAGGAGAGGATCACTCATGTCCTTTGTGTTCATCACCTGCAACATTAAGGCACATTTTGAGAGGATGAAGATGGCTCTTAGCCAAGGACGGTTTACTTGGCGTCATGACCAGGTGCTGCAATGTTTGGCCTTAGCATTGGACGACAAGGGTAACATGACCAATAAGTTGCCACCAGTTCCATCAAAACATTACACACAAAAGACAACATTCCTCCGCCCAGGAGAGCAACCACCAAAAAAAGGTGTTAAAACCAATCGTCACCCAGGACAACTGGAAGCTGCTAGAGACTGGAAAATGCTGGCAGATGTTGGTCAATGGCTTATTTTTCCATCTGAGATTGCTACTACTAACCTTCGACCAGATATTGTCTTGTGGTCTGGATCAGCACGCCTTGTTCACCTGGTAGAGTTAACAGTGCCATGGGAGGATGCTGTAGATGAGGCGTATGAGAGGAAGAAACTGCGGTATGCTCAACTAGCCTCTGAAGTGGAACAGCGAGGATGGAAAGTCCAGGTTTACCCAGTGGAGGTGGGTTGTCGAGGATTTGTGGCACACTCTACAACCCGGTTTCTCAGAGACGTCGGATTCAGTGGCCAAGAGTTGCATCGTACAGTGAAGAACTTATCTGAAGCAGTAGAGAGGAGCAGCAACTGGCTGTGGTTGAGACGGAAAGATTCTGCCTGGGGATCTCAAGAACAATAGAAAGAAAGAAACGCTGATGTACGGGTAAGTAAGCTGGGCTGAGTTGAGTGGGGGACAGAGGGGGGTGATGCTGGGACGCCAGAATCACCGTCGAGCCCTCTTGAGGTGTCGTGGGCTAGTCAACGAAACACCGAGGATGGAAGGTGCCCACTTGAAGACCCCAGAGATGTACCCTACTTCACTCAATCCAGACGGTTGTCATGCTGATGCGCTGGGGAGACCGCACTGTGGTTGATCCCCGGAGCCAGCATCGCAGCCGTTGTGTGTGCTGATGCACTAGGGAGGCAATAAGCTGATCCCTGGAGCCAGCATTACACTTCAGCCATCAACACCAGGCAGAAGGATATCTACATCATTAGATGGAAAGAAACGCAAATGGATGGAGATGCAGATAGATCACATTAGTTTACTGTAAAGCTACGTCTTAGTTGGCACTTATCTTGGCGAGAGCCGAGTTCAAATCAGCATGAAGTTTTAACATCTACTCTCATGTAATGGAAATCATGCCTTTAAAATATGATCGGGACTGTTTGAATGCCTTGTCAGAGTCACTTTGTGAGAATGGAGTTCAGTGTTACATAATTTACAGAATGCTTTTTATTTGTCCTTCTGTGAAAGGCACACCCATTCTTTGAACTTTGGTTCCTTTTCCAAAGCGGTATTGTAACATCTAGGAGAAATCATAAGGTTTGAGGGATGAGAGGGTACAACAACAACAAATTACAATATATATACACTCTAAAAAAATACATCTAGTGATGTTTGTGGATCATTGCTCGTCTATGTAAAACCTGCTTCTTAAATTTTTTTTTATTTTAAAAACATTATTAATATAGGTTACAATAATACGTATAATTGTAATGAGTTACCTTATTGTAACCCACGATTTATTTATTTATGCTTTACATGTTTTGTGACATTACAAGGTTACATAATGGAATTATTATTTATACAATACATTCCATAGTTTTTTTTTAGTTTTTTTTTTATGGACTTTCACTTTTTAATATAGGGCTGTATTAAAAGAAACCACCCCTAATAGCAAACTACAAACCTGTATTAGCAAGGTGGGTCAAAGTTTAGTTTTAATATGGGCCATAGTCAAACAAGACCTTGCTGTATGCGAGGCTGTCTGCCCAGATATGTAAATGTTGGCTTTAACCAAGAAACAATACTGAATGATTTGTTTTTAGGATTAATGACTTTGCATGACTTAACACTGGCAAAGTATTCCTGAACATGTGGCCACACCCTATGGCTCTCTCTACAACTTGTATGTTCTCCAAACATCTCTGCTTACAAAACTGCTGGGGAAAACATCAGATCCGGTTACCTTGGTAAGTCCTCACATCTGGCTGGACAGCCAATACAATGAGCTCAATGTCTCCTCTATGCCCCATTCTGTCTCAGCACTACCTGATCTAAATGCATTGTGCATAACATGCAGTCCACAACTACCTATATTAAGAAGTTTGTGATTGGTTTCTTCTTCATTGTCAGTTGCAAGCATGCTGTGTGTTTTCCAATTGACATTGGGCCCATCCATTGATAGTTGCAGAATGCCCCGGAGTCCAAATGAGTCACAAGAGTCCCTGAGTTTTTCATACAAGTCATCAGCTGTTGCATGTCCTAGGAAATGTGATGTATAAAACCAAGTTGACACCAGACCTTCTTCCCAGAAGCATACATGTACATCGAGTTGTTTAGTCTGCAGATGGGAATTCAGGCTCTCGTCAAATAATAAAATATAATCATGCTCTGACTTCACTTTTGAAAGCATCAGTGACCTGAAATATGGTGCAATACAAAAAGTGGTAAGAAATTTATCACCACAGATAAATTTCAAAGCAATCTCACTGTTAGGAAACATTTTGCAAAAAAGATTGCTGACCTTCTCACAACTTTTGAAGGAGTAGTGATTGTCAATAACATGTAAGGCCCAGTAAATCTCAGCCGTCAGGACACTGTTTCCAGTTACAAACATTCCAACTGAAGACACAATCACTTTGTTGCTTGCATTTGTCTGAGTTTTTGAGTTGTCGACTGAATTTTGAACAGAAAAGAAATTGACAACACTTGTGGACGGTCGATTTTTAGCTTGCATTAAACTCTATTAAATGTATTTATCTTAATGCTAGAAGTCTCAGAAACAAAATGTTAGAACTTGAAGCTACTGCACTAACAAGTAACTACAATGTGATAGGTGTTACAGAAACTTGGTTGTCTGAGAGTGATGGAGACGAATATAATATTAGTGGGTACACACTTGTCCACTCGTACTTCTCCCACGCTGTCGCCTCACTCGCTATCGCTCTGAACACTGGCTGCCTTTTGTTTGTTTCAGCTTGTGCTGCGGGCTCCGCCCCTCCCCCGTGTCTCAGAACAGCACGGAATTTGAATCAGCTGCTCCAAGTTTCAGCTTGTTATCAGAAAAAGACACGCAGCTGTTAGACTTTAAGCTGCAATGTTTTCTGATTTAAAGCAATTCAAAATTTAATTTAAAGATGTAATTCCTCCTTTCTGCTTCTAACTGTGCTGTACTTGTCCACTCGTACTTCTACCACGCTGTCGCCTCACTCACTGTCGCTTTGAACACTGAGCAAAATAATCTGTTATTCAATCACATTCGAAATTCGTGTAGAAAAGGAGAAGCCATACTAATGGGGGATTTCAACTTCCCCCGTATAAAATGGGAGAACCTGGTGGGGAGCACGACAGACGAAATTGAAATGGTGGAAATGACAAATGACTGCTTCCTAACGCAATTTGTCAAGGCACCGACTAGAGGGGAGGCATGCCTTGATTTAGTCTTTTCAAATAATGAAGACAGAATAACTAAAACAGAGGTCAGAGAGCCATTGGCAAACTCAGACCACAACATGGTCTCATTTGAAGTATTTTTTAAAACCCCAAAAGTAATGACTAAAGCTAAGGTTTACAATTTTAGAAAAGCAAACTATGAAGGTATGAAACAGAGACATAGACACAGAAATAGATTGGAGTAAAATAGAGAAAACATCCACAGAAAAAGGATGGCTGTTTTTTAAAAATGTAGTACTAGAGGCGCAAAACAATTACATCCCAAAAGTAGACAAATCTAAATCTAAAACAAAATGGCCAAAATGGTTTAATAGATCAATTAAACAAAATATTCAGTGAAAAAAGGCACTTTACAGAGCGTTTAAAAGGGACCAAAAACAAAGTACACAGAAAGAGTACTTGGAACTGCAAACACAAGTCAAAAAGGAAGTTAGAAAGGCCAAGAGAGAGATAGAAATCAATATTGCTAAGGGGGCTAAAACCAATTCCAAAATGTTTTTCCAATATTACAGCAAGAGAACATTCAAAGAGGAGGTTAAATGTCTAAGAGACACAAATGGTAAAATCATAGATGAAGAAAAAAAAATAGCAAATATATTAAACGATTACTTTTCACAGGTTTTTACAAAGGAGGACACGGACAACATGCCCCACATGTCAAACTGTTCCTATCCAATTTTAAATAACTTTAGCATAACAGAGGCAGAAGTGTTAAAGGGACTAGGAGCTCTTAAAATAAACAAATCCCCTGGGCCAGATGAGATCCTCCCAATAGTACTCAAAGAAATGAAAGAAGTTATTTACAAACCGCTAACCAAGATCATGCAACAGTCTCTTGATACAGGGGTTGTACCGATAGACTGGAAAATAGCAAACGTAATACCGATCCACAAAAAGGGAGACAAAACTGAACCAGGTAACTACAGACCAATAAGCCTGACTTCTATTATATGTAAACTTATGGAAACTATAATAAGATCTAAAATGGAAAATTACCTATATGGTAACAATATCCTGGGAGACAGTCAGCATGGTTTTAGGAAAGGGAGATCGTGTCTAACTAACTTGCTTGAATTTTTTGAGGATGCAACATTGACAATGGATAATTGCAAAGCATACGACATGGTTTATTTAGATTTCCAGAAAGCTTTTGACAAAGTCCCACATAAAAGATTAATTCTCAAACTGAACGCAGTAGGGATTCAAGGAAATGCATGCACATAGATTAGGGAGTGGTTAACATGTAGAAAACAGAAAGTACTGATTAGAGGAGAAACCTCAAAATGGAGCGAGGTAACCAGTGGTGTACCACAGTGATCAGTATTAGGTCCTCTGCTATTCCTAATCTACATTAATGATTTAGATTCTGGTATAGTAAGCAAACTTGTTAAATTTGCAGACGACACAAAATTAGGAGGAGTGGCAAACACTGTTGCAGCAGCAAAGGTCATTCAAAATGATCTAGACAGCATTCAGAACTGGGCAGACACATGGCAAATGACATTTAATAGAGAAAAGTGTAAAGTATTGCATGCAGGCAATAAAAATGTGCATTATAAATATCATATGGGAGATACTGAAATTGAAGAAGGGAACTATGAAAAAGACCTAGGAGTTTATGTTGACTCAGAAATGTCTTCATCTAGACAATGTGGGGAAGCTATAAAAAAGGCCAACAAGATGCTCGGATATATTGTGAGAAGTGTTGAATTTAAATCAAGGGAAGTAATGTTAAAACTTTACAATGCATTAGTAAGACCTCACCTAGAATATTGTGTAATGTTGTTGAAGCTGACACCCTGGGATCCTTCAAGAAGCTGCTTGATGAGATTCTAGGATCAATAAGCTACTAACAACCAAACGAGCAAGATGGGCTGAATGGCCTCCTCTCGTTTGTAAATTTTCTTATGTTCTTTTGTTCTTCTTATGTTTCTTACCCGACATGTGACTGACCAATGCTGCTTCGCCCATGTTTGAAATATCTAATGATTTCTGGTATACAGTACATTTTGCCTTTTGTCTGGAAGAAGGATCGATTGCAATCCAATCCTTAAATTTGTCTTTAGTTTTCCAAGATTCTGAATACACATACTTTCCCATGGCGCCGTTTCTCTTAACTACCAAGTCTGAGAATGCGCAAATAAGTAAAAAAACACGAAACAATAATAATAAAATAGGCAACCGCGAGAACTGCAATTTCAAACACTGTTTAATTTAACGGTTGTTAATCTGGTTAGTCATTTAGAATACATGTATTTAATAATTTGCTTCTTTAATTCTTTTGTCATATACACCTTCTCTCCTAGAGATCAGTGATGCGCAGTTAATCATACATCAACAATATTTTTGAAACTCACGTTTTTCAAAGGGGAATTTAAATGAATTAAAAAAGGAGAAAACTATCTTTAAATGAAGCAAACTACAGTCTTTTCTAGACAATGGAACACTTGGAAGTAATGCTTCAAATAAATTAGTAAGGCTACAATGCTACTGTGTAATTGTTACAGCTTTTTTTTTTTTTTTTTTACTTTTGTTTTTATTTTACTGCTGCTTATACATCCAAAGTGTTGTAGTATATATAGTATGTTTTGTTTTGTAAGGAAATAATTACAAGCTTAAGTTTAATTTATTACGTTAACTATGGAGTTATTAGTTTTCTTGTAGGCAATCATAAAATAAGAAATACTGCAGAAAGGTCATTTTTAAAGTGAACACTTGACGTTAATCGGAAATGTATTTTCTGTTTTCCTGAAGGAGAGAAACATTACGATGTTCAGTCATTATCCAATGTGAAACTGGCCCTGTAACTTGAGTGACCAGAACAAACATAACTATAAGTAAAAAATTAAGACAATCGTTGCAAATTGCATTAACAGAGAAATACAATTCACATAACATGATTTCACAGGTCATCGTAAGCAGTCAATGTTGAAACGAAAAAAGAAAAAAAGAAATAAAAAAACACACTGGGTTTACAAATGACCTTTAAATACACAAATGGCATTGACTATTTCAACTACATTTTATTCATACAGATTCGTACAAACCGACTGAAGCCATTTAGGATGAATATAATCTTAAAACTCTGCCCCTTTTGGCTGGTGATTGCAGTCTGCCGTCAAACACAGCAATACACTGTGTATTAGTTTTAATTTATATTAAATAAAAGTAGACTACTTACTGTAGAAATTACATAGAGAAACATACATCATATTTTGTAAGTTCAGAAATTATTGTTCAGTAAAACAATGGTTGTAAAGTAGGCTATTAAAAAGAAACAGCTATGATCAACTGAAAAAACAAAATGCGCAGACATTCACATTCAGACGCTTTCTCTTTAACATTCATTATCTAAAACAAATGCGTGGATTGAAAACAAAGACAGAAAATATCATCTTGCAATTACTTTTTAACTTTACGTTTACGTTTAAAGTGTTACCTGTTCACATCAAACATGTTAAAGAGAAATATTGGAAATAAAAATATTCAGAAAAACTTTAAAGGAAACTATATATCGCCCTTGAATTTTAGGACATTTAGGACAGAAAAAAAACTATATGAACATAATTTATATATTTTATTTAGCATTATGTAATCAAAGAAACTTCAAAATTATATCGCAAAAGTCTACCAGAAGCCAATAGTGCTTAGTACGTGTTAAGAAAACAACAACAACAACAACAAAAAACACGTTACATATAAAACGTCAGGTTAATTCCGTAACCCTGGTTCACTGAAAGAGAAGACCAATGACATTACGTATGGAATATGCCTGCCCACCGAGGGGATAAAACTCTCATCCAAAGGAAGCCATTTTTTTCCATCGAACCCGTGAGGGTGACCGATGCGACCTCGTGGTTGGTAGTCATCTTCTCTTTCAGGGAACCAGGGTTACGGAAGTAACCTAACATTCCCTTTCAATTCGAAGACGACCACCAATGACATTACGTATGGGATAATGTATACCAGATCCGTCGCGAGGGAGAAGGAACGGCAGCATATGAGGGACGCACAAGCACTGTCTAACCCAGAGGTTAGTGGTGTGAACTTACACCCTCAAGGACCCTCGTGCCTACAGAATGCACAGCAGGGTCTACCACATTAAGATGATAGAACCTGGAGAAGGTATGTGGGTACAAATGGATCAGCCCAGAAGAGGGCTCAGGGATGTAGTCCCTCCATCCTCCCAAATACCCTACAGGGTGTGGGGCAAGACCACTATTATATGCCGTAACCTGCAATGTGACAGAAGCTGCTTAGAGAGGGGTTCCTAGGGGTGTGACAGATGAAGACCAGATTCCAGAGCCTTTGTCCTATGAGGAGATCCAATGCCTTCGCAGTGGAATCTCCCAGCAAACGGAGGGGATGGCCAATGCAACAGTGATCACCTTGGGAGGAAAGCAGGGTTGGCACAGGGTCAGGAGCTGTGCAAAACCAGACTCTCTTGGGCCACAGAGGGGCCACTAGGAGAACAATATTAAGGCTCCATTCGGGGAGAACAGTCCTCCCAGGAGGCACTTTTTCTAACCAGACTTTTTTGGGGCATGGAGCAAAAAGCCAAAGGAGCAGCATCAAGGTATGCAGGAGATGAATGGGGTCATGGCTTCAGCCAGAAAAAGCCTGGAAATACCTCCACTTATGGGCCATTCATGCGCTAGTGGAGCTACCCTATGCTCTGCAATGTGGACCGCATCTGATAAGCCTAGGTGAAAGCGGTCCCTTTCAGGGGCCAGACCCATAGCCGAACCTGCCCTGTTCGGGTGCCAAAGAGGTGAAGAGATCCATGGGTGGAATCCCAGGGCTGGCGCAACCTGGCACAGGGTCGAAAACCAGACTCTCTTCCCAAATAGGAGTGACACTTTTTCTAACCACTTTTTCGAGAAAATCTGAGGGTGGAGGGAAAGCGCACAAAAAAACTCTTTGGGACAGATGCGGGCTGCTCCTGGACCGCCTAAGCGGGAGGTCCGTCTCTGCTCAGTTCCCCCGCTCCCAAATGTGCTCCACTATCTGAGGGTGGAGAAAGATGCGGGCTGCCCATGTCAATAGGCCTGAAGGCCATGTCAATAGCCTGAAGGCCATGCGATGCAACCCCGGGGACCGTAGGTCACCCTGGTGGTTGACATACGCCAGAACTGTCGTGTTGTCTGTCCGGATCAACACATGAGTACTGCTCAGCACTGGGAGAAAGTGGTGGAGAGCAAGGGATACTGCTTGCAGCTCCAGCATGTTTATATGCAGGGAAGTCCAGCGGTCCGGACAGGATCTGCATACTCCTCTGCCTTCCCAGACTGCTCCCCAATCCAAGTTAGAGGCATCTGTCGTCACCACTTGGCAGTTCAACACTACTCCCATTCGCACACCTTCGTGCAGGTGAGGGGTCTACTTCCACCAGCGTAGGGCTGCCGAGCACGCGTGAGACACAGTCAGCCGACGGTGTCTGTCACGTTTGGCATTGAGGTGGAATGCATTGAGCCACGCTTGTAGCGTGCGCAAGCAAAGCAGACCCAGCAGACCCAATAGTTTCTGGCACAATAGGAGGGTGACCTGCGATCCCTGTTGAAACAGGGAAAGGCAACTCTGTCGTCCAACAGGTATGCGCGCATCGTAATGGAGTCCAGCTGGAGCCCCAAGTACAAAGTGCAATGCACCGGTGTAAGCCAGCTCTTTGCATCGTTGATGGTGAGGCACAGCCTCGCCAAATGCTCTGTCACGACTGACGTGTGGGCCACTGCTCCCTCTCGCGACTGGGAAAAGATCAACCAGTCGTCGAGATAGTTTATTACTCTGATCCCCTGAGCCAGGATAGTGTCCACGCACTTTGAAAACATATGAGGAGCTAGGGAAAGGCCGAATGGCAGCACAGCAAACTCATAAACGCTTCCTTGAAAAGAGAAGCGGAGATACTTTCTGTCCTCTGGACGAATGGGAATGTGAAAATACGCGTCCCGTAAGTCCACGGTGATGAACCAGTCGCCCAACCGGACAGACTGGAGGATGTGATGGTGCATCAGCATTTGGAACCTCCCTTCTTTTAAGAACCCGTTGAGGAGCCTCAGGTCGAAGATGCGGCAAAAGCCGCCGTCCTTTTTGGGTACCAGAAAATACCTCGAGTAAGTACCTCTCTCCGTGGGAGGTGGGGTCTACGAGATGAATGGCTCACTTGCACAGCAAGGCCGCCACTTTCTTCTGAAGTACCGAGGCCTGGAGAGGGTCTGTCACGAAAGTATTCATGATGCCTCGAAAGGGAGGAGGTCCCAAGCAGAACTGAAGTGCGTAACCGTTTTGCACGGTGGCGAGCACCCAGGAGTCTGAGATGCAAGCGCACCAGTACTGCAGCTGTTGTGCCGAAAAGGGGGTCTGAGGCCGCCAGCCTCCAGGGGCCCTGCTCGGGCTGCCAAGGCTCAGGCGGGGCAGTTTGGGATGGCTGTTTAAGGCGCTGGCCCTGAAAACGCCTCCTGTGACGCTGGTGTGTGGACTAGCCACGTCCTGCGTTCCCTCTGCCTGCCGGTTGGGCCTGGTTGCTTGCTGCTGGTGTGCCCTGTAGGCGATGCCTTAGGTCACTCAGCAGAGCCGTGGGGACTGGAACTGTTCTAGTGACAGTCCGCGTCTGAGGCGCTCGCCAGCAGCTCGACCTGCTCCATGTGTAGGCGCGGGGAGGGAGCAACGCGGCCGCCTGCCGGGACACCTCGTGTAAGATCTCCTCCACGGCTGGCCCAAAGGTGTGTCCTGGGGATATAGGCGCATCATGCAGCGCGGCCTTATCTGCATCAGGAACTCTGGCTTGTGACAGCCACAGCTTTCTATGAACCACGATCAAGCCAGGCTTGCCCTTGGAGACCGGAGATCTGCAGCAGTGTGCTGGACAGGAGACGTAACTCCGAGGCCACCAGCTCGGGGAGCGGGACCTCACGCAGTACACCATCCATGTAAGCAGTAAGCACACTCACTGTATTAGACAGGCAAGTTGCCTGCGTCTCTGCTGCATATGCCCTCTTGAGATGCGTTTCCATCACCTTACATTGAGGGATCGGGCACGCCGAGTCTCCAGGCAACCCACCCACTGGCGGGGCCTTAACTAAGGCTGCGATGGTGGAGTCTACCAGGGGAAACCCCTCTAGGCCAAGCTTATCCGTGCCTTCTAAGGAGGCAAGCGGTGTGGCCTGTTTTAGCACGCTAGGACCTGAGGCCGGACAATCCCAGGAGGAGCGTACCTCCTCCATGAAGTCTGGGAAAGCCGGGAACTTCTGAGGGCAAGAAGCCATCGCCTGCGTCCGTAAAACGGACCGGCATGGTTCTGCCGCTGGCATCCAGGGGACCTGCAGGAAAGCTGCAGCACGTCCCATAAATGCCGAAACCGAGCTGGATAACGGGGGGGGGCACTGGCTTCCGAGTCTACCTCGAAGCCAGGTTCTTCTTCATCAGGGGTCTCGCCCACCTGCATTTCAGAGAAGGAGGCCCCTTCCCCAGAGGCTGCTATGGAGAGCATGTCCTCTTGCACCAGCTGAGACGCCTCTTCCCATCCACCCTGAACTCCCTTGGGGGAGGGGGGGTATGGCAAATGGGGCTGCAACTGGGCCTGGACAGGGGCCTGGGCCCGCCAGCGCCTGTTTAGCCAAGAGCTCTAGGACCTGGGCCATCTGGGCCTTGAGATCCATAATGTCCCTTGCCTGCTTGGAACGCTTCACCCTTCTCGCTTGCGGAAATGGTGGAGAGTGCGGGTGGCCTGCGCATCGGGGATGCCTAGCAGGGAGTCCTGGGACAGGTCATGGAGGAGGGGCTCTTGGGCTCCAAGAGTCGCCAACGGTCCGGCCATAGAGGACGCAGCGCTCGTCCTCGTGGCCCTCTCCAAACGAGCTTCTTTCACACGGGGCTGAAAAGCCTCACAGATGCTACAGGCCACGTCCCTCTTGAGGGCCAAAGTGGCATGTTGAATGCCCAAGCACCACACACAGAGGATATGCTTGTGCGATATTGGTGTTGCAAGCCGTGCAGGGTGGAACCCCAACTTGCTTGACATGGGCCTGGTGTTTTGCATGGGCCGTACACTAAACACCACTTGCACTGCACTCAAGCACTGGCTAAGTGCGAACGCTGTGCGCTCACCCACTAGCGCTGTAGCAGAGGGTACCTAACACCGCGCACCGCGCACTGAGTACCATGGCCACCTTGTGCAACGCGTACCGTGCAGCACCGTATGTCTGTGCACTAGTGCAGTACCAAGCACCGTGTGCACCGTGCGTGCTGAGCCCCGTGCGCACAGAGTACCGTGCAGCACAGTGAGCTGTTCTGCTAGGTCTGAAGCAGTGGGTACCAAGCACCGTGTGCAGCAGGCACGGTGCGTCCAAAGCGTGTGTGTTCCCGCACTAATGTTGTAGCAGTGGGTACCAAGCACCACGTGCACCATGTACCGTGCAGTGCTGTGACTGGGCACTGACACTGAGGCGCTGGGCACCGTGTGTCGTATGCACTGAGCACTTGTGCACCGAGAATCCTAAGTATCAAGGGCTATGCATGCGCTGCGGTACTGAAGCACCGGGGGACGCTATGCAAATGTGCCTACCCTAATTGCGCAGTCACACACACCTGGTCAGCATACCAGAGGGACACAAGGCCGAAGCCGCAGTGGGTGAGTTGAAGCAGACAGCAAAAACACGATAGAAAGATAGTATAGGGGAGACAACACTGTTTGTTTACAAGGCCCGACTCACCGAGGTGGGCGGGCCTACGCAGTTGGCAGGGTCTACTCGACAGCGGGGATGCGGCAAGGCTTAGCCCCGTGGAGGAGAGCATGGCTGGAAGAGTCACTCAACAGCGTGGATACGGCAAGGCCTAGCCCTGTGGAGGAACTGTGTACTCTCAGAAAGAATAGACAACCACTCGCGGATGACTGCACAGGCAGTTGCTCACACACGACAGACAGATACAAAGAGGAGGCCGCTGAAAGACAGAAAGGCAAAAATGCTCTGTCTTTTTCAAAGTCATTGATTCCAGGAAAGCGGCGAGCCAGCTTTCAGCACGAATGCAAGGGAAATACAATCGACTCGATTCCACTCGAGAAGCTCTTTTCTATCAACATGCTCCGCTCAACACAGAGGTCTTACCGTACCGTCTTGAGAAGGAAAATGAGAAATGGCTTCCTTTGGATGAGAGTTTTATCCCCTCAGTGGGTGGGACCGAGTGCATCATTCCAGGAAGGGGCCTACCGGCAGCTCTGGTACAGAGAGCTCAGCAATACCTACCCAATGGGCAGGCATATCCCATACGTAATGTCACTCACTGGTGGTCGTCTTCGAATTGAAAGGGAACCAAGATTACACAAGTGCAACTGTGAGTAATTAATTTTATTATTATAACTGTGAATATATCATTTTATTATTAAGATTACTCAACCTAACTCCTAAGTTTAATTAGTATTATTATTTTAAACCACGCTCCAGTTAAGGTACTTTTGTACACCGTGGTAAAACATTCTCTGTAATCACAGTGTTGAAATGAAAAATGTACTTTGTATATCGTGGTATATCTTGACAATGGTGTACCGGGACATGCCTAAAACAGTATGCAAATCAATAACATTATTCAGCAGGTTTCATTCGACTTTATGAAGCAAAATTAAATACAATTCTATAAGGTGATGATACAAATCTTTTGGCCATAGCTGTAGTATTTAGTTTTGAGAAACTGGAAAATTGGCAACAATATAATAATGACAAAAATAATGCTTTTTCATAATCACATTACGTTATACACCTGTTCTGTCTTGGTATTTAATAAAAAGAATGAGAGCAGCAATTTATAAACTGAACAGTTTTATTCCTCCATCTTAGTACAACCACAATACACTTCGTTTTTTCAATCTCTCTCAGAATCTGACTACCCCCTCTAGTGGTCAACTGTAGAACTCTATAACAGTACTTCCATAACACAACATTTTCCCTTTTTTAAATTTTAATCCATTACAAAGTCCTTAGTCCATCGAGGAAGATTTCTTATTCAAACCTCTCTAGGGGAAACAACTGCAGGTGCAGGCTCTCTCAGTTGTGGATCAGGTTGATCTGTCGCACTACCCATATCCAACCTTGGCGTCATTTCAGGTAAGGCAGACAGCTGAGATGCATTCCATATTTTTCCGTCATCCAGCTGGTAGGTACTGGAGCCTTTCTTTCTCACCACGACTCTTGGAATGGAATATTTAGATTCTCCCTTTTTGGTCTTCCATGGTTTCTTTATCCTCACTAGATCCCCACACTGAAATCTTGGGAGTTTGTGCGCTGCGGCGCTTATCTGTGTATTCTTTCATTTGCTTTTGTTTCTGTTCTACCCTTTTGCGCATTTCCTTGTCATTCTGGACCGATGTAGTTGGTTGAACGATGTGTAGCTTGGTTCGCAGTTGTCGTCCATGAAGCAGCTGTGAAGGCGAGACTCCTGTTGTAGCATGAGGAGTTGCTCTACAGTCCATAAGAAATTTAAGCACAAAGGATTTCCGTGACATTCCTTCTATGGAAGCTGTTTGTAGAGAATCCTTCAAAACACGGTTAAAACGTTCAACTTCACCATTTGCGCAAGGGTAGTATACAGATGATTTCAGGTGCTTGATTCCCCTTTCCCGCATGAAGTCACTGAATTCTCTTGAAGTGAATTGTGTCCCATTGTCTGAGACAAGCTCACTAGGATTTCCCTCCCGGCTAAAGAACCTAATTACAGTGTGTGTGTCCACCTGGGAAGCAAAGGCAACTTCAGGCCATTTACTGTAGTAGTCCACCAGTGTGACTACATAGCGACAATCAGGGGAGCAACCTCAAAAGGTCCAACAATGTCCAACGCGACTTTGTCCCAAGCCGCTTCTGGTAAAGGCACTGGCTGGAGCGGTGCAGTATGAGTTACAGCAGTTTTGTCATGTTGATTGCAGGTGGCACATTCTTTAATCACAGCTTCTATGTGAGAGTCCATCTTAGGCCACCAGTACACTTCACGCAGCCGCTGTTTAGTGCGTACTATACCCTGGTGACTCTCTATGATCTTTTTCTGTAGGGATACTGGAACTACAATACGATGAGTCCCTCTCACCAGGGACATCACTAGAGATTCATGGATAGGGGGGCTAAGCCTCTTTTAGGGGGGTCTGGGCATACTCCCCCAGGATTTTTTTTTAAAGCCCCCAAAACGTCTTTTCATCATGTATTTTTAGAGTAACAGCGGGTGTAAAATCTATCAAAATAAGGTTATTTTTGGTCAAGGTTGGCTAAAAGTATACCTGTCTCATAGTTTGTGTTAGACACTGATCTAATATGACTTACTTAATATGACATGCTCCCTCAGCCCTGTCAGCCTCCAGCTTCTTTCCCTCATTCTTGTCTGCTGTGTTTTGACATGTATTGTTATTAAACTCATATTTACAATAACTCAAGGCTTAATAGGTGATTAATCAGTTTAAGTTTTAATTTGTTTGTTTGAACTGGTAAAATCTTCATTTCTCACCGGATTGGCCTTCGGCAGAGCTGCTGGCACTGCCTCTCTTGAAGAATTTCCGTATATCCATCTAACGTTAGTCGTTAGCTAGCCTACAGTTGAGAAATTGAGGATAATACAATGACATTGTGATCAACACTATGTCACCTTTTCTACACATGACCTACTGATAATTGTTTTGCATTGGCCTACTGAATGAAAGCAATTGAGTATGAAAAGATATGTGCATGATGTTACGTCATCTGTCTCATTTATAGCCTGGCACAGATAGTAAAACTACATTAAATACAACGTTAATTAGATATCATCGCCACATAACTTATGTCGAATTTAAAAGACACCGTTAACATTACCGTTAGCTAGCTCGCAACGTCTGTTACACTGTAACTTACAGGCAGCCTCACATAAAAACGTATTGGTTAACAAAGCTTTGATTATGACCAAAGTCTATAGTAGTGAATACTCTCTCTCTCTGTTCTAACTTACCACAAATTCACATCGTAGCCTATCTGCATGAATCCGTCCTGTCAGAGCCTTTTCCTGTCCGTTTACTGTTAGCTAGCAGTCTCAAGCCACAGAAGTAGCTAACGTTAACCAAAATGTTAGCTAAAAGTAGGCCTAACAGTCACTAGCGCGTGCAGCAGCCTCTGCAGCAGCAGCCTCCCCCAGGTCCTAGTGCCCGCCCGGTAAGAAGTTTAAGATGCGATGGAACGGTTGACGAAAAAAAAGAAATCACAGAGAAAATATATTGACTGATATATTGATTTATTTAGGGGGGGCTAATGAATATTTTAGGGGGGCCTCTCACAATACAACTGTCCACTGTTGCTAGTTCATTCCGAATCTGGTAGATTGGAGACATGTCAGGGTCTTGTTTCTTTTGATAAGCAGGCCAGCGTTCCAACATCAGTGAATGCAGCTTTGTCAGCACAGGACAGGATATGCAAGCAGCTTGAAATTCTTCTTGAGAAATAGCAGTGAGGCCTTCATATACAGTTGCCACGGTCTCCACCGTCTCTTGGTATGACATTGCAGAGCCTCTTAATTCTGACAGGATGTCTTCAATGAGAGGTAGGGGGTGACTGTCTACTACAACAGCCTTGTTCGGTTCACGGAGATCAACGCACATGCGAATGCCACCAGTTTTCTTCTGGGTCACCACAATTGGAGAGACCCATTCAGATGAATCCACTCTCTCAATGATTCCATTCTTTTCCAGGCATTTGAGTTCATCAGAAACAGCATCACGGACTGACACAGGTAAGCGTCGAAGTTTTTGTTGCATTGGCTTCACATCTGTGCGTACTTTAACTTTGTGCACAAATCCTTTTGCACAGCAAAATTCTGTTGTAGAAGTGTTGTCTTGAGTGCTCCGTTCAGACTGGGTGTCAGGAGATTGCAGAACAGTACACGTGTTTGGAACATCTGAAAGCAGCTGGTCTCCTGAGATTTGTAGTTTAAGAGAAGTCACTAAATCCATCCCTAGTATTGGTGTTCCTGCTTCCACAATGTAGAACTCTGTTTTTGTTTTTGCCTGTTTGTCACGAAGGGTAGCAATTGCAGGTAAACAGCCTATGACATTTAGTTTTTCTTTTGAATATGTCTCCAGTTTTATTTTGGGCACAGTCAAGGCACATTTGGAGAAGCACTGCTGGTAGAGATGCTCAGGCAAAATGGAGACTGCAGAACCTGTCCACAGGTAGGTCTAGAGTACACATCTTCTGTGGCATTGCACTAATGGTAATTTTGCACAGCAGTCTACCTCCACTGGAGTTACAGCTTTGCACACTAAGCACTGTAACTTCGGGTACTGCAAGCTCATTTACTGAACGCGAGGCAGTTTGGCAGACTTTAGCAAAATGTCCTACTTTTCCACATGATCTGCACTTTGAGATTTTAGCAGGGCATGACTGGTCATTTGCTAAATGACTAGTAGAGCCACAACAGAAACAATGTGAAGTATTTGATTTTTGTTTATTGCTGTAGTTGTTTCTCTCTTTATTTTTTCCTTGTCTGCTTTTAAAAGGTTTTTTATTCAAAGCAGCAACGTGTCTTGTTTCCCCTTCAGTGATAACTTTTGCTTCTGTAATGGCAGCTTCAATTTGTCTGGCCAGCATAAG
Organism: Huso huso; assembly: GCA_036884735.1. NCBI lineage: Eukaryota > Metazoa > Chordata > Actinopteri > Acipenseriformes > Acipenseridae > Huso > Huso huso. The sequence continues at coordinate 49,323,561 of CM072663.1, read as the reverse complement.
AGCTTTATCAAGGGTTAAATCAGTTTCCAGTAGCAACCTTTCCCGAATACGAGGAATGCACGTCTTTTCTACAATTTGATCGCGGATCATTTCATAAGTCATTTCCCCAAACACACACGAAATAACGAGTTCCCTTAATGCAGCAACATAATGATCGGTAGACTCACCAACATGTTGAGCTCGTTGTCTGAAACAATAGCGTTCGGCAACCACGTTTACTTTTGGAGTGAAGAACGTGTCCAATGCAAGCACAGTACCGTCATAAGTATCCGCAGAAAGTGGCAATGTATTGTAGATCCTCTGGCCCTCTGTTCCTAGGCAGTGAATTAGCAAGGCTCTCTTCCTTTCAGCAGAAAAGTCACTGCCACCCATAGCAAGCAAGTAATTATCAAACACCCGCTTCCAAGCTTTAAAAGTTATTTTCGGTTCACCCGGGCATTCCAGGAAAGAAGCAGGAGGGTGCAGTGAAAGGAAGGCCATCTTCGTCGCCAATTTGTTTTGTCTTGGTATTTAATAAAAAGAATGAGAGCAGCAATTTATAAACTGAACAGTTTTATTCCTCCATCTTAGTACAACCACAATACACTTCATTTTTTAAATCTCTCTCAGAATCTGACTACCCCCTCTAGTGGTCAACTGTAGAACTCTATAACAGTACTTCCATAACACAACAACACCTGATATACACTGTCAATATCCAAGAGATGTTTTAAAACGCAGTCTTCGCTTTTACTAGAACCGATGCATTGTTTAACCACACAGCAACAAAGTTTGAAGTTACAGTTAAGACGTCTTACGTTGCTGATTTTCAGTTTATCAATTTTCATACTTTTTCCAGACCCTTTAGCAATACGTTTTTTTTTTTTTGTGTATTTTTTTTTTTTGATCAAATGTTTTTTATTGACAAGCAAAACATGACAGATACAATTTTTCCTGAAGGGTGAGGGTGGTGCCAGCGGTTTTTTTGTTTTAGTTCTTCTCTCCTCCCACCCACCCACCCATCAGTGGCTACAACCCCTCCCTACCCTCCCCTCAAAGGACCTCAGAGCCTAAATTAGTCAGTGATAGCTGGAGTCGTGTTCAGAACAAATCTAATAGATTGGCTGCAGATAGCAGCTATTCCAGCTCCTCCAGGCCTCTACAGTCCCCTCCAGCCCAAGCGTGATGAATGTGAGCTGTAGAAAGTTCTAAATATATAATGTCTAGAAAGAGAGGATCCATCGCTGCCAGGGAAGGGAATCGCTGCCGAGGGGGTTGCCAGGGAGAGGAGCCGCGCTGCCGCCTCCAGCGCCAGAGGAGAGCTATCATCTTCTTAGCTGCTGTGAGGCCAGCCAACCAGATCGCTGCCGTTTCTGCTGCAGTGAAAGGTCAAGGGATGAATCATCATTTAGTAAAAGCACCAAAGAGGAACAAGGAATATTCTGTTTTCCAGAATAGTGGACAAGGCAGAGCCTCTGAAACCAGGAGCCCAGAATGAAGCCACATCCAGGACACTCCCAGACCATATGCAGAGGGTGAATGCCCATGGCACCCTGAGAACAGAGCATGCACAGAGGACTAGGGGAATAATTTTCATTTGGAAGCATCTGTGAGGAGTTAAATATATTCTATCACCTGGGCCTGCCTGCTGCTGCTCCTGTCCGCTCGCCTGAAAAATTAAAATGGATAATCTGATGATTAGGGTTCCTGGAAGCAATGTTTATATTGTTCCAAATAGTATCCCAGCAAATTTCTTGATCTAAATCCTGCTTCGCCTGGGGTTAATCCTCCCTATTCCACACTACGAGGGGAACGGATAGCTGCAAGAGGTTTATACCGCTCCCCAAGCCTTTAAGAGGTATACATAAATGGTAGAAACCAGCCGCACTTTTCGGCTTGTGTGGTCTAGTCCTACCCCTGTGTCCAACATGTTATGCAGTATATGTGAAGGCAGCTCTGTCCCCAGGGCACCCCCCCCAGGCTTGCTTCCCCTCTTCCAGGACATTGCTGAGGGAAGTCTAAGATATTAAAAAAAAGAAGAACCTGAGGGCAGGTCAAACTGTAATTGTAAATCCTGGAACGTCGGCCAGAATATAGCCATCATTAAAGATATCTGAGAGAATATGCACACATCCCTTGTTTGTTTGTCGTTTCTCCAATGAGGAAATGAAAATTGTTTTGGGGTCCGTGACGCCACCTGAGAGAAGTGAATAGTTATGAAAGATAGGTGTTTTGTGAGAATGCCATTTAATTTGAAGCTTTGCATGATTTTTTTTTCCACAACGCGCCAAACAGTAATTAAATGTGTAATTATAGGGGCCTAAAAATGTAATCTGAACACTGTCTGAGAGGGATACCTGTGTATATCAGGTCTAAATATGAAGCCTATTTGCCAGGGAGATACCAGATTCTCCTCCAGAGATCGCCATGAAACAGAGGCATCAGGAACAAACCATACTGTTAGAGGCTGCCCAGAATACAAATGCCCAAAAATAAAATTTAAAATTAGGTAATGCTAAACCTCCCTGATGATTAGGTTCCTGGAAGCAATGTTTATATTGTTCAAACAGTATCACATTGCAGAGTAACGTATAGCTGCAAGAGAGAACTTACATGTTATGCAGTATATGTGGAGCGCTGTACCCCTTTCTATATAAATTTGGAAATCATATTAAAGATATCAGATTATCCCAGTAACCTATTGGAAAGAGAGTGGAAGCATAGAGCTGACAAAATTGATGTAAGAAAGGGTATGTTCATTTTTATTATAGAGATATGAAACAGAGGAGAACAAACCATACTGTTTGCAAACAAATGCCCAAAATAAAATTAGGGAGGTGCATCCATCTGTTTAAGTCTGCCTCCATCCGCTTAAAGATTTTGTTAAAGTTATTCGATGTGATGGAATGTAAGGAGGGGTAAATCTCTACACCAAGATATTTAAAGTGCTTAACCACTGGTATGTTCGGAGGCAAGACAATTCTCCCCATCGCAGCATTCAGGGGCATTAAGGCAGACTTAGACCAATTAATTTTATAGCCTGATAATAAACCAAAATCGTTAATAGGTGGGGGAGCGATTGAGAAACATTTTCAACATATAACAACACATCGTCTGCATATAACGAGATGTGATGCCGAGTGGAATTAACAGTGATAGGGGTAGACATAGTGGATTGGCAGACAGCCTGAGCGAGTGGCTCGAGTGAAAGAGTGAATAATAGAGGGGAAAGCGGACAGCCTTGACTGGAGCCTCTCATAATAGCGAATTGGGAAAAGCATTTACTGCCTGTGAGTACCATTGCAGTGGGATTAGCATATAATACTTAGATCATATTAATAAACTCTTTTCCCAAACCCATATAATCCAATATCAAACAGAGGTATTCCCACTCTAAGCGATCGAAAGCCTTTTTGGCATCTAACGAAAGAACAGCACAAGATTCACCAACATCCACAGTGGCATGTATAATATGAAGAAGGCGACGGACATTATCAGATGATAAACGGGTCTTAATAAATCCTGTTTGATCGTGATGGATTAATCTAGTCATATAGGTTTCAAGGCGTCGTGAAAGCACTTTAGCATACAGTTTAGCGTCCGAATATATCAGTGATAGGGGACGGGATCGTTATCTTTTTTTAGTAATAAAGATATGATAGCAGTATTTACATCTCTTCGAAATGAACCTTTTTCAATAGCAGTTTGCATTATATCTAGTAAGAGGGGGCCCAACTGAGAAACCAAAAAGTAAAAAAAAAATTGGGTGGAATACCATCAATGCCAGGTGACTTCCCCTTTCTCATGTCCTGCACCGCATCTTTTAGCTCCGCTAGGGACAATGGCACTCTGAGCACCGCTGAATCATCAGCCGAGAGCCGTGGCAATTGGAGGTTTTGGAGAAATTGCAGACATTTTTCCTTATTATAGCAAATATCAGAGCTGTATAGTTTAGAATAAAAGGAATGGAACGCAGAGTTTATTTGAGAAGGGTCATACAATATATCTCCCTGGGTAGATTTAACTGCTAAAATGTCTGCAAAGTGCTCATTACTGCGTAGCCTTAGAGCGAGTAAATGACTGGGTCTGCTACTATTAAAGTAATAGTTTTGTCTGGCCTTATGGATAAGAAATTCTGCACGCTGTCTGAGTAATTGATTCAGTTATTTTCTTGTAAGATTAAGTTCAACTGCAGTAGTTTCAGAAAAAGTTTTGTTGATCATATTATAAAAGTGCCAATTTAGTTTCCAATTCATTGATTTTATTAAGCCGTGATTTGCTAAGTTTTGAAGCAAATAAAATGGAATTGTCTTTGATAAATCCCTTAACTGAGTCCCATAGAATACGGGGATCATCAACGGAACCACGATTAAAACTAAGGAACTCCTCTAATTTGGAGTGAAACATCGTCCGGAAGGATTCATTTTGTAATAACGTGGTATTAAAACACCAGCGTGGGGCTCTAGTTGGGGTATCAGATAGTACAAATTTAGAGAAATTTGCATGATGATCTGATAATGACATAGGCAGCAGCTCTGCGGTATGTACTTCGGAGAAAAGGGTCCTTGATGTGAATATATAATCGATCCTGGAAAAGATTTGTGTCTTGGTGAAAAAAATGTAAATTCTCTAGCAGAGGAATTAATTACACGCCAGACATCTACCAGCCCTAAATCACTAACTAGCCTCTGTAAAGCAGATGATGCTAAATGCTGAGATCTCCCTTCTTGTAAACCCGATCTATCAAGTGAATGATTCATTACTGCATTCATGTTACCACCAAAAATTAAACAAAAGTCAGACAATTCTAGCAGTAATTTAGTGAGTGAACTAAAAAATCCTCCATCAAACATCATTGGAGCATAAACTGAAACAAAAGCAATTTTTTTCCCTGAGATAATAGTTTTTAAATATGCCACTCTCCCAGCTTCATCCCCCCCGAGTCCAAGATAGTAATCTGAAGGTTACGGTGTAATACAATCAGTGACCCTTAGATTTGTTTTCTGCAGAAGAGAAGGCCGCTACATAGTAACATTTATTCGCTAGCCTGGGAATGTCTTGTTTTTTAAGGTGTGATTCTTGAATCATGGCAACATCTATCTTTTTCCTACGCAAGAGATCGAGACAGGCAGTACATTTCGTGGGAAAATTTAGGCCTTGCACGTTCCGGGATAAAACAGAAATACTAGTCATAGGAATCAAAAACAAGTTTAAGTGTCAAAAACAAACAAGAAAGGTATCGTATGGGAAGTCTGGATATAGAAATGGACAAAATAATATTGAAAGATAGGACAGTATTGACTCTCATGAAGTCCCCTCCCCTCCTCCCCGGTATGTAGCCACACCCGCCCCCCCGAACTAAGACCAGAACAAGTATAATACATCCCCACAAAACCCAGAACATGGGCCCAGATAAGAACAGACCCGGTGCCCCCCTCCCCACATATATTCTCGTGGCACTGATGGTATAAAAGACCCTCCTCCCCTCCCACCTCCCCCCGCCAAATATTACATGTACTGTAGATATATGATAGGAAAAAAAAAAAAAGATTGCCAACTTCACACACCTATTATGATTATAACATATAAACCAGAAGAAAGAAGAAGAAAACACAACGATGAAATAAAGAAAGAACACCCAGATATCGAGCAATTATAATAGAAAATAATAATAATGGAGAGCAAGAATAAACTATAATCTTGAAGAAATTATAATTAGCTTAAGCACAGAGTGCACAAGTTAACAATGAGTTAGAGTAAGAGAGAAAATAAAAATATAGATATGTATATTTAGCTAATATGTTGACATATTAAGCGAAGAAAAAGTAATAAGTAGATAAATAAAGTTATAAAGTAGTTTGTTTACCACTACTGAAGTCCATGGAAAAAATCAACACGATTAAGTAATAGTCCTGCAAAAAACAGTACAGAAAGCAGGATCCCCATGCTGAGAGCAGATGGCGGTCGGCAGAGCAGATTCGGGGCAGGAATTAATCTAGTCCCAGGCGCCGAGCTGAAATCCTCTTCCCAAACTCGTCGCACTCCATCCCGACAACAGGAGATGGATCTTGTGTGGGGGAAACTCCAGGGGTATCCAGGAACTGCTGAGCGTCGGCTGGTGACTGGAACAGACGCAGCTCCGAGTTATGGATGACTTTCAGGGTAGCGGGGTAAAGCAGGAAAGCTTGCAGGCCTTGGGATCGAGCTGCACTAAGGGGCTGAGAGAAGGCGCTGCGCTGTAATATTACCATAGACTGGATAAAATTTAAGATTTCTGTCCAGGATCCGAGGGTGTTCTTTCTGGCTGCTTGTAGTATGGCCTGGCGGTCTGTATATCGTAAGAGATTGAAAATGAGCATACGGGGCCTGTCACTTGCCTTGGATCTGTCATTGTAAATATGAGGTGCTCTCATAATTTCAATATTCCTGTTTGACAGGTTTGGGAGCCACAATGGAATAGATTTTGTTAAAAAATCAATGGCATCTGTACCTTCGGCTCCCTCCTTCAGCCCCACTAACCGAAGGTTATTGCGCCTGCTTCTGTCCTCCATATCGGCCATTTTCAACTCCAGTTGATCGACCCTGGATTTGCTGAGGTTTGCAGCTTTTGTGTTGTCACCTACCAAGGTACTGACGACAGATAATACCTTTTTAAAAGTCTTGAACTCGAGAGAGAAGGCTAAAACCTGCGTTTCTATAGAGGTCAGTTTGGATTCAGTGCTCTGCCCCATTTCTTCAAGTCGAGTAAGGTGATGCTCAAAATAGTGCCGATTCTTTTCCATACAGGCTTCTATAATGGCAGCCGTGTCGAGTCCAGCTTTCTTTTTTCACCCTTACTTGGTGATGCGAGCTGGGCTGAGGACCTTTTCTTCTGATTATCTGGCATTGCACAACGTTTCAGAAGCTGACTGAGTGCAAGTTAGGCAAGATACAGAAATTGAACTCGAATAATAAACAAAATAGGCGAAGGGAAGCGAGGAGTGAAAACTCTAAGCTGCCATCACTACCAACAGGTCATGTGATCTCCCCAATATTGTATATTTCCCATACTTTTTCAAGACCTGGAAAAGGGGTTCTCAAAATTCCATACTTTTTCCAGACTTTCCGAACTGCGTACGAACTCTGATTATATACAGTATGGCGGCGGGCCCTGTGTGTCGATAGATTGGTTAGTGATATTTGTCAGCTGTGTAGCAATACGCAAATGCAAACAAACGTGATACACAAACAAAAAAAGCAAGACAGAGAATAAGGGTGTAACCCAGGGTTTAAATAGTGAGACTGAGTGATATATTGGCGGGACAACACTAGGGAAGGGGCCCCTGTTCCTGCCCCCTGAACCCAAAGGTTACAAAAAGGACCACTCAGAATGACTGCAAACATCATAAAACAGGGAACAGATTTTTTTTTTTATCTTTTTTTAAAGTTGAACTACTTACTCTGTTTTTGCAAACCGGCAGATTATTCTCATAAATCATTCCCTGTTTTTATTATATTTGTGATGTATGCACTTTAAACCCAGTATCATGGTGCTCTGAATGAGCATAATCTTTATAATAGAAACAAACATGATAGAAATTTGGTTTGTCAAAAATTGCAGTCCAAAATGCCCTGGATTGAACATACACAGAAACTGAATTACATATGTATGGGTAATCCCTCAAGGTTACTGTAAAGACTTCATAGTGGGGGAGAAGAGAGACAGCATCATAGTACAGCATTAGCTGGCAGTTTGTGGAGATGCACAAGACAACAAGGTTTATTTTCCAATGTAGCAACAAGCACCTCTTACCAATCTCACCAAAATAATTAAGTGACAACTTTTCTTTGCCAATAAACCTTCCTTTCACCTGATTCAATTTGTATTCTCATGCTTTCTTCTTTGTTCACTCAGCGTAGACTGTGATTTATTGCTTAATTAACCACCATGAGGCTTGCATAATACCTTTTAAGAGTGCAATTACTTGAGCTGGAGGGCCCCAAGGCAAAGTTGAAGCTGGATAGGAGGTTAACACTGAAAGAGTGATTCGGTGCTCCTGGTGGTGTATGTATGTATTTTAAATAGTGTTGTATGTAAAATGTATGTAAATAGCTAAGGAAAAACCTGACGCTCCTGGGAGAGCCTACCTGCTGTGTGTGATTGCCAGCTGTGGGATCCTAATCAGTAGGTGGGTTTGTTCCAGCAAGGCATTAGGTATAAAAAGTTCCAAATCATAGACCAAGTCATAGTTGCTGCAAGGCCATAATAAGTGCCATGATTAAGATCGTCAATGCTACCTGGACCAAGAAATCCTCTGATCACCATGTTTCTTAACCAGGATCAGAGCTTTAAAGAGAAGAAGCTGAAACTGCTGATGACCGGGTGTGTACCCGGGGTCTGGGTTTAATTGTTAATTGTTACACAACAGTCACGTCTACACAGCTGTGTATTTTCATATGACTATAATCAAACTTTAAGTAAATTAAATTTTGGAGATTGCCATTGATTTTATTTATTTTTTTTTTTTTTTTTTTTTTTGCTATATTCCAGTTCACTTCATTGTTCTTCATCCAAACGCGATAACAAAATGGTCAGTATAACATTTAATTCAATTAAATATTAAATACAATATTAAAAATACATATATTATGTTAAACCAGAAGTCAAATTTAATATTATCTCAAGCCGTGCTGGTAGAGAGACAGTAAAGGGAGCGAGGTGTCACATTAAACTTAGTTTCATTTTAGTCCTACTATTTTTCTAACATATTTAGTTGAACAGAATATTAAAATCTAAGTACCTGTGGCAATGTGCCCCGCCCCTGTGTGTATTTTTGTGTTTTATGTTGCATGTGGTGTGTTAATGTTGTATATATAAATATTGGTGCATGGGATATAAATGGGTCTGTGTAGCACGAGTGATTTAAAATATATAGTTGTATTTAGCACAGGGATTGCACAAACACTTCACGTGCATTTAAAGTATTTAATAGTATGTGAGCACGGGGTTGCACAAATTAGTTCACGTGCTGGGATTCAAGTGAATAATTAATTAGTAATTGAATCCCAGCGCAACAGTATATATAGATGCACAAAGCACTCACTCGGGGTTGTGTGTTCAGGGCGAAGGAATGGGAGAGAGTGAGGAGGTATAGTAATAACAATAATAATAATAATAATAATAATAAGATGAAACAACTGCTATGAGTGCTGGAAGCACCAGCACCGTACTTGTTTTGTGTTTAGTGTTCATCCCTGTTTGTTAGTGTCTGTTCGTTTTGTTTGTCTATTTATTTTGGCCGCAAGTGCCGTGTTCTGTTTTGTTCAACCTTTTATTTTCTGTGTGTTATTAAACTCACTGAGCGCCACAGCGTCTCAGTTTCACCTGCAAGTACTGCCTGTCTGTGTGTTCCTTTCTGGCCTGACGTCACCCCTAGAGCTAGCCTGTTCACAGTACCCCATAGTGTGTTTCATACTTTTAACGTGATCTGCTTTTTCTTGCGCTAAGGCAGTTAGTATTGTATGCTGCTTGTTGCTATGTGAAGTATGCAGCACAATGTCATGTTAAGAAACAATACTGGTAGGGGGCTCCCGAGTGGCGCATCCAGTAAAGGCACTCCACATGGAGTGCAGGGTGTGCCCTATAGCCTGGATGTTGCCGGTTCAAGTCCAGGCTATTCCACAGTCGACCGTGGACGGGAGCTCCCAGGGGGAGGCACCCAATTGGCCGAGTGTCGCCCCGGGGGGGAGGGTTTAGGTCGACCAGGGTGTCCTCGGCTCACCGCGCACCAGCGACCCCTGTAGTCTGGCCGGGCGCCTGCGGGCTTGCCTGTAAGCTGCCTGAGAGTTGCGTTGTCCTCTGACGCTGTAGCTCTTGGGTGGCTGCATGGTGAGTCTGCAGTGAGAAAAAAAGCAGTCAGCTGATGGCACACGCTTCAGATGACAATGTGTGTTTGTCTTCGCCGCTCCCGTGTCAGTGCAGGGGTGGTAGCAGTGAGCTGAGCCTAAAAATAAGTAATGCAACAAAATCATTACAAGAATGACAAAGTGTGTGGAATGCATCAGAGCGCATTTTGCGCCGGTGCGTGACTATATTAGAGAATTACGGTAATTAAAGCTATACCAATGGTGCTGGTTCTTAACAGCTATACATTTTAGTTTTAATCTAAAAAAAAAATAAAAAAAAATACAGTGTAATATTGGTCTGTAGCATGCTTTTCCTGTGCATTATATGCAATTACAGTACTTTGTGATTTAACTTGTGATTTTTACTATGTTGCAATGTGTTTTGTGCACTATTCCATTTACCAGGAGCATTATTTATCCCCGGACCAAAATACAGACACTGTCATCATGACGAATAAGACTTTAATTAAAAGAACCTGGCATCATCCTGGAAATGTAAATAAGAAAAGGTAGGCCTACGATTTGACACAGAAAACATTAAGAGGGATTTATTGTTCTGCATTTTGTGGGCAAGAAGGTGGTACTGGTACAATAATTATTGTGCTATCCTCTCTCACTGACCTGGGAATCTCTGGCACTGCTCTGGCCTGGTTCTCCTACCTCTCCAACCGCACTTACCAGGTAACCTGGCATGGAGCAACCTCCACACCTCACCCTCTCTCAACAGGAGTCCCCCAAGGGTCAGTCTTGGGTCCTCTCCTGTTCTCTTTCTACACCTGCTCCCTGGGCCCCCTCATCGCATCCTATGGTTTCTCATACCATTTCTATGCTGATGATGCTCAGATTTTCCTCTCCTTCCCCAGCTCTGACTCCACCATCCCCTCGCGTATCTCTACCTGTCTGTCTGCTATCTCCTCCTGGATGCACTCGCATCACCTCAAACTCAACCTCTCTAAATCTGACCTCCTTTTTTCTTTCCCTCCTCCTCCTCCTCCCCCTCCTCTGATCTCTCTATCTCCATTCCTCTGGAATCTACCACACTCTCTCCCTCCTCCTCAGCTAAGAACCTTGGAGTCAGCCTGGACCCCTGCCTCTCTTATTCCTAGCACATCTCCTCTGGCACGCACTTGCCAATTCTTCCTGAGCAACATACGAAGAATCCGACCCTTCCTCACCAACTACGCAACCCAGCTCCTGGTCCAGGCCCTGGTACTCTCCCGCTTATACTACTGCAACTCCCTCCTGGCTGGCCTCCCTGCGTCCGCCACCTGTCCGCTCCAGCTCATCCAGAACTCCGCTGCTCGCCTGGTGTTTTCTCTGCCTCGCTTCTCCCACGCAAATCCAGTGCTCTGCTTACTCCACTGGCTCCCGATCACCGTTTGCATCCAGTTCAAGACTCTTGTACTCGCCTACAGATGCCTTGACCAGACTGCAACTAGCTACCTCCAGACCCTCATCTCTCCCCTGCCTCCAGAGCCCGCTCCTTTTCCACCCTCGCCCCGCAGTGGTGGAATGACCTTCCTACAGATGTCAAGACTGCCCAGTCCCTGACCACCTTCTGGCGCCTCCTCAAGACTCACCTCTTCAGACAGCACCTGTAGAACTCCTCTTTTCCCTCTAGACACTTTATCACTCTTCCTTAATGCGCTTTACTTGCTCTTATCTGCTCCCTATTTTACTGCATTTAATCCTGTACTTTAGAGTACTGTAATCTGTCACAAGTGTTATTTAATCTGTAGTATTTTATATTTAATTATATCCTGATGTTACTATCAATGACACTGTTATCTGCTCCGTTATTGAATCGGATTTTGTCATATACTTGTACTTGCTAGAACCGAAGTCATTGTATTTTATCTTGCTCTTAATTGTATTAATACTTGTACTGTGATTCTTGAAATGTATTTTTGTTTATGACTGTAAGTCGCCCTGGATAAGAGCGTCTGCTAAGAAATAAATAATAAAAATAAATAAAGTAAATATACCAATCACATTGCAAAATGGTGTTTGACTCATGAGGAGATTTTCGTGCACTTCCCAAGGGAGAAAGTATAATCAGGAATTCTGGGCCTCAAAGTGTCTATCAACACAGAAAATGTGTGAATTACATCTGTTCTCTCTCGTGCCTTATTTTTGGTGTCTGTCATACAAGCTGTTGTTTACAAAGACATAAGCACTAATATTACAATAATAAAGTGTGCACCTTGTAGATACTTTTTTGTGAATGGATGAGAAGCATGACCTGCACCCAATCAGTGAACTAAAATGCTTGTAAAGATTTGTGTTCGTAAAGATTACATTTTTTTGAATCCCAGAACTATAGAGTAGGGATATATGTATACATTCAAATATCAGAAGTGAAATATCAGAGGAGTGTTTTGAAAGAAGTGGTGGGGATGGCTGCAATCCTGAAAAAGCTAATGCTTTGAAGGAAAATCATTGCAAACAAGATTTTCAATTATTTAAAAATAAATACACACACACATTATATTTAAGCGATCAAGCCCGTCAATGCAGGCTCTACCATGTGGTAGATGACCGTGACTAGAGTTACGTGTCCCGAGGGCGCTAACAAATGTTAAGGTCATCTACCACACGGTAGAGCCCGCATCGAGAGAGCTCTATCACTATTAGAAAACGATTTCTTTTTTTATTTTCTCTTTAAAAACTTTATTTACCTTGAACTTTTGATATTTCTCTGGGTAACCTTCCGCTGAGGAATAGTCCCTAACATAATTAGAATAGAAAAACGACATACGCGTAGAGAAAACATTATTATTATTAAAATTATTATTATTTGGCTAACATATTTATTTATTGGGGTCTTACTCGTTCTTATTGTAATTTATCTGGACATGTACAATTGTTGAACAGTCTGTGTAGTATTGAGTTGGACTCGATACTTGTTGTTGGAGGCGGGGTGTCATTCAAGCTGGCATCTGCTGGATCCAAACAACACCCTGCCTCAAAACCAGCCTGTCAAACTGCCAACCCTGCTTCAGTTCTTTCCGCACCAACCAATCCACTCCCTGCCAGCTTGAATGACACCCCGCCTCCAACAACAAGTATCGAGTCCAACTCAATACTACACAGACTGTTCAACAATTGTACATGTCCAGATAAATTACAATAAGAACGAGTAAGACCCCAATAAATAATATAAATATATATATATATATATATATATAATTTTTTAGCTCAAAGAGCCAGCTGCCCAACGTTTCGATATGTTGTACATATCTTTCTCAAGGGAGCCTGTGTTTGAATCAAAACATTGGAGGTATTTATAGGTTTTTGACGGCATGACAACTACTTGTTATTGTTTATATTCAAATCCACGATTTATTCTTACATGATGTAATGGTGTTCTATATATTGTGACATATTTTTTTCTTCTATCTTTAAATCTGTATTAATTCTAATTAACACTGGTTTATATAAACTTATATTTATATTATCATGCAATGCTGGCTCTAAGGATCAGCCTTAATTTGGCCTCCCCAGTGCATCAGCATGCACAACTTTTGAATTAATTTTGTTTATTTATATATTTATTTATTTAAATGTTATATATTTATTGGAGTTAATTAGTTCATTCTTTTCTGTTGAGTCCTGCTGGCATAATCGTGTTGCAGTCTACTTATCTATGTACCTTCTTTTATTCTTCTATGTCGCATTGTCTAATTTTAGCTGTTCTAATACTACAAACTTTACATCATTTATGTCATGTCCTTGACTGGTGAAGTGCTGTTCATTAATTTTTTTATTTCTAATTAATGAAAGGTGGTTCTGAATTATTTTATATAAAGTTGCTCCAGTCTCTTTATTTCATCACATTTTTCACAGGATATTCCATAAACAACATTGCTATTTTTACAGTTGGTATTAGTTTTTAGTGGATATGTGTTGTTCTTATATTTAATTATATTCATACTTTGTCCATGTGTTTACACACTTTACATGTACTATTGCAAGTATTTGTTCTGTCAATTATTCTTTTATGTTTACTGTGAACTATAATATCACCTAAATTAGCTTCTCTTTTGAATGCTACAACTGGGGCCTTAAGAAATAAACATTTTCAATTTTTCTGAATTACCAGTATGTAGACTATCTTAACTATTTTAGACATATTAGGCAAACGTTTAGAGTAAGTAATTACTAATGGGACTCTTGACCGTTTTATCTCTATTTTTATAATCTAGTAGATCATCTCTTTTTAGTTTATCCACTTTTCTTAACTCCGTCTCTATAATTCTTTCTCTGTATCCTCTTTTTTTAAGATTTGTTTTTAATAGGTTTACTATGGTACCTAAAAATGTATTTTCTTGTCCATCGAAAGTCCACCTTAATATTACTGTGTATTTCATTTGCCATTTTATGAAACTGGAGAAGAGATTATACTCCATGTGTCCAAACCCCAAAAATATCGTCTACAAACCAAATGTATTCTAAAGGTTCTCTTTCCGATTTTCTAAGTAATTGTTCTTCCCATTTCCCCATGTGTGTACTGGCAAAATGCATTCCTAATTTAGATCCTATTGCTGTACCATCGTTTTGTTTATAATTCTTATCAAGAAATGTAAAATAAATGTTTTCTAAAACATTGATCATGTTCAGCACTTCTGCTGTTAGTATTGATTTATCTAGTCTATTATCTAGTGCTTTTTGACAAGCTTCTAAAGTTTCTTTACAAGGGACACTTGGGTACAAGGATTTTACATCCATGCAAAATAAAATTGTATTCTCTGGAAGGTTGTGCTTTAGTGATTCAAGTTCTTTTTAAAAATTGTGTTGTATCCTTAACATAGCTTGGTAATATTCAATGTGTGACCTAAGTTTTTCTGCTATTTCAGCTATTATGTGTGTTGGATTATCAATTGTACTGACTATCATTCGCATAGGGTGATTTTCTTTGCATTTTAGGATTTCCTCTTGCTAGGCCTGTTCTTGCATTATGTGGCTGCATGTATTTTTTTTATTCTTTTTGATATAATTCCTTTATTGTATAGTCTCTCTGCAATTTTCTTAACCTCTTTTACCGATTTATTGATCTTATTGCTTTTAACTTCTTCGTATGTATCCGTATTATTTAATTCACATTCTACAGATTTCATATAGTCACCTGTGTTCATTATCCCTATTCCCGAACCTTTATCTGCTGGTCTTATACTTATATCATCATCATTTAACAACTCAGTCATAGCTTGTTCTTCAATATTAGTTAAATTAAGTTTACATTTTTTCTTTAAACCTATTATTATTTCTTGTTTAACTACTTCAATATACATATCTAACCATTTATCTCTTCCATCCAGAGGAGTCTATGTGCTTGTACTATTAACTTTAATCCCATGCTCATAATTACCCTCTGAATCTGAGATATTTTCATTGAAAAAATATTCTGCTAATCTCATGTGTCTCTCCCACTCCTTTAATTCAGTGGCAAGTTTATCTTTATCAATGTATTTTTAGTCAGTATAAACTTAAGTCCTTTACTCAATACTGCTTTTTTTTAAACCCAAATCCATATCAATGTCCTGAAATTGCAGAGTGATTTATGTGTTTATTGCTCCTGGTGTTTGCTAATAGAGACTCCTGTAGGGCTTTCGGTTCAGTGGGTCAGTCTGCAGCCATGCACAATGCGAAGCCTGGGCTAGATGATGATTAGTTATCTATGGAAAGCTAATGAGCACAGTGTGTTTTCAGCACCATGCTTTCCGTCAGTCTTCATTAACTAAGGAATGTCAAGTATATACCTTTTCATGAGCCTCACAGATAAAACTAAATGTAAAGGTCAGTGTTCCTTGAGAGAAAATTTAAATAGAGGTTAGCATTACTCTGTTATACTGTTTAAGTGAAGACTCGGCTTTCATTTTTTTTTTTTTTTATATAACTGTCTCTTTACAAGTGGGAATTAATTAACTTTAATGATGCCAGTGTCGGTGGAGGAGTGCCTGCTGGCAATGGGAGAGGTTGTGCGCTTTGAAAACATCCAAGTCAGCATCTGGCATGAACAAAGCCCTTGTAATCTTTTTGAAAGAGATGCCACTTGCCAATACATTTGTAGAGGAAGGGTTTTCAATAAAAGGTGAATTTGTTTAGGTGTACCCCCGTGACAAAAGTAATAATATCAAATGTTCCTCCTTTTTTGAAAAATTAACACTGGCGAAAGAAATGGCCCGATAGGGGAAACTAGTGTCTCTCATTAAAAGCATTCTTCTGGGTTGTAAGCATGACAGTATTAAGCACGTCCTGTCTTTTCTGGGACAGGCGATCTTGCTGGGTCACAACCCAGGACTAGTGATTGATGTCGCCTGCAGCTGCACTGTGAAGAACCATTTAAAATTGTAGCAAAAAAGAAAAAAATGAAGAAAAAAACAAAGATGCTGCAGAACTGTCTGATGGTGGAAAGGAGACGGAGCAAAGCGCCACTCTGGTATTGTAGGGGAGCCTCCTATTTCCAACTGGGGTGGCTGTCCCTCCCTGCGAGGGAGAGAGAACCAGAGCTGACTCAGGCTCCAGAGCGGGGTCTGAACCCAGCGCTGTGCAGGACTCCCCTCTATGTGAATCCCAACTGCCGGAGCCTGTGGCTGTAGTGAGAGGAGAGGAGGAAGTGGCAGGGATGGGTGCTCTGGACTCAAAAGTCGCGGAAGAGCTGATACCCAGGGTGTCGTGTTGTGTACTACTCATTTAACAAACCAAGTGGTGTAAGAAGTTGCTTGTATCGTTCATGACGTTTTTCAAATCAAGTAAGCTTATTTGTGTATAAAAAACGACAATAGAGTTGCAGCCAGTGTCATCTTAAAGACACTCAAGCTGAAATCGTAAAGTAATTTAAAGTAGGCTACAAACGTAGCAGTGGACTGTCTATCTTTAGTGCGCACACAAAGAATTTGCAGACTTGATGCAGCTGTGTTGAGAATTTAAAAAGAAAGCATTTTATGAGATTTTTACCGGCGCTATGACTCTGCACGCCCAGAGGTTCCGGGGCTTAGCCCCGGCACAAATTAAGTTGTGCAGCGCGAAACAGTGTTGTGAATTTTTTTTTTTAAACTCCTTGTTTGTATTTGTTTTTCACATGTTGATGAATGCAAATACAAACCGAATTATTTCATTTCATATTATTAAAGTTAGATTAATTACTATTACTAATAATAACTTTAAAATGTTACAGATAGTATTGAAAAATGTCAGTAAATACTTCAGAAAAATAGATTTAAAGTAGGCCTATTAAAAACAAAATCTAAATGTAACATATTTAAAGATATTTATTTACAACTTGTTTTTATACATGCAATGTTAATATACGGTATTTTTTTAAAATGACCATATTGAATGTGATTTTCAGATACTTTGCACATTTCCAATATATGTATCTTCATTTCCTTTTTTTTTCTGTTAAGGACTGGTTTATAAAGGAACCACAAAATAACATGCGCAATTACTGATCACTTTATTCATTAGAAAAAAATATATGGAATACAAACAGCAGTAGATCTTGCAGTTAACACACAGTAAGGTTTTTTTTTTGTCTCATTAAACAATTTAAAGGAGAAATACTTTATTCCATGTGGGACTGCGCATCGATTCCAGAAGACAAGTTGCCGAATTCAACAAATCGGTGCCAGTCGTTGCAGGTCTGTGACCAAGAACTGTGTCCATTAAATCATAATATTTACTTTTTTTGTGGTCTGACCCGCTTTCTTGTTATCTTTTTGTAATCCTGTTTTATTTTTTAAATTTTTTCACAACACTGTTTCGCGCTGTGGTTTAGACCCGTATTTGTCAATTCCTGTGAAATCTTTTGGTAGACTTTATTGTTTCGGATAGTACGAGTTAACCCCGCCCCCAGCCTTGCTCAGCACTGAGCCAGTACCAGATATCTTGCAAGGCCAGAGTTTCATGGTTCCGGCTCAGCTCGGCTCGACAAAATGACAAGTGTGAAACTAGCCATACCACGAGGGCCCGGCTCGGCCTGGCTTAGGTGTGCAAGTGTGAAAAGGCTATAATACACGACAGTACACCTAGTCCCACTCTCACTCAGAATGCATGTGTATAGAGTGAGGCTAGACCGTTTTCACACTTTACAGACTCACCTTAATAAATTCAGAAAAGCCAGCATCACCACTAACAGTCTCTCTGACCATCACTGCCTACTAGTCACAATATTGCTTCCCTCAGAGCCACACAGCACCTCTTATTGGCACATTTCAATATGAAATGATTACAAGACACATCATGTAATGAACAATTCCATCAGTTCTGGGATATTTAAAAAAAAGAGAAAAAAACATTATAACAATGTGAGGCAGTGGTAGGACATTGACAAAATACAAATTAAAATATTTTGCCAGCAGTACACACTTAATACAACCAAGTCACTGAACGCAGTCGTGAGAGAGCTGGAGACAAAAATGCTCCACCTAAAGAACAGCCTGGACACTGATCACAGAGAGAACACTGACCCTGCAGATTCTGAAAGAGCAGAAACACATGCTTGGAAGCCTGCTGGAGGAGAGGGTGAGGGAGGGGCGGTGCTTGCGCCCTCTCGTTTTGCGGAGCTGAGGGACATGGACGCCCTCACCAGTGTGTTCTTCAGCCTGGAGAAGAGGAGAGCAGACAGCCGGCAGCTGCACTGCGTCCGGACACCCTGTGGAAGAGAGTTATCCCGCCGGGAGGAGATCAGCAGGGAGGCGGTACAGTTCTACAGCCAGCTATATAAGAACGAGCTGTGTGACCAACAGGACACTGACCAGTTTCTCCAGGGTCTGCCCAGGAGGAACAGCACCACCTGGATGAGCCGCTGACCTACAAGGAGCTCCAGCTTCTGAGAGAGAGCCTCAGACATAAAAAACTGCCCCTCAGCTGCCGTAGGGCAGTGATCACATTGCTGCTCAAGAAGGGAGACCTGTGACTGCTTAAGAACTGGAGACCTGTATCGCTTTTATGTTCTGATTTCAAAATGTTTGGCAAACAGACTTAAAATGAGAATCGGAACTGACTAAACCTACTGTATACCAGGACACTCCATATTTGATACCTTGTTTTTAATTTGTTGCTTTTTATCTGTAACACATATTTGTGATCTTAATGTAGGGCTGGTCTCCCTGGACCAAGAAAAGGCATTTGATAGGATTGACCGCACATACCTCTTTAAAACCCCGTAGGCCTTTGGGTTTTATTTTTATTTCTTGTATTCAACTTTTATATTCAAATGTTTTTAATGTTTTAAAGATTAACAATGGGCTGAGTAAGCCCTTCCCAGTGTACAGAGGTATTAGACAGGCCTGCTCCATCTGGCATGCTCTACTCACTGGTCATAGAGCCCCTGCTGTACCCGCTGAGGGCCAGGCTGGCTGGCTGGGCAGTGCCCTCCTCACCCTCTCCTGTCACAGTGAAGGTGTCTGACGATGTAAACGTGTTTGTGTGCAGTGATGGTGATACCCAGGTGCTACAGCAGAGTCTGAACACGTTTCAGAGAGTGTCTTCTGCACACATCAACTGGGCAAAGTGCGGCACCTTGTTGTCAGGCATTTGGCATGAGGGCACCCCCCTGTCCATCCCGAGGCACTGAGATGGGACAGGACAGGTATTAAAGTGCTGGGGATGTTCTTTGGAATTGAAAACTTACATGCAGAAGAAATGGGAGGGCCTGGTGGACAGGGTGAGGAGGCGGCTACAGAGGTGGCGGGGACTGCTGGCTCAGCTATTCTTCAAGGGCAGAGTCCCTGGTAGCCTCCATGCTCCACCTGTTTTTAATTGAAAGTACCAGGTTGGGCAGGGCAGGTCTCCCACCATTTTACCTGTGTTTTAAACGCCTGGCGAGCAGAGGGTAGAAAGAGACGAGGGGTTTCTGACAGGCCAGTCCCTGTTGGAGGAGCCTCTATTCTTCAATCCACTGTTCTATGTGCAGCTTTTTCAGTCAATGGCACTCTGTGCCAGTTTTGTGAAGACAGGAGTGATCAGGATGGGCCATCTGATGGACCTTGAGCTCTCCCGCTGGCTGACCACTGCCAAGCTGGCTGGGCAGCTGGGTTGGCATTCAGAAAGTCTGGCAGAGAGGAAGCTGAGCTGACAATCTCTCTCTCCCTGAGGCTCAATGAGGCCTTGAGGGAGGAGCTGTCCAGGGGCACAGGGCAGAGGTAGGACCCCATCTTCCGGGGGCTTCTAGTGTCTCCAGCAGTAGGTGAGGAAGGAGAGGAGGATGTAGGACATGGATAAACAATGCTGCAAATTAATAGTTAAAGAGACCACCTTTCACACAGCAGAGAGCAATAAACTGTATCAGCTGTGTGTGAAAGCAGCAGTTCAGTCAGCTGCGGAGCTGGTAGACTCCAGGTGGAGGGCTTGCATGTCGGTAGAGGAGGGGCAGAGGCCAGTGTGGAAAGTGCTATACAAGTTACCCCTCTCCAAGAGAGCAGGGGACCTGCAGTGGAGGATCCTGCACTGCATTGTGTCCACAGGCAGGTTTCTCCACAGAGTGGACCTCAGCATTATTTATTTTTGGGGTCCTTTACAGTTCTAAAATGAATTTAATTAATTTTATAATGGTTTTGGAAAAACTGGTCAATATCATGGTGCAGTTCAGGGTGCTAGTAATCAGCCGGATTCTGAGTATTTTAAAATGGTCAGTAACCTGGAAGGTTTCCGGAAGAGGTGGTGTGTGAGAGATGCCTTGTGTGCTGTGAGTCAGGAGGGAAATCTTGTTTTTATATAGTTTTATTTTTTAACTAGTTTGCTTATTTTCTTGATATTTTATGATCATTTTATTTGTTTAACATCTGCTTTTAAGGAAAACATGAGTCCCATTTTTTTAGGATTTTAATGCTGATGTGCTGGGGAGGTTTCGGCTGATCCCCAGAGCCAGCAAGAATCTTAATTTTGTTGTGTTTTTACCTTGTTACTGATTTTTTTTTTTTTTTTTTTTATCGAATGGATTTTAATTTGAAATGTTTATTAAAGGATTTTCAAAGTCAAAGTCTCTCTTTCTCTCTCTCTCTCTCTCAGGATTGTGGGAAGGGTGTGTGAGTTGTTGTCAGTTGGTGTTCACTGTATTATTTTGAGCTTTTTTGTTATTTTTTCTACATTAATCATTTAGTTATGTATTTATTTATTTCTTTTCTATTGACAGATTGGTGAATTTGCAGAACCCGCTTGCAGGGGTTTAACCTGGAGACACGGCTTCAGGTGTGTTCCTGGCAGATCTGTCTGTGGAAGAGGTGCTGTTAGTGGTGGGGGAAATGGATGGCTTTGATAACTTTAAATCTGCTTCTAGGATGAATAAGGCCCTTGCTTTTTTTTGAGCCAAGAGCGATTGGTAAATCACATAGTAGAGGAGGTTTTTCAGTTCGTAATTCCCTGATTACAGCGATGCCTTTGTCGACGCCCCTCAATAAAGTTGTTATTTCTTGTCCCTCCTTAGATAATGCACTGTTGGAAAGAAAATTGTCTCGCTATGGAAAGATCATGTCCTCTATTAAGATGATTCTGCTGGGCTGTAAAACAGCTGAAATCCAACATGTAATGTCTTTCAGGCTGCAAGTGTTTGTGTTGCTATACAACCCCAATACTGTGCTAAATGTTGCATGGAAATGTAGTGTTGATGGCAGAGATTATGTTGTGCTAGCCACTACAGACACCATTAACTGTCGTGAAATATTTATAGGATAAACTTCAGGGATGACTCTCCAATCAAAATGCATTTCACTAAAGCCCCAGGCCAATAGAGATACCTTTTATTATGAGGTCCTGCATTTCAGTAGCTTAGGTTTCGGTTTCGTATATCGTATATACTCATTAATTGTATCCTTGATCAAGCGATGTTAGCCATTTTTAAATCCCGAAAAAACAAGATTTTAGCCTCTGGTTTTACCGATGCCTGGAGTGTTTTTAGAGTCCTGCTTGTTAGCAGGATTCATGTTGAGTTGTTTTATTACCGTTTGGTAAAGAAAAAAAAATGAGACAGAGGTGGTGTAAGCGCGATGGGCTGTGTGATGTGAGTGAGGAGGGGCCGCTCATTTATTGTTTTTCTAAACAAATATTTATATTGTAACTTTTGCTGATTTTTGACAGTTTTTTGTTGTTGTTTTGCTGTGATGGTTTTCTTTTATGGCTATCTTGTTTTATGTAATCATTTTTTATTGGCTCAATAAAGGGATTTTAAAACTCAACTCTCTCTCTTCTCAAAAGGGAAGGACATTCTTTGGAAAAAAACTTTGTTAATGCATCAGTTAGGGTTGATATTAAAACAGTTTGCATCCGGTGTGCATTGGCCCTTAAGTGTTTATTGGTCCTTAAGTGTTATTACTGTGACAGAAATACAATGATTCTTGGTTGTAAATCTCCCTCCCGACTGTAAGGGTGCTAAGCAGCGAGAACAGAGTTCCCTGGACGGGCTGGCCTGACAGTTCTTTCTCAGGGTTCAAGGGAAGTCGGCCAGCTAGGAAGGGGGCGAGACTCCTTTGCAATAACGCATTGACCCGGAAGGGAAACAACGTGGCAGCCGCAGATTGGAGAGGAGGTTGCACTCGTTTACCAAGGGGTCATGTGTGACGGCATAAAAGGGGATGGAGAATCGTAATCTGTTCCTTCGCTTTTGCTTTTGTGTTTAGAAACTGAGAAGGACTGTGAGAGACCCCGTAACCAGTGAAACAGTATCATGAGTGTTTTTGTTTGTTTGTCTGTGTGTAATTGTCTTGTTTTGTAAATCACTAGACAGCTAACACGATTCCGGAGCTGTTGCCGAGGGTCAGCACTAAGCCGGAACAGCACTGCACTACTGTCACCAATATAAACTGTATCACCCACCATGAGCACTACTGCACGCACCCAGGACTGGTGACCGTGTATGTATTATTGTGGGACGGATACGTGTTGTTTATTATTTATTGTTTGGGTCTGCAAGCCTGTTATTGTCTACTGGTCACCAGACCTGGATACAAAATAAAAATCACTTTTCAAACCAGATTATAAGGCTCTGTTTGTTTCATTACCGCACTGCATCACTCCTGCACCTGTTTCCACTCAGCCACTTTGCCACAATTACTCACACCATTCACATGAATTGAATATGTGTGTTAATTGTTGTGCATTTCAATGAACGATCAACCAAATTCAATCATAATATATGTTCCAAAAATACCAAAATCAAAAAGTATAATGACTTCTAAAGAAAATGCCAGGAGTAGATTTTTTTTTTCTTGATAGCCACTGGCTACAAGTCATTTATTATACTGCACATGGTGCTTGTCCTTTCTCTTCTCGTAGAACACTGATAGCTTAGCATTTAGCAGAAAAATCCATACCATTAAGCAAAGAGCTGGGGCCTGTTTCATAAAAGCGATTTGCAAAGAATCGCTGGTCGCAGACTCCTCGCGGGTTGCAATTTATTTATGTTTCATAAAACTTTCACAGGGCTGTGACGTCGCAGATTTTCACTAGAAACCAATTTCCATCACAGATCCTGTTTTATGACATACCATGGCGCTCATACTACTAGCTCGCTGTGGAACTGTACACTTCATTGAACGGTTTTCTCAGGTAAAACAATCTGATGACAATATGGTTTAAATAATTACAAAACAAAATCATGTATATAATGATGTGTGACCCAAAGTTATGTGAGTGAAAAATAACAGTAACTGAGGCAAGGTCAAGTTGTAAAAACAAACACAGTTTATTTATTAAATACAATCAAAAGTCCCAATTTATTCAGTATGATAATAGCATTATTGGGAAGATTGCATTGCTTTAAACTGGCGGCAATGCCGTGCAGCAATTATTACATGAATAATAATAATAATAATAATAATAATAATAATAATAATAATACAAACAAAATTAAATGTGATACAAATAAATAAAATGGACCAAACTCAAGTGACAAAAATAGTGACAACCTCCTTCTCACTAGATCAAATCTAAAAGAAACCCGCCAGATCCCCAAATAACAAAGCTTTGCTGCAGCAGCCACCTGCGTGTTATTACCTGCCCCACACGTTTAAATAGTGAGGCTAAACGCAGCTTGATTATCAGGCACGCCCCTAAAGACTAATAAAAGTGTCAAGGTAGCGAGTGTGCTTAGCTGGCTATATACGTTTCGTCCAAAAGACCATTTTCAATAAATTTTCAGAAAAGTAAACACAGATCAGTACACTTTTTCTTTAAATACGTTTGCTACACAGCGTTGATTTTTTTTTTCTACACAGCTGAAGGGCTTTCCTTATGTATATATAGAACTTCAAAGTACAGCCTGTCACTTTTCACAGCTCCAAATCTCTAGTCAACAGTGAGGTATTTTGGTTTTCCTCAATCAACTTGAAAGCTTTTTCGTCTCCCTTCTTTTAATTTAGCTCTGTTCGCTAGATCTATCAATTTCTTTCTTATTTCGGCTACTGTTCTTTGCTCCTCCCCAACAGTGTTTACTGCAGCAGTGATCATTTGCAACTTTTTTTTTCTTCATCACTAAAACTTGCCAAATAGAACGGATTTGTGTCGACCAGCCCCATTTCAATAATTGTATCAATAATTGCAATGCCCTTTCTACCTTTTGTAATGGGTACACTTCCATTTCAGTGGTTAAATTACTAAAATCGAACCTTCCAAGTTGTTTTTCCCTTACAATCGCAGTATTATAATTATACACAACTCCAATAGGCCTTGCCTTAACCACTAATCTATATTAGTTATCAGGTGTAGCGTACGGGAACGTCATATAAAAAAACAATATGCCCTGTTGGCTCTTTACCATTTTCCCTGGGCCATATCATCACTGCTCCTAATATTTCGGTCTCCTCTGAGTTATGGAGCTGTAGCCTCCATCTCAATTCACTTTGTGCCTTCCGGGTGACAGTACCTAATCATATGTCCATGATTTCCTCTTTCATTATTCCCAGAAGGTCATTAGCATAATGCCTGCAACTCTGTTCTCTACTTTGATTATATAGTGCTTGCTCAATCCCTTCAATTAGTTCTGATATAGCCACTCCTTGCAACTTTATGCTTTGGCTGGCATACATCTGTTCCTTTCCTATCCCTTCTATTCCTTTCCCTGCTCCATACCATTTTCACCTGAGCTTTTGATCTGATACACGTCCCAGCTGTTTGTAACTGAGTTACCTGCACCAATCCATCCTGCAATATCATCTATTAACCCTCTTTTTCGCCTCTTTTTCTCTTTCGTTTGCTCAGCTGTCCACTCTCTATAATCTTGAATGATATGACTGACCTGTCGTTTTAACCATATCCTTATCTGTCTATACTTTTGACAGTGCTGATCAAACATATAATAATGTTAGTAAAATTATACATGACGTGGGTTAGTACCAAATTAATATAATTTAAAACAATTTTATGTTCTGGTCCAAAAATGATACCCTCTCTGGGCATGAGGTACAGTTGAAGACATTTTTTTGGTTGTTCTAATTTGCATGAAGTTAAAGTTATGTTCTGAATAGATTTATATGTGCAATTGACTCCAGAGCGTGAGGTTACTCACCCGTGTGTCTGTTCCATTGTCCAACTTTTCATATGTACCTGCATGTTGTTCTCACCATACAAATTTAGGTGCATCATTGTTAGACCAGATCTCTATCCGTTGCCATCCACATAATTCTTTCAGCCACTTATCTTCTGGCACACCTTTGTTATTTTAAACTTGTATATGTCCTGCCAATGTCCCCCCTTTAAAAAAATGCAAGCATCTGTGACAAAGAGAGAAAGAGTCTAAGCTGTAAATCTCCCTCCCAACCAGAAAGGGCGCTGTGTAAGGTGGACGGTATGCTTCCCCGTAGACTCGATGGTGAGTGGAAACTGGAAGTCGGACATCTTGGTGGAAGTGTGTAGCGGCATGTACACAAAACAAATCCCTTGCAATCAGCTACGGGGCAGACAGCGATTGGAGAAAGGCTGGTGCCGGCCTGATTGCAGGGAGGAGTTGGGTAGTACAAAGGGGACGCTGCTACGCGAGTACTACCCCTTATGCTGATATTGTGCAAATGGCCGGTGCCTGTATTTTGTATTTGTTTAATTGTTTTGCAGAGGAGTAAGACGCCGATCGGGAGCTGCAGCCACGGAGCCAGCTCACAGATACGAATCGCCGCTTCACTGCACAGCACCACAGCACAGAACATGGACACTCGCACCACCTTCAACAGCAACACAGAGCAGTTTCATGCACGGAGGAATTGTGGTTATTGGAGTGTTTGTTTTTGCTTGGGACTGCAACCTGCTGTATTTTTTATTCCCCTATACCATTGCTGGTATAGGGGAAACCTGTTTTGTTTTTGTAAATATTTATTTTAAAAACACAGACATTTTTGGTAGTAAAACTGTTGTTTGTTGTGTGCATCATTCACTACCCACCACTCACCACCCTGTCACAGCATCACTTTTCCATATGATTTATTTGCCATTTTTGCATTTGTGTATGTAAAATTCCATCTTTCTAGAATCCAATATTCTAGAACATCTCAACCTTATGATGCACGTAAGATTGATTCAAAACTAGAACTAGAACTTCAAAAATGATCACAAACCATTGAGCAAGTACTAAAATAGTGTGTGAATGTTTAACTATCTATCTATAACACATTAGTAGGCAACTGTTCCCTTTCTCCTAATATAGATATACAAATCTCCATTATATCTTGTGATACTCTCTATACAATACCCCACATGACACTTCTATTGCTAACCCATTGTTACAAATAACATGAACATTTTAATTTCCTTTCATTCATTTTAGACATATTCAACACTACAGTGAATCATTCAAATGTCACATTATTTTTTAAAAAATGTCCATGGTAGGTGATCTTGTAGTCAGGCATTTGTTTTTCAACATAACAGCAGTTTCGATGGTCCCGTTGTCAGAGAGTGAAAAGTTCTGTATGATCAGCTGAATGTTTCTTTGTTGTCTCCACCCATGTCCCAACACTTGAATATCCATCAGAATCAGTAACCACTTCAATTCAGAACCTAGAAGAAAATCAAGTGCAGTATTAATTATTTTGATAATATCTGATTTCAATTGGACTTTAAATGCGCCCTTCACTCTTTTTTTGTGTAAAGTCATTTTGCTCATCTGGGAATGCATAGGCTATTAAAGCCATTTGTAACAGACAAATAATACTCGCTTCTTAAGACTTATTTATTCACATGAGCTTTACTGGTATTTAAGTGCAAAGTCTTTTTATTTTTGTCTTATCACAAAACAGCTATTTCTGAGCGCATCACCCAGAATCGAAAAAGAAACTTCAAGTATCTAAAAGTTACCACAAAAAAATGAAATCCATGGAAAGCCATGGGATCCTCCCCCCCTTTTGGTTGTGGGAATACTATAACATATTCATCCACAACCACTAGGTAGGTACCCATAAATGTATTCAAAAATGTTTGCAGAATGTACAATAGCTAAAGTTGAATCTGTATCAATCAACGACCTATATAATCAATGGCCTATTAAACTAGTATTGACTACAGGCCGACCATAACAATCTTCTGTAGAGGCCTGATACCTTCATTGTGGGGCTGAACGGTGAAAAGGATTAATCAAACCTCCCTGTGTCCCCTGACTACTGTTTGCCTGCATCCTGACTGCTGATTGCTTGCAGCCTCTGGAGCAATGCAATTAGCTCTGTATACGATGGCGCAGTAGGAGTGCTTACACTCTGCTGCTGCATCTGTCATGACTGAAACTGTTGTTTATCTATCTGCTTCGGTCCTCTAGCCTGCATACTTCCTTTTCTCTAATAACATTGCTGTGTGTCCAGGATGCTTACAACTAGTACACATACAAGCATATTTACAATCTTTTTGTATATGTCCTGGTTTACCACAATTAAAACATTTCCCCATAATTTGACCTTCATTGGTGACTACTGGAGACACTTTCATTTTAACTGCATTAGGAGGGAGCGTATCTGCTACTGATTCCTTCTAGGCTATAAGGGATTCATGAATATCCCGACCCCCATTTGCAGGGAGAGGATCTCTCTGTAAGTCTTGAGCATATGTCAGAAGTGAATGCTGACAGGCAGGTGTAACACAATCTTCGTATTTATTAATAACCAAGCCCCAGAATGTAGCATCGTCCCCTGTTAATTCAACACATTTTGCAGCACCCCGATTACGGTTATATACTGTTACAAAAGTGCTCAAGAACTCAGTCGGTGTTGAGATTCCTTAGGCATACATTCTAGAATTTTACTCGTGTCTGCTATGACACGATATCCTACAGCTTGGCACATTAATTCTACGGGACTCTCATACACTGGCCATACAATTGGATCATTAACATTAAGCAGTGGACGGGGTGTAACAAGATCTGTTGGGACAGGGACATCATGCGGCAGTGCTGCTTGTAGCAATTTACAACAATCTTTATCAGTCAAAGTACTTGATCACTGTAAGGAGCAAACCTTATCAACTAATGATGTAGGATCCCCCACACCATCCCATTTTGGCAAATGTTTAATTCAGATAAAGACAAGTCACGAGCTATCGGCTGATCGACATAATTGTATGTGGTTAGACCCTGACCATCTCTACAGTACTTGTTGTCCTTGCTCTTCTTGTAACTATGGGAGCAGCTTGCTTTTGTATTATTGTTGTCGGTTTATTCCTATTAGGTGAACCAGAAAACAGTTGCTGAACATATCTATTTTTTATTCTTTCAGCTACATTACTAGAATGACCTTTAAGCCTTCCTGCATACAACTCCTGATCAGTATCTACCAGCTGTTCATCTTTCTCTTTCTCATCTGAATAATCTGTTGCAGCATCCATCACTGGCTGTTGTGGTAAATTCCCATGTCTCTGTCTGTGTCTGACAATTCTTCAGACTCCCTCTGCTCAGAAAGCTGCGATAACCCCAAAGCTGCAACTCTTCTCTCCATTACCTCATTTTTTTTGGTTTTTGCTTTGTCTTTTGTTTGCCTCAATTCTGGCACAACAGTTCTATCCTTGTTTTCTCCTGAAACATTCCATAGTTCTTGATATGCAATCCGAATATCATTCAATCGTTTTTGAGTTTTACCCAATTCTAACGCGGCAGAATTTAATCTATCCCGCAACTCACTATTTTCTCTTCTAAATTCTAATTGTGTAGTGGCATGAACTAACCTTTCTGCTGTAGACACTTCCAATTTCAATTCAGGTATTTGATCTACTTTGTCATCTGCATCTTCTGAGAGAATGTACAGACCCTCTTTACAATGCTTTGCCACATATTCTGCAGCCCAAAGCCTCCAGCTCCTGGCTTCCTCCATGTTTCAATTACACTTGAATGATCAGTTCGATCTGTAATTAGGATTATTTTAAAACAGATATTGTGCTTAATTTTGGCCAAGGTCTGTGAACTTGCAAGGCTATTTTGAAATCTTATCCCAAAGAATTCCCTAAATACCTCTGTCACATTAAAGCGCTGCACACCAATAGGTTCAGAATCCTTTCCTGGAGAATATTGAAAATTAAATTACATCATCCTCTGTACCAACACCTTTATTAGAAGAGCTTATTGACATCTCATCAGACAGCTCTCTCAAGGCAAAGTTTCAAGAAGAGCTGCTAGAGAACTTTTGGTGCAACTGTTCAGATGAATATAAAACTGCATCAAAATAGACACAAAACAAAATAGAAACAAAACAAAACTTACAAATAAAGCTTCCAGGCTGGGCAACGCCTTCACTGGATTCAAAACGAAAAACAGCACACACAGAAAAACACTGGCTTCTTCTCCTTCCAGAACTCTCTCTCTAGCCAGGGCCTGGCTGGAGCCCAATTAATCAATAATTGCTGATTATTCAATTAGGGCTCCAGCCACATTCTCACATGTTTTCCTGGCAGGGAGGAATTTAACCCCCTCCCTGCCAGTCCCAACCACGTTCATAAAGACGGGGCAGTCCCCTGTCACATATCCCCCCCTTGTGCCAAGCACAGCATGGCCTAAATGGCCACCTCCCCCCTCAGTCTCAGTCCCGGAAGAGGGGGAAGCACAGTGTCCATGGGGGTGGCCATGGTGGGAGGTCCGGCACCCCCCAATTCTTCGTGGCCGGCAGCTCCCTCTTCCGGGGCTCCGGCCACACACTATCCTGCCGCGAAAGTGCAGCTGGGGGAGCTGGTCTCCTGACCCCCCCCCCCTCTTCATGGCCGGCAACTCCCCTCCGTGGGGCTCCGGCCACAGTGTAGCGACCCCAGGCGAAGCAGGATCCCTGGCAACCCCAGGAGAAGCAGGATCCCCGAAGACCCCAGGCGACGGCAGCAGCAGCGGACCCTCGGGAGGCGACGGCAGCAGCAGCGGACCCTCGGGAGGCGACGGCAGCAGCAGCGGACCCTCGGGAGGCGACGGCAGCAGCAGCGGATCCTCGGGAGGCGGAGGCGGAACGGCGGCCCGGCTCCCTCTGATGGCGGAGGCGGGAACGGCAGCCCGGCTCCCTCTGGTGGCGGAGGCGGGAACGACGGCCCAGCTCCCTCTGGTGGCGGAGGCGGGAACGACGCCCGGGCCCTCTGGTGGCGGAGAGGCGGAACGGCGGCCCCCTCTGGTGGCGGGCCCGGCTCCCTCTGGTGGCGGAGGCGGGAACGGCGGCGCTGGTCCTTCCGGGCGGCGCTGGACCCTCTGGACCCCCTGGGCGTGCGGGACCCCCTGGCCCCTCTGGCGGCTGGACCCTCTGAACCCCTGGCGGCGCTGGACCCTCTGGCCCCTCTGGCGCTCGGGACGGTAGCTCCACCCCAGGCGACGGCGGACCAGCAGCGACCCCAGGCGTGCGGACAGGCAGGCAACCCCAGGCGTGCGGACAGGCAGGCAACCCCAGGCGTGCGGACAGGCAGGCAACCCCAGGCGTGCGGACAGGCAGGCAACCCCAGGCTGCGGACTGGCAGGCAACCCCAGGCGATGGGCAGGTGACATCCCTGAGTGAAGTGGTCGGAGCATCCTTGGGCGGTGCTGTGCAGGCATCCTTGGGCGGTGCTGTGCAGGCATCCTTGGGCGGTGCTGTGCAGGCATCCTTGGGCGGTGCTGGTGGGAACAGCCTGTATTCTTCCCCTGCGGGTCCCTTCAGCCCTGGGCCTGTGGGCTTCCCCTTCTTGGGCCGTGGGCCACGGACTCCTCCCTTCGGGCCGTGGATGCACCGACTCCTCCCGCTCGGGCCGTGGGCCGCACCGACTCCTCCCGCTCGGGCCGTGGGCGCACCGACTCCTCCCTTTCGGGCTCCTCCCTCTCGGGCTGTGACGCGTTCGGGCTCCTCCCTCTCGGGCTGTGGGCGTTCGGGCTCCTCCCTCTCGGGCTGTGGGATCGTTCGGGCTCCTCCCTCTCGGGCGGCGGCGGCAGCTCCCCCTCTCTGGGCGACAGCAGCGGCTCCCCCTCTCTCTGGCGGCGGCAGCGGCTCCCCTCTCTCTGCGGCGGCAGCGGCTCCCTCTCTCTGGGCGGCGGCAGCGGCTCCCCTCTCCTTCTGGCTCTCGGGGCGGCTCCTCCCCTTCTGGCTCTCGGGACGATGGCTCCTCCCCCTCTGGCTCCTCCCCCCTCTGGCTCTCGGGACGGCAGCTCCACCCTCTCTGGCCCCCCAGCTCCACCCCCTCTGGCTCTCGGGCAGCTCAACCTCCTCTCCAGACTCCTCCTCGTCTGGCTCCCAGTCGAGCTCTTGACACGCGTCCTCTTCATGCCCGTACTGGCAGCAGTGAGCGCACAACTCCTCTACTTCCATGACAGGAGCCCCTCCCATGTCTACCTCCAGGTAATCCAGCACCATGCTAGCTATATCCTGGAGGGAAACCGGGTGGTGCCGTCTCTCCCACTCTTCCCACCTCTCCCCATCTCGACGCCACAGCGTGCGGATGGCTATGGGAAGGTCGTGGGGGAGGTCTGCTTCGGGGTGCACCAGCCACTCCCAGATCTCCCACGATGGTGGTGAAGGTGGTGATTTTGGAAGTGGTGGGGTGGCTGCCGAGGACAGGGTTTGCAGCTGCTCCTGATCTGGGTTGTGGGGGCATCCTGCCCAGCTGTGGCCATCCGCCTCACAGCGCCCACACCAGTCAGCTGGTGGCCCATCTGGACAGGACCTCCACCGATGATCCTCCTTCCCACACCAGGAACACCACGGGAAGAGGCTCGCTGGGTCCTCCCACAGGGTTTGGGGTGGTGGTGGCAGCTGCTGTTGTTGCTGCTTCTGTCGCTGCCTCTGTCTGCTCTTGCCCATTTTTTTTTTTTTTTTTTCAAAAAAAAAAAACTCCCAAAATTCAAAAAAAAAAAAAAAAAAAATACTGCCCTGAGCCTCCAGGTGGCGTTATCCCACTTCTGAGCACCAAATGTGGCAGGATTGGCAGAGGGTGAGGCTCAGAGACAGTTTGAAAGTTAAAAAATAAAGTTTTTATTTAAACAAAATACACCAAATAAACAGGCACGAGGGCCAAACAAAAAGGTTTCAAAACACAAAATAGACACAAAACAAAACTTACAAATAAAGCTTCCAGGCTGGGCAACGCCTTCACTGGATTCAAAACGAAAAACACTGGCTCCTTCTCCTTCCAGAACTCTCTCTCTAGCCAGGGCCTCTCCCCTGGCTTTTATCCCCTGTGGCTGGAGCCCAATTAATCAATAATTGCTGATTATTCAATTAGGGCTCCAGCCACATTCTCACATGTTTTCCTGGCAGGGAGGAATTTAACCCCCTCCCTGCCAGTCCCAACCACGTTCATAAAGACGGGGCAGTCCCCCGTCACAGTGTTCAAACAGGCAATGCAATTATATTCACATGTGCAGTACTTGTGGAGATGCTCACTCTAAAGCAATCTGCCCAGTAGCTCCCAAGTGACTCCGCTCCCATAAACATTACGGTTCTATATAAAAAAAACTTCTAAATCATCCAAACAAGATTTTCACCAGTTACTTAATCAACAGACTGAGAAATATTTTTTCAACCAGGCTCAGTCAAATTCCTTCTTCCTCTTTTCAAAGTAAAAAACCTTCATTCTGCTAATCAAGAAGCAGACTGGAAAAACCTCTTATCATGCAATCACTGCAGCCATTTCCAAATTCCAGTCTGGTCCCTACAGCACTGCCATTTCCAGTAGCAATTCCACAGTTCAATCAGCTGATTTTCAGCTGAATCAAACTATCAATAGCTACTTAATTCAGCACAAGATTACATGGCTTCATCACTTTCCCCTTCTACCAGATCTTCATACTCTACAAGTTGGGCTTGTTATGTAATGTTCTGCTCCCAAAGCAGGATTAAACCTACTCCATTTAACCAGGACTGGATCATGGCTTTCACAGTTCATGCAAAGGACTCTCTTCATCTGGCACCAGCTACACTCAAATCCCATTTGTCAGGAATTCAACACCTATTTTGCTTGATGTCCATCTCTTCTCCAACTATACTATCAATCCCAGCTGTTTGTCTCCTCTTGCGAGGAATTTCCAAGTGCTCTCCAGCTCCATCTCCTGCTCGCCTGCCTATCTCTATAGAATTCCCAGCAACTCGATTTCAGTTCTCTGCCAAGACTGCTTCTCTCCATTCGATGATTTAAGTATGGACACCATATGGTTATCCGCATTTTTGGGGTTTTGAGATGCTCCTTCTCCCTCCAGCTTTCTTACTCTAGGTATCCGCTGCAGTGACTAAGATAATTCCAGATTCCCATTTCATCCTATTCCTTCACATTTCAAAACAATTTCATCCTCTGACCCTTTGTTCACCAATTCAAGTTAGTCCATTGTATCAAGGCATTGGTTTTCTTCACATCTCTCCACTTTGGTGTCCAGAGCAGGTCTTCCCTCGCAATTTTACACCCCTCATTCATTCAGAATAGGGGCAGCCACATCAGAAGCAAAAGTAAATATCAACCAGCATCTAATCAAAAATATGGGGTGCTGGAACTGCAGCAGTTGAAGATTATATTCATTCTTCATCATCCAAAATATCCTCTGCCCATCAGTCCACTGCTAGTATGTCTGGAGTGGGGACGACCTTTCCACCAGGGCCACCATAGATTTCCTCCTAAAAAGGAACGTTTTTTTTTTTTCTTTCCACCATGCGAAGGGTCTTCACATAGTCAGTAGGGTACAGTTTACTAACCCCTTTGTCATGTTAAGTGTTTTCTTTCCATTTTGGGGGGCCGGGGGTCCACTCTTTGAGGGTTGGTGATTCCACTTTCTCCAACCCTTCACTTCATTTACCTCATAGAAGAGGGTTCTCCATGAGTCAGAGGGGACCCCTGCCAAACCCCTCCTTTAGGATGCATGATTCCTTGTCTTCTCTTTCAGGTTCTGATGCCTCTATTTATGTGAGGGCCCCCAAGCAGTGTCGGGTCTCCTCAAAGACGGTGACCCCTCTCCTGTTTGTTGGGTCTCCTCAGCGACGGAACCCCCTTCTATTATGTTGGGCTTTTGAAGAGGTGGAACACCCCGCTCTATATGTTCTAATAACTACTAATCCATGTTTTTCTTTCCGGTTTGCAAGCTTCTTCGTATGTCGGGTCATCTCAGAGATGGTGACCCGTCTTTGTATGTCGGATTACCTCAGACGGTAACCCCCCTCCTGTTTGTCGGGTCTCCTCAATGATGGAATCCCCCTTCTATATGTTGGGCCTTGAAGAGGCGGAGCCCCTCCCTCTACATGTTTTATATGTTATTAACTCCATGTCTTTAAACACTACAACAGGTGGCCTTGCTCCACCCTGTGAAATATTTGTAGAAGTCTTGGAGAGGAACAGTGCTGTATTTTTCTTTTAAAACCGAGTAACACTGAAATTCAGTTGCTGCATTTGCAGTTCTTCTGGCGCATCGTCCACATGGCTAGAAAATGGGTGTGAAAATAATGAAAAATAATTTTCACTGGCATGAAAATGAGAAACAACCACAATGTAACTCCTGCAGCAGGTCTCCGATGAATGCAGCATACTCTGCATTTGTTTCACTTGCATCGCTGCCTGT
Organism: Huso huso; assembly: GCA_036884735.1. NCBI lineage: Eukaryota > Metazoa > Chordata > Actinopteri > Acipenseriformes > Acipenseridae > Huso > Huso huso. The sequence goes on along the minus strand of CM072663.1, from coordinate 49,288,766 downwards.
ACTGGTATTAACACCTTTCAGGCTTGAAAAGTGCACGAGATTGGCAGCTCTTAGTTGGCATTCCAGTAGCTGCAGTTTCGTTCAAAGACCTTAACACTGTCATATAGCTGATAAACAAGATGCCCTTTCCCTTGCAACTGCAAATTCAGTATTAAGGAGATTCGTGATGTCGACCAAGAATGCAAGATCCAAAAGCCATTTTTTGTCTAAACACAGCTGTACATCTCCCCCTTTCTCTTCGATAAACTATTTTATTTCTAGTCAGAGGTAAAAAAAATCGCTTCAGGACTTTCCCTCTACTTAACCACGGAATTCCCTGGTGATAAAGCACATCTCCATATTCTGCATCCACTTCCTCCAACATCGATCTGAACTGCTGGTGATTCAGTGCTTTTGATCTGATGAAATTCACCATTTTAATCACTGCTTGCATCACCCCATTTAGCCCAATGGATTTTGCACACAGCTACTCCTGATGCAAAATGCAGTGATATTTCAGAACTTTCCCTCTGCTATTTTCAACTTTTTGACTAACTAAATTAGCAAGTCCATCTTTTCCCATGCTAGTCCACACTCACTTATTACAACGTTTATTTGAATGCAACAATTTCAAACAAATCAGCACCCTTTGTATGACCATGAAGGCTCTGCATTCTAGCCAATTCTTGTGTCATATTTTCATTAACGCCCCTTAACACTAGAAGGACCAGCGATATACTCATACCCCGTAGCCTAAACTCATACCCCGTAGCCTAAAATATATATAATTTAGACACATTTATTTTACAAATCTAAACAAGAAAATGTAAATAAACAAACATCTGAACAGGCATCGGTTTACAACATACATATTTTTAAAACTGAAACGATAGCAATACATTTTTAACTTTTCAACAGCAATCGGTTATATAAGTTATATATAAAAAAGTATAATTTATTTGTCTTTTTTTCGACAAAAGGGTATTCATTTACCTTGAGTCTAAGGTTGTTCACAGTCAACACAGATAATGCGCTTCTTCATGTCGCCTTTCTGCACAGGGAACAGCTGTCCAAAGTTTTATTTTTATTGCACTTGCCAACCTGGCATTGGGGTCTCTTGCAGCTCTCAGCGGGGTTGCCAGCTTCAGCTGTGGGTACACGCTTGGCAGTCTCCCTTTGTTCCAAATGCTTCTTGCGAAGTTCCTGTGCTAACTGTAAAATATTTCTGGTCTCTGGTATTTATTTTCACTAGTCCTGATGCTAATTGACTGACCAAAGCAGCGTAGATGGCAAGCAGGCACCAGCCTTCAAAAGGCTGATTGAAAACAATAGACTGTCAGTCATTCACTCAGGTAGAGAGTAGAGACTAATCTGATTACAGCTAAACACATTGCGGACTGGTAAATAAAAATAATAAAGTAGAATACCTTTCTGTATAATCAAAATACAATTGTTTTTTGAGTGGCCGTCAATGTGACTTCTCCCAGGGCTTTTAGGTATAATGTAATATATCTCCTTTATTTCTGCACTCCCGTGTTTCATGCTTTGTGAGAATATTTAATACATACGGACAGAAAGGTACACGAACGCACAGCCCCATATGTGTTACATGACTGGAGAAAATTACATTTTAAAACCAAAAACCGCCAAAATGACCGCCGCGGGGCTTCTAGTGTTAAGAAAACCAAAAGCTGTGCAGTATCAGATATATCAGTGCTGTCGTCAAGAGCCATAGAAAAATCTTTAGCTTTTTTACAGACCTGTTGTGAAATGTCCTGGGACATGTCTTCAATGCGACAAGTTATTGTGTTTCTTGAAAGGCTGATGTTAGAGAACAGACCTTTCTTTGCTGGGCATACATTTTCAGCAGCCAATGTTAGGCATTGTTTTACAAATTCACCCGTGGCAAACGGTTTACCGCTCTTGCAAATTAACTCTGCAATGCCATAGCTTACACGGGTGACATTTTCCTGTATTTGATAACCTCTTGTAATAGGGGTGGTACATAGAGCCATTATCTGTATCTGTATTCGTGCCCATGCTATTAGTAGCCATATTTGTATTTGTTTATGAATTTGCGTGTGTAGTCATCAAAACGGAAGTGGACGGGGGCAAAACTCGTTTTTTTACACTTATTTACACTAAAATGTCCTGAGTGACAAAACAATGCAACACAAATGCAAACTTCACTTATCCTGTGTATAATATATACTGTGCAAAACTCTACTATAAGTAGGGCTCTTCGTTTTCGTTTTTTATTTTTGATGACGTACTGTAATGTCCCTTTAAGTTTGTTTTTAGCCGACATCGTTTCTTAATTAAACTCTTGTAGAAGTGTTGATTGTAAAACAAAATTACTTTTGTTGTGGGTTTCTTTTCTTCCCGTAACCTGAATGACACGCTCTGTTTGATTCACTGACAGAGATTCACAAAACACAATTAAGAGACAACTTGCATAACAGGTGAAATCATTTTTGCAACTAGCCACTAGGATTACAAAATGGGGATTAAAGCAATTTAACTTCGCTCGCTTTTTGGTTTCAGTTTGATTTAAAACAAAAAAAAGAGTTGGGTTAAACTAACAATATGAAACAGGATGCAATAAGTTAGGATTACAACATGTGCGTGTGTGCTTGACAGACTTGTTTCACAGCACCAGCAGCAAACATTACATTAAGTATGTTTTTTTCTTATGTCTTATTTAAGTTTGGGAGTGGGGGAGTGGGGGGCACCAAGTGTAAAAAAAGCTTGAATTTTAACATGTCTTTTTTTTCCCAGATTTAGCTTAAATCTTGGACTTTTTCACAGATTTAAACAAAAAATGCAGATTTTTCAGATTTATAAATCTCATGAAAAACATTTAAATAAATGTTTAAATGTGTACTTTCAGATATAATTTATGAATCTGAAAATATTTGGCAAAGTTTCAACATTTAAATCCAGGATGTGAAATTAATCAGAGAAAAAAGCTCCCATTTTTTTAACTTGGCGAGTAGAGATTTAGCTAATTATATCTTGCTGCTTGCAAATAAATATTTATTTTCAAAATAAATATTTATTTTGCAAATCAATATTTAGCTGACAAATGAAATCTTTGCCGTTTGCAACTAAATCTGTTTTTTGTAAAATTAATATTTTATTTCAAAATAGATATATAAGTTGACTGCTAAATCCGAACATGCAATTTTTCAGATTTTAAATCTAATGAAAAACATTTAAATGTTTAGTTTCAAAATAAATATATAAGTTAACTAATAAATCCGGACATACAGGTTTTCAGATTTATAAATCTCTTAAATATATGTTTAAATATGTACTTCCAGATATAATTTATAAATCTGAAAATATTTAGCAAAGTTTCAACATTTAAATTTAGCATGTGAAATAAATCAGTGAAAAAGAGCTCCAGTTATTACACTCAGCGAGCACATTTAGCTAAATATATAATGTTTGCTAAATCCAGAGTTGACATGCAAATGAGTTCCGCCTATTTGAGTTTACAGAAGCATTATCTGCATGGAGAGGAGGCGGAAAGTGAGCAGCACCGGCGAACAGACAACATGGCGGAGTCTAGTAATCTGCAGGACTTAATCGAGTGTGCGGTTGCTGCTGGTGTAAGGGCAGCTCTTCAGACTCCAACAGCCAGAAATCTACCACAACTCGAGGGACGTGGAAGCATGTCCACAATACCATCTTATTCAGCAAGTGCACATTATAGTTTTTCTATAATTTCGTAGCATACAGTCGTTGTCTTTAGTAAACGTTATTTTTTTTACATTACTATTTCATGCATTTTTTGACTCATTCTATACACATTCTACCACAGCTAATTTATCCGCAGATTTCACATAAAATAAATAGCAATAAAATAGTACATTTTTATATTAAATCAATTGCAGTATTTCGGGGATTATTTTTACCTGGGTGGATCTTTCATTTTATATGTAACATTTAAGCTTGATTTCAAAATGGATCTGTACCTGGCTATGATGAAGTTGTCAAACACAAAATGAATGTTAATGAAAGTGAAGTAACAATTCACAAATGCATTTTGTGTAGTTCTTTTAAAAACACAAAAAGAAGTATATGATGAATTAATATCATCTTGGCTCTGCTTACCACTCAGTAATATTAAAGCTACTGTTGATACATAATTGACAGAAATAATAGAAGCCAAAGGATTGTTCTCTCCAAATCACTTTTTCTTAAGTAAATTGAGTAAAAAGTAAATCAATGTTGTGAAAGTGTGATGTGCATAAATACACTATGAAAATGTGTGCACAGAAACATTTAAAATACTTTAATATTTGTGGGGACTATTCTCAGTACGATTTCACAGTTATGTATACAAATATACATACAAATTAGCATTGTTTTGGAATTATATGGTTGCAATGAAATGAATCATTAAAAATGGATTGTTGTAATTCATCATTCAGTTATGATTGATGCCATATCTGTCATAAAGGTAATGGGTCACAACAAATTAAATCTTTGAGATAGTTATGTGAAGAAATAACCCCCTATAGTAAAAATAACAGGTTTATTTAATTACTTCACCTGATTTGCTTATCCTAATCACTAGATTTTAGAAATTAAAATGTAACATGCAACACAATACTGTATTAATAAGTGGTACAAATGAGGGTTGTGCTTTTTCATACAGTCCTAAATAATAAAGCAGTAACCTTTATGGATATGTTGTTCAATCCCATGCCATCTTACTCCTGCATTAATTTTAGAAAGCTGATGATGTAGTAAGTAATTTATAGTGATGGATTTATTTTTGTATTTACTATTTAATTGTCAAATGCTAGGTTTTATATTTTATTTATTTATTTTCAGGCTGAAAATTTTGGAAGATCCAAAGAGCATGTGCCTAAAGAAGACCTTGAACATTTGCTTTCATTAAAAATGACTTTGTTTGATATTGCATCCATACTTGGGATTTCAAGAACCACTCTGTACAAACTAATGAGAGAATATCAGATCACTGGAACCAGATTTTCAGCTTTAAGTGATGAGCAACTTGGTGTTATTGTATCTGAAATAAAAGCATACCATCCACATGTAGGAGAGGTAATGCTAAATGGCCATCTGCGGTCTGTGCCATGTCCAAATTACTTATACACATAGACGGAAATCATAAATTGATTAGATGGAAATTAGTGGTTCATGCTGCCATGGATGGGTTTAGTAGGTTGGTAATATTTTTGCAGTGCTCAAATAACTGAGCAGATACTGTAAAGCACCTTTTTAGACAGGCAGTGTGTGAGTTTGGCAGGCCACTTCATGTACAGATCACAGTGGTGAAAATGTCCAGATCTGGGAAGACATGTGGCAAAACAGAGGTGAAGGTTGTGACTTCACAGGAAGCTCAGTACACAATCAGCGTATTTAACGTTTCAACAGGGAAACGTTTCAACAGGGAAACTGCAGCCACGTCTATGCCCCTGTGTTCAACAATTTAGATTCCATGCATGTGTTGGACCTAGACAATGAAACTCGCATCTTTTGCCTTCACTACATTTACCTTCCTAGGATCAATCGCAAACGGACTGCATTCAAAGACGCATATAACAACCACTCCATGTCTTCAGAGGAAAACAGAACACCATTGCAGCTGTTCCTAGGAGAAAGGCATCTGCTGTATACAGAATTCACAAGCTGAAGAAAGAACAGTTCCTTCACAACCAATCAGTGCTCCTTCTCTTACAAATAAGTAAATAAACTCCAAATAAAGTATAGACTGTTGTAGTACATTGTAATAAATATGTGAAAGCAATTGAAAACAAGCAATAAACAATACATATGAAAGTTTACTTAAGTTTAGTAGTACTTACTGAAAATAAAGTCTGTATAAAGTACTTTGTTAACAAGGCAATTTGTTTTAATTCACTGCAAAGATACAGAAACTCCAGTACTACAACACTAAAAATGGAAAGATTAGAAAAAAATAACACTACAATGCAATGCACAGTTGATTGGTCGTGCGGTTGATTGGAATGTGGATGTGCAGCACTTATTTACATCTGGAATAAACATCAGAAATATTTGAATTTGCATTTATCCAATACTGTGCCCCTCAATATACTTTATATCAGGGGTATTCAAATACTGGACCTTCCAATCCATTTCAGCGCAGATTTTAATTATCAACTAATCAAGCAATTAACAAGCTGGTTGTGCCAAAATCCTGAAATGGAATAGATTGGAAGGTCAAGTATTTGAGTAGCCCTGCTTTATATTGTGCTGAACATTGATCCATTCATTAGGGCAGTTAACACAATGTAGTCAGATTCATTATTGTCAGCCAGGGTTCTGTTATTCACAAAGATCTGAAGTTCATTAGCACATGTGTGAGCAATAGGGTGGTTTTGTGTCATCATCAATAAAGGTTTACTTGGGATTTGGACTGAATCCCTGTGGCAATGTGCCCCGCCCCTGTGTGCATATTATGTGTTGTATGTTGCGTGCGTGTGTTAATGTTGGTGTATAGATTGGTACACGGGATATAAACGGGTCTGTGTTTCACGTGTGATTTAAAAAGGTAGATTTGTATTTAGGCACGAGGAGGGCACAAATCACTTCACGTGCTGGTTAAATGTAATATGTGAGCACGGGGTTGCACGTAATGAATTCACGTGCTGGGATTCAAGTGAATAATTAATTAGTAATTGAATCCCAGCACAACAGTATATATAGAGACACGTAGCACTCAGTCGGGGTTGGGTGTTCGGTGAGTGGAGAACGGGATTGGAGACGGAGGTAGTAATTGTTAAAATAATAGTAGTAAAGTATCTGCTCACCGTGTTTGTTTGTCTGTTTAGTACGTTTTGTTTGTCTATTTATTTTGGCGCAAGTGCCGTGTCCTGTTTTGTGTTCCAACCTTTTATTTTCTGTTCTGTTTATTAAATGCTGAGCGAAAGCATTCGCTCAGCTCCACCAAACCACAAGTCTCTGTCTGTTTATTTCCTGCTTCTGGTCTGACACCACCCACTCCGGCCGTCTTTGTGACACGTGGTGTCCTGCGTGGGATTTACAGCGCCGCCAGGACTCAGGCCAGAGCAGGAACCGCTATTTGTTGTTCAAAAAAAAAAAAAAAAAAGGGGGAAAATGGAAGGCTGGAGAGACGGCTGCCGGGACCTGGAGGACCTCCTCGGGGGCCTCGAGGACCAAGGCTGGTGCATGGCCTGTGGAGTCTACGGACACACGGTGGCGATCTGCCCCTTCCAAGGTGAGGAGGAGGAGGAACCGGCCCAGGAGAGGAAGGTGGGGAGGAGGAGTAAGAAGAGAAGGGGGAAAGGAAAGCTGCAGCAGCAACAGCAACCACAACACCAGCCGGAGGAACAGCAGCCCGGGTGTTACTGCTGCGCTGAGCCTGGGCATTCCAGCACCAACTGCCCCTGGTACCCCCTCGGACAGCTACCCCAACTATGCCCCATCTGCAGAGGTGAGCACTTCGTGGCCCACTGCCCTGTCCATCAGGAGAGGGAGGAGCAGGGGTCGCCTCAGTCTCCACCACCAGCAGGGGGGGGGTAGACTGCTGCTCCCACCGCCCCAACCACAACTGCAACAGCGGCCAGAGGAGCCAGAGCGTCCACAGCCCGAGCGGGAGGAGCCAGAGCATCCACAGCCCGAGCGGGAGGAGCCAGAGCGTCCACAGCCCGAGCGGGAGGAGCCAGAGCGTCCACAGCCCGAGCGGGAGGAGCCTGAGCGTCCACAGCCCGAGCGGGAGGAGCCTGAGCGTCCACAGCCCAAGCGGGAGGAGCCTGAGCGTCCACAGCCCAAGCGGGAGGAGCCCGAGCGTCCACAGCCCAAGCGGGAGGAGCCCGAGCGTCCACAGCCCAAGCGGGAGGAGCCCGGCGCCCACAGCCCAAGCGGGAGGAGCCCGAACGCCCCACGCCTGAGTGGGAGGAGCCCGAACGCCCCACGCCTGAGTGGGAGGAGCCCGAACGTCCCACGCCTGAGTGGGAGGAGCCCGAACGCCCCACGCCTGAGTGGGAGGAGCCCAACGGCCTACGCCTGAGTGGGGGGAGCCCGAACGTCCACAGCCCAAGAGGGGGGAGTCGGTGCGTCTACAGCCCAAAAGGGAGGAGTCGGTGCGTCCACAGCCCAAAAGGGAGGAGTCGGTGCGTCCACAGCCCAAAAGGGAGGAGTCGGAAAAGGCCCACAGCCCAAGAGAGGGAAGTCGGGCTTCCACAGCCCTAGGACCCAAGCTGCCAGCAGAGGGAGAATACCTGCTGGTTCCACCTCCACCAGCAGAAGAACAATGCCTGCTGTCCCCATCTACACCAGCAGAGGAAGCATGCCTGTTGGTTCACCTGCTGCTGCCGTCCCAAGAGCCAGAAGGGGAGGAATTACAGGCTCAACCCCCTGAATTTTTCTGGAGGGGAGAAGGGCAGGATGCTGGTGTCCCCCAGCAGCCTCTATTTATGCTGCTGAAGGGAGCACGGCGCACACCAACCCAGCCGCCACAGCAGAGGGAGCCAGCACCGCCACAGCCTCCCTCTGAGTGGCCAGCATCAGCCCCATGGCCTCTGCCTCCACAAGAAGGGAGCAGAGCAGCAGGAGCTGCCTCTGCCTCTGCCACCTCCACCGCTTCCTCCACTAGGAGCAGAGGAGCAGGAGCTGCCTCTGCCTCCACCACCGCCAGGAGCAGAGGAGCAGGAGCTGCCTCTGCCTCCGCCACCACCACCGCCAGGAGCAGAGGAGCAGGAGCTGCCTCTGCCTCCGCCACTGCCAGAAGCAGAACAGCAGGAGCTGTCTCTGCTTCCCGTACCTCCACCACAGGGAGTACGGTGGCCGGAGCCCCAGAAAGGGGAGCTGCCGGCCACGAAGAAGGGGAGGAGGTCTGGAGACCACCAACCCCAGCAGCAGTTTCGCTGCCGGAGATCGTGGGGGAGGTCAGGAGACCTGCTCCCACTGCAGCAGTTTCGCTGCCGGAGATCGTGGGGGAGGTCCGGAGACCTGCTCCCACTGCAGCAGTTTCGCTGCCGGAGATCGTGGGGGAGGTCAGGAGACCTGCTCCCACTGCAGCACTTGTGCTGCAGAAGATACTGTGGCCGGAGCCCCGGAAGAGGGAGCTGCCGGTTCTGAAGAAGAGGGGAGGTCAGGAGACCATCCCCAAGCAGCCTTTCCGCTGCCAGGACTGCCCCGGCTGAAGGAGTCAGTCTGGGAGGTGTCAGCATGTCTGCTGACAGCATGGCCAGCCATGGGCCCACTGAAGCCTCCCTTCCCAGCCCGAGACTTTGTCCTGGACTGCTGGATTTTTAAGGGGGGAGGTGGCCGTTGAGGCCATGTGTGCTTTGCACAGGGGGGGGTATATGTGGCAATGTGCCCCGCCCCTGTGTGCATATTATGTGTTGTATGTTGCGTGCGTGTGTTAATGTTGGTGTATAGATTGGTACACGGGATATAAACGGGTCTGTGTTTCACGTGTGATTTAAAAAGGTAGATTTGTATTTAGGCATGAGGAGGGCACAAATCACTTCACGTGCTGGTTAAATGTAATATGTGAGCACGGGGTTGCACAGAATTAATTCACGTGCTGGGATTCAAGTGAATAATTAATTAGTAATTGAATCCCAGCACAACAGTATATATAGAGACACGTAGCACTCAGTCGGGGTTGGGTGTTCGGTGAGTGGAGAACGGGATTGGAGACGGAGGTAGTAATTGTTAAAATAATAGTAGTAAAGTATCTGCTCACCGTGTTTGTTTGTCTGTTTAGTACGTTTTGTTTGTCTATTTATTTTGGCGCAAGTGCCGTGTCCTGTTTTGTGTTCCAACCTTTTATTTTCTGTTCTGTTTATTAAATGCTGAGCGAAAGCATTCGCTCAGCTCCACCAAACCACAAGTCTCTGTCTGTTTATTTCCTGCTTCTGGTCTGACGCCACCCACTCCGGCCGTCTTTGTGACAATCCCACAGCTGGAACTGTGCTGCTACCGGTAACAAATTCTATAATGTGACCTGGACTTAAAGTCTTCAGAAAGATCTTCTCCTCTTCGGTCAAATCCCTCTCACCAAGCCTATCACTGAGCTCTTTTATTCCGAAAACAAAAAGGTATATCTTATTCTGTCTCAGTGCATAAGCAATGAAAAACACATTAAATATGACATTTAGTTTAAGTAGGAGTTAGAAGAACTTGATTTCATCATATGCCATATTTCCATTACAGCTGAAGAGAAATGGCCCAAAAAACGACAAGCCTAGCAACACCTCCCAGTACTTTAATTAATGTACTAATTAATGTACACGCATTTGAAGTTCTTTTACCTGACAACAAAACTGTTTCTTGTATAGAATCATAAGTAGCATTAATTAAATCTGCATAAATAAGTTGTATTAGATATATATTTTAAATTGTACTTAAATAATAAAACCATGATTACTGTATAAAATCTAGATGGATAAAATAATTATTATTTTTAAGGGTTACCTTTAAACAGGAATGTTAATGAATAAACTTGGTAAAGTGGAAACCAATCAACTATTATGTAAATTATTAATGAAGCTTTGATCCTTCAGACATGTATTCCGAACCCCTGAAGGTCAAAATGTAACCTTCATTACAGGCTACATTTAAGTAGATACCTAAGTTTGGTACTGTAACATATATGCCAGAAACAATAACTGTGAAACAAATGCCATTAAGATCTACATATCTGAAAATTTCAATAAATGAAAACAAACATTTCAATGTAAATCCCCTCGAGTCTTTATGGGAAGTTAACATTGACTTACTCTGGATGAAGAAAATCCCTAAACTTCACAACCAGGATCTCCTCTTTTGGTCTTCTGTTACTACCAAAAACAGAGTAGCTGGGTTTTAGAAGATTACCCACAATTTCCACAATAACCTCAGCGTCTTTACTGTGGAAATCAAGTAGAGACCGCATACCAGGGCGTCTCCTCAAAAGCTGGAATACCTAAAAAAAATAAAGTAACAATATAGAGCAAAACTCTCAGTATTTATGCAGTTTTTATTGTAGTCATACAAGATCATTTAATAAATAATGGTTGTTCTATGTCATCATACTTGATTTAATAAAAACGTTTACCTCGTAGTAGGCCAACCCATCAATTAACTGATCTAGATATATAGGATATATTCATTTGAGGGATAAAACCATTGGGTGACTAATGAAGAAAAAAATAAAGAAAATGAGTACTCCAATGTTGACAGTCAGCTTGTGTATGGTGGTGCACATGAACCGAAGCATAACGTTAAATTACTTTTAAGTAAAACCAGTCATATTTTAAATTGCATTTCACTGCATCCAGGATGGCTTCACATGGACCTGCAGGACCACTCAAACTACATTTCCCATCATCCTCTTGCTCACATATGTAACACATGGATTCCGTTCACGATACGCAGACTTTGCTAAGTATGCGCAGAATCTGCGGAAAACCTGTCCAAATTCATCGTCTGCGTGAACTCAGCCGGAAAAGACGTCACCAGATCACGCATCCACGGGTTTAAAAGTCTGCACAGCCGCGCAGTTTCTCAAGAGGTACTGCGCTGGAGCAGCCGCGGCTCAAAACAATAGACGAGCGTTGGCTGACAAAGAAGTGTGTAGGCAACCAGATGCAATCCTCACTCCATGTGCTACTGCCACCTAGTCGGGGTGTGAAACGCCTTCGAGTCATGTCATTAATTATCTTATAAATGATTTGATTCTTTTTCCACACAGTTATTATACTTTTCAAATATTCAGATATTTATCCTAAAGGTTTAAACATGTAAAAAAAAATGCTAAACAGTTGAAATGAACCTAAAACCACTCTGTTATTTTCAACAGGTGTAATTGGGTACTGATGAAAGGCTATCAGAGACAGGGAATAACCTACTTTGAATTAAGGAGAATAAATCAGCTTTAATAACATGTAGTTGAAGTGAGATATGTGACCATATGTGCAAGTATTTGAACTATTTTTGTCCTAAATCAAAATACAGTACTGTCTAACAACCCCTTTGTGAGAGGGCGGGGGGGAATCCTGCCAGTTATAATACTCATTAATTTGTCTCACATCACAAAACATACGTTTACATTATCTCTTTATAGCAGGGACTGTTTCTGCTATCATGTTGTAAATTATGAAGCTGGTGGAGCACAAAGGGAAATTCGATTGCATCCACTCTTCTGAGATTAGAATTTCTCTCAACATCACCTCCATTTTGGTTCTGCTCAGAACTGTTGTTCATCTACCAACGCTGTCCACGATCCGTCTGCACAGACCGTGACGTTACGCGCAGACTCCCGTCTGCAATCTAGCCGGCAAAAAAGTGTTGTGAACGCACCCATGGATTTACCAGTAAGCAGGAAGAGGATGGGAAAATGAGAAATACATGAGCCGCCATCTTGGAGCTACAATAGAAACAGCCAGAGAGCACTGCAATTTAAAGTGAAAAAATTGGTCAAGATGTAAAAAAAAAAAATTAAAACAATAAACACACCTTACTTAAACAGGTGTAGCAACACATGGGAACATGTAACACAATAAAATAAAAAGGTCCTTATATACCTTTTAACTGCACAAGCAATTTACAATAAAATGACATCAAAACCCTCTCTAGCTCAATGTATCAGCTCAAAACCTAAAACTGTGATTAACTTCTGAAGTTTTGGGGCAAAACTTGACCTGTTGAACTGGTGAAAGGCAGTGGTCCATACAGCACTCCGGCTTACATAAATTGGTCTCATTGATGGAACAATGACCCTCTCGCTGTGACCTCTAAGTACCCGCATCACTTCCTCTTTGGATAAGAGAACTTTGACAGATCTTTAAAAAAATAATTAAAATAATTTCGTAATGATTTACATAGTAAACTATTTTAGATATATATTTGCACCTACAAAACGTTTTACAAGGACAAAATAATTGTTACTGGCCTTGATGCCCATTGTAAAAGATATATATATAAAATCATATGAAAATGAATATATGTAAGTTCAATCTATAAATGTCTGTCACATAGCCAAAAAAATAAATAAATAGAAAGCACTGCATTTAAAATGCAAAAGAAAATTAAACCTTGGTTCAGACGAGCAGTATTTCAAGATTCCATTTCCCTTCTCCCACCAAACTTTTTTTTATAAAATGTCTTACTCAAAGTCTGCAAATTGAACAGGAATATATGAATCAACTGCCAGATGTTCAGATGACTCGAGTGCTTCCTGTCTTTCCAAAACTGATCCTGCCTGTCTTTCACCATCAGATAGGGATTCTGCCTCATTCTGACTCTCTGTATTCCTTTCATTAAATGCAGGGATTCTGTTATTTGTACTAAAAGTTACAGCTGAAGCTGTCAAGCTATCAGTGGATGTCAAAGGAGATGCCACTTCCTGTGATCTTGATAAAGCACTGCTCTGGCACTGGGCTAAAGGAATTTAAAATATGAACTCCGTTACATGTACGTCAGCTTTAATAACTGAATAGGAAAAATGTTTTATTGAATTAATCATATTCATTAGTAATAACTGAATGATCATTCTCTATAGTATTACCACAATTAGAAACTGTGGCTAATAAATATAGTCCAAACACTATATATACTACACTTAGAAGTTAAACCTGATATCCATTCAGGGATACCAAGATACTTAAACAGCATACATCAAGAAGAATTAATTATAGAATCTTTACATGCAGCCTCTCAGAAAATGTGGTGTTTAAATCTATTTTACAGGGCAATGTGTATATCAGTTGAATTACAGGCAGCCTAAGGCACAACCAAACTTTTTCCTTATCTCTCCTCCTGCTGCTCCTTTGTGGTGGAGAACTTTCGAAATCACTGTCATCCAACATTTGTGAATTCTCATCCTGAAAAATACTTGTCTTTAAATGTTGCACTGGTATTTTAAATTAAAGCACTGTAATGACACAATTGTTTTATTCCATTACGCTTCAATAATAACAGACAACTCTGATATTGGCTAATTCCTATAGTAACAATAAGTATTTAATTAATACAATGTGTGTATGAAGTAATTAGAATGTGGTTTGTATTTGTAAAGAACTGTTAAACTACACTTTCCTAAACTGCTCTATGTGGAACATATGTAACAAAGTAAATAACTGCATTTTGGGTGAATCTCAGTTTGGGTAAAAGTTATTTATCCAATTCCTTAGTGTGATTGCTGCACTAAACTGAAATTCAGACCATTGTCCAAGTAAAGTCTACATGATTCCTCTATTTAAGATGCAAACTGAAACAGGTTAACTACATCTAGGTAATATCAGTCATGTGAATAACTATGAAATAACGATAAATTACAACGGTCACTTAGTAGCCATTACATAAGAACATAAGAACATAAGAAAGTTTACAAACGAGAGGAGGCCATTCAGCCCATCTTGCTCGTTTGGTTGTTAGTAGCTTATTGATCCCAGAATCTCATCAAGCAGCTTCTTGAAGGATCCCAGGGTGTCAGCTTCAACAACATTACTGGGGAGTTGGTTCCAGACCCTCACAATTCTCTGTGTAAAAAAGTGCCTCCTATTTTCTGTTCTGAATGCCCCTTTATCTAATCTCCATTTATGACCCCTGGTCCTTTTTTCTTTTTTCAAGTCAAAGAAGTCCCCCGGGTTGACATTGTCTATACCTTTTAGGATTTTGAATGTTTGAATCATATCGCCGCGTAGTCTTCTTTGTTCAAGACTGAATAGATTCAATTCTTTTAGCCTGTCTGCATATGACATGCCTTTTAAACCCGGGATAATTTTGGTTGCTCTTCTTTGCACTCTTTCTAGAGCAGCAATATCCTTTTTGTAACGAGGTGACCAGAACTGAACACAATATTCTAGGTGAGGTCTTACTAATGCATTGTCAAGTTTTAACATTACTTCCCTTGATTTAAATTCAACACTTCTCACAATATATCCGAGCTTCTTGTTGGCCTTTTTTATAGCTTCCCCACATTGTCTAGATGAAGACATTTCTGAGTCAACATAAACTCCTAGGTCTTTTTCATAGTTCCCTTCTTCAATTTCCGTATCTCCCATATATTTATAATGCACATTTTTATTGCCTGCATGCAATACTTTACACTTTTCTCTATTAAATGTCATTTGCCATGTGTCTGCCCAGTTCTGAATGCTGTCTACATCATTTTGAATGACCTTTGCTGCTTCAACAGTGTTTGCCACTCCTCCTATTTTTGTGTCATCTGCAAATTTAACGAGTTTGCTTACTATACCAGAATCTAAATCATGAATGTAGATTAGGAATAGCAGAGGACTGAATACTGATCACTGTGGTACACCACTGGTTACCTCGCTCCATTTTGAGGTTTCTCCTCTAATCAGTACTTTCTGTTTTCTACATGTTAACCACTCCCTAATCCATGTGCATGCATTTCCTTGAATCCCTACTGCGTTCAGTTTGAGAATTAATCTTTTATGCGGGACTTTGTCAAAAGCTTTCTGGAAATCTAAATAAACCATGTCGTATGCTTTGCAATTATCCATTTTCAATGTTGCATCCTCAAAAAAGTCAAGTAGGTTAGTTAGACACGATCTCCCTTTCCTAAAACCATGCTGACTGTCTCCCAGGATATTGTTACCATACAAGTAATTTTCCATTTTAGATCTTATTATAGTTTCCATAAGTTTACATATAATAGAAGTCAGGCTTATTGGTCTGTAGTTACCTGGTTTGGTTTTGTCTCTTTTTTGTGGATCGGTATTACGTTTGCTATTTTCCAGTCTGTCGGTACAACCCCTGTGTCAAGAGACTGTTGCATGATCTTGGTTAGCGGTTTGTAAATAACTTCTTTCATTTCTTTGAGTACTATTGGGAGGATCTCATCCGGCCCAGGAGATTTATTTATTTTAAGAGCTCCTAGTCCCTTTAACACTTCTGCCTCTGTTATGGTAAAGTTATTTAAAATTGGATAGGAACAGGTCGACATGTGGGGCATGTTGTCCGTGTCCTCCTTTGTAAAAACTTGCGAAAAGTAATCATTTAATATATTTGCTATTTTTTTTCTTCAACTATGATTTTGCCATTTGTGTCTCTTAGACATTTAACCTCCTCTTTGAATGTTCTCTTGCTGTTATAATATTGGAAAAACATTTTGGAATTGGTTTTAGCCCCCTTAGCAATATTGATTTCTATCTCTCTCTTGGCCTTTCTAACTTCCTTTTTGACTTGTGTTTGCAGTTCCAAGTACTCTTTCTGTGTATTTTGTTTTTCGTCCCTTTTAAATGCTCTGTAAAGTGCCTTTTTTCGCTGAAATTTTTTTTTAATTGATCTATTAAACCATTTTGGCCATTTTGTTTTAGATTTAGATTTGTCTACTTTTGGGATGTAATTGTTTTGCGCCTCTAGTACTACATTTAAAAAAAACAGCCATCCTTTTTCTGTGGATGTTTTCTCTATTTTACTCCAATCTACTTATGTTAGTCTCTGTTTCATACCTTCATAGTTTGCTTTTCTAAAATTGTAAACCTTAGCTTTAGTCATTACTTTTGGGGTTTTAAAAAATACTTCAAATGAGACCATGTTGTGGTCTGAGTTTGCCAATGGCTCTCTGACCTCTGTTTTAGTTATTCTGTCTTCATTATTTGAAAAGACTAAATCAAGGCATGCCTCCCCTCTAGTCGGTGCCTTGAAAAATTGCGTTAGGAAGCAGTCACTTGTCATTTCCACCATTTCAATTTCGTCCGTCGTGCCCCCCATCGGGTTTTCCCATTTTATATGGGGGAAGCTGAAATCCCCCATTAGTATGGCTTCTCCTTTTCTACACGCATTTCGAATGTCATTGTATAACAGATTATTTTGCTCAGCGTCTGAATTTGGCGGTCTATAGCATGCTCCTATTATTATGCCCTTTGAATTTGTGTCCATTATTCTGACCCATATTGATTCTGCATTGTTTTCTTTGTCCTGATTTAACACCTGGGCTTCAAGACTATTTCTTATGTATAGCGCTACCCCTCCGCCTCTTCTGTCCTGCCTGTCTTTCCTATATAGTGTGTACCCACTAATATTATATTCGTCTCCATCACTCTCAGACAACCAAGTTTCTGTAACACCTATCACATCGTAGTTACTTGTTAGTGCAGTAGCTTCAAATTTCTAACATTTTGTTTCTGAGACTTCTAGCATTAAGATAAATACATTTATTAGTTGTCTTACCTGAGTTGTTGCCCTTGTTTTGATGTGGTCTCCCTTCTGTTTTTTTTGTTTTCTCCCCCCTTCCTTTCTAGTTTAAATGCTTCTGGACCTCCTCAAGGATCCTTTCTCCTAGTAGATTGGTTCCCTTTCTGTTTAAGTGCAGTCCATCCCACCTATATAGATAGTCCTTGTTGTAGAATGTGCTCTAATGTTCAAGAAAGGTGAAGCCTTCCTGTGGGCACCACGATTTCAGCCATGCATTTTGATTTTGTATTTCCAGCTGTCCATATGGTCCTTTGCAAGGTGCCGGCAGTATCCCAGAAAATACCACAGTTTTGGTCTTGTCTTTTAATTTCCTTCCTAGCTCTCTGAATTTGTTTTGCAGGGATCTAGGTCTGTCTCTTCCAATGTTGTTTGTACCGATGTGGACGATTACTACTGGGTCGTCTCCTGTTCGTTCTAGGAGCCTGTCGACATTGTCAGTGATGTGCTTGACAGAGGCTCCTGGAAGGCAGCACACTGTTGTAGTAAGGGGGTCCAAACTGCGAACTGAACTTGCTGTGTTTCTCAATATGGAGTCCCCAACAATCATGACCTTCTTTTTGCTGCCTGGCCAGCACTGTTTGTAGGGTCCTGGATGTTGTTTCTTTCATTCTCTTGATGTTGGTTTTGGTCATCTAAATGTTGAAGTGGCTCAGATTTGTTGGATGTCTGGATTTCTGGTGGTTGTGTTTGACGAAGTTTCTTTTTTTCCCTGCTTCTGCCTATCTGAACCCAGCTATTTCGACTCTCTTCCATCTCCCTGGTGGCTTTCAGTCTGCTAAGGGTGCAGACTTCCATGAATTGTGGGTGTGTCAGCTCCTCAAGCTCCTGTTGCTGTCTCATTTCCTCCAGCTCCTTTTCTAGCAGGCTTAATCGTTGAAGCAAGTCCTGGATCGTGCGGCACTTTACAGAAACTTGTTTGAGCTCTGTTGGGTTTTCTCGGATTTCCCACATCATGCAGTTGTCACAGATTACTAGCTTGAAGACATGTTTATGAAATCCTTCTGACTAATGATGTGGTCATTGTACACATTGCTCCAACACTAAAAATGTTACATATGTATCATCCAAGATCAGATGAGAAAAACATCTGAAAATGAGAAAAGTTTAAAACTTTTTATTAGAGGTTGAGTTTACCTGTGTCGGTATCTCTATTCCAACCAAAATATATAGGCAGAGTTAGAGCAAAGGGCTCCAACTTCTTCGCCTCCCCAACGGAAATGTTGTGATACATTGGGTTTAGTCATTTTTTGGATCCCTTTATTGTACTTAACTATTCAAATGGGAATATTTCTTCCCATTTGAATACTCAAGGCAATCTTCTCTATCATTTACTCTTCTTGCCATTCATTAGAAAAATACATTTTGCCAATGAGGCCTGATTCAGCCTGTCGAGCTCTTTCTTAACTTGTAGAAAATAAAAGAAAAAATCTTCTATTAAAAATTACCAAAATACGTTTTACTTCCAGTTGTCTCTCACCTTCGTCTATGATTAAGTACTGCACATTAATTAAATTCCAGCAGATTTAGTCTTACGATGTGCACCTGGGCTGCAAAGTGACAGAGTGAACCCAAGGTTCCATCTAAAAAAAGACAGTTTTGCTAAATGGACGTGAAAAGGGTTTACATTATATAGAAAAACTATAATGTGCACTTGCCGAATAAGATGGTATTGTGGACATGCTTCCACGTCCCTCGAGTTGTGGTAGATTTCTGGCTGTTGGAGTCTGAAGAGCTGCCCTTACACCAGCAGCAACCGCATGCTCGATTAAGTCCTGCAGATTACTAGACTCCGTCATGTTGTCTGTTCGCCGGCACTGCTCACTTCCCGCCTCCTCTCCATGCAGATAATGCTTACGCAAATATTATATATTTAGCTAAATGTGCTTGAATGGTGTAAACACAGATTTAGATAAATGTGCTCGCCGAGTATAAAACAGATTTAAAAAATGACATTTAGCTAAATGTGCTCGCCGAGTGTAAAAACTGGAGCTCTTTTTCTCTCATTTATTTCACATGCTGAATTTAAATGTTGAAACTTTGCTAAATATTTTCAGATTTATAAATTATATCTGAAAGTACATATTTAATCATTTATTTAAGAGATTTATAAATCTGAAAACCTGTATATTTATTTTGAAACTAAACATTTAAATGTTTTTCATGAGATTTATAAATCTGAAAAATTGCGTGTCCGGATTTAGCAGCCAATTTATATATTTAATTTGAAATTAAATATTTTATTTTACAAAAAACTGATTTATTTGCGAACAACAAAGATTTAATTTGTCAGCTGAATCTTGACTAGCAAAATAAATATTTATTT
Organism: Huso huso; assembly: GCA_036884735.1. Classification (NCBI taxonomy): domain Eukaryota; kingdom Metazoa; phylum Chordata; class Actinopteri; order Acipenseriformes; family Acipenseridae; genus Huso; species Huso huso. The sequence goes on along the minus strand of CM072663.1, from coordinate 49,269,289 downwards.
GGAAAATAAATATTTATTTGCAAGCAGCAAAGATTAAGCTAGCTAAATCTCTACTCGCCAAGTGTAAAATAACTGGAGCTTTTTTCTCAGATTTATTTCACATCCTGGATTTAAATGTTGAAACTTTGCTGAATATTTTCAGATTTATAAATGCTATCTGAAAGTACACATTTAAACATATTTTTCACAAGATTTATAAATCTGAAAAAAGATAGGCATTTTTTGTTTAAATTTGTGAAAAAGTACAAGATTTAAGCTAAATCTGTTAAATTGTTAACACTTTTTTTACACTTGGTGTCCCACAGTGGAGTCCATGCACTGTTACAAATTTGGCTTGGGGGTCGTACGAGTTAAAAAGGTTGAGAACCACTGCCATAGAAGACAATGTTGCAAGCTCGATTCGCCATGGCAAAATACTTTTTATTTTATAACAAATAAACACTACATAAATCATATGTCAATAATACTTAATTAGTTTAATTGTGCATAAGAAAAAAAACCATCAATCACCTCATTAGGAATGCCATTTTCCGGTCATCAACTTAGAGAACGACACGGTTACAAGATGGCAATAAGCATGTAGCAGTGTAACAGCCAGTGTTTAATAAAAGGTTTAATTAATCTGTTTTACTCGTGTGTCAACCTCGTCCCTCAAGATATTACATTTGGCGACAAGGATAAAGAAAACAATTCCATACAGCAACGTGAGAGTAAGAAAAAACAAACAAACAAACAAAAAAAAACTAAGAAAACTAAAGCATGGCTTGTTTGGGGAAAATAGACTCGTATGACACAGATACAGAAGATTGGGGCCAGTACATAAAAATACTAGGATTTTATTTTGTTTCCAATGATATTACAAAAGAAGACAAAAAGAAAATAATTTCATTAAGTGTGTGCGACAATAAAAACGTACACGCTCATACGGAAGCTGACTGCTCCGAATGCACCTATAAGGTTGATCTTATAAATACACATTTTCACCCAAAACCATCAGTGATACTGTAGTGTTTCAAGTTTAATACAAGAGTTAGAAAGGGGAATCTATTTCAACCTTTGTGGCTAACTTAAAACAGCTAACTGAAGATTGCGAGTATGGAACCGTGCTGAACGATATGCTATAAGTAAGCAATAAGGCACGACAGGGTGTGGGATATACTCTAATATCCACACGCCCCGGGTGCATTATAAGTCACGAGGCGAAGCCGAGTGGCTTTATCCGCCCGGGGCGTGGTGATATTAGAGTATATCAAACACCCTGGAGTGCCTTATTGCGCTTATAAAATGGATCAACCAACATTACAAAAAAAAAAGTAAAAACATGTTTTAATTAACAAAAAAGTCATTTTTATTAAATATCCTTCCACCTCTGCCTGAACTTAGAAAAAATAGTCCCTTAAAACATAAAAAAATAAAACCAAAAATGCATTAATTAAAAAATAATTTCCGATGTTAAATTGAACATTGCCATTGAAAGTGCAGTTTTGATTTGTTACACTTCTTGTAATTCTTGGTTTTTTCATTACATTTTAAAGTAAAATATTACTGTCCATTTTCATCATGACAGAGCACAAATGAGTCTGCCTTTAAATCACACAGACCCTTCCTCACAAGACCTGCAATAGTATCAGGTGAGAGTGTGTTTTTTTGTAATCATCCTTTGTTAACTGGGGTAGTAACAGGAGGCATCCATACCAGATTTGTGCTACAGCTTCACAGTGGCGAGAAAGACGTTATTTGCATAGAATACCCGGTTATTATTTAGCAGACATTATTATTTAGCAGACGCCCTTATTCAGGGCAACTTACAATTGTTACAAGATATCACATTATTTTTTACACTATTTTTACATAGAATTACCCATTTATACAGTTGTTTTTTTTACTGGAGCAATCTAGGTAAAGTACCTTGCTCAAGGGTACAGCAGCAGTGTCCCCCACCTGGGATTTAACCCATGACCAGAGCCCTAACCACTACTCCACACTGCTGCCCCAAACTTATCAAACTGACTTTGCAATTTACAGCTTGGCAACGTGGAGAACTACTGGGTCAGTGTTAAGAAACAATTTAAAGCAATGCAGGGCACAGCAGAAGACATGATACCATCGTACCTGGACACATTTAAAAGGTATGGCAGGAATTGTCGAAATGAATTTATAAATGTTCAGCATCAGATCACACAGCTGTGCAGGGGGTGGGTCCAGACTGGGAGCAACGGCAACAAAACATCTTTTAAACCCCAAAGTCTCTTTAAGAGGGACCCAAATCTTTTGTGAAAAGCTGAAAGTTTAAGAGATATTTTTTAAACTATTTATTTTCAAAATGGGATAGGGAAACGCTGTAGTTCAGGGAGAAGGAACAGAGAGATCAGAATGGCGAGTTTTGAATTTATTTGAATACTTTTGCTTTTTTTCATTACTTTAATTAATCATTGGTGTCCGATTCAGATTCATTCAATATCTCATGTACACTTCGGTTTCCCAAAAGTTCAACATTTACATAAATCTCGTCGGTCATGTTTATTGCGATAAATTCCAATATGTCTGCCGTTTTCGTTTTAAGATTCTAGTGGCGTATGGATATCTGCCAGTGACTTGCCCGTTTTGATAGGCTGTAATATCAACACCCCATGTGACCTGTTTTGACCAATCAGGATAGAGTATTTAAAATACCCATTTTATAAGATAGACTTGTATGTGGAGTGATTGACAGTGTAATATAGCACTGTTTACTGGCAGAACACATATTGATTTAAAGTGTGCACTAGAAATTTCATTAGCAATGGAATCTGCTGCAAAGGTCCCAATATCTACAGAAAATGAGCAATCACTTAAAACAGTGTGCACCAAGTAAAACAGAAGTACCCTAAGGAAAACAAAAGTAAAACACTGCATATGATTACAGAAAGGGGTGGAAACCTGCAAAATAGCAAGGAAAAAGGCTCAATATTACAAAGCAACAGACAAAGTCTGTGCTTTTAATAGATGCAGGGGAAGTCATGCAGCTGACATATGTAAACATAGAGAAAGTGAGTTTAACTACTGTCATAAGAAGGGGCACCTTGTTAGACAATGCAGAGTAAGGATTAGACAAGAATTAAAGCAAAGCCAGAGCTAACTTAACTGAGTCCACCCAACAAGCAAAGGCAGACAGTAATGATATGTATACGTTGTACCATATTAGTAAGAAGCAAGCTGAGCATACTGAAGTGATTGTACAAGTCAATGGAAAAAAGCTCCAGATGGAAGTGGACACAAGTGCATCAACAACAGTAGTTGGAAAACACACATTTAAGTACCTTATAGATGGTGACCAGCAGTTCCAGCTGAAAGAAACAGGTGCAACACTGTAAAAGGGATTCAGTCAGGACAATCTTGCGTTAAATAACCACCTTTATTATAATACAAAATCTTACAGACTTCCAAAAACATTGAACCCAAACAATGGGTGAATAAAAATAAAAGTAGTTGGCGCACAGCCTCATCCCTTGAAGCATCCCGGTGGCGCCTGCTGAAAAACAAACAATAAAATAATAAATCTATGCGGCGTGTTCATCCCGGTGAACAAAAATGATTAAGCAAAGGAGCATTGTATACTCCCCCCAAAGGAACAGAGAATCTAAGAGATTCGCGGAGAATCCCTATTCGCTCATAATTGGTGCGCTGTGTTCATCACGGTGAACAAAAACCAAAACCAAAACCAAAACCAAACCAAAAACCAAAAATCAAAATGAAAAATAAAAATATATGTAAATACATATATAATTATGACCACCTACACCACCTCACACATTTAGCTGAACATGAAAAAATATCAAAAATAGAAATATTTAATGCCCCCCCAAAAAAAAAAAAAAAAAATATCACATAATACGATATCTACTTTTGTGTGACTGAAGGTAACAGAGGGAAGAAAAAAAACTAAAAATGAAAGAATCTCCGGGGACCCTAGACCTTCAGCCACCTCCCCATTGGAAACAGATACTTTATACCTTTCTGTAGATATATTGGGTTTTAACTTCTGATGTAAGGTTGCCAAACTACAAGTGTGAAACACAAAGCGGTCATACTTACTTTACATGAAATAGACAGTTCTGAAAATAGGGCAGTTTAAGGGAATTTTGGCATACAGACCATGGCTTGGACAAAATCTTGTAGCTCTTCAATAGTAGAAGATATTTGAAATCTGATTTTTTATTTGAAATCCTCATAAAATTAGTATACTGATATTTTTTTTATACCTAACTTGGAAAGGGGTTTAAATTGGCAGTTTTTAAAAACAATATTTATAATTATACATTTTTCAATTATTTTTTGGGCGGTGCAGTTTATATTAAAAAAAAAACATATAATACATTCCACAATAAAATACACTATATCATTGGAAACAGCTACTAAAGGCTTTTCTATGGATATACTGGGTTTTAATTTCTACAAACTACAAGTGCTAAACACAAAGTGGTCATATTCAAGCCCAAATATGGTCATTCTACTAAGGCGTTAAAGGGTTAAATCATTTTTGGTCTTTTTTATTATTTCTTACCAATCAATACATGGTGGGTCAATCAATAGATTTTTATTTACGTAAGCTTAAAACTGAAATGCGGTAGAATAGGGGTTTAGTGTTTTTAAAATCCAAACTACCACTTGCGAATCCAAACTCACGTACAAGCTTATAACGTAATTATGTACTGTACAAGAAATTAACACACAAACAACACTCTGGAGTTTTAATAATTGTATTTTTTTTTTCCATTCCCGTAGCCTACAGCCACTGGCATGGCAGCCCACGGTACAGTTGATCAATGAAGCTGTTGCACGGTCATCTTTGTTTTCCAGAATTCCCGAATTGAGTTAATCAGCTCTAGACGTGTTTGATTAATTTAATACATATGGATTTGCATGCTGGATAGATGTTTTAGAGTTAGTTTTGTTAAAAACTTTTTGCTTTTTTAATGGATGCATTCATAAAAAACAAAAATGGGCAGACCAGACCACAGCAGCATGGTTTTGGGAATAGGCAAAATCAACACTGACAGACAAAAGGAGATTGAGGACGGAACAGTATTGTTTTCAATGAATTTTTAAGAAGTGGTCTGTGGATTTTGTTGTAGTGGGTGAACAGATCAATTATTACACGTGTTTATGAAACAGCAGCTACAATACCAGTGCTTTTACATTAGTAGGGTTATTCAAAATTATTATTTGTTTATTTAGCAGACGCCTTTATCCAAGGCGACTTACAGAGACTAGGGTGTGTGAACTATGCATCAGCTGCAGAGTCACTTACAACTACGTCTCACCCGAAAGACGGAGCACAAGGAGGTTAAGTGACTTGCTCAGGGTCAGGGTCAGTGACTGAGGTGGGATTTGAACCGGGGACCTTCTAGTTACAAGCCCTTTTCTTTAACCACTGGACCACACAGCCTCCTAAAATACAATACCATTGACCTCTTAGTATTACTGTATGTTTGTGCATTTTAACTATATTGATTTTATTTTGACAAACAACTGGGATTTTATTGTGCTAAGTATAGATGGTTAAAGCGTTTATGGTGCAATGTGTTCTTTGTGAAATATTTTCGCTAGTTTTTTAAGTGCGTTAGTGATCAACCCTTTTTTTTATCTGAAAATAACATGCATTATTATGCTAAACTCTTAGCCTTTCAAGATATATTTATTTATGTAATGTTAAGCAAATTCATTTCAGTTTATTGATTTTGAACTGGAACATATATATGCGAGTATGCAATGTTTTTAAAAATCTGATTCCGCCTCAGTTGCATTACTTGGACTGTTTTCCGTTGTAGCTGCTATTATTTAAGTGTAGAAGCAAGATCTGTATATAAAATATCAAATTAAATGCCACAAAATGTCCTTTCATATGGTTAAGGTATCTGAAAAAAAAACTATCAGGAAGTTTCACTGTTGAGAAAAGGTGAAAACCACTGCCATCAGTAAAATTGTAAATACATGGTTAAATGAATTATTTTGTTTTGTGGTATCCATTACTGTACATCCAACCCAATTGAGCATAGGTAAAAGGGCCTCTGTATGGTCAATAACAAAACCTGCTTATAAATAGGCCAAGGAATCGTGAATTCACTGAAATGGAGACAAAACACAAGGCAGAAACCGTGGACCTTTAATGGTGAACATTAGTGGGGCAAGTATGACCACATTATTGTGCATCTCAATTTTGTGTTTTTAATTGAAATGTTCTTTTGTTTTTACTTATAGATTGATAATCTCCTTTAAAATGAATCTGATTAAATCAAACTGTCTTCAACTGTTAGAACTAATGACTCAAATTGACTCGGGCCAGATAGGTGACTCGACTCGAGCTTGACATGTCAAAGACATTAACAGTTCCAATTCTAATTTTCCTCAGCAACACAGTGTGACTATACACAGGGAACATCTGAAATAATGCCAGACAACATTTCAACATACGATTGTTCAGAAACTGATAGGGAGGCCAAATTCGACTTTCCCACTCAAAGGTGTGTATATGGTTGTGCATGTGTTGTGTCAGGAAATGCAAATGAAATCCAAATACGAAGGATGAAAAAATGCAATATTTATTTTTTAGGTCAGAGCATCCCCAAAGACCTCATTCCGAAAGGAAATACATCGTTTCCGAATCTCATTTGCTAGTTTATTTGATACGTGTCCATTCTGCAAACATTCCGAATCAGCTGGAGCTATATCTAAGACTCTGGGGATGTGTATTGAAATAACACAGTGCTGCTATAATTGTGGGGAGGTCCCTTCATTAGTTGAAAATGAGAACAACTCCGTCTTGGTTTTCTTTTCCCCGCAACCGCTTACACAGCACAGACTTGTTTTTTATTATTATTTTGTTTTTTTTTATTGAATGCAACATTAATCATAATAATACATCAAAATACAACATGCGAAGGAAACGTGTACAGCGTGAAAGATGTCTACTACACAAAATGAAAGCAGGTACAAGTTCCTTCCTTATGGAAAATTAGCCAGACCATGTTGGTCACACAGACTAGTGTGTTTCCAGGCGGAGGTAATATAGCTTTGTGAACAGGCTGGCTGTAGGGGTGATGTCAGGTCAGAAAGGAACACACAGACAGGCAGTACTGGCAGGTGAAACTGAGACAATGCGGCGCTCAGTGCGTTTAATTGTAAAAATAAAAGCTTTAAACAGCAAACAACAAACACTTTGACAAAACAAAAAAGGCGCTTTGGCCAAACAAACGATAAACAATAACAAGTATCGTGCTGGTTTATAAGCCAGCACATTTTAGCAATTGTTATTTTAGTTTTTTAAATCTTTTACCTCCTCTCCACACCCGTTCTCCTCTCACAAACACGCAACCCCGAGTGAGTAAAACATGCGTCTATATATACTGGTGTGCCGGTGTCCCGGGAAATAAGTTGATCGGGAAATAAGTTGATCAAGCTCTAGAATTTAAGGGGGAGGTTCCATTGTTTCTAATGTAAACGAGCCTAGGCTAGGAAATAAGTAGATCGAGCCCAGGAAATAAGTTGATCGGATATATTAATGAACAATAAATAATTTAAAATTAATTTTGTAAGTATAATTTATATCAATTAGTAGATCGGATTTATTCGGCAGTATGCTGCTAGATAAGATGATGTGAATATATACTTTAGATCCGATATATTAGCCTAACAAAAATGCATAATTTAAAATGACTTTTGTACGTATAATTTACATTAACATGTAGATCAGATATATTCGACAGTATTACGCTAGATAAGGGAATGTGAATATCGCTGTAATATATATTAGCAGCAATTAAATAATTTAAAATGAATTATATGATTGTACATTTCTGATTGTGTATTTCTGTTTGTGTAACAAACGTTAACTAGCTAAATGTGTTACATATTAACGTTATTTTGCATTTCTGGAGGTGTTTTTGTTTTGGGAAGCACTACAGTATGGACAGCAGGTATGCAAGCGATTGTCCAAAAGTTAAAGCATGAGTTTCAATCATGGAAAAAATTAAGCTCCATGCTGCGATTACTAACTAGGCCACGGTGCACATCAATCACATGATGTACTTGAAAAACGTTGCTTATACAGTATTATTATTTTATATTTGTTCTTTCATTTATTTTTACATACAGTACTTTGTATAATTAGGACAGAAAACGAACAGGAGACTGGTTATCATAGTGCATGTATTTCAATTACAAGTTTGGGAAGAAACAATACGTTAATTAATTAAAAACTAAAGAGTTAAACCGTGGGAAATACCTGTAGTTCAATACCAACCAAGATTTTGTGTTGTGAGAGAGATCATACAGTATATGTAGGCTTCTGTATATCAGCATCATTTTAAAATGGTAAATCCCTGTAGTGCAACAACCAATAAGACATATAACGAGAAAGAGATACAGTATATTGAATTAAAGTGAATTATCACGATTTAAAAAAATGTAGATATACACATATATACGGTATCTCTCTTCCTCATTATATATGTCTGTTGTCTTGAATTACAATTGTTCAATACCAGCCAAGAGACTTAAATAGTGAGGAAGAGAGATCATACAGTGTACCAGCATGATTTTAATCTGTGGTTCAATACCAACCAATATACATTTATAATAAAGAGAGATAATACAGTATAAAATCACTTTGTGATTATTTTTTATAGGCCACTTTTGAAAATCAAGCTGTACAGTATATGTCATTATGCTATTCGATTTATTTGACACCTATGACCAAAGAAACACAACTGAACCTGAGAGTAAATTGATCACATTAAATTTCTAAACCAGGGTCCTAGGTTTGATTCTGGCCCAGGGGTCTGTCTGTGTGGAGTTTGCATGTTCTCCCCGTGTTCGTGTGGGTTTTCTCTGGTACTCCAGTTTCCTCCCACATTCCAAAGACATGCTGTTCAGGTTGGTCACTCTAAAATTGCCCGCTGTGTGAGTGTGTGGTGCCCTGTGATGGACTGGCCTCCCGTCCTGTGTGTAGTCTTGCCTTGCATTGCCCTGTGTCTGCCGGGTTAGGCTCTGGCTTACCGTGACCCTCTAAAGGATTAAGCGGTTATGATAATGAATGGATGGCATTAGGAGAATGCGATTTTGTGTTTACTTACCCTATCAACCTGCTATCTGTAATAATAAAATCATACTCCATTGTAATTTACATTGCATTAATTAGAACACAATACAATGAAAACACTGGGTTAAATGGCTAGCTTTAGTGAAAAGCCCACTCACCACGTCAAGGTACTGGCCATCAGAGTTGGGGGTAAGTATTGAGTTTAACATAAAATCTTTGTTCTTATTTTACCCTAACATAAACAAAAATGTTGCAACATTAGAACCCTAACAACACTTTATACCCTCACATAACCCATAAAAGGAGGGGAGTTTTTGTAGTAAATTATTAATAAAAAAATTAGTTTATGATTATATTGCAAACACATATTAATAAATGAAAGAATTTACAATCATATTATATGTTAAATATATAAAGAAAGTCAACTGACCCTTCCAAGGCCAACCCAGGTCCCATAATGCAGACTCTGAATCTTTCAGGAAGGAGCTTCCCAAAGGGAATTAACTGCCCTTTGAAAAAGATTGACCCAGGCCCCATAATGCAGACTCTGAGTTTCAATACAAAGAGAGCTAAATCACAGTTTTAAAACAATGCGCAATCCTGTTATACTTGCAACACATTTCTGGAGGATTCGTGCAGCAAATATATATATATATATATATATATATATATATATATATATATATATATATATATATATATATATATATATACAGGAATATTTTGCAGTCAGTGTAGTAACTGTACCATTTTGTTGCAAGGGTAGTTGCCATGTTACAGTTTGTTCTGAAACACAGAACATGGCTGTTATTTGTCCTTTTTTATAAGGGAACATTGTCAGTCTCCCAGACTTTAAGCATTTAACTACATGTCCCCTCATTTGGTGCTGACTCCAAACAAAATTTCCAGGATCATTTGTTTGGCAAAGGACAAGTGTATTAGCTATGGCAAACAAGCCACAGTCACTGCTGCCCTGTTGCAACTGCACATTTGTGTGCTCTAATGTGATCTCTGGGTCAGTATTGTGCAGCATGGTACTTATAGAACGTTTAAGTTCTGGTGTGACAGTCGCACCCATGCTGTCATAGACTTGAACCACACATTTAGACTGTGACTGCACATTTGAAACTGTGATCCAATGACTATTAGAGAGATTCAAAATTTGAACAAAGGGTTTTTGGACTGTGCCTATCATGGGAGAGTAAAACAGGACACAACTTTGTAACCCATCTATTGCAGGATATTCCTGACCTAATAAGTACTGGGCCTGGTCAATATGCTGATCTAAAAGCCATGACCCATTAGATATAACATGTAAATTTAATTTATCTATTCCTCTGCTGATTCTTTGTGATTTGCACGTAGGAATTTGTTTTGTATGGATTCCACAGACTCCAGTCAAGAGTCGAGAGCCCCAACCACTACTCTACACTGCTGCCCTATATACTTACCCTTGTAAGACCTCTGTTCTTGCAATGGTACAGTATCTTCATCATCCATTACAACAGTCCCCGTCATCCTCCATCCTCTGGCTGGATAAATTCTGTGTGCTGTCTGCAACCCCATCACTGGCAGGTGGGCTGGGAGTTGACAAACAACCTGAAACACAGGAGGGACTGCAAGACAGGTGCACATAGGGCTTCAAGTGTGTCAGAGAAACTTTTTTCTTGATATTTTTGCCATTTAAATTTTTCAAAACTGCACAAGTGTTTGAAATTGCCTCAATTATATAGGGACCCAGCCAATCGGGTTTCAATTTGTCTCCCAATTTGCTCAATTTGACCATATTTCTCATCTCCCTTGGCAAACTGAAAACACTTCACACCCTTTGTTTTCTTTTTTTCAAAGGAGACTTTCTGTTTCTGCTGGGACGCAGAAATATTTATTTTGACATTCTTTAAAATGTCAGTGTGACGAGGTAAAGCAATCTTATGCTAAAATTCGACCTCCCAACCACCAGGGGGCTGTGAGCCAACCTCGAGGCTTTCAACAGAGAGGGTGTGACGCAGAAGTTCCGGCTTTTGGGCGGAACTCCCAAAAGAGCGGTCGCCATCTTTGTTGGGGGCAGCAATAGGAGAATGTGCTGGAAGACTCCAGAATCAGCAGGCAATTTAAATATCAATCGCTGATTGGTGTTCCGCTGATTGGGGGGTGTTCCAAGTCACATAAAAGGGCTCTGGTTGCAACACTCGGGGTTGGTCCATGGGAATCGTGGGACTCGCAAAAAAATAACCACAATACCAGCAGAGGTGGAATCTTTTCTTTACAGAACCGGAAAACCTGGCATGAGGAAAGGATCCGGAAGTCAGACGAGGGCCTAAAGAAGGAGATATTCGGAAGACCTCTGGCTGTTTAATTTAGTTAACATTTCCCTTATATCGCATGTTTGCGTAAATTTGAGTTTTGTTTTGTTATCATTTTTGGTTTAAATAATAAACCTGGAACTATCTCCACGGAGGAGTAAATTGTGACTGCTAGTCTTTCTTGACGGCCATCCTGTAACAGTCAGTCATCTGGCTCCTGTGTGTTTCAATATCACTACTTGCATCAAGATCACCTTGTGCCAATGATTCTCCTGATGCAATACCAACTTCAGAAAAGTATTTCTGATGTCTGCCAAACATTAAAAAGAAAGGCGAGTACTTAGTGGACATTTGCATGGAAGTTCTAATTCCATAAAGAACAGGCTCCAGAAACTCGTCCCAGTTGTCTTGCTTTTCGTTTATTAACTTGGACAGAGTTCTCTTAATGGTCTGATTTGTGCGTTCAGCCTGCCCATTTGTCTGAGGGTGATAGGCAGAGGTAATTAGGTGTTTAACACCAAATTCATTAAACAAAATGCTGTTTACTTGATTCACAAATTCCCTGCCTTGGTCTGTTATTATTTTTCCAGGTGGTCCATATCTAAAAAAAAAAAGCATTCTCAAACAAGCTGCCACTGATTGTGCAGTTTTATCCTTCAAATGGAAAGCTTCTACATACTTGGAAAACAGACATGTGGCTGTTAAAATGTACCTGTTGCCAGAACTAGTTTCTGTCAAAGGTCCTACCAGATCAACACCAAGGATCTCCCAGACTCCTGTTGTTACGATTGGTGTCATCTCTGGGGCCACTGTCTTAATGCTCTCCATGTGTTGACACCTATTACACCCTTTTATCCGTGATGACACAAAATCCACCATGGTCTGCCAGTAGTATCTACGCATGAAACAAAGCAAAATATTATTCTACATGTATTCATAAAGGTATGCTACTTCTTTGTTATGTTATTTTTATTGCTCTTGAAATTACATACTACGACAAAACAGTGTATCAATCTGTAGCCTACACTATCAAGGTCTTATTACAAGGATTGCATTTCACAGATATTAATCTGAAATTTAACAATCTCTTCACTTAACTATGGTCTAGACAAAATCCAAACTTTGACCCAAATATTAATCCAAACATGTACTCCATAGCAGCTTTTTCTTCAAGGTTCTTTTTTTCCTTTTTTTTAAAAGAAACCTGCCATCAAGAACTGTGTTGTAATTTTCATTTACAATAGCAAGTGGTTCAAAGTTTTGATTTGATTTAATCTCTGATGTATGATGTAAACTGTACTTGGAGGAAAGTTTTTGGAGGGTCCTGTCCCTTCCCTGGTGTGCTCCGTGTGCAGAATCATGGCATTCATGGAAGATAGCTTCTTTTTCTTCTTCAGAAAAGACAACTTTTCTTTGGATCTGATTTTTAATGTAAAACAGATCTTTGCCTAAAAGTGTAGCAGATTAAAATAAGACAATGCAAAGTAAACATGCTTTGCATTGCCCTGCTTAGGCTCCATCTTACCGCAACCCTCTAAGGATTAAGCGGTTATGATAATGGATGGATGGATATTTCACAGTAGTTTATTATCATTATGTTTTATGCAATAACAAACTGAAAGGTACTTCACCTTCAATCTTGAAGTTCTTGGCGTACTTCCACAATGCCTTTCTTTTATTCTTCTCCATGTCTTCTGGATATGTTGACTTAAGGAGGTAGATCCTCACGTCTTCCAAAGATGATTTTAATTTCAGTTCCATTTCTTAAAACTCTTTAAAATATACGTTAGTAAATCTTCTCCATCAATGCATATATCACTTTTTATTGAGTTACTTTGACCATTACCATGATTTAGATACATGTTCTTTTTTTACAAGTGTATCTTATTATGTTTCTAAGTAATATTTATCTTTTGTAATTTAATAGGTAATTCTATTTTGACTTGTAGTTATCTGATACATGTACTTCTACATTGGTAACAGTTAACTTTATTATTTTATTAGCACATTATTTTTATGTTATATATATGTGTGACCTCACAGGAAAATATAATTATAGGATACTTGTACCTATGTGGCTATTACAAATGATTGAATACTACAGCTATATCCTTATAAAAATGTATGGTACTTGTATCACTGGATTTTGGAACAGGGCACGATATAATGAGTGTGAAAGTACAATCCTATACCATCAATGTACAGTGCTGTATTATGGTACTATAATGCAGTATCACCATAATACAGCATTGCAATTTTCTATTTCTAATAATTTCATGGTATATATTGCTATGGTATAGTGTAGTTATATATACCATTGTTACCATTATTATGGTTGTACTGTATTATAGTAGCATTATAGGTCGTTGTACTTTACATTTATGTTATAAGACATGTATTATGTATACAGTGCCATTGTACTTTCACACTGATACCATGATACCATCACCTTGCTCCAAAATTCAGTAGTACAGTACCATAATTTTTTATAGGGGTGTAGTGTACAGGATAATTACAGTATAAGAAGAAGATTAGATGTCACAGGTGAATCACATTATTTCGATTAACGTGTATTACAATGACACAGCTCATACTTATAAATTACATTCAGGCGCTGCTGTTCAACATAAAACAACGTATTATAACTACACCTATACATTATATACTATTTTTTAAAATGTAAACATTTGAAGTATTATTTCTAATTGTACACAACATCAATTATATACACTTACCTTTTTTGTCACTGGTAAAGAAAAAGACTGTTAGGTTGCAGGTAGTTTTATCTTAGCCGCTTCATTGGAAGAACCAATAAAAAGATTTTGTATTTATGTAAATGAGTTGTGTGCAACCTATCAGGAGACGATATATTTTTATTTCTCAATTTGGGTAGTAACAGGTAGGTAATTTTATCATAGCTGCTTCATCGGGAGAACCAATCAAAATCGTATTTAGCTGTAGTAACAGAGTACTAAGCATAACCAATCATATCTACAGTGCCTTGCATAAGTATTCACCCCCCTTGGACTTTTCCACATTTTGTAGTGTTACAACCTGGAATTAAAATGGATTTAATTGGGATTTTTACCATTTGATTTACACAACATACTTAACACTTTGAAGGTGCAAAATATTTTTTATTGTGACACAAAAGTTAATTAAAAAAAAAAAAGACATTTGTTGGTTGCATAAGTATTCACCCCCCTGAGTCAATACTTGGTAGAAGCACCTTTGGCAGCAATTACAGCTGTGAGTCTTTTTGGGTAAGTCTCTACCAGCTTTGCACATCTGGATCCTGCAATGTTTGCTCATTCTTCTTGGCAAAATTGCTCAAGCTCTGTCAAGTTGGATGGGGACCGTTGGTGAACAGCAATTTTCAAGTCTTGCCACAGATTCTCAATCGGATTGAGGTCTGGGCTTTGACTGGGCCATTCTAAGACATTCAGGTTCTTGTTTTTAAACCACTCCAGTGTAGCTTTGGCTGTGTGGTTAGGGTCATTGTCCTGCTGGAAGGTGAACCTCTGCCCCAGTCCCAGGTCTCTTGCAGACTGAAACAGGTTTTCCTCTAGAATTTCCCTGTATTTGGCTCCATCCATCTTGCCCTCAATCCTGACCAGTTTCCCAGTCCCTGCTGATGAAAAGCATCCCCATAACATGATGCTGCCACCACCATGCTTCACCGTGGGGATGGTGTTCTCAGGGTGATGAGCAGTTTTGGCTTTGCACCACACATAGCGTTTTGCGCTAAGGCCAAAAAGTTCAATTTTGGTCTCATCAGACCAGAGAAGCTTTTTCCACATGTTTGCTGTGTCTCCCACATGCCTTTTGGCAAAATCCAAACGGGATTTGATATGGGTTTTTTTCAGCAATGGCTTTCTTCTCGCCACTCTTCCATAAAGCCCAGCTTTGTGGAGCGTCCAGGTCATAGTTGTCCCATGGACGGTTTCTCCCATCTCAGCTGTGGATCTCTCCAGCTCCTTCCGAGTTACCATTGGCCTCTTGGTTGCTTCTCTGACTAATGCCCTCCTTACCTGGTCACTGAGTTTTGGTGGATGGCCTTCTCTAGGCAGAGTCGCGGTTGTGCCATATTCTTATCATTTTTTAATAATGGATTCAACGGTGCTCCAGGGGATGTTCAAAGTTTGTGATATTTTTTTATAACCCAACCCTGATTGGTGCTTCTCCAGAACTTTATCCCGGACTTGTTTTGATAGCTCCTTGGTCTTCATGATGCTGTTTGTTTAGATATGCTCTCTAACAAACTCTGAGGCCTTCCAGAAACAGGTGTATTTAATCTGAGATCATGTGACACTTTAATTGCACACAGGTGGACTCCATTCAACTAATTATGTGACTTCTGAAGGCAATTGGTTGCACCAGAGTTTATTTAGGGGTGTCACAGCAAAGGGGGTGAATACTTATGCAATCAAGACTTTTCAGTTTTTTATTTGTAAATAATTTTGAAAAATATGTAGATTTTTTTCCCCACTTTGACATTACGGACTATTTTGTGTAGATCAGTGACAAAAAATCCTAATTAAATCCATTTTAATTCCAGGTTGTAACACTACAAAATGTGGAAAAGTCCAAGGGTGGTGAATACTTATGTAAGGCACTGTACCTAGGCATATGCTTTTCATTTCTGTATTTGTCCTATCTACTGAGGATTTGACAGGGTCCTTTTTTAACAAATCTTATCCCATAGTAATACTATATACTACAAGGAATAAAATTGCAGCCTAGATTTTTTTCCCCACTTTGACATTACGGACTATTTTGTGTAGATCAGTGACAAAAAATCCTAATTAAATCCATTTTAATTCCAGGTTGTAACACTACAAAATGTGGAAAAGTCCAAGGGGGGTGAATACTTATGCAAGGCACTGTACCTAGGCATATGCTTTTCATTTCTGTATTTGTCCTATCTACTGAGGATTTGACAGGGTCCTTTTTTAACAAATCTTATCCCATAGTAATACTATATACTACAAGGAATAAAATTGCAACGTTTATGAAGAATATGGCATTTATGTTAATGTATTGTGTGCAAACAACATGAGATATTTGTTTTGATTCCCAACCTGAGTACATGACACAATTCCTTTCTAAAAAAAACTTTCAGCTGGCTATTTGTGGTTAATTTTCTTCACACTACCAATTTAAAAACCACAGCCCTAAACCTATAACCTTTTTTAAATATACAATTGTATATGTAGTGTACTGTATATACTTTTTTTTTTAAAACTAGCAGTGGTAGGCCTACGCCTGAACTGTAGTAAGGTTACAGCTATACTAATATTAAAATGTATAAAATACGACTTGCCCTGCTAATAATATTATGGATGCAGCATGTCATTATATTACTGAAACATTTTAATTTCGATTAAAGATTGACAACATTTTGACGTGTAAAATAATTTAATATATAAATAAATCTCTGCGATCACACATAAACTACATCAGATTGACATCGATGTTATAGAAACATAAAAAGACAGAGGTTTAAAACAGTTTACCATAGAAACAGTCGTCAATCACACATTTTAAAGTTCATACGAAAAGACAGTGGCACGAACACGCACCAACATACGCAGTCTAGTAAATAAAACGGCCAGATAAAAATAAAAAGCCATGCATTGAACCTCCCCTTTAATCAAACTGTAGCCCCACCTTACTTTTGTCTACTTTTGCCTTACTGCGCTTGCGCGATCAACTTATTTCCCGGTCGACACCGGGATTCAATTGCCAATTTATTATTCACTTGAATCCCAGCACGTGAACTAATTTGTGCAATCCCGTGCTCACATACTTTATCTGCATGTGAAGTGATTATGCAATCCCCGTGCCTAAATACAACTATATATTTTAAATCACTCGTGCTACACAGACCTATTTATATCCCGTGCACCAAAATCTATACACCAACATTAACACACCACACGCAACACATAACACATAAAACACACATGGGCAGGGCGCACTGCAACATAACTCCCCCCTTGTGCGCAGCACACATGGCCTCAACGGCCACCTCCCCCCTTAAAATTCCAAAAGTCTTGCTTAAAGTCCCGGGCCAAGAACAGGGACTTCAAGGGGTTCATGGGTGGCAATGTTGCCAGTAGCCAGGCTGCTACTGGCAATGCTGTCAGCAGACATGCTGACAGTGGGGTGAGTTCTTCCTCCTGCTGAACCACTGCTAGCGGAAATGCTGCCGGTTTTACTGCTGTCAGCTGACATGCTGACAGCGAGGTGGCAAACTCCAGCAGCAGAAAGGCTGCTTCCTCCCTTGGTGGTGGAGGCAGGAACAGCAACCCGTCTCCCTCTGGCGGTGGAGGCAGAGGCAGCTCCTGCTGCTCCCCCTCTGGCGGTGGAGGCAGAGGCAGACCCTGCTGCTCTGCTCCTGGCGGTGGAGGCAGAGGCAGCTCCTGCTGCTCTGCTTCTGGTGGTGGAGGTGGTGGAAAGGCTGCTGACTCCTCCGGCAGCGGTGGTGGGGCTGATGCTGGCCACTCAGAGGGAGGTTGTGGCGCCCTTCCATCCCCCAAAAAATTCAGGGGATGAGCCTGCCACTCCTCCCCTTCTGGCCCTGGAGACGGCAGTAATAGCTCCTCCCTTCTGGGCACTGGACGCTCATGCTTCCCCCTCTGGGCGCTGGATGCTCGGGCTCCCCCCACTTGGGCATTAGTTCCCCCTCTTCATATTGCGTGGGGCATATGGCCAACATGTGCCCATATGCCCCACAGCCAGGGCATAACTCCGCCGCAAGGTTCTTTAAAAAAAAACTCCCAGCCATCATCCCCGACCTGCTGTTGCTGCGATTGCTGTTGTTGCTGCTGCAGCTTTCCTTTCCACCTTCTGTTCCTGGTCCTTCTCCCCACCTTCCTCTCCTGGGCTGGTTCCTCCTCCTCTTCTTGGAAAGGGCAGACAGCCACTGTGTGCCCATATACCTTGCAAGGAAGGTACCAGCCTTGGTCCTCCAGGCCCCCAAGGAGATCCTCCAGCTCACTGTAGCCGTCTCCAGCTCCAGCTTTCCATTTTTGTATTTTTTTTCCCCTCGCAGTACTCTTTCTGGCCTGAATCTTGCTTGCAGGTCCTGTTATCCCACCCTGACACCACGTGTGAACAGGCTGGCTGTAGCGGTGACGTCAGGTCAGAAAGGAACACGCAGACAGGCAGTACTGGCAGGTGAAACTGAGACGCTGCGACGCTCAGTGTGTTCTGGTCTAATCTCGTCATGCGAGAAAATGACTCATTACTATGGTTTATAAAATGGCTTAGATAAATTAAGCGCTGTGATTGGCTGAACAAGATCACATGACCATGCTGTAATAATTATCTTACCGCACAGCTATGACATCATAGACCAACTTACTCACCTGATCTATTAATATTACTATGCCTTAATAGTAACAATTATCTAAACAGTGTTTCTCTAGGTAAAAATGTCAACATACAACTGAAACAGCATTTAAATCACCCAACAACATCTTTGTCACTAAGAATTACAGAAAAACTGGCAAATATACTGTGGTATTTATTTAGTCAGAGAACAGAACAAAGAAAACTCCGAGGCAAGCAGTAGCAGTAACACTATTCAAAAGCGGTCTGAGAAATCACCATGCAAGTCTCACTCAGCATGTAATATACTGTATATATATATATACTGACTTGCGATATTGCAATTTCTAAATTTGACACAACAGATACATCTCACCACTACCCTCCGATTTCAGAAACATATTTAAAACAAAATTAAAATCTCTCCTGCTCTCTGCTGGCACAACGCTTTTAAACAAGGTCAGGTTCGGCATAGAATTCTATTGTGCTCGCCGCGGGAAGGACTGTGGCACTGCGCAAACTGACACGAAAGTCGTCTAGTCCACATATCATCTAATGCTGGTTTACAATCTAGGGAAATTATGCCGGTTACCGGCATCGGTGTGAAAACAGCCTCATAAATTATTGGTCAGCTTCTCTTGAAGACCGCAAAGCCTGAATAGGATAATTTCTTACAAAAAAGAGAAGCCCCACCCATGAGTGCCAGTGCAGTGCAGTGTTTGGCTGTTCCATGAACCCTCCCTCAGATGTGGGAAATCAGTCTGCTTTCAATTCACAAATGTCATTTCATCTCGAAAAATGTTACTATAAATGTTCCATGTAATGTTTATGGCAAATAAAATATATATATATATATATATATATATATATATATATATATATATATTTTACAATGAAACAGTCTTCAGGGACTGTTTTTTTTCTCAGTGGAAGGACACATAATATATTTCTTATTTTTTTCGTTAAAAAAGCCAGTTTGTGTAATTATTTTAAAAAAGAAAATGTAGCCATTGTATAAGCGAAATAACCCACTCCAGTGTGTGCATCAAGACAATTCTTACCCCACTTCCTGGGTGGTTGAAGGTACTCGGCCTGCGGCCTCCTGCCTCACCATGCACGGTAAGAATTGTCTTACCGCACACCCTGTTGTGGGTTATTTCTTACGTATTATTGTTACCATTCTTTTTACTATACACCTCCCAGCACTAAGCCACAAGAACGACGTATCATTGGTTAATAAAGGGCTAACAGAGGGAGGGGTGCTATTAGTTGTAAGACTGAGCTGAGTTTGACAGCACTTAAGTTCCAGGGATTGCAGTCACAGAGTTGTTGTCTGGCAGGGTCACTGCATTCATGTGTTTTTTTTAAATTCCAGGGATTGCAGTCACAGAGTTGTTGTCTGGCAGGGTCACTGCATTCATGTGTTTTTTTAAATTCCAGGGATTGCAGTCACAGAGTTGTTGTCTGGCAGGGTCACTGCAGTCGTGTGGTTTTTTTAAATTCCAGGGATTGCAGTCACAGAGTTGTTGTCTGGCAGGGTCACTGCATTCATGTGGTTTTTTTAAGTTCCAGGGATTGCAGTCACAGAGTTGTTTTCTGGCAGGGTCACTGCAGTCGTGTGTTTTTTTTTTTAAGTTCCAGGGATTGCAGTCACAGAGTTGTTGTCTGGCAGGGTCACTGCAGTCGTGTGTTTTTTTTTTAAGTTCCAGGGATTTCAGTCACAGAGTTGTTGTCTGGCAGGGTCCCTGCAGTCGTGTGTTTTTTTAAATTCCAGGGATTGCAGTCACAGAGTTGTTGTCTGGCAGGGTCACTGCATTCATGTGGTTTTTTTAAGTTCCAGGGATTGCAGTCACAGAGTTGTTGTCTGGCAGGGTCCCTGCAGTCGTGTTTTTTTTTTAAGTTCCAGGGATTTCAGTCACAGAGTTGTTGTCTGGCAGGGTCCCTGCAGTTGTGTGGTTTTTTTAAGTTCCAGGGATTGCAGTCACAGAGTTGTTGTCTGGCAGGGTCCCTGCAGTCGTGTGTTTTTTTTTTAAGTTCCAGGGATTTCAGTCACAGAGTTGTTGTCTGGCAGGGTCACTGCATTCATGTGTTTTTTTTAAATTCCAGGGATTTCAGTCACAGAGTTGTTGTCTGGCAGGGTCCCTGCAGTTGTGTGGTTTTTCCCGACCGTGAGCAATGCCAAACCAGCAGCGAATTAAAAGAAAGAAGGACGAAGAGCTGGCTAAAGCGGCAGCTAAGTGTTCCAGAATTGATGTGATGTTCAGGTAGGAAATGAGTGTACAACAATTCATCCCCCAATACTAACATCAAATAATAATAATAATAACCGCTATTTCACCGACAAACCTCACCCCCTCCAAGCCCCCTCTCAAATGTTTAAGTAGTGAGAATTTGGTCCAGTAGCTGTTTATTTATACTGTACATTAAAAAAAATCCTGTTTTAATTTGAATGAATAGAGCAAATTACCCCAGTGTAAATACATCAAAATGTTCCATAGGACCACATTATACTAAATGAAGTAAAGCGATCTGTATATGGATTTGTGAATATCCTTCAAATATATATACCGTATATATTTTAATTTACAGTTTAGTAAAAATCACCTATATTGCACAAATATATTCTATGATCATGTGTGGTATAAGGAGATCTGATTCTATGTTTAAAATTGCAATACTTTCAAACGCAATATGCAATATGCATTATAACTCCTTTTGGATCTTCAGCGTATATAAATGGTTAATTTATATGGACACTTCAATGACCGTTGCTGGATTATTCCTCCGAAACACCCACGCTAATATGAACACAATAAGTAAATAATAATTAATTTTGTTCAAATTCTTACACAAGGAGCTAGTAGCTTATGAAACGAGTTGGAGAGAACACTAGTAATGGAAACACAGTAGTTCTGTTTTTTAACTAGCAACGTGTGCTTTCATGAAAAGGGTTAGAATGTGAATGCTCAAAAGCAACATTCCACTTTTTTCTTGAATCGAGTGTCCAAATTGAACCATTCAGTAGAATGAATATTATGGCCCCCAATAAATTCAAATGCAGCTTGCTTTATTATTATTATTATTATTTTATTATTATTATTATTATTATTATTATTATTATTATTATTATTACACACACACACACACACACACACACACACACACACACACACACACACCATACGCAGACTAACGCATGCACACACACACACACACACTCTCTCTCTAATAGCGTGCCCCATTCCCTTCAATACACCAAACGAGACATGACAAACAAACAAACAAGACAAACACAGTGTCCAGCACAATGCTATCGCCAGGGTTGTTACAATATATACACACACTCTATTACTACTGAACCTTGATAAAAAAAAATTTAAAAAAATCAGCTGGCTGAGCCATACTTTTTGAAATTAGCAGCTGGGATTATCGCTCAACCATTAACTGATCTGTTTAATCTTTCTCTAATTTCTAATTTAATTCCATCAAATTGGAAGTCAGCATAGATCTGCAGACTGCATTTCACATCATACAAAGAAAACTATCTTATGATAGATTGTTACTTAATGTGTCTAAGATGCAAACTATGTTATTCTGTTCTAATAGAAAGCAGTATAAAAATCCATCTTGGACTATTGTTACACTGAAAGGGGAGATAATAAAGAAAGTTAGGCTGGCTTTCACTTACAGACCGAAGGCTTTATCATTGGTACTGTTTTGTGTTTAAGTTTCTTAAAGGATTGGTGCCTCGTTATTTAACTGCTCTGATTAATAGGTATGATACTAACTATAATCTGTGTTCCTGTGATTCTGCCAACCTGGTCGTAACCATGATATAAGGAGTACATTTGATAGTCTCTCTTTTAAATGTTTTAAAAATGATCTCTGTAAATTGTTTAGGGCTTCATGTAAATATTTTGATCCTGATTAAGGATCCGCACATGCTTATGACTCATGATTAAGACAGTACCACACATGATATTGTGTTGTTTTATTGTATATGTTTGTTGACAGACCCCCTTGTAAATGAGATCTAGGTCTCAATGGGTTAAATTCCTATATAAATAAATAAATAAAAATACACACACACAAGATATTCCATTGATTTATATATCAAGTCTGTGACGATATCTTTTGAAAACAAGCCCTGATAGCACCACAAGCATTGTACTTTTTAACTATTAGATGAAATATTTACATAATACCGTACTTAAAAACAGGTGCTATAACCATGATTATTTTATTATTAATAGTGTTTTAATTCAATTCAATTAAGCATTTGGGTGACACAGTATATGTTCCCTACATTGTAAATATAAATGTGATTAGGTATAATTTAATTAAAACACCATTAATAATAAATTAATCATGGTGTAGCACCAGTTTTTAAGTATTCTGTAAATATTTAGTCTAATATTAAAAGTACAAGGCTTATGTGCTGTCAGGGCTTGTTTTCAAAAGATATTGGCAAAGACATTATATACAAACTAATGGAATACATTGTGTGTGTGGGGGTGTGTGTAACAAATGAGGCATTGAGTTGGTAGGGTAACGAGAAAAAGCGATAAAAAGGGTAAGGAACGAATGCAGAGGAAGAGAGTGCAGAAACAAGGCAGTGGACATAGATGGACTGAACTAAGAGTGGCAGAAATAAGCAAACGAAAGATAGTGAAAAGAACGAGCTATGTAAGAGAGCATTATGTAGAGTATATGTCGACTAGGTTACTGGAATTAATGAAAGCGACCAGCCAGCAGAGGCAACTGGGAAGCAAGGCAGCGCAACTGGGGGAGAAGAGTAGCGAGGACCGTGCTAAGCCATCCAGCGGAGATTTGCAATATATGGGGAGTATACTTGTTTAATCTATTTGAGATGTTCATACGCTGAATATTAGAGCTCAACGTTGTGGAAGCCTGTTAACGATTAAGAAGAAAATTGTAATAGTGTTGAGCCAGTGGTATTCAGTAGTATAGTAGTCCAGTGATCTGTACTATTCTTGGAGTGTACTAAAGTTGGTTGTATGATTGTGGGAAGAAGCGTTCTCCCCAATAATTCTAATTGTTAGTATGATCTGCTGTGCTTTCCAGCTCCTCCTTGACGGTGCCACCCAGAAGTCAGAGGGGAGACGTGGGTCCAAGAGATGGATTGAGCTAGAGTAGAGGGAAGGAGGACTACTAGCGCCGCCCCCCGACGCCGCGTCGTGGGCCCTTAAGTTAATTACTCATAGCCAAGTAAATTGGCAAATTGTACAAATGGGCTCTGACATGCTAGGGATGTATAAAGCAGTAGTCATATATGCCATGCCATTGCAGGGATCCAAAAAGTAAGGCCTGTGTCTCCCTCTTTTTTGATCACCAGCACCAGCAGCGCAGCCAAGGGGGGAGCCCTGCCAGTGAAGTGGCTGGGTCTTCAGACATTGCAGTATGCCCTGCTGTCCAAGCTGCCCTAGTAGTAGGCAGCTGAGATATCAACATAGAAGTCAAAGGGAAACAGCTCCCCTGCCTGCTGGATACTGGATCCCAATTTACTCTTTTTAGCCAAGCTTTTTTGGAAAAGTGGCTGAGGCCCCAGATGGGGGGTAATAAGTGGCTTGTGTTAAAGGCCGCCAACGGTCTAAAATTACCATAGATTGGTTAAATCTTTCTGGATTTTAAAATCGGGGGGTGGTAGTCAAAGATGCAGGGGTGGTAGTTGTCCATGACCACTCTATGGGAACTGAAAGAGGGCTGTTGGGAATGAACGTGATCACGAAATGTTGGGAGGTAGTGTTTTCCACGTGTGCATTACCTCACTCCTGTTTTAACACAACTGTTCAATCCAGGAATCGTCAGCAATCTGAGTGGGTGTTCGCCGAGTGATGCAGCAGCGTGCCAGCAGCCGACTCCTGGGAATTGTCAAGCTGGATCAAGAAGAGTCAGTTTGGATACCCCCCGGATCGAGATGATCGTCTGGTCCAAGATAAAGGGATTGGCGCCAGCCCAGGGTTGCTATGCCTTGGTAGAAGGACAAGAAACTCAGGAGGATTGTCAGTTGGGACGCACTCTAGTGAGTATCCAACAACAGCACTGCCCTATCAGGGTGCAGAATGTGCACCCTTACGCCGGTGAGATTACCCCCCAACAAAGCCTGAGGAAAGTCTACCGGGTTGAGGCTGAGGAGGTCCAGGAAGAGCGGGAAGTGGTACTGTCGAGAGTGCCAGTCCGTGGGCATCCCCGGTGGCTCTTGTGCGAAAGCAGGATGGAACGTGGCGTTTCTGTGTGGACTACCGGAAGCTGAACGCGGTGACCCACAAAGATGCATACCCACTACCATGGATTGAAAAATCCCTTACCTGCTTGAAACAGGCAAAGTGATTTCGGACAATACTTTTGAGATATCTAAAAATGAAATAAAGATATCTCAAATTGATTTACAGATATCTTTAAATGGTGTTTTGCTAGCACGGTACATCAAACATTTAGGGAGATGTCAAAATAACTTCCTGTTCACTTACAGATATCTCAAAATGAACAGGAAGTAATTTAGAGAAGATATCTCTAAAATTATGTAATGATAGCTCTAAATGAACAGGAGGTTATTTCGAGATATCTATAAAAATTATGTAGAGATATCCCTAAATGAACAGGAAGTTATTTAAAGATATCTTAAAATCATTTAGCGATATCTCTAAATGAACAGGAAGCTATTTAGAGATATCTTAAAGTGATTCAGAGATGAACAGGAAGTTATTTAGAGATATCTTAAAATTATTTAAAGATAACCGAAAATGCATTTTAAATATCTAATTTAAAGCTCCATTTAAAGATATCTGGGAATCATTTTGAGATATCTCTCAATGTGTTTGCGATATCTAGAAAATATTTAGAGAAATCTATCAATTAATTAGATATATCTCTAAATGATAATTAGGCTTGCCATAATAATATCACATATTGGTAACCCTTTTTTATGAAGTGACTCATTTGGTTTTGAAAATGTAATATACCATACCATACCATGTTAATTACATTTCTTTTTGTTCAGTACTTTTTATAAAATTTCTATAGCATCATTTACATTCAAACACCTCTGGGATTGGATTAATAGTGCAAGTAAAACAAAATCCAGATTGGATTTTTTAGGCTAGCTTTGACACAAGGAAGAGAAAACAAGCATGACAGCTGTGTCTTGTCCAGCTGAGTGTCGAACCCTCAAGAAGGCCAGTGTTAGGAAATATGAAACTACAATGTGGATATCAATGCAATGACATTGTGAATTTTAGGAATGAAGAACATATTTACAGCAGTGGCTTTTTGGTCATTATTGACATTAATTAATACTCTTGTGTGGAGAGGTGCTCCGACCTTGTGTGTATTTTGTGTTTTATGTTGTCTGTTATATGTATTATTGTAGTGGTGCACGGAGTGTGGGTTATGTAGCACAGGTGATGTAAAATTTTTATATTTGTATTTAGGCATGGGGATTGCACAATCACTTCACGTGCAGATTAAAGTGGGTATTTGTATGGGGGCTTGGGGAGTGCACAATTAGTTCACATGCAGACTGTGCCGAGATTCAATTGAATGATTGATTAGCAATCGAGCCTCGGTACAATTGCATAAAAGAGTGAGTGTTTCACGCACACAGGGTTGGGTGTTCAGAGTGGAGAACGGGAGAGAGGAGGAGAATTAAAAACTAAAAAAGCAATTGCTACTCGTGCTGACATAGATCAGCACAATACTTGTGTGTTTAGTGTCCATTGTTTTGTCTGTCTATTTATTTTGGTCAACGTGCTGTTTGTTTTGTGTTAGTGTTTCATGTTTAGTTTAACCTTTTATTTTTCAATAAAATTGGCACAACAGCGCATTTCATTCGTTACCCCAGTGCTGTCCATCTCTTCTGACTCTGACATCACCACCAGCCAGCCTGTTCACATATGGTGTCAGAAATTGGGAAACAGCGCTTCCACAGACTCAGGCCAGGAACGGTACTGTGGGTACACAGTTTGAATAGGACTGTTTTGTCTTCATGTTTAGCTTTCCATTCCCATTTAGCAGACTGGTCAAGGAGCCGTTGCAGTGGTTCTAGAATGATAGCCTTGTTACACAAAAAGCAATTATAAAAATTCAGAAGTCCCAGAAATGCTTGGAGTTCCATTTTGTTTCCAGGTATTGGTGCGTCCTGAATAGCCCTCACCTTTTCATTGGTTGGGTGGATTCCGTGCTGATCGACACAAAATCCTAGAAACTCCACCTGTTTACTGCAAAATAGCATTTCTCCTTGTGCAGGTGCAGTCCAGCATGGGCTAATTGCTGTAGAACTTCCTGCCAACATTCATCATGTTCTGCTTGTGTCCTGCCAGAGACAAGTATGTCATCTAGATAAGGCTTTACATCTGGAACCCCAGCCAGCAGAGTGTCCATGAAACTCTGAAATACGGCAAAAAAGTCCCTTATGTGTGTTTATAGTTAAGAACTCAGCTGATATCTCATCAAGAACCAGCTGCTGATACGCTTGTTTGAGGTCCAATTTTGTAAACAATTGCTCCACCAGCAAGTGACCCATAGGGGCAATGTAAATAGTAGCCTAGTCTGTTGAAAGGGTTAAGATGTGAATCTGTGTAGCATAGCAGTTATGAAGTTGGAGTGAAAGTATGACTAGGCTGGGTTCAAATCCTGACATATATATATATATATATATATATATATATATATATATATATATATATATATATATATACACACGTTAGTTATGTGTGCAAATGTATGTTCAATGAAAGTGTCATTCATATGAACTACATTTTTTTCACATAAAAAATGTGTTAGTTACACAAATAAAATACATTTTTTTTTAATAATATTTTTTTTTCAAGTCAGGGTATGCTTTTTATTGGTATGTTATTTTGTGTGAACAATGTTATTTTTTCCAACATGTCAGAAGAATGATATACATTAAGCCAGAATATATGCTCTTGCTTGTTATTGTTTTCAGGATTGATATTAATTACACATATAGCTTTTTGTAAAAAATTACAATTAAACAATTACCATACCAAGATACGGATCATTATACACAATGTAGTTTTTGTAAACGGAACAGGCAAAACAAAGCCTCAATGTGATCACTCACTCTGACCTGCCAAAACAAATCCTGATTTAAAAAACAAACAAAACAAAACCTAAATCAGGAATATGCTCACTTAAAGAGCTGAAAACTGGAATATTTGTGTCACAAAGCATAAATAAGCATTATCCGACCAGAAAAAAATAAATACAATTGCATAGCAGTTGGAGCCATGTTGGATTTTATATACTCCAGACCAGTGGCGGCTGGTGAGGTCTGTGGCGAGGGAGGCGGGAGCGCAAGTGGAGAATTAGTGAGTTTGAGTTGTGGCTGAACCCAACTCTACGGCACTCTTATGTGTGTTGGTGTGTGTCAGAGGAGCCTACCTGTGTATATAAGGGTGTCACAGAGCAGCTCACAGGTTGATGGTGTTAGTGTGGAAAAGGCTCCCTAGGTGGGTGGTTAGCTGAAGACGTATTATTCTCCCTCCCTTTCTCTGATCACAGGGCGTCACACAGCAGGGCAGACTGGGTGGATGGCTGTTTGAGGTCTACTCTGTCTTTTTCAATCCCTCCTTCTCTCTCTCTCTCTCACTGGTCTGTCTCCCTGTCTTTACTGTTTCACTGCTAGTAATCTACTGTAATAACCAAATAATAATGTAATATAATCTACTGTATTAAAAAAAAAAAAAAAAAAAAAAAAGCATGTTAGCTTGTTTGTTTTAAATAGTTTTTTTTGGAGAATTATAGTTAATTCAGTGTAATTAAATGATATATTAATATTACATGAGCTACACCATTACTAGTGCTTCCTTGTTCTGCATTTAACCACCAATTTAATTAGAAAAAGAGAATCCCCCAGCTATAAATGTATTTTAACTATAATGTAGATCACATACAAATGTCCAGAAATAAGCATACAACTGTATCATTTATCATCTCAGTAGAATTGTAATAATTTCATAGTAAATAATAACAATAATAAACATAACAATTAAGCACAAATCTTATGACAACATTGAAAACTAACTGACATACAAAAGTTGGCTTTATTAAGAATTTAATAGTAAAATGACAATTTAAAAATTTATGATAGTTAAGTTGTTGATTAAAAAAATAAAACAAAATAAAGAAATAATGAGCTCCTCTCCTACCTCCCTAATTACTAAGGCTTCCTCAAAATATATTATTATTTCCTAATTGGTGTAACTGCGATAATTAAAATTGTCAAGTTCAAAATTCCAATTGCATCTAGCTCACTCTGTCTATCTCTCGCACTCTCTCACGCTCTCTCACTGTTCCGCGCTCTCTCACTGTTCTCAATCCTCGCTCTCTCGCACATGTGCAATACAGGGTCGGTGGCGCTGTCTCCCTGTACTAAAAAAATCACTGCGCTTAATCCAATAAGAGAACGCTTTCAAGCACCACGTGTCTTATGCAATTTCAATGGGAAGAAACCGAGATAGGCAAAGCCCTTGCAGGAAGCGCCACCATTAGAATTGCACACAGAGACTTATACTTGTATTATTAATTGTATTATACGTTTTGTGGTCAATTATATATAGATATATAGATATTTAAAAATGGGGAGGCGCTGCCTCCCCTGAGAAACCTCCTCTGCTCCAGCCTCTTGCATTTTCTGTTTCTTCAGTATAGTTTATACAAAGGTATGCAGTAAGTAAACCCAGAAATGGACCACACTGCTACGCAATGGGAGTCTTATTTCAATCTACACAGATATTGTAACACATCACAGTTGCATAAACAGATTATTTTTCAGAGTCTGCAGCTTTGGTTTAAGCTTGTCATCAACAAGACACAGAAAAAGCTTTCTGAATTACCTCAAAAGTGTTCGACATACCTTTAGGGTAATTCAGATGTAAAGCATACAGGAGACCAAACAAAACAACCAACACCTCTGGCATGCAAGTCATATCCATCATTACAATTTGTCCCTCCAGTATGATGGATATATTTAGTGGACTGAAGTGCACTGCTTGTGCGATGTCACCGTCATTGACCACTGTCAATAGGTCCACAGGTACATCATTGATGGGATGGTCTTCAGACTCAGTTTCCTGAAAAACAAAAAATAACAAATACAAACAACCCAATGAACACAGCAATACAAAACATACATCATTAACATTTACAGTTAAACATAAAATCCAATTTGATTATGTTGTATATCTCCCAGTTACAGTTAATCCTTGAGTTTATCTATTGTATTTACTTACAGTTTTTCTCAATTGATTTGGCACATTTTTTTTAAACAAAGTTCCATGTTCTCAAAACAGTTAACACAACCATCGAAACTCTTGATTCTTTTGCAAAACTATTAGTACGCTCTCATTGTTTTCACACAAATTGCAAAACCAAAAACACATTTTTGCACAAAACTCTACATTAAGCTAAACTTTCATGTGAGATTGCCTAGATGTCACATTTACAATTGCATGTTCTCAATCTCAAGTACAATTATGTCAGGTGGATACATTCACACAACACTTAAGCAAATGCACCTTGCTTAATTGTTCAATCATCAATCAGCCCTCCATTATGTATAAAAGGAGTCACATGTGAACTAAACTTTGTTGGTAAGCAATGGAGCAGGACCAAATACAGTAAGAGAGAGCTGGAGGAAGAGGAGGATGTAGAGGAGGAGGTAGAGGAAGAGGTAGAGGGCAAGTCAGAAGAAGGATCTCAAATGACTTGAGGGCGACTATAATTGATCATGTCATCAGTCGTGGTCTAACCTTGAGAGAGACTGGGCAGAGGGTCCAGCCAAATGTGAACAGATCTATAGTAGCTTCAATCATTCGTACATTCAAGAATGAAAATAGGTAAGTGGCCATTGCAAGGTGTGAACCACTACTGTGAATTGTACATTGCTGTATATTACAGTACACAATGGTTTTGAATTTTACGTATACTTTACAGTACTGTAGGAAAAATTATACAGTAATTTGTTCAGTAACGATTTACATTAACTCTACCTTCATAACACATTCATAATGCATTCAGAAGCACTCAAAAAGCATTACATTACAGTTACATAGAGCGTTATGAATGCTTTATGGTAACGATTTATATTAACTCTACCATATAACTTGTTATGTGACTATTATGTAATACACAAAAGAACATATTCATGTATGTATCATGAACCATTCAGGATGGATTCATAAGCTTATGAAGGTAGAGTTAATGTAAATCGTTAACATTTGTTCTTTCTTTTTTCCCCAATTGTACTGTAATTCTCAATTGAATACTTTGTTCCCATTCATTTTTAGAATGGATAGAAGACCATCTTCAGGGGGAAAAGGACGGCTCTTCACTCAGCAACAAGAAACAGCAATAGTAGATATGGTTATCCAAAACAATGCCATCAGTTTGAAAAATATACAGCAGAGAATAATCCAGGACAATTAAGTTTTCACCAACATTCATCATTGTAGT
This sequence comes from Huso huso, assembly GCA_036884735.1. Lineage (NCBI taxonomy): Eukaryota > Metazoa > Chordata > Actinopteri > Acipenseriformes > Acipenseridae > Huso > Huso huso. The sequence goes on along the minus strand of CM072663.1, from coordinate 49,238,074 downwards.
TTAGCCGCAATTGATCGTGTCCTGAAAAGGAATGCCATCCGAATGAAGCAGGTCTACAGCGTGCCATTCGAAAGAAACTCTGCCAGAGTGAAGGAGGCAAGGTTTCAGTATGTTCAAGTAAGTAATTTTCTGTATTCCTCTCTGTTCAACAGCATACATGATACCGTAACTAACTACCTTATTTTTTATGTACTGTGAAATTACTGTATTTTGGAAGGTGTAATGTTACTACCGTAATTACTGACTTTACCGTATGTTCTCCTAGAGGGTAATGGAGCTTGATGACAGCCTCACTCATCACAAGCACGTTTACATAGACAAGGCTGGATTCAACCTTACAAAGAAAAGACGAAGAGGGAGAAATGTCATTGGTCAGGGTGCCACAGTGCAGGTCCCTGGTGAGCGCAGAGGGAATGTGACCATATGTGCAGCCATTTCAAGAAACGGGGTAGTGGCTCGTAATGCCGTTTTGGGCCCCTACAACACTGTACGGATGCTGCTCTTTCTGGATTCCCTCAATGGGAACCTCATTCCCCCATAAGAGCGAGAGCTGGAGGGGGTGGACTTGACGACGTTTATTATAGTGTGGGACAATGTCTGTTTCCACCATGCAGCACTGGTGCATGAGTAGTTTCAAGCCCATCCACGCTTTGTAATGGTGTTCCTTCCACCTTACTCTCCCTTTTAGAATCCCATCGAGGAGTTTTTTTCATCCTGGAGGTGGAAAGTGTACGATCGCAACACTTACGAAAGGGCAACGCTTCTCCAGGCAGATGCGTGCCAAGGATGGCTCCGGCACTCACGCAGGTTTATCCAAGATGCATGGCCAGAGACGACATCCACTGTGATGTCGATGAAATACTTTGGCCTGATAGAAATGAAAGGATGGATAATGAATAAAGTCATTGGTCACTAAACATTTGTGTCGTTGATTCTTTTGAAGCAAACTGTGATTTGATGTGTAAATCTTCAGTGATATCTATACCTAAATCAAAATTGTATTACGTATGTGTCACATACGTAATACAATTTACAAATATGTAAACAGATAGACATGTCTTGCATAAGGGAAAAAATGTAAATACAGTAAACAGTGGATTGCCAAACATTCTGATACTAACATTTGACATTTACTACACCTTTGTGGAAAAAGCTGAAGACATGAGCTAATCAATAGATGACAAGTGTGTATAATTTTGATGGCAATATTTGATTTTGAAAAGGGGTTTATTGGAAATGGATTTGGGCTATTTTGCAAAGTGGAAGTCTGTTTCGATGGTTGTGTTAACTGTTTTGAGAACATGGAACTTTGTTTTAAAAAATGTGCCAAATGAATTTAGAAAAACTAATTCAGAAAGATCTGGAAACATTATGAAAACATTCAATATGGATAACAGGATTATAATTTCTGATGTTTGGTGCTATAGTATGTCTTTGACAATGAAAGAGTGCATTACATTGTTTCATATACCCTGCTTAGCGCAAATGTAGGACTATCGAATTCTACTTTAGGTAACGTTGTCTGAGATTAGTGCTACCATGGGTCTTTGAAATTAGTCAATATAGTCATAACTAGTGATAACTGATGCAAACATTTTACCATGGATTCACAGATGTGGATTAGCAGTAACCTTGGAGTATATAATATTAATTTAAGTAAGCTTTTCTTGGACTAGTGCTGATGAGAAAAACCACCCTTTAAACACTGCAGAGGCTCATACTGGAGTTACAATACATGAAGCTACAGTGCTTTGTAAAGAGTGAGGGTATGACAATAGAATGAAGTTGGCAAGAATCAGAATTAGTATGACCTACCACGCATGTTTGGAAGAAGCCTGTGGCATCTTCACCCAGAAACAATGGAAGCCCTCTCAGCACAGTAGTGCAATTAGCAGTCCTGTCTCCTCCCTGGAAAGAAGACAAAATGAAAAGAAGCACTCAGTATTTCTGTAATTACCATTTCAATTTGTTTCAGTACCCGTGTCTTTGTTCACAATTATATATACACATCTACACTTAAACATGCTTGGGTTTGAGAAAAGTGCTTTATAAATAAAATGTATAATTAGATATCCAACTTGTTGACCACTAAGTTTCAGAATCTCCGACAATTTCTCTCCTGCTGTTCCCTTTTTCTCTCTAAATAGCATCAGTAAACGTGGTGCATGGTGATCCAGTGCAGAGAAGAAACTGTGTTACAGCTTCAAATTTGTAATTCTATGAAATTTAGCGTAAACGTGGAATAAAACAAGATAACACAAAACAAATAACCATCCCCGACTTTAGACTTGGTAGATTTCAACGTTCATTTTTGCTGCCTCGGTTTGCCTTTAAAGCTGTAATTAGCATTGTTAATCCACATCAGTTTCTCAATTAATTCATGAATGTCTGATGATGAATAATCAACTCTTCTTTAATAATGTTAAAGATTATTTAACATTGCTTGTGGACTTTGCTATACAATTTGTCATGTTAAATATATCTGCACCCAAGGTTAAGATATGGTATACAAATAACAGCCATGTCCTAATGTCATTTAATTATAACTTTGATCTCCAATACACTGAAATCTGTTAGGGGTACCAATCTTTTGAGGCAGCAGCACTACACTACTAATATTTCTTACACTGACCTGTGATTCCATGAACAGAGCTGGCCAACATTCTATAAAGGAATTTACTGGAAGCTTGGTCGTTACTATTTCCTGTCGGCGTAGATCAAAGGTTTTCTGCATCTTTTTCTGTACAAGCATCAGGTCTTTCTCTCTCTTCTGCATTTCTTCCACTATTTCTATTCTTTCTCTTTCAAGGGTTGTTTTATCCTCTCCTTGAGGAAAGTTGGGCAAATAATTAACCTCTGTCGTTTAATATTTGAAAAAATAGGAGTACGCTAAAAGAGCAATGTTCTTGTATTGACGGTGTGCTATAGACTCAAGTAAATATATAGAATGTTGTAAAAAGTCAAGCACTCACCAAGTATCTGCTGTTAAGCTTATATATTTATTATTATAACATCATAATCATAAAAAACAATGAAGCAAATTCATGTAGACGCATTGCAGCCACTGGCCTTCGTCAGTGCAGTAACATAATTTAAATCAAGCACATACAGGTGAGACATTTATATGTCTAAAGCATTAATTATTCAATTATCTTTCAATAAAGCAATAACAATCAATACTTTTAGTGCCCAATTCAAACAATGTAAATACAAAATAAAAATATTTTATTATTAAAACATACAGACCAACACAAAAATATGTATATCCAAGTATAGTCTATTGTAAAATTACAAACTAGCACACAAAATCATAACAGACCACTAGATGCAACAACAATAGATAAGATTATAAAAAAAGGTGTAAACAACAGCTCCTCGTTCATGCCACCAGGAGATTCAGTTTGCAAAGTATGTATCCAAGAGGCTTCCCTTTGTAGTAACAGTTTATTACGATCTCCACCTCGACGTGGGGTATTAACCACTTCAATCCCCATAAATCTGAGAGTACAAACGCTATGTTGTTGTTCATTAAAATGTCTCGCTACAGGTGATCGTATGTCTATTCCTAATAGCGCTTTTATGTTCACTTATACGCGTTTTCAATTCCCTAATGGTCTTACCCACATAGCACAGACCACAAGGGCATTTCAGCAAATAGACTGCAAACTTGGTAACACAAGTAATCCTACCTCTTACTTTAAACTGCTTATTAGTTTAGCAGCAAGCGCAATTGTGACAATTAAAGTTACCTTGTGGTATCTGTGTTAAAAAGTGAGACGGTGGAATAAAAGTGTCTGCTTTAACAAATATATTTCTCAGATTTCTTTGTCTTTTAAAACATGGAGGATACTGTGAAACAGATCTTAATATGGGATCAGTTGACATATGCCAATGAGTCTGTATTATGTTTTTCATTGTATTTGAAATAGGTGAGTAGGTAGAAACAAAAGTAACAGAGTGTTTAGTTTTAGTTATCTTAAAATGTGTAACTAGTCTCTATTAAGAAACATGCATTTAGATAAAGCTTTGTCGACCCAAGTATGTTTATATCCTTTCGTCAAAAATCTTTTCATTTCATTAGCTTGTAATACAAAATCATCGTCAGAATCACAGATACATCTTAATCTAAGGAATTGACTATATGGCAAATTGCATTTCAAAGAAGGAGGATGATAACTAGAAGCATTTAAAAAACGTTACAATCCGTGGGTTTCCTATATAAAGTGGTTATCAGGCGATGCCCCACCTTCACAACTTGAACATCTAGAAAAGTAACCATACTCGAGCTAATCTCTGAAGTAAACTTGAGTGTAGGTTTAATGTTATTGACATATTCTTCAAACTTACTCAACATATCTTTAGGGCCAGTCCATATAAAAAATATATCATCAATGTAACGTAACCACAACTTTAGATAAGATTTAAAAGGATTATTGTTGTAAATGTAATCATGTTCAAATTTACCCATATATAAATTGGCATAGTTAGGTGCCATTGCTGAACCCATTGCTACACCCTGAATTTGGAGATAATAAATATTCTCAAATCTGAAATAATTTTTATTTAAAATCAAAGAAAACAATTCTATCAAATATGAACTAGGGGGCATCAGCTGAGAACCACGCTGTTGTAAATAATAGTCAACTGCACTAATACCTTCATAATGGGGAATATTGGTGTACAAGTTGGAAATATCCATAGTTCCTAAAATATCAGAGAGCGTCAAATCACAGATAGAGCGAATGTGGTTAAAAAAATCAGTAGTATCTTTAATATACGAGGGTAACTGTTGTACAAAAGGTTTAATAAAATAATCAATAACCTGAGATAAAGGCTCAGTTAAAGAACCTATACCCGCTACTATCGGTCTACCAGGTGGGTGTTCTAAATCTTTATGTATTCTCAGGTAATTCTTCCACGTCAATTAAATTACAGAGCTGATTATCAAAGTCTGGGTCCTCGTATTCAAGCTGGAAGTCAAAGTCTAGTCCAAGCTTCTCTTTCAATGATAAAACAAGCTGTTCCACTGAAGCTGGACGGGATGGTAATGTTAATTCTTCCTTCTCAACTACTACTCTCAGTTTCCATGGTGTTGATTCTTCAAGGGTACAATAGCAGCATTCCCACCTATTACTTTTCAACAGCTGAGACTAAAGAGTAGACTCAGAGTAGCGACAATCATCCCCCTGGAGATCATAATGACAACAGAGTGATTAGATTAGAAAGGATACTTTTATTCTAAACATTATGAACAGAAGGATATATAGATGTAATTCATGCTAAAGCCTTGCACAATGATAAATTATTTTAGCATAAGCATGAGTATAGTGTAGTCATCTTGTATGATGTGAAGTGTACAACAATACGTTACTCACCCTTTATTTACCTTTGCTGTTAGCATAAGATGTATCGCTTCGGTGTGAGAAGCAGCCTGCCGTTCACTCTGTATGCAGCCAGTGGCACAAAGTCATTCAATTCTGATACGCTTGTCACGAACAAAGCTTTGTCAGGATAGTCAGTAAGCTCATATGAACGTAGGTGCTCAATGTACCATGCTTCAAACTGTGTACAAACAAACAACATGTCATTATTCACCAATAAAATCTGCACTATTTCTCTGAATTGTGGGAGGCCTCCACACACAGCAACAGAAACTATCATGCCAGTGATGTAATTGGTGCCATCGACGCACACCTTCGAAGTACTGTACACCGTGTTGCTGCTGTCAGAATAAACTGCTGAGCAACCTCAGGTAATGTAGCCACATATACTGCTGTAATCTTAGCAGCTTGCACTGATGGTTTGAAGAAAGATGGTGAGCTAAGGTGGAATGCGATCATTTTCTGGTGTCTCATTGCTAGTGTCTTCAGTATGTTCTTAAAATTTTGAGTGTCGTGCACAACTTTTTTGAAGAATTTGTGCTTTCCTTCAAAGAGCATTGTCCAGAGATCTACAAGAGGTCCATAACACCTAATTAGTGATGCTTTGGACGTAATCTAAAGTCAGGAAAGACCTCTTGCAGCAGTTGTCTGTGATCAGAGATTTTGCATTCCAAGTACTAGATAGTTTCATCTGTGAACCTAGGCAATAATGGAAGTTCAATAATCTCTTTTAGATCCATTAGAATTTCCCAAGCTTTATCACCTTCTGGAACTTCACTTCCAATAATTAATGGAAGTAGTCTTAGCAAGGTACAATTCTCATGACCATTTCCTCCAATGTTTCCTTTTGATGCAAAGGTTTTGGAAATTGGTTGTGGGCAGTTAACTTTGTCTGTATGTTTGTATGGGAATGATGCAGTTGCCTGTATTGACTAAGTAAGTCAAGGTAGGTTGATAATGTAGGTCACTGTAAATCAACAGCACAGTTGGGGTCAATTCCAATTTAATTCTGGAATTGAAATTGAAAAATATCAGAGCTACAGAATTGGAATTTTGAAAGGAATGAAATTTATCAATTTCACCCATTTTTGTTAAGCTTCACTGAATTGCTTTAAAAAACATATCAGTTTCACCCATTTTCATATTACTATTAACTGTGCTGAATTGGATAAATGTATATTTAATTTATAGTCTATATTTTCATCATAAAGTACTAAAGCATGACTGTTACATTTGCAAAGCTTTGTGCATTTTGATTATGAAAAGTTGATGTGTCATGGCAATGTTCATGTTTAAACACAGATGCTGAAAGCACAATAAACTATTATGTTGATACTGCATTTTGCATGGTAGTGTGATGCTTTGACTTACATATTTTTTAGGCATTACATGTACAGTATTATACGTTATATACACCTATAGACAATATTAAGCACGATAAACATTTACCTAGAGCGATGTCTCCTTTTTAAGAGGGACCTCGGAGGGTTTTCAGAAGTCTTCAGGAAACTCACAGGACTGAAGTGTTTACTGCACACTCTCGTGTTAGCTGTAATCCAGTACAACATGAGTTTACCGTTAAATAAATCAAGCAATGATTAAGAGACAACTATTAAAATTGTTTTCTGTGAAATAAAATTACAGAGTAGAGCAACTTGTAATAGGCCTACAGTTTTTATAGTACTGAACTAAAAAGTTAAGGTAGATCCACTAAGTAATATAATTTTCATAAAAGTATAATTTACTATCCTTACACATTTAGATTGATTTATAAAACATTACCAATTTGCAAATTATTTGTTATAAACTACATAGCGTCCTGAACTAAGAACATTACTAATATTCATTAGCTAGCAAAGTTTATCACAATGGTAAAATGGTTTATACTTGTCATTTACCTGAAAGTTAGGACCAATTTCTCTTATTTTATGTACCCAGTCCTTCCTAATTTTTTCTTGTTTCAGAAATTGATGAAATTATATATTTTTCACTGGATCATTTCTTTAATCAGAAACACAAAACGGTATGCACCAGTGCAACGCCATAACTCTCTCCACTGCAGTTAGAGACCTTGGCAGCTAGAAGCTAGCAGCTGCACACCAAGCCTCGTTTTGAGTCTGGCGTGAATAAGGTCTATAAGATTTATTTTCAACAAAAGCCTGATGACATCACATATTTCCTCCTTCAAGCCCTGTATTTGATTTTTAGGTTATATTATTCCAGAGCTTGAATAGCATGATACTAATGTCAGAAAAAACTAAAAACTAAATTGGATCTTGGACACTTATAATTTAATAAAAGTTAGGGACACCAAATTCTAAAAACTACTAGTCTTGCTTACACTACAATGCACACATCATTGCAATAAATGTACAGTGAAGCATGCAGCATGTAAAAATAAGAACAATCTACAAAAATACATACAGATGATAAATTTGTTTTAACAATCTTCAATACAACCTATTATGTATAATTCGGTGGGGTGGAGCTAGACCCCCCCCCCCACCGTATCTTATAGTCTCCTTTCATCAATGTGTTTTTTTGTTTTTGGTGTAAACCTAAGCGGATTTCAAGACTAATCGACTTATAATTAATCAAGAACAATGGAGTACTCACAGCATCTGTCTTCTGATTCAGAGGATTCTCAGGATTTCTTGTCTATACCAGATCATTCTCCTCCAGCTTCAATCCAGGGTCCCTCCAGCACCCGATTTTTCTCTCCCTCCGGCATCTGTTAGATCTGATCAGGTTTCCGTTAAAGTGTCTCCTCATCTACCTGCCACCCAAGGTCCTAATCTTGGGTCGGTCTCAGGATGCTTCCGAACACTGTTTTGGAAGGACTGGATTATGAATAAACTAGTAAAAACCCTTTAAAAACGGCAGATTCCAGCAGGGGGTGATTGAGAACTCTCTTCCTTCTCTATTGCAGTTCCATTTTTTAAAAAGCTCCTCAACAGAGCCCAGCCATTCAGCATCTTCAAACAGACAACAGACAGTCTGTCTCAGAGCAAGTGTTTCTAACCAGCAGCAGCCGTGCCAGTCGGTGAAATTCAGTTTCCCTGATCTTTAATGAAATAAAATCATTTATGCAGCCATTTGCCGACAAACTATCAGATTTGGATAAAAGGGTGTCTAATATGGATCAGGAGAAACAAAGTTCAGCTCTCTCACTATTTCCTGCAACAAACAGTGTAGCGGCTGCTACAGTTTCTTCCGGTTCCGCTCTAACCTCGGTCATTTCATCAGACCCTCCAATCTACAACCTTGCTACTGCATCTGCATACGGCTTCCTTTTCTGTTTCTCTGCATATCAGACGTAACATAATCGAAGGTAAGGATGTCAATCTTGTTTCATTATTGATGGCAACATCAGAGTTTCTGGATCACAGATCGCTTATTCCTCACAATCAATTTTCTCTTCATTGTATTACCATTTCATGGCTTCAGCACTTGCCCCTTCTACCAGAACCTCATACTCTACAGGTTGGGCATGTTATGTAACTTTCTGTTCCCAAAGCAGGATTAATCCTACTCCATTTGACCAGAATTAGATCATGGCTTTCATAGTTCATGCAAAGGACTCTCTACATCTGGCACCAGCTACTATCAAATCCTATTTGTCAGGAATTCAACACCAATTTCGCTTAATGTCCATTACTTCTCCATCTATACTATCAATCCCAAAGGAATTTCCTGATAAAACCTGCCTATCTCTATAGACATTCTTGGCAACTTGATTACTATTCTCTGCCAAGGCTACTTTTCTCCATTTGATGATTTAACTATGGTTATTATTATTATTGGTTATTATTATTTTCTTAGCAGACCCTTATCCAGGGCGATTTTACAATATCATTATTTTTACATACAATTACCTATTTATACAGTTGTTTTACTGGGCAATCTAGGTAAAGTACCTTGCTCAATGGTACAGCAGCAGTGTCCCCACCGATTGAACCCATGACCCTCTGGTCAAGAGTCCAGAGCCCTAACCACTACTCTATGGAAAAATAATGTGATATTTAAGGGATATGGGCGTCTGCTAAGAAATAAATAATAATAATAATAATATGCCTAACAGCATTTTGGGGGTTTTTGAGATGCTCCGAATATACAGTTCCTTCTATTTCCAACTTTCCTACTCTAGGTATCCGCTGCAGTGACCTGAACCTCATTCAAGATTCCTATTTCATCCGATTCCTTCGGATTTCAAAAACGGATCAGCTGCGGCAAAGACCATGTATTCAGCTTTCACAAATCTCTATGAAGGCCATTTCTTCCTCTGACCCTTTGTTCATCAATTCAAGCTGATCCATTGTATCAAGGCATTGGTTTTCTTCACATCTCTCCACTTAGGTGTGCAGAGCAGGTCCTCCCTCGCAATTCTACACTCCTCATTCATTCAGAATAGGGGCAGCCACATCAGCTGCAAAAGCAAACATCAACCAGCATCTAATCAAAAATATGGGTGCTGGGCCTCATCAGCAGTTGAAGATTATATTAATTCTTCATCATCTGAAATATCCCTGCCCATCAGTCCACTGCTAGTATGTCCGGAGTGGGATGGCCTTACCGCTAAGGGCCACCAAAGATTTTCTTCTTTTTTTCTTTCCACCGTGCTGAGGGTCTTCACCTAGTCACTAGGGTACAGCTTATTAACCCCTTTGTCACGCTAAGTATTTTCTTTTCTTTTGTGTTAAATGTTTTCTCTCTTTTCTTCTTTTCTATATGCATTGGCGGTTCCTCTTTTTCTTCTTATAGGTGTCTTCAGCAGGGAGCTGGGGTCCACTCTTTGGGGGGTTAGTGATTCCACTTTCTCCAACCCTTTGTTAAGTGTCGCTTCATTTACCTTGTAGAGGAGGGTTCTCCATGATTCAGAGTAGACCCCTGGGCAAACCCCTCCTTTAGCATGCATGATTCCTTGTCTTCTTCTCTTTCAGGTTCTGATGCCTCTATTTATGTGAGGGCCTTTAAGCGATGGGACCCCTCTTCGTTTGTCGGGTCTTTTCAGAGACGGTGACCCCTCTCCTGTTTGTCGGATCTCATCAGCGACAAACCCCCCTTCTCTATGCCGGGCTTTTGAAGAGGCGGAACACCCCGCTCTATATGTTCTAATAACTACTAATCCATGTTTTTCTTTTAGGTTTGCGAGCCTCTACAACAGCGACAGTAACCCCCCTCCTGTTTGTCGGGTCTCCTCAACGACGGAACTCCCCTTCTATATGTTGGGCCTTGAAGATACGGAGCCCCTCTCTATACACGTTTTATATGTTACTAACGCCATGTCTTTAAACTCTACATCAGGGACCTTGCTCCACCCAGTGAACTGAAATACAGTTCTACCCCGTTATAATGTGGTGGTCAGGGTCTACAACTATGAGACCGCCTTATTCGTGTTCTGCGTTATGAATACATTTGCATTCTTGCTCCCAAACTACCTTCCATAACCTAATGTGAGAGCTCTGACCAAAGACCTGATAAATACATTACTGATTTATACTTGTAATAAATGCTGTGTATACTATAAATAAACTTGAAATTCTAATCTAAGGACGTAGGTGCACCTTCATGGTTTTCATACTTGTTTAAACATTCATTGTTTTATTGCATTAACCTTTAGAAAACAAAATAGTGCAAGGTTTGTAGTGATGTAGTGTTGATCATCCTTAAAGGGTACATAGGGACCTTTTTATTTTATTGTGTTACATGTTCCCATGTGTTGCTACAACTGTTTACATAAGGTGTGTGTATTGTTTTAATTATTTTGTTTTTTTACATTTTGACCACTTTTTTAAACTTTTAAATTGCATTCACTGCCTCAAGATGGCTTCACATGTACCCGCATGGACCTCTCAGAACTACGTTTCCCATCACCCTTCTCCTCACATATGCAACTGAGATGGATTTACCAGTGAGCAGGAGGATGATGGGAAATGTAGTGGTCCATGCGGGTACATGTTTTGTCATCTTGAGGCAGGGAAAGTAGTCAAAATGTAAAACAAAAAAAATAACTAAAACAATACACACACAATGCTCTCTCCTCTCTCCATTGCTGATGTCTCCGGCTTACTGCTGAAATCAACCACTGGCACCTGCCCCCTGGACCACTGGTCAATTAATCTTGTCTGTCTCTGTGCTTCTAATCTTGCTCCTTCAATTATGTACACTCTCAACCTGTCCCTGGAGACAGGCTTGGTTCCTGCTTCCTTTAAGCTTGCCCGAGTTACTGACTTATCTAATTTCTGTCCCATCTACAATCTGCCCTTTCTCTCCAAAACTCTCGAAAGGGCTGTAGCCAGTCATCTGATGAAACATCTCACAGATAACAATCTGCTTGAATCTCTCCAGTCTGGCTTCTGGCCGGATCACAGTGATTAAACTGCTCTGCTCCGGATTCTAAATGATCTCCTGCTGAATGCTGATGATTCTGCTCCCCCTCCTTGACCTAACAGCTGCGTTTGACACCATAGATCATGGCATTTTTCTTGGCTGCCTTCAGAAGTATGCTGGGATCTCTGGAACCTGTCTCTCCTGGATGTCCTCTTACCTCTGGACGAATGAAGTCTGTTTTCTATGCTGGATGCAGTGGTGTTGCAAACCCAGTCACCTGCGGTGTCCCTCAAGGGTCTGTTCTTGGGCCTCTTCTCTTCAACATCTACATGCTTCCCTTGGGCCGCCTCATCTGCCAACACAGTCTCATGTTTCACTCCTATGCTGACGACACCCAGCACTACTTAAAACTTGACCCTGGAAGCCCCTCTGCTATGGCCCGGCTCTCGGCTTGCATTCAAGACATTGAGGCCTGGATGTCTGCCAATTTTCTTCACCTCAACACTAGCAAATCTGAACTCCTTCTAGTAGGATCTAAAACTCAACTTAAGAATCTCAATATAGCTGTCCTGAACCTCGGAAACTGTCTGCTGCTGCCTTCCCCCCTCCAAAGTACGAAGCCTTGGTGTACTTCTTGACAGCAGCCTCTCCTTTTATTATTATTATTATTTATTTCTTAGCAGACGGCCTTATCCAGGGCGACTTACAGTCGTAAACAAAAATACATTTCAAGAATCATAGTACAAGTATTAAAACAATTAAGAGCAAGATAAAATACAATCACTTCAGTTCTAGCAAGTACAAGTATATGACAAAATACGATTCAATAATGGAGCAGATAACAGTGTCAGTGATAGTTACATCAGGATATAATTAAATACAAAATACTGCAGATTACACTTGACAGATTACAGTACTCTAAAGTACAGAGTTAAATGCAGTAAAATAGGGAGCAGATAAGAGCAAGTAAAGTGCATTTAAGGAAGAGTGATAAGTGTCCAGATGGAAAAGAGGAGTTTCTACAGGTGCTGTCTGAAGAGGTGAGTCTTGAGGAGGCGCCAGAAGATGGTCAGGGACTGGGCAGTCCTGACATCTGTAGGAAGGTGTGGCAGGATGGCTCGCAGTGGTGAGGTGTGGTGACGTCACGGACCAGGAAGTAACTGAATCACAACAATGGATGGGCGGGTGAAACTGAACGCAACGGCGTTCAGCTGATTTTATTAATAAACAAAACAAAAGATTTAAACAAAACAACAAAACAGAAACCAAAGGGCACGAGGGCCAAACGAATAAACAGACAAACAAGTAAGTGTCGTGCTGGCTAATCCAGCACGTTTTAGCAATTGTTATATTCTCCTCTCTATCTCCCCGTACCTCCTCTCTGTACACTCAACCCTGCAGCACGGACAGCTGCAGGTTCTTATACTCTGGCCGAGGGGTTAACTAGCTGTTAATTATCTTATTACCCCTCGGCCACAGTCTGCACGCGTTTGGTAAGGATGCGCGACTGTCAGCTAGTTAAATAATCAGTAGCTGATCAGCCACGCATCCTCACAGGGTTTTAAATTATGAATAATAAGAAATACGCGGCGCTGTTATCAGCACCGCAAACAATAATACAAATAATAATGAATAGGGGCGGGACACTCCGCCACACATGCCCCCCCCTTGTGCGCAGCACACATGGCCTTTTCGGCCACCTCCCCCCTTAGTCCCCAAAGTCCCGGCTAGCAGTCCCGGCCCAGGAACAGGGGCAGCAACGGGCCAAAGGTGGCGGCCACGGTGGGATGTCCTCCCACCCAAACAGCCGTAGCGTTCCGATGGCCCGCACACAGGCCGGCTCCTCTGGCCAAAAAAATTTTGGGGGTGGTCTCCAGACCTGCCCCCCCTTCTTCATGGCTGGCAGCTGCCCTTCATGGGGCTCCAGCCACAGTATTTCCTGCCACATGGCAGGACTGGTAGCGACCCCAGGCAAAACAGGACCCTCGGGAGGCGACAGCAGCAGCTGCAGACTCTCGGCAGGCGACGGCAGCAGCAGTGGACCCTCGGGAGGCGAACTCGGGAGGGGAGCGCCTCGCCATGGAGACGGCAGCGGGAGCTCCACTTCTCCCTCGTACCCTGTAACTGGTGGCTCTCCAGGCGATGCGGAGCAACAGGCAGCCCCAGGCGATGCGGAGCAATAGGCAACCCCAGGCAATGCGGAGCAACAGGCAGCCCCAGGCGATGCGGAGTAACAGGCAGCCCCAGGCGATGCGGAGTAACAGGCAGCCCCAGGCGATGCGGAGCAACAGGCAGCCCCAGGCGATGCGGGCAACAGGCATCCCAGGCGGTGCGAAGCAGGCATCCTTGGGCGGTGCGTAGCAGGCATCCTTGGGCGGTGCGAAGCAGGCATCCTTGGGCGGTGCGAAGCAGGCATCCTTGGGCGGTGCGAGGCAGGGCAGGAGCAGTCTTTCCCATGATGGTGGATGTGGAACCAGCAGGTATTCACCCTCTGCTGGTGGAGGTGGGAGGGGCAAGCAGTCCTCCCACGGCGGCTGAGGCGGAACCAGCAGGCATTCACCCTCTGCTGGTGGAGGTGGCGGAGGCAGAGGCAGCTCCCGCTGCTCTGCTCCTGGTGGTGGAAGCGGTGGAGGTGGCTCCCGCTGCTCTGCTCCTGGAGGCCTAGGTTCTGGACCTATGGACTCCCCCCTTCTGGGTGCTGGATGCACGGGCTCCCCCCTTCTGGGCGCTGGATGCACGGGCTCCCCCTCTTCGTATTGCGTGGGGCATATGGCCAACGTGTGCCCATATGCCCCACAGCCAGGGCATAACTCCGCCACGAGGTTTATAACACAAACCTCCCAGCCATCATCCTTGACCTCCTCCTGCTGTTGCTGCAGTTGCTGTTGCTGCTGCAGCTTACCTCTCCCCCTTCTGGGCTGTGGACGCACCGACTCCCCCCTCTTGGGCTGTGGACGTTCGGGCTGCTCCCACTCAGGCGCTGGAGCCTGCTTCTTTGCCTTCTTGGCACCACCACTCCTTCCCTTCTTCGGGACCAGCAGTTCCACCTCCTGCCATGGAGGGGGTTGGTCGGGTGCTTTGTGCCCAACCTTGCCGACGGCAAAGCACCACTCCTCCCCTTTGAGGCAGGTGAGGCAGGTTTCCTGATCCCCCTGCGGCGATGGTACGGCCTTCAGGTGGATCCACTCCTACGCGGTCTCCACCTCACCTCAATCGAAGGCCTGCACAGAGAGGGGGTCTTCATATGGGCACACATCAGGGAGGTGCCCATACTCCAGGCAGGCAAGGCACCATGTAGCCCCTCCTTCCTTCAACTCGACTACTGCTCTCTTTATGGTGATCTCCCAGCACGCACCATAAACCGACTGCAGCTAGTTCAGAATGCCGCTGCCAGGATCCTTACCAGATGTAAAAAACGTGAACACATCACCCCTGTCTTGTCTGGCTGCACTGGCTACCTGTAAAGTTCAGGATTATTTTCAAAACTCTCCTGCTCACCTACGATGCCCTTCATCACACAGGTCCCAAAGTTTCACAAAGTCAAAACAAAAGATTTAAAATGTAGAGCACAAATATTTGCGGTAGGCAGTACACACAGCAGAGGGTTTAGGCCCACTGTAAAGTAACACTTTATAACAGTAGACTGGAAACTAGTGTCTGTTTCACCCTCAGGGATATTACAAGAGCTTTGAATGGAAGGAGCACAATTTAAAGCGTAAGGGATATTCTGTATCACACTTACTGAACAACTACAAAATAACGAATAATTTAAATAAATAAACAAGTCAAATTCAAGTGTAACGCACAATGTCAAAGATAAAGTATTATTATTTTTTTAAAAAGTCAAAAAACTTGGTATGTGGACTTCAGAGTTGGCTGTGAAAAATGATCTTGAACTCAGTTTGTCTCGAGGAAATAAGAAGGCTTGTGGCGGTTCCAGGATGAAGTGTATATCACTTGAAGCTGAGCCAGAAAAGTAAATAACCAAGTACTGAAAGATTACAAGGGTAAGTAGATTTTATAAATAGTTTAAATGCACGTTATGGTAGCAAAGTGTTCAGCTGAACACTAATACAATAATAAAATAGATTTTGAAGGATGGCTGATGCCTTTGAGGCAAAACGTAAACAAGCAGGGGAGGATGAAACCGAAGAAGCCGGAACCATCAGTTCCGAAGTTGCACAGATGTCGAAAATGATAAACAATAGGCCACAAATAAATAAGAATAGCATTGTTTAGAAATAAAATTCTGCCCATTCCAGTCTATAAATTGGTTTGTTAAAACCACCCAGAACACTTAGTTTACTCGCAGCTCAGTACAGGTTGATCAGATCTAAGCGTCAGTTACTAAGGCAACTAACTGTCTGTCTCATACTGTCTGGTGGGTCTCGACAAAAACAGATTTGTTGCACAAAATGGGGAGTTAAAGGTCGGTTCAGACTGTTTTTTCAGTAGTACTACATTATTCTTACCTAATTGTATTATGTGCATCATTTTCATCCGTCTGTTTTGGAGTTAAAAAAATGAAGTGTGTTTTTAATCGATCCTCATCATTACTAAAACATTATTTAGAAGTTTGTACAACTGTATCCTCTTTTTTTAAACTATATATATACAGTATATATTGTAGCGATCTTAGAACTTTTGGACTGTTGTATCACTGCCTGTGACAGGGTGGACGAGTGGTGATGTCAGGCCAGCACCAGGAACAAAAACAAAGACCAGGTGCTGCAGTGCAAAAAAGACGCTGCACGCCGTTTATTTAAATGACCAAAAATAAAATAAAAGGTTTAAACAAAAACACTGTGCTCACAGAGCAAAATAAATATTTAAACAAAACAAATCACAAAACACAAACAATACAGTTCAGGCTGGGCGATTGCCTTCATTGAACCTATACGTTTTGTTTTTAAATACATTTCTCTCCTCTCGCTCTCCCGTACACTCCTCTGTACAACCCACCTTGAGTGCAGAGAGCTGCAGGCTTTTATGCAGGTGACCATCTCCCGATTAGCAACAATTACACAACTAATTAAACTCTGGAGATGGACACCTTCTGCACGAGGTTTTTAATTATTCCTGGCAGAGGACGAACACCATTCTCGCCTCTGCCAGAACAAGTTTTAAAAATAAACAAAACAATAACAAACACGGCGCACGGCTCTCGCCGTCATATTTACACATAACGATAATAATAAATACAAATAAATCATACACCAAAACACACGGATTTCGCCATCATTTAAATACAATAACTAAATCATAATACAAAACAATAAATTGCACAGGGGCGGAGGGGGAGACCCCGTTCTAAAAATAAACAAACAAATCAATGTACAGGGCACCTCGCCCTGTTACATATCCCCCTCCTTATGCGAAGCACACATGGCCCTACGGCCACCTTCCCCCTCAGTCTCAAAGTCCCGGAAGAGTGGAAAGCAATGGGCCAAGGGTGGCGGCCACGGTGGGATGTCTTCCTCCCACCCAAACAGCAATAGCGTCCTGGTGGACCACGCACAGGCCAGCTCCTCCGGCCAAGGAAATTTTGGGGTTGGTCTCCAGACCTCCCCCGTCTTCTCTGTGGCCAGCAGCTCCCTCTTCTGGGTCGCCGGCCACAGTTTCTCCTGCCGCGAAAGTGCGGCTGGGGGAGCTGGTCTGGACCTCCCCCCCCCCCTTCTTTGTGTCCGGCAACTCCCCTCTATGGGGCTGCAGCCACAGTATTTCCTGCTGCATGGCAGGACTGGTAGCGACCCCAGGCAAAGCAGGGCCGACGACGACCCCAGGCGAAGCAGAGCCGTCAGTGACCCCAGGTGAAGCAGGACCCTCGGCGACCCCAGGCGAAGCAGGACCCTTGGCGACCCCAGGCGAAGCAGAGCCGTCAGTGACCCCAGGTGAAGCAGGACCCTCGGCGACCCCAGGCGAAGCAGGACCCTTGGCGACCCCAGGCGAAGCAGGACCCTCGGCGACCCAGCCCCAGGCGATGCGGAGCAACAGGCAGCCCCAGGCGATGCAGAGCAGCAGGCAGCCCCAGGCAATGTGGAGCAGCAGGCAACCCCAGGCGATGCGGAGCAGCAGGCAACCCCAGGTGATCCAAACGTGGCATCCCTGAGCGGAGCGGGTGTGGCATCCCTGAGCAGAGCGGGCGTGGCATCCTTGGGCTGTGCAAGGCAGGCATCCTTGGGCAGTGCAAGGCAGGCATCCTTGGTCATTGCAAGGCAAGCATCCCCGGGCGATGGCGAACTGGCATCCCCGGGCGATGGCGAATTGGCATCCCCGGGCGATGGCGAACTGACATACCCGGGCGATGGTGAACTGGCATCCCCAAGGGATTGCGAACTGGCATTCCCAGGTGATGGCAAACTGGCATCCCCAGGCGATGCACGACAGGGCAGCGGCAGTCCCTCGGGAGGCGATGGCAGCAGTGGACCCTCGGGAGGCGATTGCAGGAGGGGAGCCAGGATCAGCAGTGGTGCTGGGGTTGGCCCTCTTCTCAGCCGCTGCGACCTGGCGGTTTTCCCCCTTGCTCGGCTCAGCAACCTATTCAAGGGCGGCTGCGAACCACCAGCATCTTGTCCCGGTCCATCCTGTCTTGAAGGGAGAGGCAGCTCCTGCTCCTCTCCCTTGGGTGGTGGTGGAAGCAGAGGCAGCTCCTGGCGAAGGCAGCAGGGGCTCCTCCCCTTTTGGCTGCAGCTGGGGGAACCGGCAGGCATGCTCCCTCTGCTGGTGGTGGTGGTGGTGGAAGCGGAACCAGCAGGTATTCTTCCTCTGCTGGTAGAGGTGGGAGTGGCACGCAGTCCTCCCACAGAGGTGGAGGCGGAACCAGCAGGTACTCTCCCTCTGCTGGCAGAGGTGGGAGCAGCACGTAGTCCTCCCACGGAGGTGGAGGCGGAACCAGCAGGTATTCTCCCTCTGCTGGTGGAGGTGGGAGCGACAAACAGTCCTCCCATGGAGGTGCAGATGGAACCAGCAGGTATTCTCCCTCTGCTGGTGGAGACGTGGGCTACAGACGTTCGGCCTCCCCCCTTTTGGGCTGTGGACGCACCGGCTCCTCCCTTTTGGGCTGTGGACGTTCAGCCTCCCCCCCTCTTGGGTTGTGGACGCACCGACTCCTCCCTCTTGGGCTGTGGACACTCGGCCTCCTCCCTCTTGGGCTGTGGACGCACCGACTCCTCCCCCTTGTCTCCTCTCCTGCAGCTGTAATTCCACTCTTCGGGGTGGGGGCAATTAACTGGGAAATGCCCCACTCCCCACAGATGCAGCAACAGTAATTCCTGCTTATGCTGTGGAGGAGGGCTTCCCAGCTGCTCTCCTCCTGTGCCTGCTGTTGCTGCAGTTGTTGTTGCAGCTGCTGCTGTCTGCAGCTCTTCCTCCTTCCTCCCATCCTCTCTTGCTCACTCCACACGTAATAAAAAAAAATGAAAAAACTGCACTACCTGCACTGGCCTGAGTCCAGGAGGCGCTGGTGATCCCACGCTGGACACCACATGTGGCAGGGTGGACGAGTGGTGACGTCAGGCCAGCACCAGGAACAAAAACAAAGACCAGGTACTGCAGTGCAAAAAAGATGCTGCACGCCGCTTATTTAAATGACCACAAATAAAATAGAAGGTTTAAACAAAAACACTGTGCTCACAGAGCAAAATAAATATTTAAACAAAACAAATCACAAAACACAAACAATACAGTTCAGGCTGGCGATCACCTTCACTGAACCGATACGTTTTTTCTTAAATAAATTTCTCTCCTCTCGCTCTCTGTCTCGCTCTCCCGTACACTCCTCTGTACAACCCACCTTGAGTGCAGAGAGCTGCAGGCTTTTATGCAGGTGACCATCTCCTCGCCCTGTTACACTGCCCTGCCCCCCCCCCCCACCCCCTTGTCTTCAGGGGCTGTGGTAGTTCCTGGAGTCAGAGGTTAGTCCTACGCGGGAACAGCAGGAGTGCAGCGATTGGAGGGGAGGGGATCACGTGGGATGGAGCTATAAATAGTGGCCTCAGGGCCCTCCATGTTTAGTGGGAGAAACGTCGTACTAAGAGAAGCTGTGTTGTGCTGTGACGAAACAGATAAATGAACAGTGTGCTAGTTTATGGAGAAAAACACTATACGGCTTGTTGCAGAGTGGCTGTGGCTGTATGATAGGAAAGAGTGAGTGGTTAGATATAAGTTTTTGTTATTTTCTGTTGGTGTGGGCTTGGCCAAAAGGGTCCTTAGTCTTTAGCGTGAATAAACCTGATCTCAGTGATACACTACAATCCTGGCGTCTGCAAAGTCTTGATTATTTTCAATAGCAACAGATAACACTACACTATATATATATATAATATGAAAGAAACGTGAATTATTATTATGCCGTTAGAAACAATACTTTAGGCTTATGCATTTTGTATTAAAATGATAAACATTAGAATAAATATATACAATTCAAATGATTAAAGTTTTAAATTGGAAGTGACATGTTTCCTTATTTTTCAACAGTATTCATGAGGAGCTGGCTCCTGAATGTGTGATTAACAGGTAGTAAATACTAACACTGTATTAAATGTATACTGTATGTTGGATACTATTTAGATTGATTAACATGATTGACTAAATGTATTTTTGGTTCAAGCTTGAGAACAGTTTTCAGAGCCTTTTTGACTGTAAATTGCCATTTAAGTGATTTATTAATTACACTGTGAGAGTTATTTGCAGACTGATTGGATAACACTTCACATGTATTATGTTTTATAGTAATGATCACTTGTAAAACTTGTATTCTGTACAATTTTACTTTTGCATGTTTGTAAATAATAAAAAGGTTTCTCTAAAACAATTACACATTATATTTAGCATTTATGAGTGTGTGCATTTTATTCTAGAATTCCCAAGAGGAGTGCAAGATACAAGCTTTATTTGGAGCCAGGGAATGACAGTAAAGATTCCACACTCCACTATCAGAAATGCAGATAAAAGTGCTGAGAATAATGATTCTGTATGTCATCAGCAACATCAAGAAAGTACAGCTTGTATCCACCCCTGGTCGGTGCAAGGCAGGCATCCCTGGGCGGCGACACACCGGCGTCCCCAGGGCGAAGCAGAGCTGACAACCCCAGGCGACGGCGAGCAGGTGACCCCAGGCGACGGCGGCAGCGGACCCTCAGGAGGCGATGGCGGCAGCGGACCCTCAGGAGGCGACGGTGGCAGCGGACCCTCGGGAGGCGACGGCGGGAGGGGAGCCCCTGGCCATGAAGGCGGCAGCGGGAGCTCCACTTCTCCCCCTGGTGAAGGAATCAGAACTAGCTGGGGTGCTGGGGTTGACCTTCTTCGTGGCCGCTGTGGCTGGGCGGTTTTCCCCCATGCTCCGCTCAGCAGCATATGCAGGGGCTGCTGAGGACCGCCAGCATCCTGTCCTGGTCCTTCTAGTGGTGCAGGGAGAGGCAGCTCCTGCTTCCCTCTGGCGGTGGTGGAGGTAGAGACAGAGGCAGCTCCTGCTTCTCTCCCTCTGGCAGTGGTGGAGGCAGAGGCAGCTCCTGCTTCTCTCCCTCTGGCGGTGGTGAAGGCAGAGGCAGCTCCTGTTTCTCTCCCTCTGGCGGTGGTGGAGACAGAGACAGAGGCAGCTCCTGCTTCTCTCCCTCTGGCGGTGGTGGAGACAGAGACAGAGGCAGCTCCTGCTTCTCTCCCTCTGGCGGTGGTGGAGGCAGAGGCAGAGGCAGCTCCTGCTTCTCTCCCTCTGGCGGTGGTGGAGGTAGAGACAGAGGCAGCTCCTGCTTCTCTCCCTCTGGCGGTGGTGGAGGCAGAGGCAGCTCCTGCTTCTGCTCCTCTCCTCCAGGTGGCAGGGGCTCCTCCCCTTCTGGCGGCGAAGGCGGCAGGGGCTCCTCCCCTTCTGGCGGCGAAGGCGGCAGGGGCTCCTCCCCTTCTGGCGGCGGCGGCAGGGGCTCCCCCTTCTGGCGGCAAAGGCGGCAGGGGCTCCTCCCCTTCTGGCGGCAAAGGTGGCAGGGGCTCCTCCCCTTCTGGTGGCAAAGGCGGCAGGGGCTCCTCCCCTTCTGGCGGCAAAGGCAGCAGGGGCTCCTCCCCTTCTGGCTGCAGTGGGGGGACCAGCAGGCAAGCTCCCTCTGCTGGTGGAGATGGGCACATCAGGTCTTTTCCTGTTGTAGGCGGTGGAGGCGGGACCAGCAGGTACTCTTCCCCTGCTGGTGCAGGCTTGGGCTGTGGATGTTCGGCCACCCCCCTCTTGGGTTGTGGATGCACCGACTCCTCCCTTTTGGGCTTTGGACGCTCGGCCTCCTCCCTCTTGGGCTGTGGACGCACCGACTCCCCCCTCTTGGGCTGTGGACGCACCGACTCCCCCCTTCTGGACACTGGATGCTCAGGCTCCCTCCTTCTGGACGTAGGATGTTCGGCCTCCCCCCTTTTGGGCTGTGGAGGTGATGGGGTCTGCTGCTTCCGCAGCCAAAACCATCCGGAAGCACAGGACACTGTCCCAATCAAGTAGGCCTCCCAGAAGCAGGGGTCTTCATAGGGGCAGTCCCTATTAATATTTTTGTTAATAAAATCAATTTTTGTACTTTGGACCTGGTCCGACATTGCAATTTTCCCTTTCCGGTCCAGTGTCGGACCCTGTCCGACATCATCAAAAAGACGTAAAACACAGGGCTCTAGTCGTTTTTTCTCTGGAAAAAGCTGAGAAAACCATTCAATGGCCGAGTGAGACCGATAGGAGCCGAAAGAAGCCAAAAAAAAGGGGCGTATAACTTGAATACAGATAGCCCCGGCACCACATAGATAACACGGACATAAACAAACAAGATAGCTGCTTCTGCATCCAGCGATCAAAGAATATCACAGACATTTACAGAGCTTTTTTTAGATGTTATAGTAATAAAATAATGACTTGGATCGCATTATTGAGGAGTTTGGTGATAAAACAAGTGATCAGGAGATGATTTATCAATATGCACTACTATGAAGAGGTATATGAAAAATACAGTGAACAAGGGGTTGAGCGGGGCTGGAGATGCACTACTGAGTGTCCTGTTAATATACGGTGCCTTTTAAACCTGTTTTACTGTGAAAAAATATACTTTTAAACAGCGCGTCTAAAATAAACTGCGTGTGTGAAAATAAATTGGACCTGACACACCTGAGACACACTGAATAAATGGACCACTAAGGGTTAATACCTGCCTCCTTGGTGTTCATTTAATTGAAGGGATTTGAGTGGGGAACCTAACCTTAACCTTTTGGGAGTTAACTTTTGCTATTAAACTGATTGGTTTAATTAGTATTTTGATATTGGTACATCGGGGCTCCTCTTGCTCCTGGTAAATTTAAGAGGTGGTGTAGTCAAACCTTATTGTTGCAATAGTAACTAAGTTGCCCCGCGCCACATTTGGCATAGTCAGCAGGATCATCTTCCAAGGAGACCGGTATTTTGTTTTTTATTTGTATACTTTTTTTTTGTCTTTTTTTGTGTAATTGTTGTAAGAAACGGTGGTTGGCACAACACGTCTGGAACGAATTGGTACCTCGGCTTAGATTCTTCAAGCAACGGGCCTGGTCTGCAATCAAGAGATTATTTATAAGGGGGATAGATATATGTGTCTGTATTTTAATTGTTGGTTTCTTATCTTTTTATAGGCTAACGGACCGTATTGAGTTCACACCGGGAAGGGAAAGCTTGGTTGCTGGTGCCTTTTTCCTCAGTAGTTTTTTAGATAATACTAAGGACATGGAGCAGTCATTGAGAGTAGAGAATGACCGATTGATTATTGAGCGTGGGGCTGCCACAGCTCCTGAAAGCAGCGTACGACCCCCTAGCACTACAGTAGAGCGTATAGTGTATGATCTCTTGCACACTTTACCCCCAGAGAACAAGAGACGCTGGACGGATTATCTTCCTCAACTCCTGTTCGCCTATAATACTACGGTCGGCTTTTCAACAAGCCCTTGAAGGATCTGCTAGATGTTCTGGAACTGGACCCGGAAGTAGACCTGCCTGGCACCCCTGACCTTACCAAGAGCAGTACTGAAGATCAGGACTCAGTCCTGTTTGTCATTTTAGATCCGTCTAATGATCATAGCATTCAGTCTACCCCCATGGATCCAAGAGAGGGACTAGTCGAGATAGAAGAGGTTCATGAGCCCCCACGACGCAGTACCAGGATGACCGCGGGACAGCATTCTAACCCCTTTAATCTTCCAAGATCCCTGAGGGTCTCAGCAGATGCACTGAGTAGAGTTGGGTGGTTGCGAATCTCAGATGGCCTGATCCAAACAGCCCAGGTGAGATTTGGTTTTAGTAAGTAATTTGAGAATTCATCGTCGGGACGTCGATGCACTAAGGGGGGGTGGAATGTAGAGGGTGGGACTAGAATTCTACACACTTGTAGGTAATTGAGTGATAATTACAGCTAGTCAATGAACAATCTTGGACTAAATAAAAGCCACTCACTGCAGCTGTGTGGACAAGCTTTTCTTTTGGGTCCGTGTGTTGTTTGTTTGGATTCAGTCGTGACTGGACATGTGTTTCCCCTGTTATTATTACTACTACTACTTGGAGCGGGTAAGCTAACAACTCATGTTGAATGCATTACTGCGCGTGAGCAAGAAAATGTATCTTTGTCTTTTCCCGGGCAGTGTGTACTGTAAGTTGTTTTTTTTTCTTCAGGGAGCCTAACTTTTTTTCTTTACGTTGTCTGGAGCCTGGCTGGGAACTGAACCGTTGTAGCTGTGAAGCTGTCTGATCGCCGGAACCAAGAGAGAGTGAGAGCCGGTGTCGTGAGTGAACGGGGTGTTCTTTTTTTGTTTTTATCTTCATCCGTTTTTGTACAGTTAACATTTTGTAATTAAGTCCCCAGTCAACTGTAATCATTTGCCATACGGGGTGAAGACAAACATAATTAGTTATTGCCCACCATGGCAAGTTTTTTTAAAAAAAAAAAGTGTAAATACGTTTTAATTGTTCTGAGCTGCTGGGGAGATTTTTTGAGCCCTCTTGGGAACTGTGTTTTAAGAAAAAGAGGCTGAAGAGGACTGTCTGTTTTGTTGTTTTTTAATATATTTGGATTACAAATTTCAAATACTTTCTGGGACCCCCAATCTGTTTTCTTCTCAAAGTGCACCAAATATACTATCTAAAATTAAAGCACTTTACTTTAATTAGGACTGTCAAAATATAAAAGAAGGGACATTGGACTTTTGTTGATTTGAGTTGTGTATGTTTCCTTGTATTGTGTTTTTTGTTTTTCATTAATGGTAATCGCCTTGCTCATTTTCTTTGTGTATTGGGTTTTCATCTGTCGGTTACTGTCTTGAAAGTGCTGTTTTTCTTCTTTTCATAACTCGTTGCTGGTATTCCACCCCCCTTCTTACATAATGGTTAGATAGTGTTTCGCTAAAGTCTATAGGCCGCCCACTACTAGTTTAAAATATAAAAGGTAATCTATTTTGGGAACTGCATTGATATTTGCCCAAGTGAACGGAGATCTCCAATACTATTTTTACAGTGTTTGTCCAACAGCGGAAAATAAAAAAAAGGTTTTTATTTTGAAAACTCCAAACTGTTGTATGTTTGTTTGCTTTATTGTTAATATAATTTTATAGTATACTGTTTATTTTGTATATTACTATTAGGCGTACTGGAACACGGCATTATTAATATTTTGTTTAAATACCTTACTAAAGTGTGCTATATATCACAACACTACCCTATTTTTCCCCTGCATTTTATAGTACTGCTAATTCTGGGTAACATACAGTATTACAATTGATTTGCATTGCATTATATGGTCATATTACTGAATTTGGGGCTTATACCTTTTGGTAAGTGTGTTGGCATCATCCGGGTAGAGGCACTGTGTCAAAAGAACCAATTTATTCAATTTAAACAACACTAATAGATTACACAAAGAAGCTTTCAGCCAATTCACCATTCTACTGCTGAGCACCAGGATCATCTTGTTTAACTTAACCAACCTATTTAACATTGTGTTAATTCCCTTTCCATTTCATCTGGACCACAGCAAACAAATTAATTATAGGCTTAGTTTGTCTGTACTCTGCAGGCAAAGTGACCAGAGTGGGGTTACATTTAGTTAATTCTTCCTTTCTGTATTATTTTAGTTTAGTTGTTGCACCTTTTAATTTTTCCTTTTATTTAGTTTTATTTCTAATAAAATTGTCACGTCCTGGTTCTTCATCTAGCAGAGGCAGCTCCTCTTCTCCCGGTGGTGGTGGAAGCAGAGGCAGCTCCTGCTCCTCTCCTCCTGGTGGTGAAGACCGAGGCAGCTCCTGCTTCTTTCCTCCTAGCTCTTGGGACGGCAACGGTTCCACCCAGTCATGTCCCGCTGGTGGCGGAGGAGGAAGCAGCGGGCAGTCTCCCTCTGGCGGTGAAGGTGGGAGCAGCAGGGAGTCTCCTGGCGGCGAAGATGGGAGCAGCGGGTAGTCTCCTGGCGGCGAAGGTGGGAGCAGCGGGTAGTCTCCGTCCATCATCGGGGACTAATGCGGCTCTCCCTCGGTCGCGGGGAATCGGTGCAGCTCACCTTCGGTCTGGGGACAGACGGGCTTCTCCCGCTCGCACTGGAGACAGCGGGGCTTCTCCCTCCTCTGTGAGTGGGCAGCTGGCCACACCATGCCCATACTCCTTGCACAGCAAGCGCCATCCCAATGCGTCCAGGCCATCTCCAGCCCATAGCACTTGCGACACGGCTTCATCCAGCCGGAACACTTGGTCTGGCTGCTCCGTGGGCTGTACATAGGAGCATTCCGGCCAGCCATGCCGAAACTCCTCACACCGGCCACACCAGATGGTGGATCATCTGGGCACTCCCTCCACCGATGGTCCACCTCCCTACACCAGGTGCACCATGGGAAGATGCTGGAGGGGTGTTCTGGTTGCTGTGGTGGCTGTTGGTGTCATTGCTGCTGCTGCTGTTGTTGCTGCGGTCATTGCTGCTGCCGCTTCTTGCTGCTCTAAAAAAACGGCCGCAGTACTCCCTGGACTGATTCGGAGGCTGTGGTTTATCCCACACAGGACACCATATGTAACAAGGTGGCTTTGCTGATGACGTCAGATGCAGGAAGCAGTACTCAGGAAATGCGGGGCAAAACGACGCGGCTGTCCATCTTTTATTAAATACAAAAATTAAGCAAAACAATACTACTTTTAAACAGATACAAAACGGCATGCAGGAATAAATAAAACAAACACTATGAGAGAACACAGAACAACTGTAAACAAATAGAGCTGTTCTTTTATATCCTGTGGCTATGAGTTAATTTAATAATTAAGTGATTAAGTCCTAGCCACATTCTACTTGAGTTTTAATTTAGTTCGTGAGACTGTCAGCTACTAATAATTACTTAGCTGACAGCCACACATTCTCACGAAAGGTACAATTACATTTAATACAATATAGTAGTTGACGGGTTTCTGCTCATCATACATAGAATACATAAATCATAACACTAAAACAAATACAAAACAACATAGCGCACATCATATAAAGGGGCAGGGCATCCCGTCACAGGGAAGTACCCATGATAGATGCTACTTAAAGCTTGTGTGACATGAATTGCATCTTATCTATGGGACAGAAAAATCTAAACTTAAAGCAATCGACTATCTGATCACCAAACATGAAGTGTAAAAGTGAAGAGGTCTCTATACCCCATATGTATGGTTATTTTTTTTTCTATTTGGTCAAAGAAGCTTTCAGCAGATGTTAATAAAGAATTGCTTGGTACGGTCTTTAGTTATAGTAGAAAGTTGTGTGAGGTTACAGTACAAACGGGATCTTCACTGCTGAAGTCTCGTGAACATTTGGTAACCCTTTCAAACTTGTTGCCATGAAAAACATTGTAAACTTGCAAAGCTTTTTAACACGAGAAAGCGATATACCTACCATTTTCAGCCATACCACGACAATTCTCTCATGACAATGGAGAGAGAATTTAGATTTTCTAAACTGCATGTAAACCAAGCCAGAGTTTTGTCTATTTTCAGATATGGGCAGTTCTTTGAGTATTTATTTACTTGTTCTGAAATAAAATGTACTTTTCTAGTTAAATTTAGTACAATACACTATGACTAAGTATATCAGTAGCAGACTTTAGGCACATGTTATTAAAAAAATACCGACATGAATAAAAAAATACTTCCATTAGGTTCACACAAGTTTTTTTTTACTACAAGCCACTCATTTTTTAAAGAATGGCTGTGATTTTACTAGAAGCACATAGACAATTCTGTAGGTGTTTAGTGACATTTTAATGAAAATGTTGACAGATGATGACATTTACAGTAACAGCATAACTTTCAACATGCCACAATAATTAATCCAAGTGTACTGGAATACATTTCCCAGTGAACTTAATTTATGCCTGCTACAGAACAAATGATTATATACCCGTCAAAATAAAACAGAAAACAAACATTTTATATGTTTTTTTTTTATTATTATATAAGATTACTTATATTAGCATCATGCACCGGGCCACCAACTCTCTCAGCAGATCATTAATCCCCAGGAAATGCCCTGGGCCTTGAGTGTTATTGCTTAAAAAAACATTGTGATTATTTCTGTATAATAAATATCGTCAGCAAGTTATTCTAACTCTGAAAATCTTAATGATGTCTCTTAAATCGCTGTTTAAAAAACTCAAATAAAGAGTAAATATATATACCTGACATTTCATTAAAAGTTCAAAATCAATATTTGTAGTTGCATGTATATTTTCATTTTGCCAGTGTGATTTAGAATCAGGTGAAAATGTCTTAAGACTGCTTGAGCACAAAGCTTAATATATGCATGAACCTGATGAGTGCTGTTACACTTCCCATGTTTACCATTTAATAAATCCTGTCAACATCCTCTTAATATTGTAGGGATTTTCAAATGTCTTGAGTAAGTTCAACAAAGTCTTTATTCAATTGTTTCAAAGAGTAGTTTTATTCCAAAAAGCAAAAGCCTTTGCAGTATTACAGTACAATGATCCCCAAAGTACTGGGTAAGATTCAACGGCACAGAGGATTACAAAAGATTCCCTGTGACGGGGTACTCTCCGTCCCTGTGCATATTTCATGTTTTGTGTTATTTTGTATTTGCATTGGTTGTATTATTTAAATGTACGGTGTTGTGTTTAGGTAAAAACACGCTGTTTATTGTTATTATTGTTTGACAGCCTGGATGGGGTTAAAATGTCCCATCCAGATAAAATCGTGAGAATGCGTGGTCAACAGTGAGAGCTTATTGATAAACTGGCTGTTGACCACGCATATTAGAAAACCCTGTGCCAAATGTGGTCGGGGGGATAAACAAGGTAATTGATAGCCAGTTAATCCATCTGCCACAATATAAAAACCAGCAGCTTTGGCTGAACGGGGTTAGTGTGTTGAGAGGCCACATGAGCCAGCCTGTTCACATTTCCTCACCACAGTTTATTTTTATACAGGCAATAAAACAAGCATTCATTAACATATAAATATTACATACCGCTTGCATCCAGACTTATCCAATAATAGCTAACTAATTACCATACTAGTATCTAGACAGAAAACATTCTTTACCCTCTTTGCCACATTCCCACGGGTTTTGTCTGAATGGGGAATTCAACCCCATCCACGCTATCTACACTTCACGAGACCGGCTTTTTCGCCGGTCTCAAACAATAACAAATTATGATGGACGGCTTCATCCGCACACATATAAACACAATATATATATATATATATATATATATATATATATATATATAATACAAATAATATATACATAATATGCACAAGGGGAGGGCACCCCGTCACAGGCACTTAAACATATAGGAAGGTGTTTTAGAACTTTATGGCGTCATATACACTCCTCCACTCGCAGGCCACTGCAGAATGGCACGTAGGAACTAATTTAAACTGTGAGAGGAAATTTACCAAATACACATACCAATTTCAACTACAAATATCACTTCTGAAGATTTCACTTGGACTACAGTATAGATATGTGGAAATAAATCCTACTGCTCTTAATCCAAATGTATCATTCACAGACATAACATCAAAAGGCACAAACTGAAGTTTAGTAAAAGAAAATCCAGAACTAAAAAAGGTAGGGAAGAATAATAAATGCATAGTATAATAAATTGTGTGAAACTGCATCCGCTAAAACTATTTCAAAAAGCAATTCGATACTCCACTGGGGCTGATCTGTGCTACTGTAGCAAAAGATGAGCTTTGGTGGCCTAAACAGCCTCCCTGCATTTATTATGTTGTAATGTCATTTCCCTAAGCTGTACTTCAAAATTCAGCTGCCTTTCCAACAGCCTCCCCGCATTTATTATGTTGTAATGTAACTTCCACAAGCTGTACTTCAAAATTCAGCTGCTTTCCCAACAGGCTCCCTGCATTTATTATGTTGTAATGTAACTTCCACAAGCTGTACTTCAAAATTCAGCTGCCTTCCCAACAGGCCTTTGGTTTGTTCCTCAGTACATAATTAAATATACATGAGTCAGGATTTGCAGGAGATCCAACTTAAAACATCTGAAGAAATGTGTTGGCCCCAAGTGGAACAGGAATGTAAAAAGCTACAACAAACTTCTTACAAAATCGATTCATAAAGAGTTACTCCTCCTTTTTATTGGGTCCCCTACAGTTTAGATAACTGAGAGACCTTTAGTCAAAATCTTTTTGTAGATTTAATATCTGCTGGATAATTTCCATTTATTTATGGGGTTATAGGATTGCTATGTTTTTGTCCAGCTTTCAATATAACCTATGCACTGTGGCGAGTGGTTACAGGTGTGTGCAGTGCAGAGCACATACAAAATAAGACAGACAATGATTTCCAGGTGCAAGGGTGTTTATTGATTTATTAGACAATGTCCAGAGCCTTAGGGCGAACACCTGTAAATAATAAATGATGGAAGTGATACAACGGGGTGTATCACTTCGTTTGCAATCCTTGGGTTTGACCTGAAACCTAAAAACACAGTCCGGGTTCTTTCCTCACCCACACGTAACACAGAACACAAAGACAGTGTTTATTTAGTGCGTGAAACTAGTGCTCGTGGTGAAGTGCGTTGTGAAACAGAGAAGTGCTGTGTCCGGGTTTGTTGCTGGCCTTCGGCTGCAGCTCCGGGTGGTGTTGGTAGTCTTTAGAAACAAAACAAACAGTTTTTACTAGACAAACAAACAAACACAACACTCATGTTTTCTTATCACAGCGTTCTCCTTCTAGGTTGTTCTAACCATTTACAAAGGAACAGATCACTTACACTACGACCCCTATTTATACCCTCACTCATGACCCCTAGGTTAATGAGCGCATCCGCTCCTCCAATCCTCGGATGCCATGCCTTTTCCCATCCAAGTCATTGAGGTTGGGTACCGTAGCTCCACCCCCTTCCTAAATGACCGACTTCCACCTACCCCAAGAAATAAATTGTTATGCCATTTAGTTAAGGGTACTCTGTTCCTTTTACACAGTGCCCTCACAGGTCGGGAGGGAGATCTAACACCAAGAATCATTTGATTTCTGTCACAGCAACGATACTTGTTGTCCTATAACTTTATACTGCTTTGCTGATAATATACTGTAATTTTATATGGGACAACTCCACCTCTAATTGTTTCATTCATAAAAAAAACCTTATGTAGTCATTTTCATAGAAGGAAAAAGGTTGATGATGATGAGAATTCCTTAAGTGGTTGAGGAATGTGACCAATTGTGTCACTGGTTTGAATGGACCTTTCAGTTACAAAGGTATGATTTTTCACACATACTGATATGAAGACATAAAATAAAATGGAAAGTCAAAATGATACAGTTGATGGCATGAATGGTGTTGGCTTGTGAATAGCTGTTGCATGTAGCACACAAACCAGGTGCTTAAAGCTCCTCAACAGTCTCTATTAACACTAGAAGCGCCATGTGCGTCAATTTGACATTTTGGCTGTAATTCAATGAAACTGCGTCTGTGTTTACATCACAGCTCCTGGATGTAAACAAACCTGGGATTAATTTTTTTATATATAGACAATGTCACAGAATCGTTTTGATTTGAGAGAAATTAGAAGCAGTTGCCCTGGCAACAAGGATTTGCCCACAATGGAGGTGCTGCTGTTTCCCCACAGAAGCACTCTGCCGCAGAGTCACGCAATAGAAATGGTAACGTTATAATTATTATTATTATTATTATTATTATTATTATTATTATTATTATTATTATTATTATTATTTTATGTAGCTGACACAGCTTCGTAACCAGAGCTGACATTCTACCGAGGTCAAACTCAGGTTTCAAGCTCTAGCTGGCAGTATTTATATGACTGCTCGGTATTTCCTATTCAGTCTGTGTTACACGGCAAGCCAATAGAGAAAATGAAGGAGTCTTTTGTACTTTACCAGAATTTTTACATGCGCATCAGCATTGATGATGCAAAAAAACAACCAAGGACACGACCTCTGTGTCCTCATAGCTAGTTACGGCCGCGAGCTGACACTACATAATATCCAGGAGCGACTTGCAAGTTCAATGAGGAGGAAGTGTCAGATGGCATGCTTACAGAATTCTGCTATATGCATCTATAGCCTTTTATGTTTCCATTTAAAAACAGTGTTTCCGCTATGCAAATGTTAGAAATGATGTTCATGAATAAAACTTTTGAGTTGTATCCGAAAGTTTGTCTTTCATTTTCATATCGCACGGCGGTTCTAGGTAGTCAGAAAATATGGCGGTTCTAGTGTTGTGTCACAAATTATCCTTAAAGAGGTTTAAGGTAGGTAAATAAATCAATAAGCATATTCTATTTCAATTGAGAAGAAGGAGGGAACACAACCAAAAGGTAATTCACGGAACAGGAGCACGGGCTGCGTGGAGTAAAACCTCGGGAACTGAAATAGGAATTTATGTGATTGTGACTTTAGAAAGGCCAGGATTTCCCCTTGGCTCGTGGAGAGCTGCGATCACGGAGGTGAGACCCAACTGATCAACCTCCAAGAAGAGAAGAATAGTGGATGAATCAAAGAGAAGTCTAGAAGTCTCCACTGCTTACAAGGGTCACCTACGCTGAGGGTCTGCACGGCCAGATTTCAGAGGCTAGGTAGTGATCTTCATTTCCCTCGCTGGGAGACAGGAACGCTGTAAAAAGAGAAAAAATAAACATGCAGAGGGGATCTGCCAAAGATGAAAGCAGATAGTAGAGTACAGTGTTACCCCTTGGCTCACAGAGAGCTGTCCTCACAGAGGTGAGACCTAACTGATCGGCCTCCAAGGCTGGGAAACAACCGTTACTTCCCCCAAGGGGAACCTACAGTGGGAGAGAATGGGGAAAACAAACAGTGTTAGGATAGATTTGGCCAGGGTTTCGCTCTGGCTCGTGGAGAACCTTCCTGACGGAGGACGAGGCCAGCGCAGCTGGGCCTCTAAGACTGGGAAGTGAGCTTCACTTGCCCCAAAAAGAAGACCCCTGGCTAAGGAAAGGAAAACTGCTGTGTACCAAAAGGTGCAAAATCAAAAAGAAAAGGGTAATATACGTACACAAAAATGTAAATGATAAAAAATCTATTATATCAGGACGTTTTGGACAACTCCTTCTTCAGCTGGATGGAAAATGTAGTAATGTTAATAATTAAGGACTAATCTCACTGCTCAGTGGAGAGAAAAAACTCCTTGTGAGAGGAAACGGTCCTGACGGAGAGATGGCCCCACTCCGAGCATACTTGCAATAATTAAAGGCAGTCCAAATCCATGGACAACAAAAAATCTACAGAATCCACAGAATTTGCAGGATTCCGAGGATTCGGCACTTTCTGCCTGCCCAATGTGCATTCAGGGCTATAAGTTATTGTGAAGTAGCTGCATAGTTTGTTTCAAGTTATTGTTATTATTTTTATTTTTTTACTCATTACACTTCAGAAGCAATTCATATTTAAAGCACTTTTTTATTATTATTTGGCATACATACCAAAATAAATAAATAGTCAAAACAAAGTGAAATGACATTCTGCTTCCCTCTCTAACAAAAATAGTTCCAGGTAGCCCATTTAGAGGGGAGGCACATATTATCAGATATAACAGAGAAATTGCACCTGCCCTTCAGAAGGGCTACTTCAGGGGAGGCTCATTTTGTTTGATAATATGAGATATGGGAAACTGGTAGTAGGGGGAGTTACACCTGGAACTCAATGTTATGCGCAATGCCGCGCAAATAGTAATTGAGGTAATCAGTGACAGTCAACTCAACGTTCCTGGCAATTGTGCGGTAACTCACACTCCCCTCTGGCGGAGATTGCCAACAACAAGCTGCTCCATTTTCAGTTCATTGAGGGCCTGTTCCTTTTTTATTCCCTGAATGAACGTCCAAATGGAGGGGTGTCGGGATCCCAGAAGTTCCCCGAAAGCTCTGTGCCATCCTTCCACCGAATTGTTTGTGCGTGGTAGGTGCTGCTCCACCGCATTGTAACAGTTCTATATATCTGAAATACAGAATTATATTTGAGGGTTTATGTACAACTAAAATGTAGATAGCCTCTGGAAATAACATTAATAATATGAACTTAACTTGTTTAAATTATAAATTTTATTTAAAGTTTAGTGCAAACATTGTATGTATATAGTCTGTGGGGGAGAGGGTGGTTATTGTTAAAAAGAACATGAATGGAAAGGAAATCAATGTCAAAGGTAGATCCTGGACTGCTGTTTTTATTATTATTTCTGTATTTATTTATTTAGCAGCACCATATCAGTGATATAGCTTATCATATGGTGGTGAAGCTGTTAGGGAAATACTTTATTTAAACTTTATTCAACATGTTCTGTATTAAGGTGGCTTGTTAAGGCCATGGAGAGAGAGGGGAGAAAAAAAGGTCTCCGTTATCTCGTGATCACTCAGGATCTCGAGAAAAGTTTCCTTAGAATTTATCACCATATAGATATTTTATATTAAAAAGTTACTAACAGGGTGCATGTTTTGTAATCACATTTGTGTTATACTTATTTAGATGTTGATGTAACACAGTGGTGGTCTTGTAACTGTATTAAATTTTGCTTTATTTTACTTTATATATTTTGGAACTGCACTTTATTTTATTAATTATGTACATTTTTATTAATTCGATGTGAGCACTTGTATTTGTATGTCTGCTATCCCCTCTTGTAATTAGGAGTTGTTTTGTTTTGTTCTTTCCTGAAGCCAGTATTATTATTATTATTATTATTATTATTATTATTATTATTATTATTATTTATGTATGTTTTTGTAAGTTTTATATTCCAACCAAGCAGATATTAGTGTGACACTGGAACTATTTTTGTTAGAGAGGGAAGCAGAATGTCATTTCACTTTGTTTTGACTTTATTTATTTATGTTGGTACTGTATGCCAAATAATAATAAAAAAAAGTGCTTTGAACATCTGAAGTGTCCTTTATCGGAACTCTGCATGGAAAATACGTCTTTACTGAAGAAGAGCAACTTGTTAAGGTAATGTGTAAAAAAATAAAAATAATAAATAATAACAATAACTTGAAACAAACCATGCAGCTACTTCACAATAACTTATGACCCTAAATGCATCTCGGGCAGGCAGCAAGTATAGCTACAAAGTTGTGCTCGGTGATTATTATTATTATTATTATTTATTTCTTAGCAGACGCCCTTATCCAGGGCGACTTACAGTTGTAAACAAAAATACATTTCAAGGATCATACATTTCAAGGATCACAGTACACAGATCACAATGATGCACTGTAACGGGGCTCACGGTGGTGGTCTGTCGCTGTAAAGGTGTCCCGCGGTAAGAGGTCCCACAGAGATGGGGTTGCACTGTACTGGTCACGCAGTGGTGGGGGGGTTGAGCTGTACTGGGGTTGAGCTGTACTGGGCGGTGGTGGGGGTTACTGGGTCACGACCAGGTGGTGGGGTTGCGCTGTATGTCAACGTACTGGGTGGTGGTGGGGTACTGGGGTCACGTGGTGGGTTGAGCTGGGTCACGCAAAACCTAGGTGGTGGAGTTGTGCTGTTGGGTCATGCGGTGGTGGGGTTGAGCTGTACTGGGTCACGCGGTGGTGGGGTTGCGCTGTACTGGGTCACGCGGTGGTGGGGGTTTTGTACTGGGTCACTGGTGGTCACGAATAGTGCAGTGTAAGAACGCATGCTGCCTCTATATTATTTATTAAACAAAAGTTTTTCTAAAAGAAAAGGACACTGGTAACATTATCATTGTAGGTAAAGAGTCTTTTTATGACATAAGGATCCTATGTCCGTGTATTTCGGAAAGGCAGTGGCAGTCTGGCTCGCAGTCCGGGGTTTAGAAACCAAAACAATGGTTAAGGTTAAAGCTTGCAACGGCACTCAGCGTATTTATTAATAAACGGGGAGGGCCAAACGAATGAACAAACAAACAGATAAGTGATGTGCTGGGTAATCCAGCACGTTTAGCAATGTTTTTTCCAATGTTTTCGCTTCCTCCGCCCCCCCTCTGTACACCCCAACCCCGAGTGCAGAGTGCTGTTGGTCTGGCCGAGGGATTTAACTAGTTGGTAGGAATCTTATTATCCAGCGCCAGACCGGCAAGCGATGTGCTATTTAAATAATCAGTAGCTGATCAGCCATGCATCCTTGGGTTTAAAAACAATAAAGCGTTCGCATGGCCCGCAAAACAAAAATACAAATGGCCAAAAATAGGGGCGGACACCGCCACACATGCCCCCCCTGCGCAGCACATGGCCTTTTTCGGCCACCTCCCCCTTAGTCCCCGTGGGGCTCAGGCAGTCCCGCGAGGAACAGGGCAGCAACGGAATTGCTGCAGGGGGCCACGGTGGGATGTCCTCCCACCCAAACCCTTCCCATGGCCAGCTGCCCACGGGCTCCGGCCCTCTGGCCAAAAAATTTTGGGTGGGGTCTCCTGACCTCCCCTTTTCTCATGGCTGGTGCTGGTCTCCTGACCTCCCCCCCTTTCTTCATGGCCGGCAGCTGGTCCATGGGGGCTCCACCACAGCTCTCCCCGCGCTCAATTGCGGGGAAGCTGGTCTCCTGACCTCCCCTTTCTTCATGGCTGGCAGCTCCCCTTCACGGGGAGCTGGGGAGGTGGTCTCCTGACCTCCCCCCCCATGGCTGGCAGACCCTTCATGGGGTTCCAGGCATAGCGAACCCTCGGGAGGCGGCTGGGGAGCTGGTCTCCGACTCCCCTTTCTTCATGGCGGCAGCTCCCCCGGGGCCCGACCCATGATCTCCGGCCAGCAGCAGACGGCTGGGGAGCTGGGGACCTCTCCCCTTTCTTCATGGACCCGTTCCCCTCCGTAGGGCTCCGGCCATAGTGTAGTGACCCCAGGTGGGGCATGACCCCAGGCGGCGGCAGGATCCCTGGCGACCCCTGTATTGCAGCGGACCCTCGGGAGGCGTCACAGCGGACCCCGGGAGGCGATGCGGCGGCATCCCCTGGTGGGAGTTCGGGTGCTGTACGGGAGGTGGGTCGGGGGGAGCCCTGGCCATGGAGGCGGCAGTGGTGGTAGCTGGTGGCTCTCCAGGTGAGCAACAGGCAGCCCCACAGCAGGGTCATCCCTCTGGTGGTGGGGTTGCAGTCCTTCCCATGACGGTGGATGTGGAACCAGCAGGCATTCACCCTCTGCTGGTGGGAGGTGGGAGGGCAAGCAGTCCTCCCACAGCGGCTGTGGGAACCAGCAGGTATTCACCCTCTGCTGGTGGAGGTGGGGGGCAAAAGCAGTCCTCCCACGACGGGTTGAGGCAGCACCAGCAGGTCACCTCTGGTGGTGGAGGTGGGAGGCAGCTGTATTGGGTCCCTGCTGGTGATGGGGTTGTGCTGTACTGGGTCCTGCTGCTGGTGGGGGGTGGTGGAGACAGAGGCAGCTCCTGCTGCCTGCTCCTGGTGGTGGTGGAGACAGTACTGGGTGGTGGAGACAGAGGCAGGTGGTGGGGTTGGAGACAGAGGCAGCTCCTGCTGCTCTGCTGTACTGGGTCACGATGGCTCCTCACCCCTAACGCTGGAGACGGCAGCGATGCTCCTCTCCCTCTGGTGGAGGGCATGGCTCCTCCTTCCTCTTGGAGCGATGGCTCTTCCCTTGGCGCTGTAGCGATGGCTCCTCTCCTCTGGCGCTGGGGTCAGCGATGGCTCCTCTCCCTCTGGTGGAGGGGTTGCAGTAATGAGACGGCAGCGATGGCTCCCTTCCTCTGTGGAGGGTGGCGCAGCGATGGCTCCTCTCCCTCTGGCGCTGGAGACGGCAGCGATGGCTCCTTCCCTCTGGCGTGGAGATGGAACGCTGGAGATGCTGCCCTCTATATTATTTATTAAACAAAAAGTTTTTCTAAAAGAAAAAGTAAAATAGAAAGATAGAAGAGAGACACTGGTAACATTATCATTGTAGGTAAAGAGTCTTTTTTTATGACATTTGATCCTATGTCCGCCGGACGCCAGGTGCCATGGAGGGGGTTGGTCGGAAAGGCAGCAACTGCGAACAAAGTTAAAATGCTGAATAAAGGAAAAGGCGTGAATTGTGTGACTGGAGATGCAACTATAAACAGTAAGATTAAGAAAAAGAGATGGTTTATTCTAGGCAAGCAGATAAGGTTAGTGTGACAGAGAAAGAATGAATCTTTGTTATAAATCTCCCTCCCGACCTGTGAGGGCGCTGTGTAAAGGGAATAGAGTGCCCCGGACTGGATGGTCTGATAATTAATTCCAGGGAAAGGTGGAAGTCGGCCATCTAAAAAGGGGGCAGAGCTAGTGTACACCAAGTCATCGCCCCAGATGGGAAGCGATGTGGCAAAATAATAAACAGATTGGAGGAGAAATGGTTAAAATGTTGAATAAAGGAAAAGGCGGGGTGACTGGAGATGCAACTATAAACAGTAAGATTAAGAAAAAGAGATGGTTTATTCTAGGTACAAAAGGGGGAATGGCTGTTATAACGTGGCTCCCGACCTGTGAGGATCTGTTCCTTTGTTATGGTTGCCCCAGATGGGAAGCAAACTGCTCGCTAAAAGGAGAACAAAAAATTGTACCGTGTTTAGTGTTTATTCGTTTTGTCGTGTCTAATTATACTTGTTTGTTTATTAGACGGCTAACACGTACCGGGAGCTGTCGCTTAAGGCCAGTACCAACCCGGACAACACTTCACAACTGTACACAAATAAATTGTATTTCACCACTTGCACGTTAGCACTCACTCTGGACTTGTCATCGTTTGTGTGCCTTTTGTGTGTGTTTATACTGTGTTTATTATTTCGGGACTGTAACCATGTCTGTTTGGATCGTGAACTTTGTTGTCTGTCTTCTGTTTTGTAATCACATCGCCTCTACACCTATGCACTGCAAACCACTTTGCCACAGTTAGTTACACTTGCATACTTCCTTTCCCAAACCTTCAGCAAACATGGAATACATTTTTGATTGTGCTTGGTGATATTCCTTTAGAAAAAGCACCAGGTTTCTCTCACTTCCTAAGGAAATACACTAAATTTAGTGGGGCAGTGCCCCAGCCCAGTCATTTGCACTCTGACTACCTTCCTCTACTTCTCCAGCTGAAAGATTATGTGGCTGGGAAACATGTTTTCCTTGTTGTTGATGAAACTACCGATGCTTGTGGCCGCAGTGCTTTTGCTGTCCTTGCAGCAACATTGGATGGAAATAAAACTGTTTTACTAACTGCAGACTTTGTAGAAAATGGAAATAACACAAGTGTCTGACAGGCAATCATAAAGTACATCAATAACTTTGGCATTGATTTCAATTGTATTTGTGCCATTGTTTCAGATGGTGCGAGATACATCAAATTATCTTACACAATCATTCAGATGCTACTTCCCAACAGCATTCATGTGATCTGCATGTCTCGTTTACTGAATTTAATTGCAGAAATTTGGCCTTGCATTTTTGAGGACTTAAATGAACTGATCGTTCTGATAAAGAAATCACTCTGCCAGTCCCCCATGAGATGGTGTTTATTGAAAGAGTACACAACTCTGGAGCCAAACTGCCTGTGTATTCTGTCCTGACAAGATGGCTGTCTTGCATGCATGCATTTGGATATATTGCTGCTTATATGGAAGCACTCAAAGGGTTATTATGAAAATTAGTTCAGAGGGAAAAGCAACTAAAGTAGCATGTTTATAGAAGATGAATACATTGCTGCAAAACAAATTCATCACTCATGCCCAGGCCTTATTTGTCAAAGAACATTCAAAGGACATTCAGCAATGCCTGACAAAAACAGAGAACACATCTGTACCAGGTGCACATGTAAAGGAATGAATCTGTATAAATGACGTTTTGAAAATAATAGAGCAGTTCTATTGATTGAATCTGACAAACAGCATTCATTCTGACATTGATTGGTATGGTCTACTAGCCAATGGGAAGGGAAGGGACTGCAGCAGCGCGGTTGCTGAACTTTATTCGCAAAAAAAAAAGAAATCAAATCTCAACACCACGTTGTCCTACTTATTCATTTATTTACTGTGTCCCTTTTCAGGTAAACCACTGACTAAACAAATATTCTTTAATTCTATTGATATAAGAATATGATAAATTAGATTTAAAGTCAAATTTGGCAGTATGTTAAAGATGTAAGAGGTTTTAATTATTTAAGAACGTGTGGCCTAATAAAGAGACTGAGATACCCAGGCCCTGTACTGTTTACTGTTAACTTTCAATAATAGCGATCCATGTACTGTAATTCCCGCTGTTTATATGTGTTTACATGCTGTGTGTTTAGTCCCTCTCTGCTGTATTTCGCTGCTGCTTTGTTTACCTTTTGTATGTGTATTCCCATGTATAATGTAACCCGTCTGCCTGTTTGTCTTTCCCAGTTACCATTGGATATTATCTGTCTGTTCCCATTGGTGCTAGTGCGCGGCTGAAGACCAAAAAGATGTGCATGAGCTTCGGTACCATGATCTGCATAAGGGGTGGAGCTAAAGGTATTAAAAGGGCTGGACCCAATCTGTGTGTGTGTGTGTAACCTGTGAAGCTGACAGAGCTGTGGATAAAGAAATTGAGCAAGCGTCTCTCTCAGTTTTCTGCCTCCTGTGAAACGCTACAACTTTATTAGCGATTAGATGTATATGTTCAGTTAGCATTATAGAAATATAATTGAATGTACAATATTAATGTTCGAGTAGGCTGTTTATATTTGTTTATATAAGTGAATGTGTTTGAGATTTAGCTGGCATTTTTTGTTAAATAATAATTATGTTGCGTGTCACCACTACGCTTGTTTCTTTTTTTGTAATTGATGTTTTTTTTAGGACGGCCCCTGTGATTGTCCCCTCTTTCCCATCCTCCTATCAAGTATGTTGATTCACCTCACCTGGATCTTTTTAAAGACTGGGTTCCCATGCAGCAGGGGAACGGAATGTAGAGAGGACAAGAGGTTGTTTTGTGTATATGTCATGTCACCAGCACTAGTGTTGTGTAACTTTCTTCACAAAAGAATCATAAGGCTGTAATATTTTTGTGAGTGTAAGATTGAAAGCCTGCCTTTGTGAGATCTACAAGAGGGTGAGTAAACCAATCTGGATATATCTCCAGTAATTGGTTATTTAGCTACAGCTGTAGCTGGCTATTGGGAGTAACTCCCTAAGGGAAGTGACTAGTGAAATGTACTGTTCAGAACTAAGCAAGTTTACATTTACTGTGGCCAGCAACTTGTAAAGTGACACACAGGCTTGGTATATGATGTAACAGCCTGACATTCTGTAGATTAGAGATACGGGACACCCCAGTGTATAGTGCACAGCGAAGCGTAGGACGGAGACTCGAGCTGACCGGCATAGCGGCCGTGGGGGCACTGCCTAAGCAGCACTTTTGTTTTGTAGTTTTATTACTGTGTTTTATTTTCCCTTTCCATTTCGACTTTGGTTTTCATTATTATTTTTGAGCACCTGTGAATGCACCTGCACGAGCCTGCATATACCTGTGTTGGTAACCTGTGGTCCTGATTACCGTTGCCGGTATACAAGCCACAGACAACAGCGCCCTCTGCAGGCTTAAATTTTAAAAAAGGAAATAAATAAAACTGGGCACCTGTGCGGTGTTTTCAAGTACCATCTTCTGTCTCCTGTGTCAATGAATACCCCCACCCTTCCACAAGGAGCGTAATTGGATGTGTTAACCAAAATTA
This sequence comes from Huso huso, assembly GCA_036884735.1. Lineage (NCBI taxonomy): Eukaryota > Metazoa > Chordata > Actinopteri > Acipenseriformes > Acipenseridae > Huso > Huso huso. The sequence continues at coordinate 49,196,254 of CM072663.1, read as the reverse complement.
AACAACTCAGTTTACAGTAAACATATGTGTTTAGAGGTAGTTTTATTTCTTGTTAATAACAAGTGCAACTAGAGGAATATTTCCATGTTTATTTTACACTAGGTACATTAGTATTGTAAGGATGCTGCCCCAAACGAACTAATGGACTGTATGGTTTTATTTTTAAAAGGAGAATATTGTGTTATACAAATAATAGCCTGTAAATTGGTTATAATAAAAAAAAAAACATTATTAGTAAAAAAAACTCAACACCACATTGTCCTGCTTATGCATTTATTTACTGTATTTAGTGTATAGCATGCTGCATGACCTCTGTATCAGGTGCACACACAGGGTGCGTTCACGATACGCAGACTTTGCTAAATCTGCGCACATTCTGCGGAAAACCTGTCCAAATTCATTGTCTGCGTGAACTCAGCCGGAAAAGACGTCCCCAGGTCACGCATCTACAGGCTTAAAAGTCTGCACAGCTGTGCAGCTTCTCAAGAGGTACTGCGCTGGAGCAGCCGCGGCTCAAAACAATAGACAAGCATTGGCTGACAAAGAAGTGTGTAGGCAACCAGATGCAATCCTCACTCCATGTGCTACTGCCACCTAGTCAGGGGGTGTGAATCGCCTTCGAGTTATGTCATTAATTATCTTATGAATGATTTGTAATACAAATGAAAATGATTTGACTCTTTTCCACACAGTTATTATACTTTTCAAATATTCCGATATTTATTCTAAAGGTTTAAACATGTAAAAAAAATAAAATAATGCGAAACGGTTGAAAGGAACCTAAAACCGCTCTGTTATTTTCGGCAGGTGTAATTGGTTATTGATGAAAGGCTATCAGGGACAGGGAATAACCTACTTTGAATTAAGGAGAATAAATCAGCTTTAATAACAGGTAGTTGAAGTGAGATATGTGACCATATGTGCAAGTATTTGAACTATTTTTGTCCCAGATCAAAATACAGTACTGTCTAACAATTGTCTAATATAAACATATGTTTATATTATCTCTTTATAGCAGGGACTGCTTCTACCATGCCTTTTCTAATCATGCTGTAAATTATGAAGCTGGTGGAGAACAAAGGGAACTTCAATTGCATCCACTTCTTCTGCGATTAGAATTTCTCTCAACACCACCTCCATTTTGGTTCTGCTCAGAAGTGTTGTTCATCTACCAAAGCTGTCCATGCTCCGTCTGCACAGACCGTGACGTTACGCGCAGACTCCCGTCTGCAATCTAGCCGGCAAAAAAGTGTCGTGATCGCACCCAAAGTGTATAGCATGCTGCATGACCTCTGTACCAGGTGCACACACAGTGTATAGCATGCTGCATGACCTCTGTACCAGGTGCACACACAGTGTATAACATGCTGCATGACCTCTGTACCAGGTGCACACACAGTGTATAGCATGCTGCATGACCTCTGTACCAGGTGCACACACAGAGTATAACATGCTGCATGACCTCTGTACCAGGTGCACACACAGTGTATAGCATGCTGCATGACCTCTGTACCAGGTGCACACACAGTGTATAGCATGCTGCATGACCTCTGTACCAGGTGCACACACAGTGTATAGCATGCTGCATGACCTCTGTACCAGGTGCACACACAGTGTATAGCATGCTGCATGACCTCTGTACCAGGTGCACACACAGAGTATAGCATGCTGCATGACCTCTGTACCAGGTGCACACACAGTGTATAACATGCTGCATGACCTGTCCCTGGATATGGATTTTACATCCACAGCAACAAGGGGTGATTTTAAAGAGACAGTTGTTGCAGCACTGCAGAAATGCACAGGTGAGGAAGCAGAGAACTCTTCAGAGCTCTTCAGGGCTGTGACACAAAGGTGTAGAGAAAAACTGGATCAACTCATAGAAAAACATCCTTCTATGTTAAAATACTTTAAGAGTATTCAGCCCTCATCAACAGTGCAGTGTGTCAAATGTAAAAAAAGATTACATACATGCTTTCCCAGAGCTTTCCCAGAGCTTGCTAGACCAGCAATGAAGAGTGGTACAAATACACAAGCACCTTACTGCCTTTCTGCAGCACTACTTTATTACCTCATGGTGGGAAATGCTACAGGATCGCTTGCCAACCCTGAGTAAGAAGGCCAGGGAAGCTGTTTTCATGCCAGTTGCCTCTGTGGATGTTGAGAGATTCTTCTCAATATAGAATAATTAGCTTAGTGTAAAATGCACGCGCCGAAGAAAATCTGAAAACTCTTCTTTTGCTTAAGTATAACAAACTGTGAACAGTTAAAACAGGGCCTGTAGGGTAATGCGTAACCAGAAGGTAGTTGTTGAGGTCACCAGGCAAAGAGTGGACTGGAAACAGTACATTGATAAATAAACAATATAGTTTAATTTGGCAGCCAAAAATAGAAGTATGAAGAAACTATATACAGGAACATAAAACAAACAAAACTCTGGATAACTAAACAAAATAATAAACAATTCTAGAGAATGCGGCTGGTCAGACACACTAATCAATGCAGTTATAATGGGCTCCATCACAACAAGGATACCATCATTCACACTAGCCAGCCTGCAATGATCTCCAGAGAGGTTTTATATCCCCGCCTGGTTATGGCTCCTCCCCCTTGCAGTAAACTATTACTATAAATAATTATATTTAATTAAGGAAGTTTCCTAACCTGATTCAGTGCTGCATATCTCTGCATCACTGATAAAATACCCCATTAATATTAATATAATTATCATACCTTTTAAAAATATGATTATTACTTCACGATATCTCTATGCAGCGATTTCCCCCCTCCTTTTATGAACATTGGGCGCGCTCTCTTCTATTTCAACCCTGGCTATGTGCACGCGCGTCCTCGCTAACATGCCCGCGCTCGGTGCTCTGACTTTACATGGTAAGTATATGGTAAGTAATCATTTATTTTCAATAACAAAACCTTTTCACTCCTTTACAGAGATATTTGCTTAAAGTTGATCTCCCCTCTATTACTTTCAAAATAATGTGCACAATATTCCAAAAATAACTTGTTTTTTAACCTAAACAAATAACTTATTTTTTCCCTTTATTCAGGTGTCCTCACCACTCCAGCCCAGGACAAAACCCACTGCCCACAACAGTCAGAACAGGTAATTCAATTATTAACCTTCGTTTACAAAACAACTGCACCAGTTAAGATTTTAACAGGCACGTGTTCATGTTCAATAATGTTTATTTGCAAGCTGTCCATGAGTAGTAGTAGTATTATTATTATTATTATTATTATTATTATTATTATTATTATTATTATTATTATTATTATTAATAATAATGGAAATGGCGAAACAAAAGTCAGTGGTTATTTTGGATATAGTGGGTAAGTTTGGAAGCAGCTTCCTCACAGGGCCATTTTAACTTTAATTCAGAACTTTTGGTGCTGCGGGTAGTGGTTCTGGGGTAGTTTCCTGTTTCTATGTAAACATATATGGTGGATACTGCAGTTCTGATTCAAACTTAAGCACCACTCTGCCTCATGAATTTGAGCTTTTTTAAAAAAAATATTTTGCATGTTATTAATATTAATGTTGAATTTCATTCACCTTGCACTTTTTAGCTGTTCTAACAAGTTCTACTATGCAAATTACCATTGAACTTTAAATTTTTACATAATGTGTTCGAGTTACTAAAATACCCAATTCTCTCTTTTTACTTGGTATTGTCTTTCAATCATATTTAGGTGATAGAACTGTGGAATGTTACAAAATGAAGAAAACATTGAGAGTGCTCAAGAGCATGTGCAATATAGAACAAAACATTGAGAGTGCTCAAGAGCACGTGCAATATAGAACAAAACATTGAGAGTGCTCAAGAGCACGTGCAATATAGAACAAAACATTGAGAGTGCTCAAGAGCACGTGCAATATTTAACAAAACATTGAGAGTGCTCAAGAGCACGTGCAATATAGAACTTTCTTGTTTTGTTCTAGTTTTCTAAAATTAAAAGATGTGTTTACTTTGTTAAAAAAAAAAGTTAATTAAAGACCAGATTAAATATGACCCAATAAGACTTGAATGTGTCTGTGACGGGGTCACCCTGCCCCTGGGTGTATTTTTGTTTATTTTATATAGTTTGGGTTATGTGTCACGGGTGAGTTAAAATGCGTAGTGGTATGTGAGCACGGGGATGTGTGTTTGTGTGTGTGTGGAATAGTGGGTGACAGGGAGGCAGTTAAAATCCCTCTGCAAAAACACGTGGAAATGTGGCTGGAGCCGTAAATTGAATAAGTGATTAAATGATTAAGGCTTCAGCCACAGGTGTATAAATAGGGTGATCACGGGTGATAAAGGGTTGGGCATGTTCAGAGGCGGAACAAGAGATGTGAGTCGTGTGATAAAGAGAGAAAACAATTGTTTTATACCAGCGTGATACTTGTTTGTTCCGTGGTTGTTAGTCTGTCTGTTCTGGTCATCGTGCCTGTTTATTTTGTTCCTGTGTTTTGTTTGTTGTTTTATTATTTGTAATTAAATTGTGCAGAACTGCATTTAAACCTGCAGCTCTCTGGTGTCTGAGTCTCTTCCTGATTAGAAACAGCTTGCCAGTGACATCCCCAGCCCAGGAAACTGACACAGAGGCAGGTACTTGCGGGCTTGAAAGCACTGGTGCGTGCGTATTTATTTAAACAAAACAGTTAAACAAAAACCACACTCACAGAGCAAAATAAATATTTAAACAAAACAAATCACAAACACAAAATCTAGGTCAGGCTGGGCAGTCACTGGTACTATCATCACGTTTTTCGTTTTACTTTCATTTTTTGCTTCTTTCCCCCATCTCTCACACACAAGTTCCTCCTCTTGAACACCCACCCTGACCAGCCAAAGCTGTGGGTTTTTATACATGTGACCATCTCCGGATTAGCAATAAATTAACCAATCCAGAGATGGTCACATTCTACGTGACAATTTTTACGCTGAGTGGCCGACAGCCAATTTATCAATAATCGCCAGCTGCTGACCACGCATTGTCACGAGATGTCTATCAGAGACGAGCTGCTAACAATCACCTCTGCCAGACCACCTTTAATTGTACAATAATACATTTAAATTACAATACATTCACCCATGTTCTTAACCCCAAACAATACTTTTTAAATCATGCAATAGATCTCCACAAACCATTCATTAAATACACCCATAAATTCACCTGTTATAAAATAACCATAAACAATCAATTTTCTCAGCAGGGCTTTGCCCTGCCCCCTCTAATTAAGTGCAGGGCTTTTCCTCTGCCCTGCCACAGTGTCTTATCATATGTGTTGATGTTCTATTTAAAATGTTTGTTTTTGTTTACTGTTTTTAAAGATTTTTCTGACAAAAAAATGTTTGATACATTAAATTGGAAGTATTTTACTGATAAATTGTTTGATATGGTTATTTGTCCACTTCATTTACATTTTTATAAGCCATTACTATGAATATTAAACACAGAAGTTTCTCCGCAGAATTTTTGAATTTCTCTGCAGATATTTATTTCACTGGTTGCCTACGAGGGCTTGAGAGGAGGCGAAATTGGGAGTGAGATATTAAGAATGAGAACAGATAAGAGGATTTCTCCGGTTGCTTAGGAGGCTTGAGGGGGGCGAGAGATTTGAGAGTTTAAGAGTGAGACGAGTTTGAGAGGGATGGCAAGATTGAGGGATGGAGTTTGGGAATGGTGCTTAGTAACATTGAGGTTAGATACTGATAGCAGGACGAGATAGGGGACGAAGAGTTTTCCCTTCTTGTCGGGTCAGGCAGCATCCTCTGGCTGCTGGGCGATGTAGAGAGGGAGACACGAGAAGAGCAAAGGATTAGATATAAACACTTTCTGCCGGGTCAGGCAGCATCCTCCGACTGCTGGGTGACGTAAAAGTGAGAGAGAGAGAGCAAAGTTTAGACACATAACATACAACAAATCTGACTCTCGCTCCCGACGGGTCAGGCAGCATCCTCTGGCTGCTGGGTGTTTAGTGGAGCAAGAGACAGGAAGGGGACGAACAGGACAAAAGGACAGATCCTTCGCAACTCAGTGCAGCATCCTCAGGCAGCTAAGCTGGCAGCTGGGTGGCGTGGAGAGCTTAGGAAAAGTGTCTCGGGTCCGTTTAGGAGAGACGAAAACAGAGAAACCCCCTCGGTCGGGGCCCGCTCGGCAGGTGGAGGCACAGCCTACTGCATGAGGGGGCTGAAATGGTCCTGGACCTGAAATGGAAGAGAGGAGATGGGACAGCAAGGTTGAGGCCTGGAAGGCTTAGTGCATAAGCAGCAGAAGAATAGGATGTGGCCGGGGGTCCCCTCAGGCCGGCGAGGAACAGCCGGGCGGCAGTGGTTGAGACGAGAGGCCGACCTGGTCACTTCCCCCCCTGAGGGAGCCCTGTGCGGACAGTGCGATATAGAAAGGAGCAGAGGAGGGGAGGAAGAGGAACAAAAAACAAACACAGCCAATCACACAATGCTAAGAAATAAATAATAATAATAATAACTGAATGACTCTTTTGGCGCCGCAACCCAAACAGTCCATCACATAAATCCAGCCGACAGGGGGCGGAATAGCGGACCAATGGAGAACAAGGGGCCGCGTCAGAACAAGAACAACCAATGAAAAACACTCCACATGGACTCAGCCACCACCCAAAAATTCCCAGCGACAGCGTGTGGAAGCGACAGCGGAAATAGTGCTGGGTTAAAGTAGAAAAAGAGAGAGAGATAGACAGGAGGGGCAGCCAATAACATACGTGGAGCAGCGCTGGCCATGCCCTAATAATTGACGAGGCGAGCGCTGCATTGTGTGATTGGCTGGAAATACTAAATGAGGCTGAACTGGGATCTGCTTCCACCCGGAAGAGATTGGCGGATGCTACCGGGCAGGATGCCACGGAGGGAAGGTAAGACTGGCTAAAGAAAAGGATATAGGATAAGAAAAAGCAACGCAAAGCGGGAGAGAGCCCTCTACGTCATCCCCCGAATTACACCTAAAGGCTAACATTTAAAATTTCTGCCGATTTTTCCACAGATTTGGACTGCCTCTAGCAATAATTAAGGACTAATCTCACTGCTCAGTGGAGAGGAAAAACATCCCTGTGGGAGGAAACGGTCTTGGCAGAGAGATGGCTCCCACTCCGGGCATACTAGCAATATTCTGTTGAGCTGAATACATATCAGGGAGAGAAGAGCAAATGTAAGATTCCACAACGGCGGAAGACCAGCGCCCCATTTTTGTTTGATAAGGTACTGGTTGACGTTAACTTTGGCTGCTGAGATTGACGCACCTATACAAAGGAATGAGGGGACTAGAATTGAGGGGGCAAACCAGCTTGAGAAATGAGAGAGAAAAGATGAGAAGAAAAGCAGTTTTTTTTATAATAGAATGGCTAGTGTTGATGAACAGAGGATCAGAGGGGTTGCTACAGGAAAGGTATTCTCCACTGGCTCCCGATCACCGCTCGCATCCAGTTCAAGACACTTGTACTTGCCTACCAATGCCTTGACCAGACTGCACCCAGTTACCTCCAGACCCTCATCTCTCCTTACACCCCCACCCAAACTCTCCACTCCGCCTGCACTAGAAGACTGACTGTACCTCCTCTACGCTCCCCTGCCTCCAGAGCCCGCTCCCGCTGCTTCTCCACCCTCGCCCCGCAGTGGTGGAACGACCTTCCTATGGATGTCAGGACTGCCCAGTCCCTGACCACCTTCCGGCACCTCCTCAAGACACCCTCTTCTGACAACACCTTTAAAACTCAACTCTCCTTCTGGACAATATAGCACTCTGCCTTTAATGCACTTTAACTTGCACTTATCTGCTCCCTATTTTACTGTATTTAATCCTGCACTTAACCCAATCTGTAGTACTTTGTATTTCACATTTCGTATCTAACCCTGATGGATGGATGTCAAGTCTCAAGGTTTACCTGTGAAACTCACGGTTTTTCACAATTTTGAGAGTCTCACGGCCATGCAATGGATTCTCACGTTTGTGCATAATAAGTTTGTTATTGTTTGTGAGGCTGCGAAACCCTTTATACGTGATACAGCGGTAAATCAAATACAACTGTCCAAGCATATTGTTCTTATTTCTGTAAAATGATGCTTTTTTGTTTTAATAATGTTGACCAATAATAATAAAAATCACATTCACACACTAACTGCAGATTTTATTACAACTGAAAATCATTTAAAAAAAGTATATTAAACTAATTTTGTCAGTATTTACAAATAAATATGTGTAGATGTATTCTTTTTGCATGACTTACATGTTAAACCAGATCACATATAAACATTCACTGTTAAATGTCATTTTTTTAGTGTGTGGTGTACCCAGACTATTTCTTTGTTTTATTTATTTTATTCCGTCTCCACAAAAGGAGCAAATGCAGACAGTATTTTCTTTTCATGACTAGCTACAGTTGTGTTTTTTTTAATGTATTCGTGCTGTATTGGTGTCGTTTGCTTCGCTCCCGTTGTGCATAGCTGTCAGCCATGTGCAAAAATTCTTGATCCGTCACCAGCATCCCACCCCCCCAAAAAAAAAAAATAGTGGTCTAGCTTAAGGTTCATCAATCCCAAGGTTTTTCAGCAGGGGTCTCACTGGTATGAACACTTAGGGGTTGACATGTATGAGAACATTGACTTCAATTAAACTTTAAGGCCAAAGCAAATGCGTTCCGTAGGAGGAGGAGAGCGGGTCACTTTGTCCTGCAAGACAGTCAGAGCGGAGAAAATAATTGTTAATGGAACATTTATGTTTAACTCTGCAAATCAAATAAATATTTCTTTGTTCAACTTGATCTCCCTCTGATATATTAATCAAAAGTCAGCAAAGCACTCGCTCAGTCAATTAGAAGTTCACTATTTACATTTCAAAAGGTGTTTGAACATTTCACTTTTTTAACATTAGATGCCATTTGATTGCTTGTATCTATGACTGCACCTCAACTCGCACTCTGTGTACATTCATTTATTGGACATTTACAGTTTATTTTGTATATTTTAAAGCTATTTTAAGCATAGCCTACTTAAAAATCACAAGTACATGGTGACTATGTAAATATATTAACATAGCCGTGTAGCGTCAGAGTGGGTCATAATATCATTCTGTGAATGAAAGTATCAGAATTGAAATATACAGAGGGGACTCTTAAACCATTCTCTGTGTCTTCTTGGTTTCTGGTCACAAACTCCCCCACTGACAAACAATGTTTTTAAAAGAGTCATAAACTAACTGCTGAACAAATGGCTTATCTTCACGATCACTGAAGTGTGGCAGCAGTGTGGAGTAGTGGTTAGGGCTCTGGACTCTTGACCGGAGGGTTGTGGGTTCAATCCCCAGTGGGGGACACTGCTGTTGTACCCTTGAGCAAGGTACTTTACCTAGATTGCTCCAGTAAAAACCCAACTGTATAAATGGGTAATTGTATGTAAAAATAATGTGATATCTGTATAATTATTATTATTATTATTTATTTCTTAGCAGACGCCCTTATCCAGGGCGACTTACAATCGCAAGCAAATACAAATACATTCAAGTGTTACAATACAAGTCATACAATAAGAGCAAGAAATACAATAATTTTTTCAAGTGTGACAAACCACAATTCAATAATACAGCAGATAATAGTGAAAGTTTCATCAGGATATGATTAAATAGTGATAGTTACATCAGGATATGATTAAGTACAAAATACTACAGGTTAAACACTTGGCAGATTACAGTATTCTGAAGCATAGGATTAAATGTAGTAAAATAGGGGGCAGATAAGAGCAAAATAAAGCATATTTAAATGAAGGGTGATAGTGTCCCAGGATACAACAGAGGAGTTCTACAGGTGCTGTTTGAAGAGGTGAGTCTTAAGGAGGCGCTGAATGTGGTCAGGGACTGGGCAGTCCTGACATCTGTAGGAAGGTCGTTCCACCACTGCGGAGCAAGGGTGGAGAAGGAGCGGGCTCTGGAGGCAGGGGAGCGTAGCGGAGGTAGAGCCAGTCTTCTATTGCAGGCGGAGCGGAGAGGTCGAGTGGGGGTGTAAGGAGAGATGAGGGTCTGGAGGTAGCTGGGTGCAGTCTGGTCAAGGCATCTGTAGGCTAGTACAAGAGTCTTGAACTGGATGCGAGCGGTGATCGGGAGCCAGTGGAGTGAGCGGAGTAGTGGAGTAGCGTGGGCGAAGCGAGGCAGAGAGAACACCAGGCGGGCAGCAGAGTTCTGGATGAGCTGGAGCGGACGGGTGGCGGACGCAGGGAGGCCAGCCAGGAGGGAGTTGCAGTAGTCTAGGCGGGAGAGTACCAGGGCCTGGACCAGGAGCTGGGTAGCATAGTTGGTGAGGAAGGGTCAGATTCTTCGGATGTTGCTCAGGAAGAATCGGCAAGTGCGTGCCAGAGTGGAGATGTGCTGGGAATAAGAGAGGCAGGGATCCAGGGTGACTCCAAGGTTCTTAGTGGAGGAAGAGGGAGAGAGTGTGGTAGATTCCAGAGGAACAGAGATAGAGAGATCAGAGGAGGGGGAGGAGGAGGGAAAGAAAAGGAGGTCAGATTTAGAGAGGTTGAGTTTGAGGTTATAATGTGAAATAATGTATAATGTGATATCTTGTAACAATTGTAAGTCGCCCTGGATAAGGGCGTCTGCTAAGAAATAAATAATAATAATAATAACTGAATGACTCTTTTGGCGCCGCAACCCAAACAGTCCATCACATAAATCCAGCCGACAGGGGGCGGAATAGCGGACCAATGGAGAACAAGGGGCCGCGTCGGAACAAGAACAACCAATGAAAAACACTCCACATGGACTCAGCCACCACCCAAAAATTCCCAGCGACAGCATGTGGAAGCGACAGCGTGGGAGAAGTACAGTCGTGGAAAAGGACAGAGCAGTTAGAAGCAGTTTGAAAGCAGGTTGGCAGCTGCAGAAGCTACTCGGAGAAAGGATCCTTGAGGAGGTTCAGAAGCATTTAAACTAGAAAGGAAGGGGTGAGAAAACAAAAAAAACAGAAGGGAGACCACATCAAAACAAGGGAAACAACTCAGGTAAGACAACTATTAAATGTATTTATCTAAATGCTAGAAGTCTCAGAAACAAAATGTTAGAACTTGAAGCTACTGCACTAACAAGTAACTACGATGTGATAGGTGTTACAGAAACTTGTTTGTCTGAGATTGATGGAGACTAATATAATATTAGTGGGTATACACTGTATAGGAAAGACAGGCAGAACAGAAGAGGCAGAGGCGTAGCGCTATACATAAGAAACAGTCTTGAACCCCAAGTGTTAAATCTGGATGAAGAAAACAACACCAAATCAATATGGGTCAGAATAATGGACAATAATTCAAAAGGGCATAATAATAGCAGCATGTTATAGACCAAATTCAGACGCCAAGCAAAATAATCTGTTATACAATGACATTAGAAATGCGTGTAGCAAAGGAGAAGCCATACTAATGTGGGATTTCAACTTCCCCCATATAAAATGGGAAAACCCGGTGAGGAGCACGACGGACGAAATTGAAATGGTGGAAATGAAAAATGACTGCTTCCTAACGCAATTTGTCAAGGCACCGACTAGAGGGGAGGCATGCCTTGATTTAGTCTTTTCAAATAACGAAGACAGAATAACTAAAACAGAGGTCAGAGAACCATTGGCAAACTCAGACCACAACATGATCTCATTTGAAGTGATTTTTAAAACCCAAAAAGTAATGACTAAAGCTAAAGTTTACAATTTTAGAAAAGCAAACTATGAAGGTATGAAACAGAGACTAACAGAAGAAGATTGGAGTAAAATAGAGAAAACATCCACAGAAAAGGATGGCTGTTTTTTAAAAATGTAGTACTAGAGGCGTAAAACAATTACATCCCAAACGTAGACAAATCTAAATCTAAAACAAAATGGCCAAAATGGTTTAATAGATCAATTAAAAAAAAAAAATTCTGCGAAAAAAAGGCACTTTACAGAGCGTTTAAAAGGTACACAGAAAGAGTACTTGAAACTGCAAATGCAAGTCAAAAAGGAAGTTAGAAAGGCCAAGAGAAAGATAAAATTGAACATTGCTAAAGGGGCTAAAACCAATTCCAAAATGTTTTGCCAATATTATAACAGCAAGAGAACATTCAAAGAGGAGGTTAAATGTCTAAGAGATACAAATGGCAAAATCATAGACGAAGAAAGAAAAATAACAAATATTATTGTTTGTTTATTTAGCAGACGCCTTTATCCAAGGTGACTTACAGAGACTAGGGTGTGTGAACTATGCATCAGCTGCAGAGTCACTTACAATTACGTTTCACCCGAAAGACGGAGCACACGGAAGTTAAGTGACTTGCTCAGGGTCACACAATGAGTCAGTGGCTGAGGTGGGATTTGAACCGGGGACCTCCTGGTTACAAGCCCTTTTCTTTAAACACTGGACCACACAGATTACTTTTTACGAAGGAGGATATGGACAACATGCCCCACATGTCGAACTGTTCCTACCCAGTTTTAAATAACTAGCATAACAGAGGCAGAAGTGTTAAAGGGACTAGGGGCTCTTAAAATAAACAAATCCCCTGGACTGGATAAGATCCTCCCAATAGTACTCAAAGAAATGAAAGAAGTTATTTACAAACCTCTAAAAAAGAACATGCAACAGTCTCTTGACACAGGGGTTGTACCGACAGACTGGAGAATTGCAAACGTAATACCGATCCACAAAAAGGGAGACAAAACCGAACCAGGTAACTACAGACCAATAAGCCTGACTTCTATTATATGTAAACTTATGGAAACCATAATAAGATCCAAAATGGAAAATGACCTATATGGTAACAGCATCCTGGGAGACAGTCAGCATGGTTTTAAGAAAGGGAGATCGTGTCTAACTAACCTGCTTGATTTTTTTGAGGATGCAACATCGGCAATGGATAATTGCAAAGCATATGACATGGTTTATTTAGATTTCCAGAAAACTTTTGACAAAGTCCTGCATAAAAGATTAATCTTCAAACTGAACACAGTAGAGATTCAAGGAAATGCATGCACATGGATTAGGGAGTGGTTAACATGTAGAAAACAGAAAGTACTAGAGGAGAAACCTCAAAATGGAGCGAGGTAACCAGTGGTGTACCACAGGGATCAGTATTAGGTCCTCTGCTATTCCTAATCTACATTCATGATTTAGATTCTGGTATAGTAAGCAAACTTGTTAAATTTGCAGATGACACAAAAATAGGAGGAGTGGCAAACACTGTTGCAGCAGCAAAGGTCTTTCAAAATGATCTAGACAGCATTCAGAACTGGGCAGACACATGACAAATGACATTTAATATAGAAAAGTGTAAGGTACTGCACGCAGGCAATAAAGACCTAGGAGTTTATGTTGACTCAGAAATGTCTTCATCTAGACAATGCTCGGATATATTGTGAAAAGTGTTGAATTTAAGTCAAGGGAAGTAATGTTAAAACTTTACAATGCATTAGTAAGACCTCATATAGAATATTGTGTTCAGTTCTGGTCACCTCGTTACAAAAAGGATATTGCTGCTCTAGAAAGAGTGCAAAGAAGAGCGACCAGAATTATCCCGGGTTTAAAAGACATGTCGTATGCAGACAGGCTCAAAGAATTGAATCTATTCAATCTTGAACAAAGAAGACTATGCGGTGATCTGATTCAAGCATTCAAAATTCTAAAAGGAATTGACAATTTCAACCCAGGGGACTTTTTCAACCTGAAAAAAGAAACAAGGACCAGGGGTCACAAATGGAGATTAGATAAAGGGGCATTCAGAACAGAAAATAAGAGGCACTTTTTTACACAGAGAATTGTGAGGGTCTGGAACCAACTCCCCAGTAATGTTATTGAAGCTGACACCCTGGGATCCTTCAAGAAGCTGCTTGATGAGATTCTGGGATTAATAAGCTACTAACAATCAAACGAGCAAGATGAGCCAAATGGCCTCCTCTTGTTTGTAAACTTTCTTATGTTCTTATGTTCTTAAAATAACCAAACTATCCAATCACAGGGTGTGACAAAGTGGCTGAGTGGGAACAGGTGCAGGAGTGATGCAGTGCGGTAATTAAACATACAGAGCCTTGTAATCCAGTTTGGAACAGTGAACTTTATTTTGATTCCAGGTCTGGTGACCTAAACAATACACAACAATGTGTACTGCACGGGGTAAACAATAGCGGGATTGCAGTCCCAATTTATAAAAACAATATCTGCCCCTCAAAAATACATACACGGTCACCAGTCCTCGGTGTGTGCAGTAGTGCTCGTGGTGGGTGATTCAGGTTATTTAGTGACTGTTGGTGAAGTGCCGTTCTGGCTTAGTGTTGGCCCTAGGCAACAGCTCCGGAACTGTGTTAGCTGTCTGGTAGCGTGCAAGACAAGACAATTACAAGACAAAACAAACAAAACACTCAGGTATTTGTTTTTGGTTAGGAACGAGGTATCTCACAGTCCTTCTCAGTTTATTTAGACAAACCAAACAAAGGAACAGATTGCAATTCTCCATCCCCTTTTATGCTGTCACACATGACCCCTTGGTAAACGAGTGCAACTGCCTCTCTAATCTGCGGCTGCCACATCGTTTCCCTTCCAGGTCAATGCGTTCTTGCAACAGAGTCTCGCCTTTATCCAGACTGGCCGACTTCCCGACCCTGGGAAAGAACTGTCAGACCAGCCCATCCAAAGAACTCTGTTCTCGCTGCTTAGCGTCCTCACAGGTTGGGTGGGAGATTTACAACCAAGAATCATTGTATTTCTGTCACACAGGGGTAAAGAGAACATTACAAGAGTATGAGCGCGACACTCAAACAGGGCTCCCGACACGAAATCCAAGGTTCTGATACACAAACCAGTCTTTGAACTGTGACAATCTGGAGATCCAGCCTGCGACCAGCTGGAACAGAGATACCGTTTTCGGACACTCTAATATGAGATAACTATTCTAGTGTTTGCCTTGGTGTGGGAGTCTGCTGCGTAAGACATCTAAAATCCTAAAAGTACTTGTAATCAAATCTCTAACTTAGCCCCGATTGATCACTGGAGAAAGACTTGGATGAACATTTGAAGTCGACATAAATTGAAATATATTAAATTTATTGCATACACTTTAGGGAGATACTGTCGTCTGAGTGTGTCACTGTCAGGCACGGCTCCACAATTCGGTGTTTTTTTCATTAAAAAACTTTGTAAGACTTCATTGACGTATGTTCGCTGCACAAAGGCTTCCACGAATTCAAACGTGTTGACATTACGTGTTTCTTTTTAAACAATCCTGTGATTGTGACCTGCTTCTTCGGTAATTGTTTTTGCGTACTGCACTGTCAAGATACTTGTCAATAGTACCTTTTCTTGTAGCCTTTTCAAGCAGCCTGAGTGCGTTGACTGCGCCGGATGGGCAAGCAGAAAACCAGCCTGAGCTCTCCCCCGAGCTCCAGCAGCAGGTGGCAGGAGCCTTTTTCAAGGCTCAGGCCCTGCTGCAGTCAACACTCCTACCCGAGCTCTCCCCTGAGCTCCAGCAGCAGATGGCGGCAACTGGCGCTCCAGCCCAAGCTCTTCCCCAAGCTCCAGCGGCAGATGGTGGGAGCCTTTTTCAAGGTTCCAGCCCAGTGGCAGTCAACACCCCAGCCTGAGAGGCAACTGGACGCAGATGCTCCATTTGCTCCAGGTCGGCCCAGTGACCGTAACTTCCACCCCCTCAAGGCCAGGAAGTTTAATGGGACCTCCGATTGGGAGAGCTACATGACCAAGTTCCAAGTGGTTGCCCAGTTGAATGGGTGGACAGCCATGGAGAAGGCGGCCAACCTGATGGAGATCCTGGAAGGGCCCCCCGAGCAAGCTCTGCATGACCTGCCCCACGGGAAGGGAGTTAGAGTTCCAGACGCTGTGCATGATAGCGGAACTGTGACAACACAACTGCACCAGCCTCACCGCCAACGAGTAGCAAGAGTTCTGGGACATCTTCTCCATAGCACTGAGTTTACGTCGGCCTTACAATTGTTAAGGTTGTGTCAGCACCACCAAAATGTGCTCATTAGCCATGCATTTTAAGGCATGTCAAGCCTTAATTACATGCATGGGCAAATTGTAGGTGGGGCTCATTTGTAAATGAAGTCTGTGATATTAAAATGAGATTTATGAAGCGGCAGAACAGCTGTGCCAGCCCTAAAAGGGTCCACAAATAAGACCGATTTCAAATTGATCTAGACAGCATTCAGAACTGGGCAGACACATGGCAAATGACATTTAATAGAGAAACATGTAAGGTACTGCACACAGACAATAAAAATGTGCATTATAAATATCATATGGGAGATACTGAAATTGAAGAAGGAATCTATGAAAAAGACCTAGGAGTTTATGTTGACTCAGAAATGTCTTCATCTAGACAATGTGGGGAAGCTATAAAAACGGCCAACAAGATGCTCGGATATATTGTGAAAAGTGTTGAATTTAAATCAAGGGAAGTAATGTTAAAACTTTACAATGTACTTGTAAGACCTCATCTAGAATATTGTGTTCAGTTCTGGTCACCTCGTTACAAAATGGATATTGCTGCTCTAGAAAGAGTGCAAAGAAGAGCGACCAGAATTATCCCAGGTTTTAAAGGCATATTGTATGCAGACAGGCTAAAAGAATTGAATCTGTTCAGTATTGAACAAAGAAGACTACACGGTGATCTAATTCAAGCATTCAGAATTCTAAAAGGTATTGACAATGTCGACCCAGGGGACTTTTTCGACCTGAGAAAAGAAACAAGGACTAGGGGTCACAAATAGAGATTAGATAAAGGGGCATTCAGAACAGAAAATAGGAGGCACTTTTTTTTACACAGAGAATTGTGAGGGTCTGGAACCAACTCCCCAGTAATGTTGTTGAAGCTGACACCCTGGGATCCTTCAAGAAGCTGCTTGATGAGATTCTGGGATCAATAAGCTACTAACAACCAAACGAGCAAGATGGGCCAAATGGCCTCCTCTCATTTGTAAACTTTCTTATGTTCTTATGTTCTTAAGTATTTTGCAAGGAAAAACACCATGGGGGACATGTATCAAGATCGTCCGACGCAGTGCTAAGTTGCTGGAATGTAAAGTAGCGCTCTGCCGCGATACAAATTTTACTCCATCCCGAATGTATTAACTGGCCCAAACTTAATGAGGCATGGCGTAAACTGCCACATTTAAATGAGAATATTCCAGTGCGCCGGTGTTTAACAGACTAATCTGAAAAATAACACCTCCCCTCCAAATGAGCTACCTCAATTGAACAATAGGTAGGTCATTTGGAGAGGCAATGACCCGTGTTGACTGAGTGTTCTTGACTTTATATTATATTATTATTATTATATGACGGATAAAACCAAATCTACAAATGAAAAGGATATATACAAGTTTATTATACGACGAATACAAACAATTGTACATAATGAAATAGCCGGTATTGAGCTATAATTTCATCCTCAGTGAGATCAGAAAGGGTAATGCAGACCCAAATACAATCCCTTCTTCTCAGTACTCTCCCTCTGTTTCTGAGTTGTTCAGGAGGAGTCTAAATTCCCCTACAAATTCACGATATGACGAATTTCACGGAAATCGTGTATTTGACTGCCTACCGTAAAAAATATGAATTTTACTTTCCTCATAGTATTTTACATTACTGTATTCTTCACCTCCCCTGTTCATGTCATACTTTTATCAAGTAGAAGCAGTGCTACAGTAGCTGTACACGGTCCGGCTCAATGCTGTGCATTTGGTTACTCCAACAACAGGGTCAAACAAATACCGGCTTCATGATTAGTGAATTCCTCATACTGTACAAAGACATTTCTACATACTACTAGAAATGTACAGTGTGTATAAAGAAAAACACAAAAGCTTTAGTTGTGTCATTTCAGGTTTTGCAGTTAATGTTTCTCCCATGTTTAATACCTGTATTTTGGGATTAGAGGCAGCAAAATAGGCTATGAGAATTACACATTTTAATTGATGCGTCAACATAAGTTTTAAAGGTTTACAAAACTTGAAAATGTTGCTGAATTTGTCAGTCTAGGTTATTTTTTTAAAAATCTATTTTGTCTGCTTGCTACTTTTTTTTTTGCAGCTAACACAGACCATTTTAAATGTCTTGCTTCCCGCAGAAGTTTGTTACATTTTTAAATATATGACTAGTGAATCGTGTAACAATGTACATTTTTAAAGAG
Source organism: Huso huso (assembly GCA_036884735.1). Lineage (NCBI taxonomy): Eukaryota > Metazoa > Chordata > Actinopteri > Acipenseriformes > Acipenseridae > Huso > Huso huso. The sequence goes on along the minus strand of CM072663.1, from coordinate 49,178,071 downwards.
TTGACTCAGTAGCTAGGGTAAATGTTGTTTTTGGGTGATGTTCTTGATGAACTATAAATGATAACACATTTTATGCAATTTTTCATCAGGAGAATATAATGTAAATAGAAAAATATATATATATATTTTTTTTAAAAAAATAAAATGTCGGTTTTATGACACTCCGTAATTTTTTATTTTATTTTTTATTGTCATTCGTGATTCTTTTAAAAATACAGTGAATTTTCTGGGCCCCATATGACTGCTGTCATAATGTTCTTTCCTATCAGCTGCTTTCTGACTTTTTCTATTCGCCACTCCTCCTATTTTTGTGTCGTCTGCAAATTTAACAAGTTTGCTTACTATACCAGAATCTAAATCATTAATGTAGATTAGGAATAGCAGAGGACCTAATACTGATCCCTGTGGTACTCCACTGGTTACCTCGCTCCATTTTGAGGTTTCTCCTCTAATCAGTACTTTCTGTTTTCTACATGTTAACCACTCCCTAATCCATGTGCATGCATTTCCTTGAATCCCTACTGCGTTCAGTTTGAGAATTAATCTTTTATGCGGGACTTTGTCAAAAGCTTTCTGGAAATCTAAATAAACCATGTCATATGCTTTGCAATTATCCATTGTCGATGTTGCATCCTCAAAAAAAATCAAGCAAGTTAGTTAGACACGATCTCCTTTCCTAAAACCATGCTGACTGTCTCCCAGGATACTGTTACCATATAGGTCATTTTCCATTTTGGATCTTATTATAGTTTCCATAAGTTTACATATAATAGAAGTCAGGCTTATTGGTCTGTAGTTACCTGGTTCGGTTTTGTCTCCCTTTTTGTGGATCGGTATTACGTTTGCAATTCTCCACTCTGTTGGTACAACCCTTGTGTCAAGAGACTGTTACATGATCTTGGTTAGCGGTTTATAAATAACTTCTTTCATTTCTTTGAGTACTATTGGGAGGATCTTATCTGGTCCAGGGGACTTGTTTATTTTAAGTGCCCCTAGTCCCTTTAACACTTCTGCCTCCGTTATGCTAAAGTTATTTAAAACTGGATCGGAACAGGTCGACATGTGGGGCATGTTGTCCATATCCTCCTTTGTAAAAAATAATCATTTGATATATTTGCTATTTTTTTCTTCATCTATGATTTTGCCATTTGTATCTCTTAGACATTTAACCTCCTCTTTGAATGTTCTTTTGCTGTTATAAATTCATGTTCTAGCAGATTAAAACAAGGTTTTAATTTCCCCAGCCACCATGAAGAACTATGCAGTTTAATCTCAATTGAGTTTGTCTTTTAAAGGTGGTATATCTTCCAATTAATTTCTTGCAAAAACCTGTTTATTAGTTCACAGTCCATGAACAATCGCTGTGATGCTGTTAACTGGTCTTTTGCTAATTCTATTCCTGTCTTTATCTATTCTCGACTCAACAACATGCAGCTGATTTCAAATGAACTTGCAGTTTCCTGATTAATTTTTTTTTTCCTGCATTGCTTTGCATTTTCTAAATTAGTAATCAGACAGCAGTAGAATCCTTGAGAAATCATTGCATGGGCTGTTTTACATTTTAGCAGCAGGCAGAACACTGCTATTGAAATTACAGTTGAAGTGAACATGTTATTTATGACCTATTTCTGAGGTGTTAATATGAACTCTTTTTGTCTTGCAGGTGGATGATTTCTTAAAATAGTAATCGGTCAGATTTATGTGGTTGAGAGGTATTTCACCTTCAATGGTTTACTGTTTGCACTTGTTATGATATGCTTTATAAATAACTTACGTTCTGACTTGTTTTCACAAGTTTCCAAGATTCCCTTTAAATTGATTATCAGAAAAACTGAATATTGTGGTGGGTCACTAGGTAAGCAAATAAGGCGTTAGTAACATAATACAATAGATTAAGATGACTGATTTGCAGTATGTGAAATAACTGCAAAGCAGTCAAGATTCTCAAGATATTTGTAAAAATGTACAGTACGTGTGACATACAGAAGGACATAGAGTATGTACAGTCAGAGAGACACCTCTGTATGTAAAAGATGATACGCCCAAAAACTTTTAATAACAATTTAGATCACAGCAAGATAATAGGGCCATTCATAATTCATGCTACATTGATGGAGCATTGTGGAAATTGGAGGGTACATGGAGAATAATGCTAAGGAAAAATGTCTATGACAGAGACATTGTGACACACTGTTTGACCACCAGAAGGTTGTTCAATAATGTCAGCTTTTAAGTAGAATTGAAAACAATGCAAAACAACAAAGTGCTGGTGTTAAAAAGGTGTGTGGGTAATCCACTGACATATGGTGTGAAACAAATTAATTCATTATGTTTATAGGGTTTTAGTAGGGGCATGCCGAATACAAATATTATATCTGTATCTGTAACATATCCCCTCTTTTCTGAATAACGAATAAAGACAGATCATTTTGGATTCGTATCTGTATGTCTACCCTTTGACTAACATTTCCTTATAGATTACAGTTGGTCAGCTGTAATGTCTGTCAAGTCTAAAGGGAAAGTAATTCAACCAATCACAGCTTTAGAGGGGTTGGAACAATAGTGCTAATATTACCATCGGCCATTTTGTCTCTCTGTTCACATGTGTGTCACAAGAGAAAAGATTGAATAGTGCAGACAACAGCAGGCAGAGAAAGAAACATTTCTTAGATTTCATTTAATTTGTTCACATTTTATTTCCTAATACGTTCTTGCATCTTTGCTTATCTGTGTTTTTTTGCTATTTTTATTTTTTAATCAATTTAAACCAAAAAAAAGTTAATTGTTTTTTTGTTTTGTTTTTTTCAAGCTAGGCAAACAACACACTGCATCATTTGAGTTGCGCAGATAAAAATGTACTTTTATTTTGGAAAGAAGCTACATGTTGACTTACTGTACATATAAATTATATATTTATTTTATATTTTTTTAAAGCTTGACTAGTGTTTTGACTTAATTGAAGAGCTGTGTAATTTTCTGTAATCTTAAATCAATAGTTACTCACGTGTGACCTAGGCTGTTTCAGAGCAGCATTCAGTTTGCACTAAAATAAAACATACTGCAACGGTGTGTTCAAGCAGGACGCTGTGGCCACACCGTTAGTGCAGAGACTGAGAGCGGCGGCAGCAGCAGGTGGGGGCGTGGCCTCTGGACTGTGTGTGTGTGTTGTATCATTTATTGGTTGTTTTCTGTCTGTGTTTCTATTGGTTGTCTTCAGTGCCTTATTTGAATACATGTATTATCATTTTTATTATTTTATGTACGCTTGTCTCCAACGAGGTCCACTTGGTTGTGTGTTGTGTTTCTTTGGTTCCAAAGAGAGCATAATAAAGAGCTTGCTGTGTTTGAACTGCATTCCCCACTAGCATCTTCAGTACACTGGTGTTAGAGGTGGGATGGAACAAAGATTTTGGAGCATCAAAAAGGAGCTGGAAGAGGACGCAGCAAGAGCCAATATGGCGCCACTGACTGGGTGGAGATCAGAGGGAGGCACTCTCTGGGAGTGGCTGTGAGAACGGGCAGATGAGCTGGAAGCAGAAGGTGGAGTCAGAGCGGGCACTGCCAAGAGGGAAGCCGGCAGAGCAGCGGGCCTCGGACAACCAGCAGCAGATGGTGTAAGACTGTGGGGAATGGCAGCAACAACAGAACTATCTGTAAGCCTCCAAAATTCAATGGGAAAGTGGACTGGGGTGCTTTCCAAGCAAAATTTGAGTTGATTGCTCAGCTGGGGGGGGATGGACAGGAAACAAGCTGCCTGACAGCAGATGTACTGCCCTGCCTCTTAACCCACAATCCCTAAGAGCGGCGAGACTACGCTTCCCTTGCCGGGGCACTGCAGAGCCACCAGAAGCCAGAGGCTCCAGCTGGAGCCAACCACCATGCAGTTCCGCACGGTAACTGGGGGCCTGACACCCATGCAAGGAAAGGGTCTCATGAAGATACGGCTTAGAGCGCACAGTGAGCCATGAGGTATGGGTGGCCACAGTCCAAGACCCCTGCATCCTGGGCTTTGATTTTCTGTGACAGGCTGGCAGCCATCTGGACCTACAGAGGGGGCTTCTTTGGTTACGGGAGGCCCGACCGTTGCGCTATTTATCCCGGAGCGGGGACCCACCTCCCAGCATGCTACCACCAGATGCCGGTGGAAGGGCACAGCTCCTGCGGTGGTCAAACCTGGGGGACCAGCCAACCCCTCAAGGTGGCATCAACAGCCATCCCGAACCCATAGTCAGGCCGACCCTTGCTCCTGAACAGCGGCGAGACTGTGCAGCCCAGATCAGGGGAGATGCTACGGGAGCTAGTGGCCGTTTTCCCAGCTCAGCAAAGGGAAACGAAACCACCAGCACTCAAGATTTTGTGAATGGCTCTGCTGGAACTGCAGCCAGCCTTGTCGCCTGCAGGCACAGTGCCTGGCAGCAGCCTCCCCACCATGGGTCCCTGGGTCCCGCCAACAGTCAGGAAACGACTCAGGGTCTGCATAGATGGGGGATTGTGGACCCGGCTACAGCTCACCAAGTACCCAGACACCGTAGCCAAGATGGGCAGCCCAGCTCCCCCCAGAAGCAGCTGATGGCACGCCCACACCCTGAGCCCGGCGCTGGTCATAGGCATGACAACGTCCTGGTCAGCATAGAGGGGGTCCCTTGTACTGCACTGGTGGACACCGGGTCAAGCGCTACATGTGCATTAAAACAGTTTGCACAAAATATAAATATCCTAGATCTCTGGCGGCTACAAAACCCTTCTGGCAGGAACTATACTTGCTTTTCGGCTAGATATAAGACACATTCTAGAATTTTGGTCTCCCGCGAACTAATTTCAGAAGCAATTTCAGCGAAGATACTTCTTCCACTTCTCTCCAATCACAACCCGATGCAGTGTGAATTACAGTTCTGCCCCACAACACAGAGAGCTGAACGATGGTGATTTAACATTAGATTACTTCAAAACTCAGAATTAATTTCCCAGTTTAAAACAAAATTAGTAGAATTTTTAGAAATGAAGAGAGATTCAGTGGAGGACCCCGCCATTGTGTGGGAAGCCACTAAAGGTTTCATATGGGGAGACAGTACCGCTTTTGCTTCTCACCTAAATAAATCACGATTTAAACAAATTAATGATTTAGAAAAGCGCTATCAGATACTGGAGTGTGCACAAAAAGCCACTTGCACACAGTTAGGAGAAGACAACCTACGAATAACCATGGCAGAGCGTACTGATTTATTGCGAGCATAATTTATTATGCACAGGGTTAGTCAGAAATATTATTTCCACTGCAGTAGACCAAGTCATGCATTAGTGCTTAAATTAAAGCAAAATGAAGCCCAATCATCCATTCAAGTTATTTGATCCCCCTCAAAAGGCATGGTCTCTGACCCCAAAGAAATTAGTGCCTTTCGTATGTTTTATTCTGACTTATATAGCTCTACTTCCTCCCTAGACACAGAGGATTGCTCCTGTTTTTTACAGAGCCTAGATCTTCCTAAATTATCCACTGAAGAAACCGCAGAATTGGGTAAGCCCATCTTTCTTGAGGAACTGAAAACTAAACTTCAGAATGTAAAGAAAGGCAAAGTGCCCGGCGTAGATGGTATTCCCCCTGAATTATTACAAGCATTTGAGATTTATTAGGACCAATTTTTTTGAAGCATTGCAATCAGCAATTGAAAAAGGTGCATACTCCCTACTTCCAAAAAAGAGCAAAGACCCCATTGAATGCTCTAATTTCCATCCTATTTCTTTGATTAATTCAGATAATAAATTATATGCTAGACTTTTGGCTATGCATCTTGAAAAGTTTATGGACAGATACCCCGATCAAACTGGCTTTATGAAGGAACATCTTGCTTTAGAAAATGTGCGCCGTTTATTACATGTAATTCATTAAGCTACAAACTTGAATAATCCCTGCGCTGGATGCAAAGGAAACATTTGATCATCTTGAATGGAACTTTTTATGGCTTGTATTAGATCACTTTGGTCTAAGTGTAGTAGGGTCTTATTATTTTATTATAATTCACGTGTGGATTGTGTTTCTCATATTATTTGATAAATGTGTATTGTGTGTATTGATTTATTTATATAAATGTGTGTTATGTTGTACAGCACTTATTATTTTTCGTCACAAGTCTGGTTTGAGGTATTTGCTTTCACTGGACACATCCTAAACTACTTTCTCTCTTTCTAATATGGAACTATACGAGCTAAACTACGATTGACTGAAGGACTATCTGCCCAATGCACACACCCCTGTTGCTTAGCAACCGCGTCTCCCGTTCCACGGCTCTGCTTGCCAGTGGCTTGCTGCTCGATCACCCCGTCCTGCCAATTATCTACTGCCTTTATAAATGTGGAAGAATATTGTGAGAAGAGAGACCCTGACTTGTAAAGGAGATTCCTTGCTGCAGACTGGAGCTGGAACGTGGAGAGACTTTATAATTTCTTGTAGCACACCAGGGAAGGCTGTGTTTGACCGTGAGTGTACTATCATTTCCAACACGAGGTATAGCGTGTTGGGGTTCCCCGGTCAGTGAGCCTGTTAGTTTATTGTTAACGTTGTGTGGTTTATTTGATAGTTGTCCCGCTCCTGCAGTAAGGAATCCTCTGTGTTTCATTTGTTATATTTTATTTTATTCTTGCGTGCACGCAGCTGTTTTATACATTTTAAATAGATTGGGGGAAAATGGTACTGTGTACTTTACAAATGTAGTCTAGTTTGTAACGAGACCATTCAATTGTTGACGTTGTTGTCTACATTGTATGTATCACAAAAAGAACAGATCTGCTGTAGTGGTTAATTAACTTTACTATAAGAAACTGATAGATCCAAGTATTTTATACAAACTGCAATAATATAATCTGTTGTAACTAGTTTAACTTCACTACAAGAAAATGATAGATTTAAAGTTTGTTTTATTGTATCATCCTGTGACAAACTGTGCTCACAGAGTGAAAATAAATATTTTAAATAAAACAAATCACGAACACAAAATAATAAATACAGGTCAGGCTGGGCAGTCGCTGTCACTGTTCCTGTATATTTTTTAAGTTTAGTTTTTCTCTCTCCTCGCTCTCTCCGCTCCTCTCATACACCCACTCTGAGCGCAGAGCGCTGCAGGCTTATATACAGGTGACCATCTCCTGATTTAGCAACAAATTAATCACTTAATTAATTCGGCAGATGGCCACCTTCTGCACGAGGTTTTTAATTTATTCCAGAACACGTTAAAAAATGAACCAAACAAAACAAAACACACGGCTACGCCGTCACATTTATACATTACCAAAACAATAACAAAACTCGCGGTGCTTCGCCGTCATATAAATAAATCCAATAATAAATCATAAAACAAATACAAAATAACACAGTGCACAGGGGCGGAGGGGGAAACCCTGTTCTAAAATAAATGTACAGGGCTCCTCGCCCTGTTACACATCCCTATATATATATATATATATATATTGTAAACTGCCACTCCGATTTTTGCCACTAGTTGGCGTAATTTCCCAGATATAAACGAGACTGGACCAAGAAATACACGGTGAGTGGATTTTTATTTACAAATTACTTACAATTGTCAGTTAATAGTTCCTAGTCCTGTACGGACATTAACTAACTCACTTCTTCGTCCCTGTCTATTCTAGAGCTGTAAACATACGATTCCAGCTTCGTCTCTGCATTCTTCCGCCAGCTGGGAATGATCACCTCTCTTGATCCTGTGACTGGGTAGCACAGGTAGGTTGGGGAACTGTCGCCCCCTCCAGGAACAGTATGGCACAGGTAAGTTGAGGAAATGTCTCCCCCTTCAGGAACAGTAGGGCACAGGTAAGTTGGGAAAATGGCTCCTCCTCCAGGAACAGTGGAGTATAGGTAAGTCGGGGAAAGGGCTCCCCCTCCAGGAACAGTGGAGCACAGCTAAGTTGGGGTTATTGTCTCCCTCTCCAGGAAGACCACGGTAGCACAGGTAAGTTGCAGTTAAGCCTCCAGGAAACAGAGGTACTGCAGCTGGTTTGGTCGACAGACTCCCGCTAGCAAACAGCTGAAGAAATCCCGGGTGGGGGATGGACGAAAATAGACCGCAACAAACAAACTTCAGTTTGCCTTGGAAGTGTGGCTTAACAGCGCTAGTACTGACACTACAAACACACTCCGCACAGTCTTTGAATTCAGTCCTTCTTGAACCTGTATGTTATTGATTATTTGTGCAATAAACAATTATTTTCTTTCTCACTTATTCTTGGTTTTGTTTACTTTTTCCCGCGAGTCGTTTCGGCAAACCCTTACACAATAGTCCACCCACAGTGATTATACTCGCTCACTGCCACAACTAAACACAGCGCAACATTTGCAAAAATAAACTGTCTTAACATTCAAAATCACTATACCTTTACTTTTATTATTCGGGTTGCACAGAGACTTGCTGCAAAAACCTGCAGGATGCTGATTTTCTTTGTTTTGATCCACAGAACAACCAGAACACCACGGCAACACCCTGGTTGCTCTGTCTTCCTGCTTTTAAACTACCCTCTCTAATTACGGCACTGGTGCATCTGGGACCTGTAGTTTTTCCCCTTTGGCGGCCATTCCTTAAAGGGCTCTCACTCCTTCACTCAGAATATATATATATATATATATATATATATATATATATATATATATATATATATATATACTAGACAATTGTTATAGACTGTGAACTGAAGGTGGCATTGTCATATGGTTTACATTATTGTTTTTTTAAAACAATTATTACTAATAAAAACTTGTAAAGGTTATGTTTGGTGCATGATTGCTTGGTTTCTCCTGGATAAGAGTTTGTGCGGGAACCAGCCACTCGAGGTCCTTGTCTTCAATAAACACAAGGTGGCGTAGTCAAATTATTAACATAGATTTAGCTCTCATATAAAGACCTGTTACATAAGGATAGATTTTATTAATATGATATGTATTATGTATGCCAATCCCTCTGCCATGGTATCTACAGGTATATATCACTCTGAACTCTTTAAGGCTGCCCACTTTCTCCCCTTTTGTTTGCTCTCTCACTTGAACCCTTAGCATAGAATATTCAGCAGAATACAATAGCACCCATTATTGAATTTAAGTTGTCAAAACATGTCATTTCCCTGTATGCAGATGATATTCTGCTCTATGTTGCAGATATTCAACACTCTGAAGATCTGGCTGGATCCGCTGTCTTCTGTGCCCTGACGAGCAATCAAGGAAGCTTTGGTCTCACCCATCAGACTACAAGACGTTTTATTTGTGGGGCTTATGCCTAAAAAATGTGCTTTACATTATGGTCCTATTATCTCAGACCAGAGGGTTCCCTGTTAGTTTTTTTTTCTTTTAATAAACTGTATTTTCTTGATCTTAAGGGGTGAGTTAAGAGATAAGTAGAACTTTGGTGTATTTTGGGGGGCTGGAGCTGGGGCTCCTCCCTTGTGTCATCTCACTAAAATACCTGTCAGTCACCCTTTAATTACGTGTCAGTCACCTTATGTAAATTGTAGCCATCTAATTCTTGTCTTGCTTTTCAGTTTGCGGTTACCACGCAGACTTGCAGACCCCATCTTAAAACAAAACTTTGATAAAGATGAAGAAATTCTCTCTCCTTCTGGCCATCTTCCTTCAACAAATAATCCACTGAAAAATCTTTCAAATAAATCGCCCGTCCTGCTTCTCCTGTATCTGACAATGCTGCCGAAGAATTTCATCAAGCCTCCGCCAATCCTGCTGCTTCAACCTCTGCTTATCCAGCTGTGCCCGCTGCCATTCCTCCTCGCCACGCTATACACATCAAACCTCAGGATGATTCTCCAGTGCATCTTTTTTACAAGGATTGGCCCATCGACAAACTCGTGAAAGCTCTTTTCAAAAAGGATTGCCCATTGAAGCAGTGAGCGATCGGGCTGCTTTATTTGTTTCATATTGCAATTCCATATTGGCCAAGCCTGTTTTTCCCCCTCAAAAGTCACAGCAGAGATCCAAACTTGTCAGTTAACGCTCCACCCCTGGTGCTGTACAAGCTTCACTCGCCTCCGATTCAGCGACTACAACCCCTCAATTTTCAATTCACGTCCCATCTGCCCTCTTTCATCTAAAAGCCATTCATCATTACTAATCTCCTCTACCCCCATTAACATCCCGGTTCTATCAGATGCTCTTCAATATCACCCTGGTCGTTTTATTTGTTAATTATCTAATTTCTGGCCTTACTAATGGGTTTTCTACTGGTTTAAAATCCATCCCTTCTTCCTCTATTGTAAAAACCTCCAATCTGCTGTAAAGGAACCAGAAGTCATAGATTCTCTCATCAATTCCGAGATCTCATAGGGATTTATGGAGGGGCTGTTTTTCCTTTTTGACAAGGAAAATGTCAGGCAAGAAGCGCCTCATCATCGTCCTCTCTGCCCCTTGCGGCTCTTCTATCAGCAGCATCAATTCTCTCATTCCCTCGGATCAGTTTTCTCTTCATTACATCACTACATCTGATGCTATCCATCAAAATATCTGGACGGGGTTCCTGGTTAGCTAAAGCAGACATTTCCGACGCCTTCAAAGTCTTGCCTATACTCCCTTCTCTAAACGTTAGCATACAGGGAGATGTGATGTTGCGTGTTCTTGACAGTGATAGGAGAAAAGCAGAAGATTGGCAGACGGCTTGGGCAAGTGGTTCGAGTGACAGGGCAAATAGTAGAGGAGAGAGTGGGCAGCCCCTAGAGATGATAAACTGGGAGGAGCATCTACAGCCTGTCAGCACCATCGCTGAGGGGGTGGTATATAACATTTTGACCATATTAATAAACGCCCAGACCCATGCGGTCTAAAACCAACCATAAATAATCCCATTCCAAGCGGTCAAAAGCTTTCTCTAATGAAAGGATAGCACAGGGGGCATCAATATCCATAGCTGTATGAATGACATGAAGGAAGCGGCAGACATTGTCTGATGCAAGATGGGTCTTAATAAATCCTGTTTGATCATGATGAATCAGTTTGTTCATGTGGAACTCAAGTCGACGTGAGAGCACCTTAGCGTACAATTTACCATCTGAGTTTATTAATGATAGGGGTCGATAGCTAGCACATAGAAGGGTCCTTGTTTTTTTCAGTAATAAGGATATGATAGCAGTGTTAACATCTCCACGAAAAGAACCCCTCTCAACAGCCACCTGCACCATCTCCAGTAATAGGGGTCCAAATTGATCCCAGAAAGTAAACCATCAAACCCAGGAGACTTACCCTTTCTCATATCCTGCACAGCCTCCCTCATCTAAAGAAAATGGAGCCCCAAGTACAGCTGATTCGAGGCGTGGTAATTGGAGATTTTGAAGAAATTGCATACATTTATCTCTATCATAGGGGACAGCAGAGATGTATAATTTAGAATAAAAGGAGTGAAATTGAGAGTTTATTTGTACAGGATCAGACAGTATGTCTCCTTGTGTGGATTTGACAGATGAAATATCTGCAAAACGCTCATTGCTGCGGAGCCTTCGGTCTAATAGATGACTAGCTATCATTCAAATAATAAGCCTCTGTCTAGCCCTATGAATAAGGAATTCTGCGCAATATCTGAGTAAGAGATTCAGTTATTTTCTGATCCGCTCCAATTCAAGTGCAATGGCTTCAGAGAAGGAGTTCTGTAGAGCAGGGGTCGGCAACCCTGGTCCTGGAGTGCCACAATCAGGTTTTGTATGTATCTCTTAATCGTCAATTGCTAAATACCTGGAACACATGGCAATTCTAACCAATTAAGCAAATCATTAAATCAATTAATTTATTAAGGGGCTTGGGTAAAACAAAAACCAGAAGTGCCTGTGGCACTCCAGGACCAGGGTTGCCTACCCCTGCTGTAGAGTATGTTCTAAAAAAGTTTGGTTTCCAATTCTTTGATTTTACTATGACAAGTCTAGTTAAGATTAGCAGCAAATAAAGTAGAAGTATCTTTAATAAATCCCTTAATTGAGTCCCACAAGATACGAGGGTCATCTACAGAACCATGATTGAAGTCAAGAAACTCATTCAGTTTAGATTGAAATAGTACTCTGAAGGATTTATTCTGTAATAATGCGGTATTGAAGCGCCATCTTGTGGCTTGAGTCAGAGTGTCAATGAGGACAAATTTACAGAAATGTTTATTATCTGCAGAGGACGAGGCCGCAACATAAAAGTATTTGTTAGCAAATCTGGAAATGTCCTGCTGTTTAAGATGAGATTCTTGAATCATGGTAATGTCAACTTTCTTTGTACGCAAAACTTTGTGGCAACTAAGGTGTTTATTGGGGGAGTTTAGCCCAATAAAATCGATATATTAGTCATAAGAGTCAAAAATAAATTCAGGTGTCAGGAGCAAAGAAATAGGGCATCTTACAACTAGTTCAACAGCAAAGATAGTTGCACAAGAATAGAAAAGTAAAACCATATTTGTTTTATTGAGGTCCTTCCCCCCCACATGATGCCACCGCCCCTGTCACGTCTTTCTGCACCACCACAGACACTGTTTGCACGTCTCATAATTACATGGACTGAACTGGTTCACAATATATATATATATATATATATATATATATATATATATATATATATATATATAAACAAAACAAAGGCAGGCCTGTCAAAACACCAGAAATCATCTAGCAATCTAGACAATGCAAAAAGAAAGAAAGGGTTCAAGTCTGAAAAGGCAAGTAGAAAAATTCCATAGCGGCCTGTCGTCTTCATAAAAATTAAAACGTAGAAGTGAAAATAATCCTTATTAACAAAAAACTCACCCAGCATATGCAAGAGTAGGCACAGTATATAAAAGTCAGTAAAAAACAGGATTCACAGGTGGTAATCAGATCAGTTCAGACCCGGGGGCCACGTATGACTTAGAGTGTGAAGCAGATCGTCGATGTCAGCATCGGCGTACACAGAGCTGGAAAGTGGTGGTGCTTCACTTTGTTTCCAGACAGCGACAAGCTGGCTCTTTCGTCAGTTCAGCGGTTTCCATTTCTTCACCTTGAGAAGAAAAGGGTCGTCCGGATGGGTCTTTGCATTCAGGAAAGTCAGCGATGCCAAGTGATACCAAAAAATCCAGTGCTTCATGTGCAGAGCGGAACAGACAAGGGTCCCCTTTATACGCTACTGCTGGATACAACAGAAAGGCCTGCATGCCTTGGGAGTGAGCAAGAGATAGGGGCTGAGAAAATGCCCTCCTTCGTTTAGCTGTAAGCCCGCTGTAATCAGGGTAGAATCTGAGGACTTTATTCATGGAGCACGGAGGGGTCTTTCTAGTGGCTTGCAGTACTAGCTGACGATCTGTGTACCTGAGCAGATTAAAAATCAGGGTATAAGGTTTATCCTTAGGCCTGGAACTGTCAGCATAAGCACGATGTGCCCGCATGATCTCAATGTTTTTGCCTGCCAAGGTCAGAAACCACAAAGGAAGAGATTGAGTTAAAAAAGTAATTACATCCGTCCCCTTGGCTCCCTCTTCAAGTCCTACCAGACGCAGATTGCACCGTCTATTCCTGTCTTCAAGTTCGGCCGTCTTAGATTCCAGGTGATCCATCCTGGAGTCACAGAGTGACAGCGCTTTGAAGCTGTCATCCACCACTGATCGGACAGAGGATAGCTCTGTTTTTACATCTTTCAGCTCCAGCGTGAAATTTGCAAAGCCCTGCTGTATGGAGCTCAACTTGGTATCGGTCCTCAGCACCATCTCCTCCAGCCGAGCAAACTGATGTTCCAGAAGCTGATGATTTTTTTTAACACAGGCCTCCAACATTGTGAAAAGATCTGGCTCCGATGTAATATAATGGAGGAAATAGACGAGTATTTTATTTCAATGGAAATCTCAAACAGTAAAAAAAAAGTATATAATGTCAGAGTATATAATGCTAAGTTTCAATATTGAACTTATATTCCAAAATATAACATTTTAACAGCACTGAAAAAAAAAGATAATGACAAGTTGTGAAAAATGTGAAATAGTAAACAGTACCACTATGAAATGTACATTTTATGACTTCTGGACACTTGGCACTTCTTTTCTGGCACATTTGATAACAATGCTCATTACATGTTCTAATTTTGCAACTTTTCCACATAATGCCTGTTGATGCAGAATGCAGTGTAAGAAAATTAGTACTTCAGCACTTCTTTCTTTAATCTTTTGTAGCACTCTGCTAGCCAGTCCACTCTTTTGTCCAGTCATATATGGTGCACCCTCTGTTGTAATCCAAGTTAGTTTCTTCCAAGGTAATTCTGCACTTTCCATAAAAAAGTCCTTTCCTGTGGTTGTGTTGTTCATGGAATCCACAGCACTTTCATTTTTTTCTTCTCATTTTCAGAAAAACCTTTCATTGAGCACAGTGTCTGCCATTTCCAGTAAACTCAAAACACGTTGCTTTGTGCAGCGCATCATAGTGACGTTGTATGTTCTAATCTTTCATAAATTATTGATTGACCAAATAATAATCTGGCTTCTGGAATTCCAAAACGATACATCAATGCAATTTTAGAAACTTATGGGCAGGCCACCAAAAATTGCCCCACGGGCCGTATGTTTGACACCCCTGCTTTAGAGTATTAACTATTTATTTTAAACTATGTCATTCAGCTTTAACTGCAACCTTTTTAATAAACTGCAATTTACAACAATAAAAAAGCCCTGCTAAAGCTCACAGGGAATTATATTAAATTTCCCAGAGGACACAAGACGTATGCTACGGATTGTACTGATTGTACTCACATAGCACTGTCACCCCGATCCATGCCGAGAAGGAGGAAAATTGAGGCTCATCAATTTCTCAAGTAAGCAGAACAAAAAGAAAAGTATGCCATTGCACATGACTTATTGTATATGTATTAAAGGAGAAAGGAAAATGTTTTTTATTGTTTTTTATACATCACACAAGGAATACATGTTAAAATTAAAAGGTAAAGGGGGCTCCCGAGTGGCACATCCAATAAAGGCGCTCCACGTGGAGTGCAGGATGTACCCTATAGTCGTGAGTTCGAGTCCAGGCTATTCCTTTGCCGACCGAGGACAGGAGCTTCCAGGGGGCAGGGCTCAATTGGCCACGCGCCGCCCGGGGGGAGGGAGGGTTAGGTCGGCCAGGGTGTCCTCGGCTCACCGTGCACCAGCGACCCCTGTAGTCTGGCCGGGCACCTGCGGGCTTGCCTGTAAGCTGCCCGAGAGCTGCGTTGTCCTCCAACGCTGTAGCTCTTGGGTGGCTGCATGGTGAGTCCGCAGTGTGAAAAAAAGCGGTCGGCTGATGGCACACGCTTCGGAGGACAGCGTGTGTTTGTCTTCGCCCTCCCGAGTCAGCGTAGGGGTGGTAGCGGTGAGCTGAGCCTAAAAATAATTGGCCATTTCAAATAATTGGAGAGAAAATAATAAAAAATAATTGGCAACGACTAAATTATAAAAAAATAAAAAAATAAAAATAATTTAAAAGGTAAGCAGTGCAGTTTCACTTTACGTTGCCTCTGCCTGTCCCTTGCTGAGTGCTGTGTCTGTTGGTCACTCATTTTCGGTCAATCTAATCCACCTTCACAATAAGCTACTGACCAAAAGATACACCTGGACTGCTGGGGCTTCTGATATCACGGTGGTCTCTGACATTATCGTGCACATTAAATTATCGCTTACTATACATGTATTGTGCACAGTATGGTATGTAAATTATCCAAATACTGTGCACGTAAATTAATGCATTCTCTGTTAGTAAGTGGGGCAGTAAATTTTGATTTATTGTGCATGTTAGGCTCACTACTTTATGTGCCCTTTCGTAAATGAGGCCCAATATGAGATAAGTAACAAAATAGGATTAAAATCATAATCTACAATTACATGATAGTACTGCAATAGTGTAAGGATAGTGCATCAGCTGAGCATGCAGTAACATGGTGCTTAGGTCAGGCAAGTCCAGTGCATAGTAGAAGAGGTAGATCAAGAGATGAACAAGTGCTTTTCTAAGATCACACAGTTAAATGAATGTACTTTTTGTATACATACATGCATACTTTTTTAAGTACTTGGTTTAACATACTTCATTTAAACCTTAAATTGGCAAAAAAAAAAAAAAAAAATCTTATATCTGTTCTGTGTCTTTATTCATATAATATGACGTATTAGTAAATGGAGATGTATGATTTTATGTTTGACAGCATACTTAAATAATTGTGTAAGTTGCTGGCACATCCTTTGCTACACTATTTATTCCGAAAGAAACATCTTATATCATTTGGGAAACCCATATAGAGGTGTTCTGTCTTGGCTATATGAAGATAGTTGCCAATATGTTACATGCTAAAAGATAATATGTTATTTAAAGATAACATTGCTTACAATACAAATACCAAGAAAAAAAATGTTTAAAAATATAGCCACTTTTACTTATAGTGCTCTATTTTACATGGAAATGAGAAATGGGAAACAGCTTGGATACATTAAGTGATCCTTCAGGCGGTACAGAAGCATTTAAACTAGAAAGGAAGGGGGGAGAAAACAAAAAAACAGAAGGGCGACTACATCAAAACAAGGGCAACAACTCAGGTAAGACCACTATTAAATGTATTTATCTTAATGCTAGAAGTCTCAGAAACAAAATGTTAGAACTTGAAGCTACTGCACTAACAAGTAACTACGATGTGATAGGTGTTACAGAAACTTGGTTGTCTGAGAGTGATGGAGACGAATATAATATTAGTGGGTACACACTGTATAGGAAAGACAGGCAGGACAGAAGAGGCGGAGGGGTAGCGCTATACATAAGAAATAGCCTTGAAGCCCAGGTGTTAAATCAGGACAAAGAAAACAATGCAGAATCAATATGGGTCAGAATAATGGACACAAATTCAAAGGGCATAATAATAGGAGCATGCTATAGACCGCCAAATTCAGGCGCTGAGCAAAATAATCTGTTGTACAATGACATTCGAAATGCGTGTAGAAAAGGAGAAACCATACTAATGGGGATTTCAACTTCCCCAAATAAAATGGGAAAACCCAATGGGGGCACGACGGACGAAATTGAAATGGTGGAAATGACAAATGACTGCTTCCTAACGCAATTTGTCAAGGCACCGACTAGAGGGGAGGCATGCCTTGATTTAGTCTTTTCAAATAATGAAGACAGAATAACTAAAACAGAGGTCAGAGAGCCATTGGCAAACTCAGACCACAACATGGTCTCATTTGAAATATTTTTAAAACCCCAAAAGTAATGACTAAAGCTAAGGTTTACAATTTTAGAAAAGCAAACTACGAAGGTATGAAACAGAGACTAATAGAAGTAGATTGGAGTAAAATAGAGAAAACATCCACAGAAAAAAGGATGGCTGTTTTTAAAAATGTAGTACTAGAGGCACAAAACAATTATATCCTAAAAGTAGACAAATCTAAATCTAAAACAAAATGGCCAAAATGGTTTAATAGACAAATTAAAAAAAAAAAATATTCAGCGAAAAAAGGCACTTTACAGAGCGTTTAAAGGGACCAAAAACAAAGCACACAGAAAGAGTACTTGGAACTGCAAACACAAGTCAAAAAGGAAGTTAGAAAGGCCAAGAGAGATAGAAATCAATATTGCTAAGGGGCTAAAACCAATTCAAAATGTTTTTCCAATATTATAACAGCAAGAGAACATTCAAAGAGGAGGTTAAATGTCTAAGAGACACAAATGGCAAAATCATAGATGAAGAAAAAAAAAAAATAGCAAATATATTAAATGATTACTTTTCACAGGTTTTTACAAAGGAGGACACGGACAACATGCCCCACATGTCGACCTGTTCCTATCCAATTTTAAATAACTTTAGCATAACAGAGGCAGAAGTGTTAA
Organism: Huso huso; assembly: GCA_036884735.1. Lineage (NCBI taxonomy): Eukaryota > Metazoa > Chordata > Actinopteri > Acipenseriformes > Acipenseridae > Huso > Huso huso. The sequence continues at coordinate 49,160,233 of CM072663.1, read as the reverse complement.
AGGGACTAGGAGCTCTTAAAATAAACAAATCCCTGGGCCAGATGAGATCCTCCCAATAGTACTCAAAGAAATGAAAAAGTTATTTACAAACCGCTAACCAAGATCATGCAACAGTCTCTTGACACAGGGGTTGTACCAACAGACTGGAAAATAGCAAACGTAATACCAATCCACAAAAAGGGAGACAAAACCGAACCAGGTAACTACAGACCAATAAGCCTGACTTCTATTATATGTAAACTTATGGAAACTATAATAAGATCCAAAATGGAAAATTACCTATATGGTAACAATATCCTGGGAGACAGCCAGCATGGTTTTAGGAAAGGGAGATCATGTCTAACTAACCTACTTGACTTTTTGAGGATGCAACATTGAAAATGGATAACTGCAAAGCATACGACATGGTTTATTTAGATTTCCAGAAAGCTTTTGACAAAGTCCCGCATAAAAGATTAATTCTCAAACTGAACGCAGTAGGGATTCAAGGAAATGCATGCACATGGATTAGGGAGTGGTTAACAGGTAGAAAACAGAAAGTACTGATTAGAGGAGAAACCTCGAAATGGAGTGAGGTAACCAGTGGTGTACCACAGGGATCAGTATTAGGTCCTCTGCTATTCCTAATCTACATTAATGATTTAGACTCTGATATAGTAAGCAAACTCGTTAAATTTGCAGACGACACAAAAATAGGAGGAGTGGCAGACACTGTTGAAGCAGCAAAGGTCATTCAAAATGATCTAGACAGCATTCAAAATTGGGCAGACACATGGCAAATGAAATTTAATAGAGAAAGTGTAAAGTATTGCATGCGGGCAATAAAAAATGTGCATTATAAATATCATATGGGAGACAGTGAAATTGAAGAAGGGAACTATGAAAAAGACCTAGGAGTTTATGTTGACTCAGAAATGTCTTCATCTAGACAATGTGGGGAAGCTATAAAAAAGGCCAACAAGATGCTTGGATATATTGTGAGAAGTGTTGAATTTAAATCAAGGGAAGTAATGTTAAAACTCTACAATGCATTAGTAAGACCTCACCTAGAATATTGTGTTCAGTTCTGGTCACCTCGTTACAAAAAGGATATTGCTGCTCTAGAAAGAGTGCAAAGAAGAGCGACCAGAATTATCCCGGGTTTAAAAGGCATGTCGTATGCAGACAGGCTAAAAGAATTGAATCTATTCAGTCTTGAACAAAGAAGACTACGCGGCGATCTGATTCAAACATTCAAAATCCTAAAAGGTATAGACAATGTCAACCCGGGGGACTTCTTTGACTTGAAAAAAAGAAAAAAGGACCAGGGGTCATAAATGGAGATTAGATAAAGGGGCATTCAGAACAGAAAATAGGAGGCACTTTTTTACACAGAGAATTGTGAGGGTCTGGAACCAACTCCCCAGTAATGTTGTTGAAGCTGACACCCTGGGATCCTTCAAGAAGCTGCTTGATGAGATTCTGGGATCAATAAGCTACTAACAACCAAACGAGCAAGATGGGCTGAATGGCCTCCTCTCGTTTGTAAACTTTCTTATGTTCTTATGTTCTTAAGTGCTGTGATTGGCTGAACACGATCACATGACAGTGCAGTAATAATTGTCTTACTGCACGGCTATGACATCATCGACCTACTCACTTACCTGATCTATTAATATTACTATGCCTTAATAATAATAATTAAACATGAATAATTTTACAATTATTCAATAATTTTACAATTTAATTTTGACCTTTTAGAAGGATTGTCATTTGAACAATTTCTTAATGAGCGTGAAGCAGAACCACCACCCATCCGATTTCAGAAACAGATTTAAACAAAATTCAAATCTCTCTGCTGACACAGTGGTTGGGCTTTTAAACAAGATCTGGTTCGACATGCAATTCTGTTTTGCTCGCGAGGGACTGCGCAACCAGACACATAAGTCATTTGTCATCAATACAGATGAAAATGGTCTGGAGTTTGTGACCCTGTTTAATGAGCAAACAAAAAAAACCATAAAGATGTCAATGAGATCAACCATGAAAGTACTCGTGGTTATATATTTGCCCAGCCTGGTGAGTATGTGTCCTGTCAACAGTTTTAAAAAAATATTTACAAAACTACCTATTGGTGTTAATTACCTCAGAAACATGATGCTTTGCATTTCAGAGCAAGTTGGATTTTCAGTACGTTACACAAACCACTCAATCTGCAGCTTTCCACATACTATCTAATGCTGGTTTACAGCCCAGGGAAATTTATTTCGGTTTCCGGTCATCTTGAAGATGGCAAAACCTGGGGTAGGATTTACAAAAAGACATCTCCTCCATCTACGGCCTCACACTCAGATTGGAAGCCGCTCCCCGATGTCAGCCCCAGGTGCCAGTGCATTTGCTGGCTGTTCCGTGAATCCTCCCTCAGATGTGGGAAATCAGTCTGCTTTCAATTCTAAATGCTATTTAATCTCTAAGTGGTACTATAAATGGCAATGTTCAATTTAGTGTTTTTATGGCAAATAAAAAATATATATATTTATGTCACAATGAAACAGTCCTCAAGGACTATTTTTTCTCAGTGGAAGGATACATAATACATTTCTTTTTTCCTTTAGCCATTTTATAAGCGAAATATAAATATACTTCCTGGGTGGTTGAAGGCACTCGACCTGCGGCCTCGTGCCTCACAACACACCCAGGGCATGCGGTAATAATTGTCTTACCGCACACCCTGTAGTGGGTTATTTCTTAGATATATTCAACCCTAGCTCTGCACCCCCCACCCCCCCCTCATAAGCAGCGGAAGGGGCAAGGCAACAGAAGCAACCACAGACAGCCATCATCATACAACTCTCTGCTGATAACATGAGACATCCATCATCACGGTCCACTAGGTGTATAAGGTCTGCTGCCATTCCAGTGTGTTGGGGGAACGCCCCCAACCTTTAATAATCTGAAGTTCAAGTGATGAAACGAATTGGAACCAAGTATCTTAGCTAGGTAATATCCCTATAAAGCACTGTTTTATAAAGGATTCAGCCAGTACTATATGCATGATGCATTCACCTATCATGTGGATCTCCCAGGAAATCTAGAAGAATCTTGTGAATCAATCCAGGGAAATCTAATTAAATGAAAGTTCAGCTGCAGGCAAGACTGTCTTTATTAATGGTATGTCTTCAGAAATAACCCATGTGTCAGAATTGCATCCGATTTTTAATATTGAAGTGTTATAAATTTTGGAAAGCTGAATAAAAACTATTCAGTATGCAACACTGAAAAACTGACTTAAGTTAATTTAAAGGTTTTATAATCAAGATCAATTAATGTTATACAATCTGGAAAACAATTTTGAAACCCCTGCAATATGTAGCAAACATTTTAGATGAATTATGCATTTTCCATCTAATACTACATTCAGGGCCGGATTAACGCATAGGCAAACTAGGCATGTGCCTAGGGCCTGAATTCAAGGGGGTCCAAAACGGTTATGTGTTTTATTTTTATTTTACATACACAGATTTGCGCCTAAACTGGAAAAAACTCACTGACATTCGAACTGAGGCATGTATCTCAAAATCAAATTGTTCTGACAGGTGTTACATAGATTTCTGTACCCCATAGAATTCTGTATCCCCGCATGATTCAATGCCTGTGCAGATGAAGTTTTTCAAAGCTGGACGTGGATGCGTGATATTCCTGTGCCCGAGTCCCGCTGTGCAACAAATATTGAAAACAAGACCAAACTAATTCTGTAACAAAATAAAACAGCACATTTAACACCACTGATTTTCTACAGTATGCTCAGCCTCCTGCGTTGCTCAATACACGATACCCTTGATTAAAAGTAACCTTATAAAACTGTACTTTTCTTTTAAAACACATTTTAATTTCATTACATGTAAATACTGTTCAGAAACATCAAGCGTTCACGTCCAGCGATCTTTGAAAAAATGCAGCTGTGTCAGCGTGGAGTCATCAAGGGTACAGAATTCTATAGGGTACAGAAATCTACCATATGTAACACCTGAACATTGGTGATTTCTCTGCACTGGAGAAAAGGGCATGTTCTTTAATGAAGCAAGTCAAAATCCACCCGATTTTGCGTGCAGTAAACTGTAACGTATTTGACTACACAACAATGTTTGTTTTTTACTATTTATTTTCATGGACTATTGTGGAGCTACCATTAGTGAACAGAAGTTTGAGCACCCTTCTATATATTACCTTTTTGAACTTCATATGGTCTTCCTTCTTTGTTTGAACTGCTGCCTTTTATTCAGTAAATCAGGAAACGTCCTTGTTGAGCTGTTCCACAGGAATTAACGTGGCTTCAGTTTTTTTCCGGTTTTATTCTGAAATGTATTTAGCACATCTCCTACAGTTTAATTTTCTGTCAGATTCATTCAGTTGTTAATAATAACTTCAAACTGAGAATGCTACCTGTTGTAAAAGTGTAGGGGGCTAGTTATAAAGACTATAATGTATATAGAGGTGTGTGTGTGTATGTATATGTATGTTTGTATGTACAGTATATGTGCGTGTGGCTGTTTGTTCAGGGGTAGGGGCCCCGCACTTCTATGCTTGCCTAGTGTCCAGTGATGGGTTAATCAGGCCCTGACTACATTTGTTTAATATTTTGAAGCAGAATGTAGAATACAGAATTCCACAGTTGCAACATACATGATTCACAGCAGCACAGAGTATGCAGCCTTAACTCTACAACACAACCCTTTCTAATATTAAATAAAATAAATCTGCTGAATTTGAACAAGACAAATGTATACTTGCTCTGAAGAATCAACAAGTCATTTTCAACCCCTTTCAGTAATCGGAAGTGCGTTCTATATGAAATGGGTTACCCAACAATATCAACGTGTTTTCAGCCATTAAATATATCAGGAGCATAGACAACAATCGAATGCCATTAGAAATAAACAGAAAACTGACTTTTCTTGAACTTAACCAGCTTCTCAATAATAAGTCTCTTAAACTAGCATTACCAGCTGTGTTTTATAGAGGTTATTTCAACAGAAATATTATCCACACAAGGAACATGGTCAGGGCTGTTGGATGCAATTCCACATGCATCTGTCAACAATCGTACCAGAATACTTTGGCTTGGGCTGCAAGGTGCCATGCCATTAAACTGTGATTAGACCCTTTTATATTTAAACTTGCTCACACTAGCCTCTAAACCCAGATAACAGAACTGAAAGTTCAGAAAACTATTTTCTATGCTGGTAAAGAAAACCTAGAAATGCAATGATATTTTTCAAATGTTAATGTAGTTTGTTGACGGTCCCTTACCAGGGATTTATAGCTGTTGCCTAATGACACTTTAGAATGATAAGGTTGGTGTAGTTCTCACCGAATGGGCATGAGTACTAAGATGGTGTCAGAAGTGATTTTTAGATTTATAGCTAATAAAATGAAGAGAAGGAGAGTTTTTGAAACAGAGGAAAAAAATTAAACAAAAAGAAATAGATGATCAGTTCAAAAAGGGAGAAAAACGTGACGTTCTATTTTATAATCAATACTTTATTCCCAAGTGTAACATAACTTATGAGCATCATCGATTTGTTACATGTATACAGAAGAAGGAAGAACATGTTGGTCATATATGACTGAGCCTAGAAGCCGATGTATTGGTGAATTAACTGAATCTCTGATTAGAGACAGAATAATTGGTGGCATTGTAGATAAATGGCAAAGGAAGATATCTTGTAAGTCGCCCTGGATAAGGGTGTCTGCTAAGAAATAAATAATAATAAAAATAAATAATAATTGCAAGAAAAAAATAATTAAAAAGAAGCGTTTTTTACAGTGAGGTACTGCGGAAAGCAAGGAAAAAAAATAGATGTGAAGTTGCTATGACAGATATTGAGGCGACGAGCAGCAGTAGCAAAAAGCCAAGGACTCAAATACAATCCCAAATTTTTGTGGTACGATTTTACATGGACTGGCTCAGAAGAACAACCACGGCCTCAGTGTGTCTTGTGTGGGGAGGTACTGGCACAAGAAAGCTTAAAGCCATTGTAAATATTGCAGCATCTACAAACAAAGCGCCGTTTATTTTGGCATTTAGTTGCCAAAAACAACTGACGTGTCTGGCGCTGTACATTTATTGACTTACATTTGTTTTGAAAATGATGGCAAGCTGCAAGAAGAAATTCTATTTTGTCTACCATTGCCTCAAAGCGCTACAGAAGAACAATTGTTTGCTGTTTTAGATTAATTTGTCTCTAATGCTGTGTAGCAGGGCAGCAGGAGAGAGCCCTGCTCACTATTAGAGGGGGCAGGACAAAGCCCTGCTGTAAAGTATTATTATTATTATGTATTTATTTATTTATAAATGACAGTGAAAAGCTGAATGTTTTAATATATTTGAATGTATTTTGTATTTATGTAAAATACACGGTTGGGGTCAATTCCGAATGGAATTGGAATGTGTTGGTAAATTCCAATTAAATTCAAGAATTGGAATTGGAATTTGAATTGAAAAAATCTTCAGGATACAGAATTGGAATTCGAATTGAATTTGTCTACTGGAGTGGTAGGGAGGGACATATTTTTTTGGAAAATTAAAATTCAATCGCTCCATAACTGGGTGGGCCCAGGTCCCTCAGGCCCAAGCGTGGCTCCGCCCCTGATGTATCGACATTAATTGCTTTAAGATTACGGAATGTTATAGTGCACTGGATTTTTTGGACCGCTAATGGCAATTCAACATCAAAGAGCACAGCTTGGTGGTCTGAAACGCCCCACTCCTGCACCTGCAGATTATTAACTGTTAAACCAGTAGAAATAACAAGGTCCAGTGTATGCCCTTATTGTGCGTAGGAATATTAACATGTTGAGTAAAACCAAGGCATTCTAGTAGAGAAAGAAATTCTACTGAAAAAGGACAGTGTTGCGAATCAACATGAATATAAAATCACCCAAAATTAATAACCTACTAAAATTCAAAACTAAGGAAGATAAAACAATGGGAGAATTCCAAACTGCTTCTGCTCAAAAACCATTTAACCAACTTACTCCCAACTTGATAGGCATCATCCCGGTGACAATAGAATTCAAATATGGCAAAATGGTGTTGTTTTGTTAAACAAGATGGCCAATGGCCCTACATTTTCTTCTTAAATTTAAAACTGCTTCAGTTTAAAAACGGTTTACTTGATTAACTCCAAACCTGAAAACCATCATGCCTCTGTCAGTACAAATGACTTTTTCAAAAATTGTGTTTGTGTGTGAACCAAGATGGCTGCCTGATGCATTTTTTGGAAAAAAAAACACTTTCAAAATCTTCTTCTGGAGAACTGGTGAAATTATGATTTCAAACTTGTCAAATATCAAGAACTAAACCCGCTTCTTCCAGTAAGTGCTTAAGTGTTTGGTTCTGGTACTGGGGCTTGGGAGCCATAAAACTGCCTGGCAGTTCTAGTTTAGATTTGTGTTCATCCAAACAAGCGCATGCCTCTCATTGACGTAAGTAATGCTAATCATTGTAATGTCTCTTTGCTGCAGTGTGCATAATGTTCTTGTTGTTATGTTGAAAATATCTGTGGTAAGACATTATTTATGTAGTTGTTGTTAGAAGATAGATAAGTTCCTGCTTCTAGTAATTTTAACTAACTACATTTGGTGACATTATAAGGTGATGTTTGAATTGGCTGAGTTAGTGTGTGAGTAGTACCAGGTGAGTGGCTAAATTGATTAGCAGTTGATTTTGCTATTTGATTGGTTTCCACACAGTTTAGTTGGTTCTTTTGCCAAGCAGGTGTAACATTTAATCAAGCAGCTTATTTCGGCGCCAGCACGAAGCGCCAGCAAACAGAAGAGCCTCAACAAAAGAGCCGGAGTCTAGCTGTGGGAGTCTACAGGTGTAACATTTAATCAAGCAGCTTATTTGGCGCCAGCAAGCGCCTCAACAAAAGAGCCGGGAGTCTAGCTGTGGGAGTCTACAGGTGTAACATTTAATCAAGCAGCTTAAAGAAGCGCCAGCAAACAGAAGAGCCTCGGGAGTCCAGCTGTGGGAGTCTACAGGTGTAACATTTAATCAAGCAGCTTATTTCGGCGCCAGCACGAAGCGCCAGCAAACAGAAGAGCCTCAACAAAAGAGCCGGGAGTCTAGCTGTGGGAGTCTACAGGTGTAACATTTAATCAAGCAGCTTATTTCGGCGCCAGCACGAAGCGCCTCAACAAAAGAGCCGGGAGTCTAGTTGTGGGAGTCTACAGGTGTAACATTTAATCAAGCAGCTTATTTCGGCGCCAGCACGAAGCGCCAGCAAACAGAAGAGCCTCAACAAAAGAGCCGGGAGTCTAGCTGTGGGAGTCTACAGGTGTAACATTTAATCAAGCAGCTTATTTGGCGCCAGCACGAAGCGCCTCAACAAAAGAGCCGGGAGTCTAGCTGTGGGAGTCTACAGGTGTAACATTTAATCAAGCAGCTTATTTCGGTGCCAGCACGAAGCGCCAGCAAACAGAAGAGCCTCAACAAAAGAGCCGGGAGTCCAGCTGTGGGAGTCCAGCGAGGGGAGGCCTGCACTGAGACGCTGTTCGACTAGATCCGAACCTAACGGGCCTCTAGAAGAAGCTATCTACTAGTCAGGTCTGTACCCTCCACCCTACTGCTCCTACTGTGCCTTTTGTCTTGCTTGTCCTGCTATGACTGTCTCTCACATCCCTGTTCTGTCCTCCCGTCCTCGTCCTCTGCCCTCCCTCCGCTGCTGCTCCTCCAACCCCTCTAACCTCATTTCTCTGCCTCTCCCCCCCCCTCCCGCACACTCTCTGGTGCACTCTGGAACTGTCACTCTTCTGCTAACAAAGCTGATTTCATATCTGCCTTTGCCTCCCACCTCTCGCTCGATTTCCTTGCTCTCACTGAAACCTGGCTGTCCCCTGATAACACTGTTACTCCTGCTGCCCTGTCCTCTCTCTACGTCCTGTCCCATACCCCGCGTCTCACTGGACGGGGAGGTGGGACAGGTCTTCTCCTCTCTCCCTCCTTACTCTTTTCTGTCCCCTCCGATCTCACCTCACTCTCTGTCAATACCTTTGAATTTCATGCAGTCCAACTAACCTCTCCTGTCAACTCCTGCTCATTGTTTTGTACCGCCCCCTGGGCCTCTCACTCACTTTCTGGATGAACTCGACTATCTACTCTCCTCCCTCCCCTCTCTGTCTACCCCGACTGTCCTGTTGGGTGACTTCAACATCCATCTCTCCAACCCCAGCCACTCTGCTGGATTCCTCCCTCTCCTTCACTCCTTCGACTTCTGTCTCTCTCCGTCCCCTCCTACCCACAAAGCTGGCCGTCAACTGGACCTCACCTTCTCCAGGGCCTGCTGCCCCTCCACCCTCTCTGTCACCCCCTGAACCTCTCTGATCACTATTTCATCTCTTTTCTCTGTCTCTCCCCCTCCCTGCTCCTCCTACCCCCCACTATCACCTCTCGCCCGCAACCTCCGCTCTCTCTCCCCCTCTGTCCTTGCCTCCACTGCTCTCTCTCACCTCTCTCCTATCGACTCCTTTTCACAACTCTCCGTAGACTCTGCTACCTCCACCCTCTTCTCCTCCCTCACCTCCTCCCTCGAATCCCTCTGTCCCCTCACCTCCCGACCTGCTCGCCCCTCCCCTCCCCAACCCTGGCTCTCCTCTGGGCTCCTCTCAGCAAGAATCACACTGCGATCTCCTGAAAAGAAATGGAAGAGAACCAAACTCCCTGCTGCCCTAGACCTTTACCGCACTCTCCTCTCCTCCTTCTCCTCTACTCTCTCCTCTGTTAAATGTGCTTATTTCAATCTGTAATCCAAGCCTCCACTAACAACCCCGTAAACTATTCTCTACCTTCTCCTCCCTCCTAAACCCTCCCCCTCCTCCTCCCTCCTCTATCTCCCCTGATGACTTTGCCTCCTTCTTCTCTTCTAAAATCTCAGATATCCGCAAACTCTTTAACACCTCTCCCCCCCCGCACCCCTCCTGCTCCAACCCCTACACCCACTACATCCCCTACTTACTCGCCCCTCCTTCTCCACCTTCTTGCCCCTCTCAGATTCTGACCTCTCCTCCCTGCTCCAGGGTCACAAACCCACCACGTGTGCCTTGGACCCCCCCCACTCACCTCTTTCAAGCTGCTGCTCCTGCTCTACTCCCCTTCATCTCCCTCCCTCCTCAACACCTCTCTACTTTCTGGTATCTTTCCCTCTGCCTTCAAAAAAGCCTCTATCCTCCCCTCCTCAAAAACCTACCCTCGACCCCACCTCCCTCCAGAGCTACCGTCCTGTCTCCCTCCTACCCTTCCTCTCCAAAACCCTCGAGCGGACTGTACACCGCCAGCTCTCTGCTTTCCTGTCCAACCACTCTCTGCTTGACCCTCTCCAATCTGGCTTCCGCTCTGCCCACTCCACTGAAACCGCCCTCCTGTCTGTCACCAACTCACTTAAGTGTGCCCGAGCTGCCTCTCTCTCCTCTGTCCTAATTCTCCTCGACCTCTCTGCTGCCTTTGACACTGTTGATCACTCTATTCTACTATCATCTCTTGCTGACCTGGGGATCTCTGGCACTGCTCTGGCCTGGTTCTCCTCCTACCTCTCCAACCGCACTTACCAGGTAACCTGGCATGGAGCAACCTCCACACCTCACCCTCTCTTAACTGGAGTCCCCCAAGGGTCAGTCTTGGGTCCTCTCCTGTTCTCTCTCTACACCCGCTCCCTGGGCCCCCTCATCGCATCCTATGGTTTCTCATACCATTTCTATGCTGATGATGCTCAGATTTTCCTCTCCTTCCCCACCTCTGACTCCACCATCTCCTCCCGTATCTCTACTTGTCTGTCTGCTATTTCCTCCTGGATGCACTCGCATCACCTCAAACTCAACCTCTCTAAATCTGACCTCCTTTTCTTTCCCTCCTCCTCCCGCTCCTCTGATCTCTCTATCTCTGTTCCTCTGGAATCTACCACACTCTCTCCCTCTTCCTCAGCTAAGAACCTTGGAGTCAACCTGGACCCCTGCCTCTCTTATTCCAAGCACATCTCCACTCTGGCACGTACTTGCCGATTCTTCCTGAGCAACATCCGAAGAATCTGACCCTTCCTCACCAACTATGCTACCCAGCTCCTGGTCCAGGCCCTGGTACTCTCCCGCCTAGACTACTGCAACTCCCTCCTGGCTGGCCTCCCTGCGTCCGCCACCTGTCCGCTCCAGCTCATCCAGAACTCTGCTGCCCGCCTGGTGTTCTCTCTGCCTCGCTTCGCCCATGCTACTCCACTACTCCGCTCGCTCCACTGGCTCCCGATCACCGCTCGCATCCAGTTCAAGACTCTTGTACTAGCCTACAGATGCCTTGACCAGACTGCACCCAGCTACCTCCAGACCCTCATCTCTCCCTACACCCCCACTCTCCTCTCCGCTCCGCCTGCACTAGAAGACTGGCTCTACCTCCGCTACGCTCCCCTGCCTCCAGAGCCCGCTCCTTCTCCACCCTTGCTCCGCAGTGGTGGAATGACCTTCCTACAGATGTCAGGACTGCCCAGTCCCTGACCACATTCTGGCGCCTCCTTAAGACTCACCTCTTCAAACAGCACCTGTAGAACTCCTCTGTTTGTATCCTGGGACACTATCACCCTTCATGTAAATGTGCTTTATTTTGCTCTTATCTGCCCCCTATTTTACTGCATTTAATCCTGTACTTCAGAATACTGTAATCTGCCAAGTGTTTAACCTGTAGTACTTTGTATTTAATCACATCCTGATGTAACTATCACTATTTAATCATATCCTGATGTAACTATCACTATTATCTGCTGTATTATTGAATTTTGGTTTGTCACACTTGTACTTTGCTTGAACAAAAGTTATTGTATTTCTTGCTCTTATTGTATTACTTGTATTGTAACACTTGAAATGTATTTACTTACGATTGTAAGTCGCCCTGGATAAGGGCGTCTGCTAAGAAATAAATAATAATAATAATAATAATAAAAGAAGGGGGTCGCAGTGCAAATAAGTTTGAGACCCACTGGCTTAGAAGAACTGAAGGTCAGGGAGCACCCTGCAATCCCACTGCTGCCTCATTACACACATGAACTTGTCCACAAGCTCCCAGCCTCTGGAGGAAAAAAGCCATCCCTGTAGCACAGTAATGTGACATCTCTGCTGATTTAGCCTCCAGAACCAATGCAACTCTCCCTGTGGAATCTCAAGAGAAGAAAGGCAGCTTCACACAGTCAGAGAAGTGTAGTTTTGTATCCTGACTGTGTGACTTATCCAAGCTCTGAGTGGTTTCTGTCACATGTTGTGATGGTACAGGCTGGGGGGAATCCTGTGCGAAGTTCTCCACTCCTTATTTGTGCAAAATAAGTGCACTTCCCCATGTCAAATTGTGCATATTGTATTTGGCAGGGATGGGGTTAAAACCTATCCCTGTAGAATAGTGGTGGGCAACCAAATCTAATCAGAGGGCAGCAGGTCTGGCCCTCAAACTACTCCAAGGGTCACAAGATCCCCTTTACCGCAATTACAAGCCAAAATGATACATTTTAATTTAAAAATAGCTGTATATTAACATTAAGAACATAATAAAGGATTGAACACATAAATACAAAAGAAAAAGCATTTAATGTCATAAAAATATATGCGACTTCTGGGTGATCATATTTTCCACCAGCTTTTTGAAGATAGGTATAAGGCAGGTGCAGGCCCATCGCAACTCAGCAGTGAGGTTACATCTGTCAGTCTGTTGCGTTTGTTGTTTTTGATGTTTCCCATCGCAGAGAAAGTCTGTTCGCATGTATAAGTTGAACCAAAAATTGACAAGAGCTTTGCAGCGCAAAGGCGGAGAACAGCCTGGAAAGGTTTGCCATAGTTGGGGAATGCCCTCTTTCTTCAGCTGGTTGATGACATCTTCATCTAGTGCATGCATGTGAAGGAGTTCCTCCTAGATGTTTTTCTTGTCAAGCCCAAGACTCACAGTTCCACTGTTAGCAAAGTCAAATCCGAACAGGTTTGTAATGAATGAAATGAATGGCTTCAGCCCATTTAGTGATGAAAACCATTTTTCAAAACGCTCCTCCAGTCCAGTAAACATGCCTGCGTGAACGGATGCATCATACTCTGTCTCGCTGGCATCACAGCAGTTGCTTCTTAATATGGGGGAGATGCATGAAATCGTGAGACTGTAGCTGAGCTGACATTAACTGTAGCATGAATTTCCTGACGCTGGCAATTAGGGTAAGTAGGAGGTGATTTTTCCCATGCAAAGCCAAGTTTAGCGTGTTGATGACCAGTGATATCAGTGAGAAATGCCAAATCCAGCACCCACTGCATCGTCAAGTTCAGCCTGTGCATGGGAACACTGAATAAGAAACTGGCGGACAGATGGGAGTAGTGCAGTGAGACGTTCCAGTACCTTTCCCCTGCTAAGCCAATGTACTTCAGCGTGGAAGATGAGGTCCCCATATTCTGTATTTGGTTGATTCAGAAGTTTGATAAACTGCCAGTGGTGCAATGGTCACACTCGTATAAAATTAACAATATGCACCACTTTGTCCATCACAGCCGCCCTTCAGTCTATCTTTCTTGTCTAGCTTTTTTTTTTTTTTTTTTTTAAATGCTTCGAAAAAGAAAAAAGAAAAAAAAAGTCCCATGTGTACGCCTGTGTAATCCTACCTGGTCCAGAAATTCCTCCATTATATTTAACTTACTGTCCACACATTCGATAGCTTGCCAAAGTCACCACATCACTTTGCGACACAGCACTTTTAAGCACTTGCTGTTGTGAAGCAAGGCCGCTCTTAAGCACTGCAAGCTGCCGAGTGCATAGAGCAGATCCTCAGGAAACTTTGCTTCACAGGCAGAATGGTGAGTTTCGTAGTGTCTCTGAATACTGAACCATTTTGGAATTGACAGTGCTTCCTAGCAAATGAGGCAAAACTGCTTCCCCTTGTGGTTGGTAACAAAAAAAAATCCATCTCCCAGCTCTCTTGAACAGTCCTACCTTCATTGCCAGTCTCTCACTTTTTGACACTTCCTTCACCGCTTATTGAAGTAGCAAATGAACTGGGCTTCCACCGTCTTTTCCACCTAACCTGGTAACAAATCGATCCATTTATTTTTTATTCTTTGTCCTCTCTTTAAAACCATAATTATTATTACAGAGAAGTATTCAACTAAACCGGCAGGTTTAATCAGCAACAAAACTCTTGAGCAAACTGAAACATCATACCTTGCAACAGCATTCTGTTAATATTTTTACTCTCTGTTAATATAGTAAATTATAGACGTTTTAAAGAAAGTGTACGTTAATGTTTTGATTTTATATTCATCAATGGAAGAGAGCATTTAATTCACTTTCATTCTTAAGGCTTTTTATTTTATATTTTTGGGCCATGGGATTTTTTTTTTTTTCGTCTGGACTAGGGGGCTGCGGGTTGTCCACCACTACTGTAGCATGTATTGCTGTTAATTCCCCTCTAATTGGGTAGGTCAACCATACAAGTGAAAATGTATGTTTTTCAACGGAAGACCTGACCATTTGGAAGGGAATGAAACAACATGTGCAGAATGTAGTCTGGTTAGATTGGATAATTAATTGGCAACCTAACCTGGCCACATGTATAAAAAGCACAGGCTGACTATTGGGCAGGAACTTGGAGGAAGAGAACAGTAAGTGGTATCCTTGGCTAACAAACCATCAAAAAGTGTCTGAAACTGATACTGTATAAAGTTACTTTTGTTTTGTATTTTGTTTATTCTCTTTCATTATTAATAAGTGTGCTACCTGGTGCTTAATAACAATTGTTGCATGTGACTCCTGTTTTGCCTGAATACCCATCAGTCCTTCTGTCATATCTGCGAGCATCTTACATTTAGCATTTGTATTAATAATGGCTTATAAAAATGTAAATCAAAGATAAACATAAACATAACAATGTATGGGTTAAGTACTTTCAATTTTATGTATCAACCTTTTTTATTCAGTAAAATCTTTAGAACTGACAAACAAAACATCACATCACATGAGACTTCTTATTGAGCCACATTTTCAAAGCCTACCCCAGTCTTTAATTGACTCCTACTTTTTGAAGGAGACAAAATATCTGTTAATTTAACAAAACAAGAACCGAACAACTAAGTTCTATATTTCAGGTCACTTTAGCACTCTCTTTATGATAATTATGATGACGATGTAGCTGCAGAATATGGCGAATCTAATAATTCCGTCATCCACGGATTTGATCTGACTCTACCAATACCCCACCTCCTTCATTATTATTTATTTCTTAGCAGACGCTCTTATCCAGGGCGACTTACAATTGTTACAAGATATCACATTATTTTTACATACAATTACCCATTTATACAGTTGGGTTTTTACTGGAGCAATCTAGGTAAATTACCTTGCTCAAGGGTACAGCAGCAGTGTCCCCAACCTGGGATTGAACCCATGACCCTCCGGTCAAGAGTCCAGAGCCCTAACCACTACTCCACACTGCTGCCCCATAATGCTAAATATCAAATTCAAATTTAAAAAAAACCTAAGAACTGAGAGGAGCGTGTATACAGATATTTTATATATATAAAAACAGACATGTTAACAACACTAACTTTCATAATAATTAATAAAACAAAATTTTCATTATTACCATTTTATGTTTCTGTATATAACTACCTGCTCTAAGTGTATCCTCCTAGTCTAAACTCCCCTATATAGAACTTTCAAGCTGTTTTTATATGGAACCCACTACCCCTTGCATTGGGATTCCAAATCCTGACAACCTGTGATGAGAGGACCTGGTATAGAATTGATAAATGTATTAATGCACTAATAATGTGTTCACCTTAAATATGAGTTTTAAGATCATCATCTGCTGACAAAATAATGCTGGTTAAAGGTTAAGACCTCAGCCATAAAACTAAAATATTAACAAAAAAAAACTGGTGGACTTAATGCTGTATACGCTTGAGTCACCTACTGGACATTAAGACAAATCAGCCCCCCCTTCAAACTGCTGAGCATGTGTTTAGAAGTACAATTGCTTGAATTTTGTATTTCATAATTTCACCATCTATACCATAAGCCATAAATTATTTTAATTTAAGTCCGCCTTAGGACTGGCAGATGGTAATTTGTACTAAAATGACTTGGCTTTGGCCCATCTTGGTATTTATCATGGGAGGCTTGTGGCTTCATGCATGAATTGAATACAGTTCCACATATTCATGAACATTTTACTGTATGTCTTCCCATCTACTTGTAATCCTGCTGTGTGTGGTCTTGAAAGCCTGCAATATTATTTAAGAACAGTTAGACAATATATCAGCTTCCACTACTGAATTACTGTTGTTTTAATGTAATGTTTTACTCAATTTGTGCTCTATCTACTTTCACAGAGCACACATTTGTTTTTTTTTCCCCAGATGGACAAATATTTAATTACAGTTAAAACACAAATTCAATAAAGCTTTTTTTTACTTTTGTAATAAATGAAAACAAAAAGCAAGGATAATTGATAGAGGCTCCAATGTTATATATATATATATATATATATATATATATATATATATATATATACATACAGTACTGTGCAAAAGTTTTAGGCAGATGTGAAAAAATGCTGTAAAGTAAGAATGCTTTCAAAAATAGACATGTTAATAGTTTATATTTATCAATTAACAAAATGCAAAGTGAGTGAACAGAAGAAAAATCTACATCAAATCAATATTTGGTGTGACCACCCTTTGCCTTCAAAACAGCATCAATTCTTCTAGGTACACTTGCACACAGTTTTTGAAGGAACTTCGGCAGGTAGGTTGGCCCAAACATCTTGGAGAACTAACCACAGTTCTTCTGTGGATTTAGGCAGCCTCAGTTGCTTCTCTCTCTTCATGTAATCCCAGACAGACTCGATGATGTTGAGATCAGGGCTCTGTGGGGGCCATACCATCACTTCCAGGACTCCTTGTTCTTCTTTACACTGAAGATAGTTCTTAATAACTTTCGCTGTATGTTTGGGGTCGTTGTCATGCTGCAGAATAAATTTGGGGCCAATCAGATGCCTCCCTGATGGTATTGCATGATGGATAAGTATCTGCCTGTACTTCTCAGCATTGAGGAGACCATTAATTCTGACCAAATCCCCAACTCCATTTGCAGAAATGCAGCCCCAAACTTGCAAGGAACCTCCACCATGCTTCACTGTTGCCTGCAGACACTCATTCGTGTAAGGCTCTCCAGCCCTTCGGCGAACAAACTGCCTTCTGCTCCAGCCAAATATTTCAAATTTTGACTCATCAGTCCAGAGCACCTGCTGCCATTTTTTCTGCACCCCAGTTCCTGTGTTTTCGTGCATAGTTGAGTCGCTTGGCCTTGTTTCCACATCGGAGGTATGGCTTTTTGGCCGCAAGTCTTCCATGAAGGCTACTTCTGACCAGACTTCTCCGGACAGTAGATGGGTGTACCAGGGTCCCACTGTTTTCTGCCAATTCTGAGCTGATGGCACTGCTGGACATCTTCCGATTGCGAAGGGAAGTAAGCATGATGTGTCTTTCATCTGCTGCAGTAAGTTTCCTTGGCTGACCACTGCGTCTCACGGTCCTCAACGTTGCCCGTTTCTTTTTGTGCTTCTTCAAAAGAGCTTGGACAGCACATCTGGAAACCCCTGTCTGCCTTGAAATTTCTGCCTGGGAGAGACCTTGCTGATGCAGCATAAATACCTTGTGTCTTGTTGCTGTGCTCAGTCTTGCCATGGTGTATGACTTTTGACAGTAAACTGTCTTCAGCAACCTCACCTTGTTAGCTGAGTTTGGCTGTTCTTCACCCAGTTTTATTCCTCCTACACAACTGTTTCTGTTTCAGTTAATGATTGTGTTTCAACCTACATATTGAATTGATGATCATTAGCACCTGTTTGGTATAATTGTTTAATCATACACCTGACTATATGTCTACAAAATCCCTGACTTTGTGCAAGTGTACCTAGAAGAATTGATGCTGTTTTGAAGGCAAAGGGTGGTCACACCAAATATGGATTTGATTTAGATTTTTCTTCTGTTCACTCACTTTGCATTTAGTTAATTGATAAATATAATCTATTAACATGTCTATTTTTGAAAGCATTCTTACTTTACAGCATTTTTTTTCACACCTGCCTAAAACTTTTGCACAGTACTGTATATATATATATATATATATATATATTGTTGCTCACCCTTACACCCTCATTGAAAAAATGAAGAATTCCAATTTTCTCTGAAATGAAATTAAAACTATTTTAAAAGTAATTTGCATCCACCATTGTTTATGTCATATTTAATAGAAAGCAAAGACTTTGTGAAAAGAGATTTTTTATTCAACATTATTCTAAAAAGATAAAAAAAATGAAAATGGATGGACAATTTGTTGGGACCCCTAAGAAAAGATTAAACAACCTTTATAGCAATCATTTCAAATCAAACGTTTTCTTTAATTAGTATGAGACATGTCTCCAACTTGTTAACAGGTAGTTTCAGCCTATTTAAATGGAGAAAACTAGTCACTGTGCTGTTCAGGTTTCATTGGGTGCCTGAACATCCAGAAAGCAAAGGAGAGAGCTGTTTCCATAGATGATCAGAAAGAAAATTCAGATCAAGGATGGTAATAAAGGCCACTTCAGAATAGTCCAATGTTTTGTTCTTATCCATTCTTGGTTGCTTTTAGCTGTGTGTTTTGGGTCCATGGAACTGTTGGAGGACCCATGACCTGTGACTGAGACAGAGCTTTTCTGACACGACCCCAGATTGAACTCCAGAATGCCTTGATAGTCTTGAAAAATTTCCAAGGATAACTGCCAAAGAGATTCAAAGCTGAACTGCAAGGCGCAGCAAAGCAGCCCCAAAACATAATCGAGCCCCTCCTCCATGTTTCACTGTGGGTCCATGGGTGACCCAGAAGGACTTCATTTTTAAAGAAAACATAAAAAGCCAGATGGAATTTGCTAAAATGCTCCAGTTTTGACAATCCAAAGAACATTCTGGGAGATTGTCCTTGTCAATAGATGAGTCAAGTCTGGCTTTTTATGTTTTTCTGTCAAAATCAGTCCTCTATGTTCTTCCATGGAGACGCTCAAAAAGCGACGGATGGTGCTTTCAAAGAAAAGAACACCATACCTTCAGTGAAACATGGAGTTCAGGCTTGTATCTGTTTGGGGTTATCCTTGGTTCTTTTTCTACCAGGGCACTATCCTTCTGTTCAGGGCACAATGAATTTTCAAGACTATCAAGGCATTCTGGGAGGTTGGCTACTGTTCCATGGTCTTAAACTTCTTAATCATTTGCAACTGGGTCCTCCAACAGGATAACACCCAAAAACACTGCTAAAAAAGATGGTCAAGAATGGATAAGAACAAACCATGGACTATTCTATTATGGCCTTTCTGAGTCTGATCAGAACAACTCGAACATCTT
Source organism: Huso huso (assembly GCA_036884735.1). Classification (NCBI taxonomy): domain Eukaryota; kingdom Metazoa; phylum Chordata; class Actinopteri; order Acipenseriformes; family Acipenseridae; genus Huso; species Huso huso. Next base: position 49,140,811 of record CM072663.1, on the reverse strand, counting down.
TGGAAAGGCTGGTCCATGTTCAGTGTGGAGCAGGCAATGATACCAAACCTGAGACAGCTGGACTAGTTTTCTCCATTTAAATAGGCTGAATGACTGATTACAAGATTGGAGACATGTGTGATTGACTAATTAAAGAAACTATTTGTTTGAAATATCACTATAATCCAATAATTTATTATCTTTTCTAAGCGGTCCCATCATTTGTGTCCAGGCCATTTTATTTGTTTTATATTTACAAGAATAAGTTAATTCAAAAATCAAAAAGCAAAGTTTATTCTATGAAATACCAAATAAACAATGTATGGATGATAAAATAGCTTTTTAATTTTCACTTTATTTCAGAAAATTGTGCATTATTCGTTTTTTTGAGCTGTAAGGGTACCAACAAATTTGAGCACGTCTGTATATATATATATATATATATATATATATATATATATATATATATATATTTAATATATACAAAAACATTCATATTACAAAAACAACAGTTACATAATACAACAGTGTCATATAAAACAGAAAAGCAAGATTGAACAGTTTGTTGTACACTGCTGGTTTCATGTGCTGGGCTGGGGTGAGGTGTATGTGCACAGTTGTCTCCAGAGTAAAACATGAGTGGATGTTTGAAATTATATATATATATATATATATATATATATAGACTGTTGTTCAGGCCATTGAAAAGCCACTGTAGGTGTAAGCTAACCTCCTCCTCTGGCAACGCTGTGAACAATGTATATGTCATACAAAATGGCTTTTATTTGTCAAAAGGTGTAACTCATAATGCTAACCTGACTTTTGATGGGCAGAGCATCCTGCAAATTCATTTTTTTATTATGTGAGAAACTATCGAGATTGTTGCCGTTTCTATTCTAAGTTTGATCAAGGCAAAACAGAGTTTAGGCAAAAAAGAAATGGCTGTTTTTTTTTTTTTTTTATCTAAGCAACACATAGTCCATTTCCCATTCTGTATATTTATCAATTTAAATGTTTACAAATAGCAACATTTTGACAATTTACAAATCAACTCACAAAAATGACTGCCCACAAAAACACGATGGCTCTTTTGTTTTGCTTTTTATACAATTGTAAATACATTTAAAAATCTGTTGGAGCTGTAGGTGAAGGAGTGATATTTTTTGATGCACATTAACTTAAGATGCCTGCCTGCTACCAATGCTTGAGGCAGAGAAGATCTAGGACCTCAAGCCGTATTGGCCAGCATGTTTTTCCTACATTTCCTTATGAACAAAGACAATATTAGCAGCCATTCTGGAAAGTTTAATCAACATATCGTAAGGTTTATTTTCTTATATTAAATCAAGCATGCAAAAGGCTTGAAAACATTTAATAAAGCACCATTTGAACAACACTACTCATTTGTCTGTGTGCTATGAATACAAAAGCACCACTTGGACACAACATATTGTAGACTTTCTGAGAATGCACCAAATGTTGAACTGTATGGTTGTTGGCAACCAGTTTGTTAGAATGTGTTGACCAAGTTGACCTACTGTGTACCTGAGTTCAGAAAGCAAGAATAAACTCATTTTTGAGTTCCAGTATGTATGACTTTAGGTTTATATCTTTGCGAGCAATTACATTTCTTGCAGCATATCACAGGGTAACCTCTAGAAGGCTAGTTAAAGAACCCTTGTTGCATAATGACAGGAATAAACAGAACTTCTATGTTATGCTTGTACTGCCATCTAAGCTCAGTCAGGCTTATTGGTGGCGGACAATTTTTTGAACCAAAAAACTGGTCAAAGTGACCACTGAGGACCTCCCATGTTGCCATTTATATCTCAACATAATTGTCAACCAGGTACCATAAAATATTCACAACAGGGAGAAATACCTAATTAGAGTACCAAGATACTGGGATAATTGTCTTGATATAACGAAACAAATGATTTATTTAAGTGTCCATGTTGGTAATGATCTAGCACAATGTTCCTAGGGACATGGTTTGTATTGTTCTTTTTTAATGCAGCCAATTACTAATTTTTGCCAATTTGAAAGTTGAAACTCTTTTTGACACAGCTGTAACGTTTATCATTAAAGTTTTCAAATGATGTACAGTATGTTGTTTATATTAGTACATTGATTCATTCTAGGTATTTACTGCTGCTTTCTTGCATTATCAGGCCCTCAAAAACAGGTTTGACTATACTGAAGTGGTACAGTCACAAGTAGATATCAATATTGGATGGTCCTTCACAATCTTTCCCCATGTTCAGCTTTGTTGTGCATTCAGTTACATAACTTCAAGCAACAATACAACAATGACAGATTCCCATTACTGAAATGTGTTTTTTTTTCAGTTCTGCTTCTAAAAACATAATAGTCAAATGGCTTGGAGTTCTGTGGTCGCTTTTTTTTTTGAGCTCACAATCACATTCCAGTTCTCTTCACAGTAATTTGCATGGCTGTAAATCAACATATAAACGTTGCAGTAATAACGTTTGAAACACAAATTGTCGACTTTACTGATGTTGCAGCAGTACTTAAATAGTCTTAGGTTTGTGTTACAAATGAGGTACAGTGGTATTCAGGGTCTTTGCAATTCAATAGCCAATGATGGGAGATAAAATACAAAAACATGAACACAAGTATAAGGCAGACACTGCATAAATGCTACACACAAGCAGTATGATAATATCAAATAATGAAATGGTGGAAACATAAGCATGAATGCAGTAGCTATTATTTGCTATTTACAAAAGGGTAAACACAACAGTTATGACTGGACTGAAGGTGATGTAATAAAACAGGTGTAGATGATGAGCTCATTTTGTATTTATGCAGCACACACAAGTATAAACGGCATCTTTTGTTAATGATAAAAATACATACATCACTATAAAACATGCCTGCTGCAAAAGAGTAGTTTGTCCTGAAGTTGCATATTGAAAAAAAATGTATACAGTTTAATAAATAACAGTTTGTTGCATCAAAGCCCAAAAATGTTACAGGTGTTCCATTAGAATGCTATATAAAACTGATGTGCTATAAACAAACAGTTGTTGAAGTAATAATTAAAGCTACAATTATTCCACTAAAACCCAAATGTGCCTGACTGAGGTGTGCTGATGCCTGGGGGAGTTCCTTAGAGCCCAAGCTATGGGCTTTGCCTGAGTATACTGTACAATGACTGTGCAGAAATATATTCGTTAAGAGCAGAAAAGGTTGTTGAAACAATCTACGCATGCTATTATTTTTAATGATGTCCTTGTTCCTTACTCACCATAAAAACACAATAAGGGACAGAACAACAAAATGGCTAAATTCAACCTGCATAAGTGTGTCTATGAAGCTCCAATTTAGAAATTCATATTTGAGCAATAGAATTAAAGGAGTGATAACCTTTTTCTTACCTCTTTGACCATTAACATTATCACTCGCTCCCTTCTGTTGTGCTGAAGCACTATTTTTTTGAATGTCAGAGATTTGTATTTTAATATAGACCTTTAGAATCAAAGTTTAAGCTGCTGCTTCATGGTTCCCTAACTACTTCCTGTGTTGTAGGTCTGATTGCAGTAGACCATTGGAGAGAAACCAAACTACAAAACAGGACATGATACCAGTAAGTACATACATTTCTAATGCATCACATTGACTTAACAAATCTGAATTGAACTAAAATAAACAAGCAAGGAACCGAGAGACTGGAGACAATAATGTGCTTATGCTAATGTAGGGCAATCTATTATAAACCATTGGTTATCGCTCCTTTAATTGAATGAACTAATGAGGAACCAGATTAATTTATTTTTAAATTACAGTAGTCTATAGCAGCAAAAAAAAAAAAAAAAAAAAAAAACGCTGAACTTGGCAGGCCAGAATTATTCATCTCAATGGTCTTTTAGAGTATTTGTCATCAAGAGACAAGATAGAGGGAAAACACTACATTAAGAGTGACTTAAATGCATTTATTAATGAATAAACACTTAATTATTCAACAAAATGCTTAAGTAATAATGTGTGGCAAAAAATGCTCCAAGTTACTGAATTTGGATGAGCTTCAATATACTGAAAAACAGAAATACTGTTCTTGCATGTGCAATAAATAAAACATACTAAAGAAACACCAAGCTAAGAGCCCATGTTCTAAATCAAATACCAACCTATGTATTACAAAACACTGAGAACTGATAAAAGAAAGAAAGGTCCTCAACAATTCCACCACTGTTTGAGTCTGCATTAGTGATTAGAACTGAGGTTCTCAGCCAAGTCTGGAGGGTAGCTGAGAAGGCAATCTATGACCTGAGAAAAAGATAGAAAATTAAAGAAAACGAGTTTTAAGTTGCCACATTAAACCATCTGAGAAGCATATATTGCACATTTCTTTATTACTCCCTCTCCTCTCTTTATTTATATATATATATATATATATATATATATATATATATATATATATATATATATATATATATAAAACATCATTGTCACATTAACATGCAGTCTTAAAGATGTTGTTCCCAGAATGAGCTCACAATTATGTGTATGCTGCTGCTGCACATTGGTTGGCTATATAGAACAGTAATGCAAACAATCACATTCCACAACACAAAAGAAAGAAAGGTAGCGCAGAGTCTGTATAATTCTGGGGGCTTGTTAAAAGACAGATACAGCAAGAATAGAATTTTGTGCTTTTTTTTGTTTTTACAACTTAGGACAAACATTGACTAATGTAATTTCTGCAGTTTATATAGGATGTTTCACTCACTAAATTTTCAGCCCCATTACAGCCGCACACTTTGACCTCACACCGAGACAGCTCAGATGAAGCACAACAAAATTGTTATAGTAGCTCAAATGTTTAATATCTTATATTCTCTATGTATCATTCGATATTAATGTTGTTTACATTTTTCATCAAATTACTAAAATGATCACTAGAGTGTGTAACTGTAATTTCTTCCCCCTCTGCAAGTTAGTAAATGGAAAATCTATGACATAAAATGGCAGAGGGGACAGAAGTTACAGATGCACACCCTAGTGGTCATTTAAAAAGAAAAAAAAACACACTCACTTCAGAAATTCAACCTTTTCAGTGGTTGAAAAGTAGTTAGTTAGCCTGGCATAATGATTTAAGTAAAAACAGCAGTATAGAATGATACAGAATGCATAATCAGAATAAACAGATAAGAAACGTAAAAAACATTTGATATAAAGTCAGTCAAGAACCTTGCCATTTGTTTGTATGACTTTGCATTTCTCTTCTGTACTTTCTCACTAAAAAGAGATGATGTTCTACTAGAGACATGAAATCAACATCAACTGTTTGGAACATCCAGGATAAAAAAAGGAATTTTCTGTGAATCCATATAAGGTGTCACAATCATAAGATTAAAAGAAAAAAAAGAAAAGAACTATAGGCATTTATAATAACCAGAGCTTTCTAAAGTTTGAAAAGCAAAGAGACATTTTTGGCCTGCAAAGAAGTTAAACGCTGACATTTTGGTGTCCTCTTTACTTACTGAACTACATAACCTAAAATAGGTGTTCCTCTTTTTCTCAAAGGCAGAGTTTATTTCAGATTATGTGTGAATACACAATAAACCCTACTAGATTCACTTAATTTACACACTCACTTCATTATATATGTATATACAGGGATTGGACAAAATAGAAACAATTGCAACATGTAGCACACACTTAAATAAAACAGACCGTCCCTCACATAGCTGATTCATTTGTTATTTTATTCAGTTTCTTCTCACTGCAAGTCAGTTCTAATCACAATAGGAAAGACTACAGATCCGACAAGCTTTGATCGAGAGGTCACAGCAGGTGCTGATTGGCTGGCTATTCTATACAAAACTGAATAAAGTTGTGTTTTACAAGTAACAGTGTTGTATGTAATAAATCTCTGGGCCATTTTGCCTAACAGCTTGCAGATACTGAATTGTGGTGGTAAACATTTAAGAATGAACAAATATCTCTCCAGAACAATTTAAATACCTTCCAGACTTGAATCACTGTGAATCAGTAGTAAACCATTAAATTAACACTATTAACCACGTTATGGCAGATTTCTATTATTTATTTTTTTGTCCAAACCTTGTATGCACATAGCAGCTATAAGCTTGCCCTGACCAGAAGTTGATAGCTGGATATTTTAAAGCCTGATTCGCACAGGACTAAATATCACCACATAAACAGGTGACCTCTGACTTTTTACTGATACTGTGAAACACAGTACTGTTTTAACTGCCCATTTCTTTTTATCTCAGATAATTCTCAGGAGGTCCCCAGATTTGTTTTACAGGACATCTGGACCTTCTGTAAAATTTCAAACTCACCCTGTGTCTTTGTAGTCCCATGAGAATCGACCATGTTAGTGTTGTGTTAGAATTGATATAAGCATTTCCGGGGTATTCACCTCAAAGCAATACCAGCCTTTACAATAAACCACAATAGAATAATAAAAAATGGTATGATCTGTCCTGAGATTTTACAGCTCAGTTAAATGCGAGTATTGGGCATAACTAGGCCTGCTACTGTTTGATTTTGATTTTTTTGCCAAATCGACGATTAATATCAACGTTTATTTTTGGAAGAATTTACTGGGTTTTTTTTCTATCTTTATTTTTCAATTGAAGCAGAGAATGGGTGAAATCGACCTTTATGTTTTATAAAAAAATAAAAACATAAAAAAATTTAAAAAAACACACCAGACTTTTTATGCCATTGAGAAACGTCTCATTTAGAAGTAACCCCTTTATCATATTCAACATGCAGCAAAACCATGGTTACACAAATTTTAAAATGATCTCAAATAAGCCGTAGAAAACACAATATAAAAGTGTATTACACAGACTTTTATAGCATAGATTTATAAGTAAAAATAATATGCACAGAACAAAACATTAGATAGCTGAACAAAACTACCTTGCACTTATTATCCAGAGTCTGAGCTCCACCCCTCTCCTGCATCAGCACAGCTGGAGTCACTGGAGGCAAGGCAGACGGGCCTGCTTCGTCCTGACTCGGAGACTTCTGCCGTAGATCAAGGTACTGTGCACAATACTCATTAAGTGTTTTCCTCTTGCGCTCCATTTTCAAATCAAACTAGTAACTGTCACCGTATATACCTATAGCAAAAGCCTACCTAGAGCGTAACCCGCTAATTTCAAAAGTAGGCGCTTTGAATGACAGGCGCTGTAGCTGGCAAATGAAAGTGCACAGTTGGTGCAGGTTTGATGATTGACAGTCATTTAAACGAATGAGAGCATTCTAGCGCTGCTTCAGTCAATGAGATCTGTCAGAACAGGATAAAATGGCTGATGATGAAACTACAGTAGCCACTGAGTTGACTGACAGCGACCCCTAGCCATTCAGAGTGGAACAGAGACGGGACAGTCAGCAAGTACTAAAACTACACAAACTAGAGATGATTTCTAAATTATAATTTTGGTAAGAAAAAAATAGCGAGTGGTTTTACCGACATTTATCGTATATAAATTTACTTCAGTCAAACTCATTTTTTGGGAATTCGACATTTAACGAGCTTTACCGATTAAAATAAAAAAGTAGCAAGCCTAGGCATAACCAAAATGGGGTTGGCCGAAAATAGAAAACATAATTGGCAACTAAAAAAATGGATGCTTTGAACGAAGCATTTGAAGATGTGTATGGAAATACATAGCACTCAAGGGGAAGTTATTTAGTGTAGTCAAAGTGCCGGTAGCCTTTGGAAAAGAAGACACCATTAAACTAAAAGGAGCTCAAGTTATTGCACAAGTTATTCACATCCTGTTCATTGTTTACAATTCATGCACAAAAGCACCCTCTCTGGCCATAACATCACATTTCATTTTGAATTGAACGACTTTCCTTGCTGAAAACTAGTTCACATCTAGGAGGTTACTAGACGTCCTCTGCTTTTGACCAACTCTGAGGACACCTGATTTTTAGTCCTGTGTGAACCATGCTTAAGAATGCATATTAAAAAGTTACTAACTTTTTCTATATAAATCTGAATGTATAACTTAAAACAACAATACAGGTAAAAGTCTTTAATCCATCACTATACAAACTTAATGGTAGAATGTGTCAATACAAAATGTCTTAAATGGAAAAAAGAAAGTGGTAACTGGGTTTTATTTATATCTTATACCTTAATAGGGAGATTGACAAGTGTTAAGGGCTTCCCCTTTTCCCGAAAACAAGACTCAAAACTCCATACAATACTTATGAAACTAAAAATAAATGTAAAATGTTCCCAATGATTCCAACGATATACAACACACTAAAAAGATAGTCACTTTAAAAAATACAGCAGAACTGAAAATAAATACTATTTTATAGTATTTTTTTTTCTATTAAATTAACTCTGAACCCAAATACATAAATACAGCCTTTCAGTTTCTCAGATCGGTCAAAAAAAACCAAAAAACTTATCATTGATAACATACTGTACCTTTCCAATAACATACACAATTGTGGCATCGTTACTAAAAACAGAATGTCATGTTCAAATGTTATTTAAATGCATCCCATAACAGCCTTGGTGTTTAACTGTGAGAGACAGGATGCTCTCCAAAATCAAGAAAGAATAATTCAAATTTCCATTCCCAGCACTGGCAAAATCTGCATTAAACAATATTACCTCTATGATCTGATTCTTGTAGATAAAATAAGTAACTGAGCTTACACCTTTGCTTTACTGAAAAGTTTTCTCACCACCACAAATCAATCAGTAAATTAAAGCTGTGCAATTATAGTAAAACAGATGGATATTGTAGTTATAGCACCATCCAGTCATGTTGATGTGACCACCTGATCAAATGCTATCTAAATAGACAGCATTTTAATATTTTTGACTAGTTTATAGAAAACTGAAGGAACTGATTTGAGTTACTCTGTTGCTCTAAGAATTGTTTTGATAGCAAAGTAGAAGAAATGAGCCCCAAACTGTCTTGTTTCACATTAGCATTGTTCAAATGTGCACAGCTTGAAAAGAAAAACTGCACAACAGCACCCGGTTTTTAGAGTTGCCAACAATTTCCCAAAATATTGAAGTCTTGTCATTTCCAGGTAGCACATAAAGCAGGAGCCTTGGAAGCCCGATATTAATACATGGCAATTTGAACCACTGCAGTTCAAGAAAGCAACCTACTGGTTTGATGGTTTTTTCTGCTAATGTTATTCTCCCAGCTTTACATGCCCCTCAAACAAGTTAAGTTCTGAATGAAACGGTAAAATGATTAACCCAAATGAAACGTGGCAGCAAATAAAGAAAAGCAGCTTGATCACAAAGACATTTACCCTTTTGATTAGAAAGTTTGTTTGGAGATTTCTAGGGTTGATCACACAACAGTTTGGCCTGTGTATTGTTTAAAGTTAGGTTGGTGGGCCACAAAGAGAATCAAAATGATCACAAAGAACTGTATCACCCTACATCGCACAACAAAATTAACCTTATACTGAATTAATGACTTTTGAATGGGTGTGTTTCAGACTGTATTAAATCACAGTGAAAAGAAGTTGTGAAGTTCTATTGGGTTTTGGGTTTATTGGTTGGTCAGTGGTCTTGCATCTCAAGGAAGACGTGTCAAAACACTGGTGGTGCTGCTGACAAGTCACACCTAATAAATTAGATAACTGTTTTTAAATATTTTAAAAATAAACATAATCCTTTGTACCAGAATTTCCACCCTCAATGCTGGGTTTTCTAACTTTTTATATCAAAAATTGTTCAATTATTACAATTTTTTGATAAACGCCACATTACAGCAAATGGTTGTCCTTTTTGAGCATGGTTGTTTTATCCAGAACCTGTAGCAAACCTGCACTTTCATAAGGAATTGACATCTGATAACACAAGTACTGACATTTTTTAATTGCTTAGTGGTAACATAGCGCATTTAAAACAAGCAAGTGCAGCTTGGAACAGTTATTAGCAACCTGCAATAGTCTTGGTGAACAAATAACAAATACAATGTAGTTGTGAACGGTTATCAAAAGGGGGATTGTATTGTATTGAATATTGAATTGTATTTTTTCATTTAAGGGCTGTACTATTAATATGGATACTGTTTTGTTAATATTAAATTGACAATATTATACATTTTCGTTAGCAGACAATTATATATTAGAAACTGTGATACATTGCTTGTTTATTTATACTGGGTCGTAATGGATTCATATCAAGTACATTTTTGATATCCTGATTCAACGTTGTCTCAAAATGCAGAATTTCATATGCCAAAAATGCAATTCCTGGTATTAAAACTGGAGTCCACATCATTAGAAATTCAACATATCAAAAACTGAGAGACAGATTCATTTGTTTACATCTCCCAGCTCCTTTCAATAATTTATTCCTTTATAATAAAGTTTTGAATATCAAAATAATTTTTGATAACACATGAGTTTGTTTTTATCATCACCATCAACATCATTAATTCAGTATTAAACATTCAAACAGCTTGCCTCATGAAATAAAGGAGACACCAAGCGGCAGTACAAATGTATAATTGGCAAAAAAAATACCTTATTTAGCTATAGACACATTAGGGGCTTCCACCATTGGATTTGTCTTTAAATATGTGAAGATGCACCCCCCCTTTTCTATTTTTTATTTTTTTAGACCTACATAAATAAATGTAGCCCCAATATAGCACTTCTGGAAACCATGCCTAAAAATCTCTCAAAAGCCCTCCTAATGACTTGTATATACAAGATTGGTATATAGAACATAAATAACTACACAAAAATATTAAACTCATTATATTCACAAATTGACTCAAAGAAAGAAATTGAACCCAAAATTGCCAGAAGATGATACACAACTGAAAAAACAGCTTAGAAATAATTTTATATATCTATATATACTTTCTGTGCTCCAAGACTTACAAAGTGAAACCTGAAAGAAAATGGATTGGTAAAAACTTTCCACCTCCTCTTCTTTTTTTCTTCCCTGCATCCGATTTGTTTCAAAATTGGTTTGGGTGTAAAAAATATAAAGCCTGGTAGTTTTGCAGCAAAGGAAGAAATGTGTCCGAAAGTACAAAACTGTAAAGTGTTTTGTTTTTGTAAACTAAAGCACCAGTAGTGTCTTGGTGCCTTTTCCATTTTCTCTTCTGTACAAAAGTATAAATATATGCTTTCCTTGAATTTTTCACATATCTAGGACTCAGAGGACAAAGTAAGGTTGTTTTTTCCCCACGGTTACAGTATCAGAAGTTCCTGTGTGTGGTTTGCTGGTTCGCGTCACATGACGTGCTGGATGATAGTCTCTGCATAATAACAACATTGCACTGTCTTGGGCCAAAACAACCGGTCTGTCCTACAGTAAGTCCATTTTAGGTCTGTAATGCAGCAGGAGGGGTGCCTTCTGTGAACACAATGGAATGAATATTGTAAGGTCAAATGCAATAAGACATCATAATCATCATTTTGATAGCACATAATAGATTACTCAAATACACACACTATATATATATATATATATATATACATATATACACACACACACACACACACACACACACAATGCTGTGCAAAAGTCTTCGACATTTTGCACATTCTGGGGGGGTTATACTATACTGACTAGAATCAACTCGCTGCATCTACAGAACGTCATGTCACATATACATTTTATAAAAGTGCAATGTCCAATGTGCAATGTATTTTATTGAATCATTTTAAAACATGACAATATTTTTTAAAAAGGAATGCTGTATCATAGTATAATGTTGAACTAGTATTTTAACATTTTTTCTATTTTTGAATAAAAAGCCACTAAAAACCTGTCCCCAGTTTTCAATGTCATTACCATAACAGACAGTGTATTGCCCCCTAGTGAAAATATGCCTTAGACCACCCCTTTGAGCATGTGATCAAGAAAAGAGATCATATCATTTCCAACATGGCCACATGGTGAGTAGATCAGTATCAAACATTTCTTTTTAAACAAAATCACTTCAAGTGTCTGAAAATCATAGATTAGATTTATTATGCATCTTTACCAAAAATGCTACAAGATTCAATGTTTTTTTTTTAAACAAATGACTATAGGTTAGAATTATTTCATAATTTATACATTCAAAGTTAGGCAAGGTCAGAATGTGTAGGCCTCAGATTTTTATAAATTCATGAAAATGCTTAATTGTCATTACCGTAACAGCTTATTTTGATTCGATAATGACAGAGCTGTTACGGTAATGACACTTTTTAGAAATGCTTTATACTAAATTGTTTTTAAATATAAATTAATTAATCAGTATTTTACTAAAGTATTTTCTTTGAATGCAGAATGACTAGGGGAGGGGCACTAATGCCCTTTAAATCCACTCCCATCTGCATTACTAGAAAATTGATTATATTGCAGCAATGTGGGCACCGTTCTGTGTCTGCTAGACTTGTATGTTGTGCCATTGTTTGTCTTGTGTATGTGTTGCATGTATTGTTAGGGTGCCACCACGCCACTCAGAATGGGGAGAGCAGCGAGGGATTGATCTGGTTGGTCGGTCCAGGTCAAGTGGACGGGAGCAGCAGGGGTGTATAGGGGGGGGGGGGGCGAAAGGTTCGAGCGCTTAAACTTCTGGAGGAACCGAGCAATCAGAATTCTAGTGAGAGATAGCCAGTGAGTTTGGGCCTGTGAGAGACTGAAGCCTGGGAGGGACGTGGGGCGAGAGCCCGAGGGAGAGTGAGAGCTCGAGAAAGTGAAAGCGGGGGTCAGTGGGTTTAGGAAGGAGTTAGGGTCTTTCTATTGTTTTTGTGGCATGGTCTTGGCCCGAACAGGGACCGTGTTATTTTGATTAATAAATTGATTATTAATTGCACCTAGCAACGCTCTCCGTCTTCTGCTTTATCTTCAAGGGCACGGGTCATTACAATATTTTGGTGTACAGATTCCCTTGTAAGATGGCCTTGTGATTGAAATATTTGCTTATTAATAATAATTAATATAAATATTTTGCTCTGTTTAACAATGCCAAGATATTTAATCAGTAAGGGGGTTATGTAAGGTGAAATGATCAATAAAGGCCTCAACCCCACCACATCCAACAGGGTAGAAATGCACACAATAGAGTGGCCAGGCAGCGCATAGCCTAATGCTTTACTGTGTTTACACCTTTTTTTTTTGTTTGTTTGTTTTTTTTTTTAAAAGAGTAAAGACCTCTACACACCAGGCGCGATGCAACAAGCGAATGTGTCGTACAAAAAAATAAAAATAAAAAAAAGTATTTTCTTTTTCCGTGTGCCAGAGAACTTTGCTGCCCTTCCTCTGACTTATTCTTTTTTTAAATAAAAAATCAGTTAATTGCAAAAAACTACGTTAATGCAGCAGTTAGGGTAGAACTCAACACCACAAAAGCAAGGAAATGTGGCGTTAGGGTTTTTAACCCTAACTCTCCATTCCCAACCAAGCAACCACAGACTGCCATCATCAGGCAAGACATAGAACATGCAACTCTTTCCAGATGACACAAGAGACATCCATCATCATGGTCCACCGGTGCTGTAGCAATGGATATACATGTACACTTCAACACATACACACCCACTTCAGGCTGCAGAACCGTATCAACTTTACTAAAATAGAACTATATTTGCATGCACTTTTGATCTCAATGCAAGTATGAAAGTAATTGACATGTCTCAATGCACTATTACTGTTTTCTATCATTTTAAAGCATTCAAATAACCATATAGGCTTGCTGGTAGGGAGCCTGCTACAGGGCTTAGGCTCATTCCACCAGATATACTGCTGCCTCAGTGGCTGCTTCCAGGGACATTCCTATCCAGAAATCTGCAGGGCTGCTGCCTGGAAGTCAGCACACACCTGTACCTCCCATTACCATATCGACCTTGAGTTACGCTGGGATGCTTGTCTTGCAGCCTTGGTTCTGCAGTCTCTTTTTCCTGAATAGGGGGTGAGCACCTTTATCCCCTCAGAGAATGCTAGGAGTCTGCCATAAGTGTGGATAGTGTACCTTATCCACATCCCTAGAAACAAGGGTTACTCACATGCAACCAAGCCGTAGTTAGGAGTGGTATATGATTCACATCAAACAACCAACCGACCTCCCCTGGCAAACGGCACACCGATTCTTGCTTCCAGCGTGTAAGATCTGACATCACAGGCCTGTGCCAAGGAGGATACCTCCCGGGTGGGTAGGAGGAGCAAGCTTAAAGACCTTCCATACAGAATTAAATGGGAAAAAGAATATTATCTGCATGTCGTTCAGGCCTCTCCGAAGCAGTCAACCCACCAGTGCTACGCCTTCAAATTGAAGAGATTTTCCATTTGGTGTCAGAGCACAGAGCTAGACCCCCCGTCCTGCCCAGTGGCAAGCATCCTGGATTACCTCTGCTCCCTCCCAGTGGCAGCCATCTCTTCATACCAGGTGTGGGCTGCAAATATAGTTCTATTTTTGTAAAGTTGATACGGTTCTGCAGCCTGAAGTGGGTGTGTATGTGTTGAAGTTTACATGTATATCCATTGCTACAACATCAGTGGACCATGATGATGGATGTCTCTTGTGTCATCTGGAAAGAGTTGCATGTTCTATGTCAGGGGTGGCCAAACTTTCTGACCCTACGAGACGCATACTAATATTTCCATATGGTCAAGAGCCTCAAGACATGTATTGTGAGAGCAAGACATTTTAAAAACTAGCATTGTTGTGCAGTACAGTAGTTGTTATTTGTTAGTTGCTATTTCTTGATGACAGCAAAATACACAAGAACAAGGGATAGAACATTGCCTACACAGTTTGTGTAATTTGTACTGTACTGTAGATCTACAGTGTATTAAACTTTAAATGTAGCACTGGTGTTTTTCCATTATTTATGTTTATACAGTGCCTTGCAAAATCACCCCAAATTTTGTAGTGGAATTTTGATTTAATGGGTTTTTTTTTATTGTGACACAAAAGTTAATTAAAATGGACATTTTCTGAGTCGCCACTCTTCCATAAAGCCCAGTCTTTGTGGCAAAATTGCTGTCAAGTTTATAGTTGTCCCATCGGGAGGTCTGGGTTTATCCCATTCTCTTGTTTTAAACAACTCCAGTGAAGCTTTGGCTGTGGAGGGTCATTGTCCTGCTGGAAGGTCTCCAGCTCCTTCAGACTGAACCATTGGCCTCCTTGTATTTGGTTCCATCTTTCAATCTGACCAGTTTAATGCCCTCATAACATTGCCACCACCTGGTCACTGAGTTTTCAGGGTGATGGCAGTGTTGGCGGCCTAGGGTTTTGTGCTAAGGCCAAAAAGTTCAATTTTGGTCTCATCAGACCAGAGAACCTTTTTCCACATGTTTGCTGTGTTGCCTTTTGGCAAAATCCCATATTTTTTCCATGGCTTTTTTAATAATGGATTTAGTTGTCCCATGGACGGTTTATCCCATCTCAGCTGTGGATCTCTCCAGCTCCTTCAGAGTTACCATTGGCCTCTTGGTTGCTTCTCTGACTAATGGGGATGTTCAAAGTTTGGGTTCCATTTTTATAACCCGGGGATGTTCAAAGATAACCCAACCCTGATTGGTGCTTCTCCAGAACTTTATCCTGGACTTGTTTTGATAGCTCCTTGGTCTTCATGATGCTGTTTGTTTAGATATGCTCTCTAACAAACTCTGGGGCCTTCCAGAAACAGGTGTATTTAATTTGAGATCATGTGACACTTTAATTGCACACAGGTGGACTCCATTCAACTAATTATGTGACTTCTGAAGGCAATTGGTTGCACCAGAGCTTATTTAGGGGTGTCACAGCAAAGGGGGTGAATACTTATGCAATCAAAATTTTTCAGTTTTTTATTTGTAAATAATTTTGAAAAATATGTAGATTTTTTTCCCCACTTCGACATTATGGACTATTTTGTGTAGATCAGTGAAAAAAATCCTAATTAAATCCATTTTAATTCCAGGTTGTAACACTACAAAATGTGGAAAAGTCCAAGGGGGTGAAAACTTATGCAAGGCACTGTACTGTATGTATTACGCACTTTAAATAAAATATATTCATTTATTATGAAGCAAAATACAATGACCTGACTTTTTTTTTTAATGACTGCTGCGTGTATTAAACTGTTGAGCTTTGTGGATGACAAATGCACTGTGTTTATTTTGAAAGGGATTACAGTACCTGCTCATGACGAGATGCAAGATATAAATATAATAATTTTAGACCTGCAATATAACATTTAAACATGCATTTTTTAGGTCAAGCGGCAACACTCCAATTGTATAAAAAGATTCATTCATCTGAATAAGGACGTTTGCCACGAGCGATATTCCATGCTTGCCATACAAAACTCGCTTGAGTCGTTAAATCAGCTTCTTTATTCAACGCTGAAAGCAGCATCTGCCTTCAGTCCGATACAAGAGGATATTCAGATGAAAATATGCTGTGATTTGTTTCATAATGACGTTTGAGGTTGCTCGCCTTGTAGTACAGGCTACAGTGTGTATGATTTGTTGCACTTGTCTGGTTTAAAGCCTCATACTTCCGTTTATTACTTGTGGAGGGTTTGCTCAATGCCATTGTCCACGAAACAAACACTTAATTCAAAATTATGAAATTTACTTTCAACTGTACATCCGGCTTCGAAATACGCATGCGCCTGCGAGCGCTGTCGAAAGTCAACAAGTGACAAATCCTTGCAGTGAACATGTAGGCTCAAAGAAACAGGAGAGAGAGAACGAGAGAGAATAAAGAATAATTAACATTACTGAATAGAGAACACAAACAATAAACTTATTTACTTTATTTTTACTTTCTCTTTGTTTTTGTTTATTATTCTTTCTTCAGTTCATTCGAGCCGCAAAGTGTGCGACACCCAGCATTTCACCGGGAGCCGCACTTGAACTGCAAAAGAGCCGCATGCGGCTCGCGAGCTGCGGTTTGGCCACCTCTGTTCTATGTCTTACCTGATGACGGCAGTCTGCAGTTGCTTGTGTGGGGGTGGGAATGGCGAGGTAGGGGTAAAAACCCTAACGCCACACTTCCTTGCTTTTGTGGCGATGAGTTCTACCCTAACTGCTGCATTAACATAGTTTTTTGCAATTTCCTTGCTTTTTGAGGAGACTGTTTTTATTTTCATTATAAACTACACTTCTATGGAGGTGTTCCATACATGACTGCTGCATTTTACCACATTGTATCACACATGTTAATGTAAAGCATGCAAACTCAGTAATTCTAGCAAAATAGTAAAACAATGTTGATTGTATCTACATAGATTTTGAAATCTATGATGCATAATTGTAAGGTACAAAAAACCTGCTGCCGGCCCTGCGTTTGTTAAAGTATTGTCACGTTCTTTAACAAAAAACACTTGAGCTGTTTGGTATGCATTCTGGGCGCTGTAGTTCAAACAGGAGTGCGTGTCGATGTGATTGCATTGTTTACAGGCTCCTCCAGAACTACAGATCCCAGTGGCCTGACGGCACTTACACGCAGTTTTTCAGTTATTCAACTGCTTAAAATACAATATATACACACACACACACACACACACGAATATCAGAGCAATGGATTGTTAGTTAAGTTGTTTTAACCAGGGGTTCGGCAGACAGAGTGCTAATGCTGGAAACTACAACTTGCTATGCATTTGGGGAATTCATTTCCATCAGCAGTGCATACTTCTGGTAAGCATGCACTATCCGGGAAAGACCAAATGCCACAACACTTCCTAATCATTGCTTCTTTCTCCTGCAGTGACAAGCAGGCATCCTGAAATATATACAGAATAATTAAATCATAACTGACCAAGGGCACTGGTAGAAATGTATTTCATTTTTTTAAAATTTAACGGATAGCTACTTAGTATGGAAATAAGGAGTTGCTTCACACAGAAATGTAAAAACATACACTTTCAGGAAGAATGCTCTGCACAACCGAACAAATGTCAGCAGGCAGCAAGAGCAACCCATTTAAACTATACTTTTACCTACTGACAACATGTGTTTCATGGATCCATTTATTGCAGTTGCTCACTTATCCACTGCCACGCTGGGATATCATTCTTGTGATACAGACATACTCTACAATTTTCTCTGTTATGGAATCGTTTTCTTTTACTGCACTCAAGGATTTGAATATGTTAGTAATGCAGATTCAATCTTCTACCTGTTCCTTAGATCCAGTACCAACTAGATTCCTTAAAGATATATTTAGTTATGTGAGTAATGATGCTCTTGCTATAGTAAATATATCTCTGTCAACTGGAATAGTTCCAGCTTGCCTTCAAAGCTGCTTTGGTTAAGCATCAGCTTAGATGGTACTGTTTGAACTTAGATGGTACTGTTTTGAGTAATTTCTGACTTGCCATTCTTAGCTAAGGTTCTTGAAAAAGGTAGCAGTAAAACAATGCAACAGATTTCTGGATAGTAGCAATGTCCTTCAAAAGTTTCATTTGGGGTTTCAATCTGCTCAAAGTACAGAGACTGACTGTCAGAGTGGTGAATGACTTACTGATGAGTGCGGACTCTAACTCTAGATCCATTTTGGTTCTTTTAGACCTTAGTGCTGCAATTGTTACTATGGATTGTGTCATTTTATTGTCATGGCTTATCGTGTCATTTTATTGTCATGGCTTATCATGTTTGCAGCTTGTTTAGAATGTACCAGAGCTCTCACTAGAACAAAGAAACAGGCTCCTATAACTGTGCGTTTTAGAATTGATTTTAAAAACTTACTATTGACATATAAAGCACTGAATTACCCAAGAGAGATTCTGTCCCTGTGCAAACCTCTGCTAACGCTGGCCTCCCAAAAGTAAAACTGACAAGGACAGGAGAACATGCATTTAGTTATAATGCCCCCAGACTGGATCTCCTTGCCCTTTTCTATGATGCTTCATCAATATTTTTAAGTCACGATTAAACACTTACTTTTATAGTTTAGACGTTTTAACCTGACTCTTTTATTTCCTCATTTTTATAATTCTTTTTCATTCCCAGTTTTCTTAAATAGTTTTATTTTATTGTTCTCATTTACTGATGTTATTATTACTATTATTTTGTCATTTGTATTACTTCTTGATATTGCACACTGACATCTAAAACTCTGAGATACTGTGGTATGAAAGGCGCTATATAAATGAAATAAAGAACAATTTATTTGAGACATGTTTAGTCTAGTTTTGC
Organism: Huso huso; assembly: GCA_036884735.1. NCBI lineage: Eukaryota > Metazoa > Chordata > Actinopteri > Acipenseriformes > Acipenseridae > Huso > Huso huso. The sequence goes on along the minus strand of CM072663.1, from coordinate 49,121,700 downwards.
AGATGGCCAGAAAACGTACCTTTGCAACTTAGACCCAAATATATTGCTGCAATGCTTTAGATTTGTCATCACAGCACTTGATAGCTACACCTCCTACTATTGCCAATAACTTTGCCACAAAAAAAACATCCTGTCAATGTGGTTTGACGAAAAGCAGGTTGCATCCCCAATGCAAAACCGTGACTGGTATTAATATATTTAACAAATAATACCTGATACCATACCTTAAATCTCCATCTCGTTACGACTACGAATTTCAAAGTGTGGTCCTTGCCCAAGATTTCTTCATTGCATAAAATATCCAACTAAGAAAGGAAGGAAGTAGATAAGTTTAATTATTTATTAAATTCAAACATTTAGGATTAAAACAAATGACACCAATGGTAAGTCTTGTAACACTTCTAAAGAAAGATTCAATAGCAAATTGCAGCATGCCATTGTAATGTAGGAAAGAAAACAGCAGACAAACTCATCTTATGTATGCCCATATCTTACTGTAAAGTTATTAATGCTGAAAGAGTTAAGACAGCACCCCGGGTACTTTCAACTCAATATTTCAAATCACCTTTCATCAGACCATCAATAACAAGAAACCCCTGTATGGAGCTTTATTTAAATAAAAAAAAAAAAAAGTTTAACTAGAATAAAAAAATCATATACACTAATAATATCTAAAAAGTCTCTTTTACAAATAAACAAATGAAAAAAGTGTTCTTCTCAGGTCTGACAGGTAACTGCTAATTCACTACTGTTGCACTACTTGCAAGGAAAAAAATACATCTTTGACATTGCATAGATCATCTCTTACTAGAACAGGACTTCTTTGACTGAATCTTTTCCACGCATTAACAAAGCACGTGCCAATGCAACGGATCCAATAGATACAGTTGTTACTGAAGTACTGTAACCTCTCAATTTTTCCAGTCTGTGATCCAGACTGGAAAAATCACAGTATTTGTATTCAGGGAACCTGTGTTCTATATATCCCCTTTGCTTTTCTATAACTTTGTGAGAAGATTCTTTCGATAGAGTAATATATCCTATGGATGTTACTGGCTGCTCTAACATGGTTTAATTTGAACCTCTGTGTCTCTCATTCTCTCGACAATATAAAATGTGTGTGTGTTTTGGACAGCTGAGTCTTTTTTTTCACCATACTGTGTATATTTCAGCTCCAGTATAAGGGCAGCATTCTGCCTGAACAGGCTTTTAAAATCTGGTATGCTACCTTCCAACACAGAATTCAGAATGTGACATTTGAGTCAGTGTTTATAAAAGTAAAATGTAGTGTAGGATAAAAGTTAACATCTACACCCCCACACTAAATTACGTGCAGATAGAAAGTATTTAACAAACCATAAAGTTTACAAAAATTAGACTTTTTAAAACTAAAACCAATTATTAAAGTACATGAAAATTTACAGAATTTGCTTAAAAGACTAACCCTAAAGTCTAAAGCCAGGAGCGAATCCACAATAGAGGAGACACAGAATATTGATTACTGGTAAACAATAGATCTTGAGAGAACGGATCCCTAAGAGTTTAAAAGTTCAGTAGTCACAGTGTAGCATCTCAGAAACTCGAATCATAATAAAAGCAATTTAAATTGTAACAATTCATGATGAAAGACTACATGTTGGTGTTAGTTTCTTTAGACTGGGTTTGTAATCTAAATTAAGATGAAGTAAAATGACTTTGCAAAGATTATGAGGTAAAGAGATCAATGATACTTTGCTCAGATAACTGCTAACCCACTTTGGCTGCATTACTCATAAGTAGAGCCCCGTGAAATTCTATTAATTTGTTTTTATAATTTTTCATTTTATTTTGTTTTATTACAGATACACATTAATTAAAACAACTCAAATACATGTATATTACTAATAGTATACGTCATGTTTTAACTATACATAATTTTTATTAAACATTTTCTGCTTTTTGTTTTTAGAACATTATGACACAGACCTCGCACAGAAAAATAATTTAGTTACCATAATTTCTCATTAAGAAGTAAATGGTAATGTACAGTAATAATTTTTAATTAATTGCCTAGCAGTTATGGTAAAATACTCCCCCATGCCCTTTAAATTAAGATGATCAAATATTTTTTTTTTTTGCCCATGTGTATATATATATATATATATATATATATATATATATATATTTTTTTTTTTTGTGTGTGTGTATATATATATATATATATACTGTATATATATATATATATATATATATATATATATATATATATATATATATATATATATATATTAGGGCTGTCAGTTAAGCCTCAAAATAGCAATAAATTAATCAATCAGTAAATATCGATGATGATTGTACCATACATTTTTGGTGCATTCCTCTTTCCACGACGTTATTATTTGAATATCATTGCATTTAAATAAAAGCTTATGCACAACAATTGAATGCGAGGGGTAATTATGCCTTGGTAGCATCAAGAGAAAAAGAAAAAAAACACAACATTCGCAACAAGCCTAAAGCAAGTTTAAACATACTACAGGAGTGTTACTAAAATACTCATTCCAAACAGATTACAGTACTTTGGAATGTAAACTATATAATCTAGACACGAGTTTATGAAAACTGTTTTACTCAGTGACAGCTGCAGCATCACGCATTGCATCTTGTTAATACTGTACCACCTAACCTTCACTATCTGTGAAACACACAATACGGAAATCCCTGCCTATAATAATAATAATAATAATAATAATAATAATAATATTGATTTACTTAGCACAACATGCATACCCGCTTATTGAATATTGTTAAATATTAATTATATATAGGGCTTCTGTTTTTTGGTTTTTATTAATTGTATTTTTCGGTGCTTATTTTGAGCTATTTTCGAGCTATTTTGTAAATTGTTTTTTTTTTTTCAGGGCTTTCGTTTATAATATACTGTATGAAATTAGTTTTCGGTTACTTTCCAAAATGCTTGAGCGTTTTTTTCTGTCAAAATATGTATAATAGTAACTCAACAGTACTTGCACACTTAAGTTGTACCTTCTTTCCTTTGCTGTCTTCCACAACTAAATCCCTATGGTCACGGGCACATTCTTCTGGAGTTTTTGTGTGTAGGCATTTTTTTACATTTCGCAACAATTCTGTTTTAAATCCTCCGTACCTTAACTGTAATACAGCTTTAAATCCTGCTAACAAGCCTCCATTCCTGATTGTAATCTCGTTTTAAATCTTGCAAGCGGAGTCTCCAATAGAAATGTAGGAATGTGCTGTCACTTAGTAGTTGGGGCGGGTTTAAAATATTCAGAACGATTCAATGATAGGTACAAGTCAGGAAGCCAGCAGCACTGGGAAATGTATTTATTATTATTTTTGTAGTAGGTTTTATTTTTTAATGGGAAAAGGGTAAAGTCAACGTGAATTGATTAATCATTTCCACAGTTTTTCCGGTGTTTTCCGGTGTTTATTGGCTATCCACCGATCTCATTTTTTTTGTATTGGGGGTGTTTTATCGGTTAAAACCAAAAGTCAGAAGCCCTAATTATGTAACAGCTCATTTTGAAACTCCAAAGCAGCGCAAACCTATATACAGTGCGTTTTTTTCAATGTGCACAATTTATTTACAGGCTGTTTACCAGGAATACAAGCCTGTCGTCCTGCTGAGGTGGCACACTTTTTTTTTCTTTTTTGTGTTTATACAGTCAGTACACAGAGGGGCGTACTTACAAAGCATTTTCAAAACTGATTCGCTGGTAGGATGGGACCAGCAAATCAGATGCTACTTAACATCAGCAGGAGAAGAAGAGCACGCCCAGTGCTTGTCTGTGGCAGAAATAGTGTCAATAGCATATATTGAGGAGTGGAATCGATCGAAAAATCGATTTTTGATTTAATCGTAGCAGCCCTAATATATGTACACTGTCCTACTATTGTGGGGCTGTCATAATAATTGCACATACAGCAATCTACCCATTAAAAAAAAAATGATAGGAATTGTATTTCAAGCTTGGGGAGGTATACAAGTATATAACAGTATACAGCAAGCTTGGGGTTTCTCAGCATTTAAACACTAAGTAATGCAGATTCATTCATTCAAATCCATTCAAAACCAAAACAGCATTTGCTCCAGTGCAAAGTTTGCACCACTTGAAATAAAACAAAGAATTAGCAAACTAATACAAAATACAAGCAAACAGACATATTTTCCCCAAAATGAATAAACAGCTAATGCTTAACGACAGTATCTTTCAACTCGTATTCCAGCCGACGGTTGCAAAATCTGCACATCATTATTTTGTCACCATTCTTATGCGCGGTTTAGGCATTTTAGAAACAAACATCTCTTATTTTGACAGTGCATGTCAGCGATGTTATCTTGTGGGTAGGTTTCATTTGGGGGAAATGTTTTATTCTAGGTATTTCAAAGCTTTAAAAAATATAGTATTCATGATCCTTTACATTTTTAAATACTCACCATTAAAAATAACAACATGTTATACATAACCTTTATATATATCATTTACCACCATCTTCCCAGGAGCCGCAGCCTGCAAGAACAGCTAGCTATTAAAACCCCAGGTGGGCTGCAACAGCCCTGGCAATGCTCAATTACCTCATTAAATGATGCCAAGTTGAGCTTTTTGGCTATGAACTTCTTCAAGTGTAGGACTGTGGCCTGTGCTGAGCAGCGGATCCACTTTCGTTTCAATCCCCGCAGCTTGCTGCTATTGCATTCCAAGCAGATGCTTACCTTCAGGAGAAAACAAACACACAGGCAGGGAAAGTTAATAAGAATTCACAGTCCTCACTGGTCATTCTACAGGCAGCCTTTATTAATCTTGCAACATGAGGCAGCGTCATCAAAGTATCCTGGCATAATCTCTTTCCGTTGTCTCATTCTCACACTCAATTCGAGCTGTTAGACACACACTTACTCACAAACACACCTTTGTCAGATTTGTCAAACTCTCAAACACACATTCATCACTCTCTAATAATGGCCAGCCTCACACATATACTTTAAGCTACAGTTTCCAACAATCCCTTTTTAAATTCTATATAAAAATAATTCTGTGTTGTCAGGTTACTACATTCTTCAATATTTAGCAGTCAGTGCACACGACATCTGAAGAAGCCTGAACAAAGGTTGTACACAAAGCAATCTTAACCCTTAAATATTGCTTGCCATAACACTGCAGAGGGTTATGAATATCATCTTCAAGCTCTGTTCTCTGCTTATTACACACACAAAGCAAATTACTGCAAGATATAAGCCACGCCATGGAGCTTCCTGCTAGCAGATAAGCTTGCCAAACAGCTAGGTAGTGAGCTGTTGTAGAACGAGAGGAACAGATATATATGACGCACAGTGAAACAGTGATGAGCCAGACCTCATCTTCTTGATAAAATCAATAAGCCTTTCAACTTGCCTACATTTCAGAGACCCAAACCCCCACCCCCACCCCAAAGATAGGTAAAGGGCAACTCTTATTCATCTTCGCAATACATGTTAAGTTGAAGGATAAAAACAAGGACCATTACTAAGCTCCATATTGTCTTAAGTCCATGGCAACTTCATGCTGTTTATAACTCAATCATATATTCTGAAGCAGAACTACTTTAATCACTTCAGCTCCTGGACGTACGCATGTACAGTACGTCAAATGAAAGAGCACTTCAGTACCATGCCGTGTTTTTTTTTCAATCTGATCTCTTTGTATACGTGTCAGGAGGGGAGTGGAGTGGGTGACAAAATTAATGTCCAAATGGTCTTAAAACCAAAATAGTCAGTTTTTAATTAATAATAATCACTACTGTGTTAGTATTTTGTGAAACCTTTTTGCTTGGGACTGAAAACCCGCTGCTTTACCCCCATACCATTGCTGGTATAGGGGCAAAACGGCTTGTTTTCAGTCCTAAAGAAAAAGGTTTCACAAAATAATAACACAGTACAGTAATCAGAAAGTGCTCCGGTTGTAGTACAGCGGTGCTCTGCAGTGCTAGTCGTGCTGTGGGGTCCGTGCTGGCTCCGTGGCTGCAGCTCACGACTCGCTAGTCCTCTGCTACACAAATAAACAAACAAAAACACAGCGCTCCGGCTGCATCCCCTTTGTACAGATTTGCAGCTCAGATTCCTTCTCGTCATTATGCCCTAAGGCAGTGTTAGTAATGTGATATGTGTTTTGAAGTCGGGAACGAGAGATCAAAATCATCAGGTGACTATTATCCAATTGCATTCCATGCAAAAATCCCTATCTATCTGTGAAGACATTGAGAATGAGTCGGATACCGCAGGACGTTTCAATACACCAGTCGAGAAAGCTTTTTTTTGTGCAATGTGTTTATATGATGGAGCGCACGCTTGCAGATATTGGCAGCGTGTTGTTGTAGCTTCTAAATGCATTTGAATTAAACAAAGCAAGCTTTGTAAACGCAATGCCTACTGGCAGTTTGTTTAAAACAGCTGAAGCATGGAGATTAAAGCTTTGCGTGGAGATGGCTTAGCAAACCACATAGCAACACTATATATATAGTTTTTGCTGTTAATACAGACCAATAAGCCTGACTTCTATTACATGTAAACTTATGGAAACTTATGGAAAACTATAATAACATCTCAAATGGAAAATGACCTATATGGTAACAATATCCTGGGAGACCGTCAGCATGGTTTTAGGAAAGGGAGATTGTGTCTAACTAACCTGCTTGACTTTTTTGAGGATGCAACATTGACAATGGATAATTGCAAAGCATACAACATGGTTTATTTAGATTTCCAGAAAGCTTTTGACAAAGTCCCGCATAAAAGATTAATTCTCAAACTGAATGCAGTAGGGATTCAAGGAAATGCATGCACATGGATTAGGGAGTGGTTAACATGTAGAAAACAGAAAGTACTGATTAGAGGAGAAACCTCAAAATGGAGCGAGGTAACCAGTGGTGTACCACAGGGATCAGTATTAGGTCCTCTGCTATTCCTAATCTACATTAATGATTTAGATTCTGGTATAGTAAGCAAACTTGTTAAATTTGCAGACGACACAAAAATAGGAGGAGTGGCAAACACTGTTGCAGCAGCAAAGGTCATTCAAAATGATCTAGACAGCATTCAGAACTGGGCAGACACATGGCAAATGACATTTAACAGAGAAAAGTGTAAAGTATTGCATGCAGGCAATAAAAATTTGCATTATAAATATCATATGGGAGATACTGAAATTGAAGAAGGGAACTATGAAAAAGACCTAGGAGTTTATGTTGACTCAGAAATGTCTTCATCTAGACAATGTGGGGAAGCTATATAAAAAAAAAGGCCAACAAGATGCTCGGATATATTGTGAGAAGTGTTGAATTTAAATCAAGGGAAGTAATGTTAAAACTTTACAATGCATTAGTAAGACCTCACCTAGAATATTGTGTTCAGTTCTGGTCACCTCATTACAAAAAGGATATTGCTGCTCTAGAAAGAGTGCAAAGAAGAGCAACCAGAATTATCCCGGGTTTAAAAGGCATGTAGTATGCAGACAGGCTAAAAGAATTGAATCTATTCAGTCTTGTGCAAAGAAGACTATGCGGCGATCTGATTCAAACATTCAAAATCCAAAAAGGTATAGACAATGTCGACCCAGGGGACTTTTTTGACCTGAAAAAAGAAACATTCAGGACATTCAGAACAGAAAATAGGAGGCACTTTTTTACACAGAGAATTGTGAGGGTCTGGAACCAACTCCCCAGTAATGTTGTTGAAGCTGACACCCTGGGATCCTTCAAGAAGCTGCTTGATGAGATTCTGGGATCAATAAGCTACTAACAACCAAACGAGCAAGATGGTCTGAATGGCCTCCTCTCGTTTGTAAACTTTCTTATGTTCTTAAAATGTAAAAAAAGGTAACTTGTGTGTTTTGCTTTATTGAATATGACTATCTAGTACACAAAAGCCTAAAGGGTTAATAAAAATGTTATAAATGTATTGACCTTTTTCCAAATATTATTTTATACCAATTTCAGGGGTAAATATACGAATTACAATCATTTCAAAATCTGGTACCTGGAGTGCACATTCATTTTTGCACCTGGAGCTGAAGAGGTTAACCCCATTTGCCCACAGTATAGACTGTAGCAGACATCTTTGTTGGAGTTCAGACCATAAAAACTTTGTGACTGTTACATCCACTGTTTATGTCCTACTACAACAAATCTGTTTACATGTTTCTGTTTAAACAGGCACTGTAAACAATATTAGGGTACAAGGTTATTAGGGTACAAGAATATGATGCAACCAGTACATTTTCACTGGCTGATCTGATATTCAGCAAAACTGTCTATTGCAATCTGTATTTTGTTGTAAACAGTACAACGTATTTGGTAAACCTTTAGTCACCCAAGTAACACCACGTGATAGTTTGTCACTAAAACCTTAATTTAAAGTTCGAGCAAACTCTCATATATAATATTTATATTTTTTTTCAAAAGGTTTAGACAGTAATTTAATTGGACAAGATGTCTTGTTAAATAAAAAATACCCATCTGCAAAATGAAGAAAATAAACCAGTTTCTTGTCAAGACTTGGATACCATCCAAAGAAAATGCAGGGCTTATTTGTTAGAGAGCTTCTATTTCAGGTATGATCTGAGGAATGTTAGACATTGTGACAGATATACATAAAATACATGTCAGAACCAGAACATTTAAAACAGATATAGAGGACCAACAGTAACTAGCTTTCCTTACTATCTTTCAAATCCATTCTTCTCACCTCTTAGGCATTATCAACATTATCCCTACCACTGTTTTATTGTGTTGGATGTTTTTATTTTTTATTTTTATTTTGGTACTTTAGTTGTTTTCTTTTAAGTTTAATTTGGGATATACACTACAGATTCTTCGCGCCACGTTATCAGCGAAGCGCAAGAACTGCCAGACTATACAGCAAGGATAGTTTACGTGTTTTCAGGGTACTGGTGCAACAAAAGTAAATCAGCCAAAAGCACCATTTCACTTTTAATTTGTAGTTCCCAACACTTGGTGAAATGTCAAAAAAAAAGTCAGTACCTGTCATACAGTAAGAGAAATAAGTTGCCAAAGTAAGGTAAAAATGTCCTTCCCTTCCTCCTCCTTTTTCTCCCAATGTATTTTTTTGCAGACCCCAGGCATTTTTATATTACAGGACATCCGAGTTTAATGACAATTAACTTGTTTTGTCAATATGGAAATATACTGGGGAACGCACTTATTGTGATGTCTATATCCTTTATATTAAATTATTTACTTCTGTTTTAAAATGGAACATTTGCCTGCAAAAAATATCTTTTTTTTATATAAAATATAAAAAAGGTCTGGCATGCATGGGATTTGATGAAACTATAACCTTCAGTTTGCAAGTGTGTTGTGTTACTGACAGTGCTACACAATTAGTTTAGACAAGCAGTATTTTGAAAGATGAAGTCAGCCAGTTGAGAATTCTTGGGACTTTGTTATATTTTTGATTTTTTTTTCATCATTGTCATCATCATCATTCTGAGATTCTGATCTTGATCTCTGAAAAATGTTGGTTTCCTGTCATTGTGCTCATTGTGGTCCCTATTGGCACAAGGAAGTATGGCTCCTCTCGATACTGGTTGATGAGAGTAACGCTATTTGTGGTCCCCACTGGACAAAAAGGAATGTTAATTTCTGAGAATTAGCTATATGCTGAAGGATAGCCTATATATTTGGTAAAAGTAAAACAAATAAATAAATACATTAATAAATATTGCAATAAATGAATACATAGACATTTATTTCTTTCTTTATCTTGATATTTACTTTTTTATTTTCAATATCAGATATAGATAAACACTGCCACTTAATACTGTATGAACGCACTATATCATTTCAACAGTTAAAAATTAACTAAGAATAACATACAGTTGAAGCCCGTTCATCCGAACAGCTTGGGAACATAGCAATGGTTCATGTTAATGAGCGTTCAGATGGCAACCTTGACCCCCACCGCTTTTACAGTTGTGCCTATTTGCTTGGTGCTGGCCAAGGTTGCCCCAATTGTTTCTTCTAATTTAGCTTGTGTTTTTTGATACAAGTTAGAAGAAACAATTGGAGCAGCCTTGGACCCCATCGGTTTTACAGTTGTGCCTATTTGCTCGGTGCTGGCCAAGGTTGCCCCAGTGTTTTCTTGAAACTTGGCTTGTGTGTTTTTGATATCTCCACTTTAAATGGATGGGCACTTTTGATAACTTGCCATTTTTTTCACATTTTCAATGTGTTTTTATTTCAGATATATTATACAAAAACTGGACACTGCTCTACCATTGTCTTCTGTGGAGGTCAGTGGTGCCCGCAAAGCCAGGCCATCATGCCCACGGCAGCTGTTCTTAAATTATGGGTCGTGAACACATTTCTGGCGGGTCGTAGCGTGGGAAAATAAATAAAGCTTTAAACACGTTTTCCAACAAAAGCGTCACAGCAGTCTGTTGACAGTGCTGCTTGCTTGTGCTGTGCTTGTACGTACTCGACATTTTTTTCCTGAAGGGCCTCTGCGATATGATCAACCAACTGAATATCTGCATTTCCTCTGCGGTAGCCCAATCATAAGTTAGCTGGATGGGACATAAATTGTGTCTGTTTCAGTTGTAGGTACTGACAGTAAGTTTAACCAATAGGACAGTCAAATATCTTCCAAGTATTACGCAGCTGTCCAATCATAAGCAAGCAGAGGTCGTTCACGGTATTCTGCATTAAAATTAAAGGTGAATGAGTAGCCAATGGGAAAGTGAAAGACCTGACAGCTGTCCAATCATTCGAGAGCAGAGGCGGGGTGTTAATATGCCGGAATTCAGTGCTTAATATGTAAGCACTGAATTTCACAGACTGTTCTTGAGAAAAAATAATACATTTCAGTATTTAGAATTTAATTTTCTCTCTATATATTTTTTAATTTCACCAGACAAGGGAAACACCGTAGTAGATTTAGTTACGTGATTTTTGTATGTTTTGTATGAAATTTGTATGTTTTTAATATATATATACACACTGTATATGTCGTGGGAAGGCAGTGTTTGAGATAAGAACCTATGCAATAGTCAGCTTGCCCACAAACAGCCCTGTAAGATCAATTTATGCCCGTGCCCAAATTCCTTTGAGGACCGCTGATCTATTATTACTCAGTAACAGAACCACATATAAAGCACAAGTCTTGCCTTGCTCTGAAAAAGTTCTCTCTTTCAGTAAGCTACAAACAAACAAAGGTAAATACATAAATAACTTAAAGTTAGTATAATAGTTCCTCTGTAATAATGGAACTCGCCTGTTCAAACATCATGATTGACTGGAAACTTCCATAAATTACCTGGTATAACACGCCAATGTCATGCCATTATCACTTAATAGACTGCATGTTCCATGACACAACAGAGAAAACAATTAGTGACATACTGAGGCTTTTATTGTGCTTTATTCTTAATATTTGTACCGTTTACATCACCTGGTTAAAAAAATAACTTACTTGAGGAAGCTCTTTGACTTTTGTTTTACAGCAAAGCAAACTCAAAATAGCAGCATTAAAATTGGCAACCTATTCCTCCTTAAATATTCCTGTTAAATAGTTAAATAAGTTTTCCTCATATGTATCATGCTAGTTGCAACATTGGAAGTATATACATATCTGTGGATACTTGTGTACTTTATCTTCGATTTATAACTGGTGTCTTCTGGTAACAGATCAATTAGGATATACCCTTAATAAAAGTAAATGTGTCCAGAAACAGTTAGTGAAACAAACAGTAAAGGGTCCAAGAAATGTGTGGGGGTACCTGCTCGTCACTTCTGTGGTAATCATTATTTTCCTCCTGCTTCTCTTCTGTTGTCTCTTTGTTTGATGTGTCTTCTGGTTTTGTTTCACCTTTTGCATGGAAAAGAAAAACATTTGGGTCACTAAACACAGATACACCACTATCTGGAAGACACTGAAGCCAAAATTCAATCAAGTGTTACAACATTAGGGTAAAAAAATAAACAAAAACAAACTTCAAGTGTTACAAAACTAGCAAGAAGCAAGAACACCTACTGAGTTATTTGTTTGAAGCTTTGTAACATCAACATAGCACAGGAGTAAATGCTTTGTGAATAGAACAGTTAACATTCTTTCAAGTTATAATGAAGCTAATATGCTTGTCATATTAGCCTAATTATATTGGAGCTTTAGGAGAGAGATGAAGCTATACGAGATGGAACTGGGTATGGCATAATGAATTAGGCAGAGAACTTTTACTCTTTTATGTTAAAATGTTGGTAATTAGTGATCATATTGCATATGCATTGCATATATTTTTTCAGTACATCTAGGAAGTAAATGTGGGTTTTCAAATGAAAATATTTCTCTTCTAAAAACCCAGATAAGTGAAATATACTAATAGATAGGTTAACGGAACGTATAACCATTCATAATACAATAGGATTCAACAACTAAACAAAAAATAATACGACAGTCTATTATCAAAACATATTTAGCTAAATAAATGCATTCCGATTAAAAAATAAATGCATAGATTACAAAGAATTGCAAAACAATGCTTTACAAATGCATACATTAGGATATTATTTTATATATATATATATATATATATATATATATATATATATATATATATATATATATATATATATACAGTACTGTGCAAAAGTTTTAGGCAGGTGTGAAAAAATGCTGTAAAGTAAGAATGCTTTCAAAAATAGACATGTTAATAGATTATATTTATCAATTAACTAAATGCAAAGTGAGTGAACAGAAGAAAAATCTAAATCAAATCCATATTTGGTGTGACCACCCTTTGCCTTCAAAACAGCATCAATTCTTCTAGGTACACTTGCACAAAGTCAGGGATTTTGTAGGCATATAGTCAGGTGTATGATTAAACAATTATACCAAACAGGTGCTAATGATCATCAATTCAATATGTAGGTTGAAACACAATCATTAACTGAAACAGAAACAGCTGTGTAGGAGGAATAAAACTGGGTGAGGAACAGCCAAACTCAGCTAACAAGGTAAGGTTGCTGAAGACAGTTTACTGTCAAAAGTCATACACCATGGCAAGACTGAGCACAGCAACAAGACACAAGGTAGTTATACTGCATCAGCAAAGTCTCTCCCAGGCAGAAATTTCAAGGCAGACAGGGGTTCCAGATGTGCTGTCCAAGCTCTTTTGAAGAAGCACAAAGAAACGGGCAACATTGAGGACCGTGAGCGCAGTGGTCGGCCAAGGAAACTTACTGCAGCAGATGAAAGACACATCATGCTTACTTCCCTTCGCAATCGGAAGATGTCCAGCAGTGCCATCAGCTCAGAATTGGCAGAAAACAGTGGGACCCTGGTACACCCATCTACTGTCCGGAGAAGTCTGGTCAGAAGTGGCCTTCATGGAAGACTTGCGGCCAAAAAGCCATACCTCCGACGTGGAAACAAGGCCAAGTGACTCAACTATGCACGAAAACACAGGAACTGGGGTGCAGAAAAATGGCAGCAGGTGCTCTGGACTGATGAGTCAAAATTTGAAATATTTGGCTGGAGCAGAAGGCAGTTTGTTCGCCGAAGGGCTGGAGAGCGGTACACGAATGAGTGTCTGCAGGCAACAGTGAAGCATGGTGGAGGTTCCTTGCAAGTTTGGGGCTGCATTTCTGCAAATGGAGTTGGGGATTTGGTCAGAATTAATGGTCTCCTCAATGCTGAGAAGTACAGGCAGATACTTATCCATCATGCAATACCATCAGGGAGGCATCTGATTGGCCCCAAATTTATTCTGCAGCATGACAACGACCCCAAACATACAGCGAAAGTCATTAAGAACTATCTTCAGCGTAAAGAAGAACAAGGAGTCCTGGAAGTGATGGTATGGCCCCCACAGAGCCCTGATCTCAACATCATCGAGTCTGTCTGGGATTACATGAAGAGAGAGAAGCAACTGAGGCTGCCTAAATCCACAGAAGAACTGTGGTTAGTTCTCCAAGATGTTTGGGCCAACCTACCTGCCGAGTTCCTTCAAAAACTGTGTGCAAGTGTACCTAGAAGAATTGATGCTGTTTTGAAGGCAAAGGGTGGCCACACCAAATATTGATTTGATGTAGATTTTTCTTCTGTTCACTCACTTTGCATTTTGTTAATTGATAAATATAAACTATTAACATGTCTATTTTTGAAAACATTCTTACTTTACAGCATTTTTTCACACCTGCCTAAAACTTTTGCACAGTACTGTATATATTTATATATATATAATTTTTTTTTTGGTGCAAATGTAACTTTAAGGCACTGTCTGATTTGCATTTGTCAGGGACTGCTCATCCAGTTAATTTACATCCCTAATCAACCCCTAAATAGAAAACTCAATGTGAAGCCTTGACTAAACCACTAACAATTACCCTCTCCATCTTTCTGCAAGGGTACTTACTTTTCAAATAGCTTAATTCAAAGTCAGGACACACCTAGCACAACCTCAATCTATTAACAACATGTGGTTTGCTCTTGTGACTATGGAGTGTATTAAATGCTGCGACTTAAAAACTTAACACTTGTAATTAATTTAAGATGATTTACTTTTACATTAGACATTAGTTAGAAATGTGGCATTTACTAATTCATTTTAAAAAATTTAATTCAGTCTGAAGAGGTGAGCAAGAAATGTTTGCCATTTAAGCCTAGGATCTGTTTTTTTGAAGGACAATAGACTGCCTATCTCCTAACACTATATTTGATTTTAGACCCCACTCAATTGAAACGTCTAAATGAGAAGACCCCAATTTACTGGAGTATGAAAGAATGAACATTCAGCAATGGACTTGCAACACCGAAATCTTAATGCAGCGAACTGTCTGAAAAAGACCCAAATTTAATGTAATGTCGAAACTGAACTGAATAAAAAAAAGCCCCCCACTGAACTGGCTGTCAAGAAATATTCTGATACAAAAGCAATCTGAATGCAAGAAAGCTCACTGCAAAAGATGTGCAAGTAGAGGACTGTTTCCAGGTGAGTTTGAATATTTATACAAAATTGTAAACGCAGAGAGGTGTCCAAATAGATTATTTTAATGCAATGTAATGTCTAAATAACTAATCTCAATGCACCCGGAGGTCCAAAAGGGTGACTGGGTGTGTACAATTGATAATCCCAATGCAGTGGGGTCTTCAAATGGGAAAATATTAATTTAACAGCACCCAGTGTAAACACAGATTCCCTTTTTTAAATCACCAATTCCAAGACAATGCCACTAAAGATCATCCTAACCATAGGCGCCTAACCCATGGGGCAAAAGGGGCACATTTATTGTTTTAAAATGGAAAAGTATTCAGAGGATGGGCCACATTTATAAACAATCACAATAAATTCTCCCTACACGCACCAACACATTGGTTTGACCAAAGGTCTGCACCGTGGCTAACGTTAGCTAACAGTAAGAAAAGACGTCATTAAGTGAATGTGAACTTGGTCGGCGGTCAGGAGAGACAACAGCACAAAATATTAATACTTAAATATAGGCATGTATTTTTTATTTATTACTCACAAAAATATCTAAAGGAAGAGAGAGTATCAGACCGTTATTAAATTAAATAATGTTGGGTTTTAGAATAACAAAATTAGGGTAATGTTGACATGGGGTCATGAACAAGTTCAATTCCCACCAACATCTTTTATTTTTAACTTAGATTAAGCAGTAGTAAATACAGGCTAACTCCACTATAACAAACTTTAACTATCCCAACAGCAAGAACAGATTTTTTCAATGCAAATTAGATCTATTAGAACGATCACGTACAGGATCAACCCAGATACAACGATCTCAGTACTGACTGACACTGAACTTTCTCCAGTGTCATGTGTTATTCTCTCAGTGAATAACAAACACCATGGTTGACTAACTCAAAGATAACACTAATTCAAAGATGACCTATTGTAGTACGAATCATGCATGACGAATGCAATCGTTGCCTGTCCGTCATCTTCACACAAACTGCAACCAGGCAACGGGTGTGAGGAGCAACCAACGCTGGATGGACATGAAATTACTGTATTCAGCATGTAAGTGTACATTCTTTCATTTTTCATTTCTTTACTGTTTTCTTTTAAACATACTTGTAGCAGGGCGATCGCCCTGCACATGAGAAATTAGTGTTGGTGTAAGTTATATGTGGAAACAGGTTTGTTTTGTGTGCTTTTTGGAGTTATGTTTGATCAAATGATTGTTTACAGACGAGCGTTCGACTGAGACTTGCTGCCTGCCTGTCTTCTGTATGTATCCTCTGTGCGTTATCATCGTTGGTAGCATCATATGACCCGTTTGTTTACTTTCTGTTTTGTGTTTAATAAATCACGCGCGCCTGTGCCCATGTCTCTGCCTTGCAATGTGGTTACCCACACATGTGACATGAGTACCTTGTCACAATACCGTTTAAATGTTGATCAATGTGAAGGAATCTTCATAAAAGTACTATACTGTATATTGATGTTCAATTCAAATTTGCCGTTTTGTCATTATTCTGATACAGAAAAATGCCAAACCCTATTATAGTGAACACCCTGATATAACGAATATTTCTCCAGGTCCCATGGGGGTTCGTTATAGTGAAGTTAGCCTGTATATCAAAGTGGTATTTTACAATCACACAGGCCTGATTTTTACTTTAGTGAAAACGTTGGCTACAATAGTTTTTTCATTAAAAAAAGTGTAACTTAGTTGTTCTTTGCTGATATTAATGTTCAGCTTTCATATTGAAACGTGTATACTTACTAATAATTTAAACTCACATTCGTTTAATAATAAACATTTAGGTATGTTATGTCCCTGAACGAGTGAACGTAATAAATGCTGATTGATAAAAAGGGTGACTCAATATTTACCAACATAGCTCATCATGATATTCTGAAATCTGTTAGATTTCAGTATATCATCGGTTCCATTGGTCTGGGGCAGGTACATTTCACATACTTCATGTTTATTTATTTATTTTAGTGCCTAAGGATGCGGGAAGTGGAAGTGCTGTCGGTGCGGCCGAACACAACTGTACTCTTGTTAACCTATGAGCAGTGTATGGTTGATCTGCACTGTCTGTAATATTGTCATGAATCGGCTGTATGAGGGCTGGCATTTAGTGTTTCAACCAGTTATCACTAAGCATTGCAATGTGAGGGTGGGTGCTTATTGTTTCAACCTATCAGCACCAAGCATTGCCCTGCAAGAGTGTGTTTACTGATGACAAAACATGAAAAACATTCTCTAGCATCCAGCACTAAATTTAAATCAAAGCCGAGCAAGGAATATTTTAACTGTTAACATACATATGTCAATATATCTATCAATAAACAAGCCATATTACATTTTGTACATGTTATTGTTTGTTTAGCACTTCCCTTTAATAAGCTGCATGTAGGAATTATAGGTACTATACAGCATTGTGCAGATAAGCCACTGGAACTGGTTCTGCCATTTGGTGCTACTTGTGTTTGTACTTAATAAATGCTCAGTTAGTAGATATTCCATATTTTATCTTGAAACACCCGCCCCCCCATTCTTAAACAAAGTTAGGTGCCCCTCATCCTAACATTATTTAAATGAGTCTCAAAGTGATAGAAGCTTGCAAAAAATATTGGTAATGTTCAGCTCCCTGTATTTAATAATGCGGATGGAGAGCAAGCTTTCTTAATTTAGACATATTACTATACAGGCCCAGAACTGCTGGAGATTAATTTGCCTCCCACACACTCCAATTTTGTGTCTGTGCTTAATGCTTAAATGGAAAATGTCGAGTGTGGTTTTAAGGTCTTTTAGAATATAGATTATTGTCCATTTTTATTTTAGTCATACTGAAGAGCAAACCCCTCTCTAAAAATACCTTCTTGTAAAACAAACATGGTAAAAGGGTATTTTGTTTTCAGAGCCTCTTCACGAGTGGTTTGTCTGATTCTTTAAAGCAGATACCTAGACTTCATGGTGACATGAATCAAGATCGACCGACGCAGTGCTAAATTGGCGGAGTGTGAAGCAGCGCTCTGCCGCGGCACACATTTGACCCCATCCTGATTGTATTAACTGGCCCAAAATTAATGAGGCATGGCGTAAGCTACCACATTTAAATGCAAAGATTCTGCTGCACCGATGTTCTGAATCCCTCAAAATGGGCTACGGTAGCACAGATTAACAGACTAATCTGAAAAAAAGTGCCTCCCCTCCAAATGGACTACCTCAATTGAACAACAAGTAGGTCATTTGAAGAGGCAATGACCCATGTTGACTAAGTGTCTTGACTTTATATTATATTATTATTATTATATGATGGATAAAACCAAATCTACATAATGAAAAGGATATAATTAACCAAGTTTATTATACGACCAATACAAATAATTATACATAATGAAATAGCCAGTATCGAGTTATAATTTTATCCTCGGGAAGATCAGAAAGGGTAATGCAGACCCAAATACAATCCCTTCTTCTCAGTCTCTCCCTCTGTTCCTGAGTTGTTCAGGAAGGTTAGGAGTCTGCAGTCTCAGTCGTAAGAAATGCCCCAGAAAATTCACGATATGACGAATTTCACGGAAATCGTGTATTTGACTGCCTACCGTAAAAAATATGAATTTTACTTTCCTCATAGTATTTTACATTACTGTACTCTTCACCTCCCCTGTTCATTTCATACTTTTATCAAGTAGAAGCAGCGCTACAGTAGCTGTACACGGTCCAGCTCAATGCTGTGCATTTGGTTACTAGGGCAACAGGGTCAAACAAATACCGGCTTCATGATTGGTGAATTCCTCATACTGTACAATGACATTTCTACATACTACTAATGTACAGTGTGTATAAAGAAAAACACAAAAGCTTCGGTTTTGTCATTTCAGGTTTTGCAGTTAATGTTTCCCCCATGTTTAATACCTGTATTTTGGGATTAGAGGCAGCAAAATAGGCTATGGGAATTGCACTCATTTTTAATTGATGTGTCAATATAAGTTTTAAAGGTTTACAAAACTCGAAAATGTTGCTGAATTTGTCATTCAAGGTTGTTTTTAAAAAATCTATTTTGTCTGCTTGTTACTTTTTTTGCAGTCAACACAGACCATTTTAAACGTCTTGTTTCCAGAAGACGTTTGTTACATTTTTTGAGATTGTTTCAATAGCGAATCGAGTTACAATGTGCATTTAAGAGTTGACTCAGTAGCCAGGCTTAATGTTAAAATGTTTCAGCCTTGGTTTTTGGGTGATGTTCTTGATGAACTATCAATGATAACACATTTTAGGCATTTTTATAAATAATATGTTGGCTTTGTGATACTCCGTGAATTTTTAATTGTCATTCGGGAATTTCTTTAAAAAATACAGTGAATTTTCTGGGCCCCTATATGACTGCTGCCATAATGTTCTTTCCTATCAGCTGCTTTCTGATTTTTTCTTTGCTCCCAGATAGGATCAATTTGAAATCTGTCTGATTTGCGGACCCTCTTAGGGCCAGCGTTGCTGTTCTGCCGCTTCATGAATCTCATTTTAATATCACAGATTTCATTTACAAATGAACCCCACCTACTATTGGCCAATGCATATAATTAAGCCTTGACATGCTTTAAAAAGCATAGCTAATGCGCGGCGGCGCGCATTGGACAGCGGAGCTCATTTTGGTGGTGCTAACACGGCCTTAACTTGCCAAAAGTGTAATGAAACATACGGGCCAATTTTAAGGCCAGCGTAAACTCGGCGCTAAGGCACTAAGGCCTTAATGCCGTCGCAAATGCTTGATACATGTCCCCCCATATCTTTAAATGAACAACTATTACACTTGAATCCTGCAACTGTTGATAGGATATCTTAATTGTGATTGAATGGTAACCTGGAATAAATCAACAAATATGTAAATTCTTAGCATGCATGACTTACCTGTCTATGTGATTTTCTTTTCTTTTTAAAAGTGGAATTAGCAGACAATAAAATAGACTAACCATTTCGTTGTGGGTCTAAGTGTGGCTTTGTCGAGCACATTTCACCTTTGACATCTCCAGGCACTTCCATACCAAGTTTCTGATAAAAGTCTCTCTGTTTTTTCAACTCCGCTTTAGAATTGGAAAAAAAGTAAAAAAATATACATAATTATAATAAAATAAAATAAATACAAACATTGTAAGGTTTTAAGCATAAGGGTTAAAAAATACACCAAATAATGATGAATTTATGATGTTGGCCTGAATAAGATCCTAAAATAGCCTCATTCCCTCTCCCAAAGTGATAAATGCCAGAGGCAGTTTATTTTATTGTTGGTACTCTTGATGATATGTTATGAATAGCAATGCCTGGAGATAAGAACAACTGTGTAGGTTAAACCCTGGTCACGGTTGACTTGGAGTAAACATAAGTCTAAAATTAGAACAAAGCTTGCTTATTCAGTTGGTAGGTAAACCATCCTGGTTCAAACATTAGCAAAATCATTGTTATTTTTATATTCACCTACCCTAGGATAATAACACTGGGAGCAAACACTGTCACTGCCCTCACTTAAATTGTCCCTGTAGAACACCTCCATTTTGTCTTCTGAATGTCATTGATATGCAGTTCTGTGTAACAAAGTCCCTCTCAACAATGTTGCTTTTTTCTATCAATGTTTTAATAAGAGACTTTAATTTACACAGAAGCAGGGGACAATGTGACATTCAGAAGACAAAATTGATGCACTCTCTACAGACGGCTTAAGTGGTGTGCTTTGAAATTGCTTTGGGAGGAACATGGCAGTTGAGTAATGGCTCAGTGTGGATAAAAATATCAAAACAATTGTAATTGGGTTTAAAAGTACACTCTACCAAAATGTAGTACACAGGCGGCAGTAAAGTTAGTGGGTGTTCAACACTGATTTCAAATTAAACACAAGCTTTTTGGGTCCATAGTTTTCCTATGTAGAGACCTACCGTCTTGAAGTCCAGGCACCAGTTTGTAGACAATATCTTGCATTGTTCGGTCATGGCTACCACAAAAAAGAAATAATAAATAAATAGTTAGGAACAGGAAAAAAAATAAGACACAGTACACTTCAGCACATGGTATTACTTATTTTAACTGCAAACCACCTGCAATGATCATACATTTCTGAATATTTATGATGTCTAGATGACCTTCATACAGTCAGCTTTAATGGTTAAAATACATATTTTTTTGGTTAAGAATTAGGTGCAGCCCAAGCATCATTCCCAATCCCATATCACTACTGGATAATTTAATCGACTGCTTACAAAGCACACTACTGGGCATATACATATTTATTTCTAACACCAACGTTTCCAATTGAGTGGTTTTTAGTCTGGAGCTTGATTTTTTGATGGAGCAAAAATGTATTTAAGTTTGAAATAAGGAGCCTGTCCACTTTCTTTTGACAACTTATTACAGTCAGTACAGTATATAGAAAGGCTTTGTTTCGCACAACAAAACCTGTGCTGATTTGTGTCATTGACTTAATTTCTATATAAAACGCAACACTTAACACTGGAACTACCGGACGCACATATATACCTAGAATTACTGGAGCTGTCTTTTTAACCGCTATATTAAAATGTGTATAAAACTATTGTTGCGTCACATGCTACGAAACTGTTCTGTGTTATTGTTTGTTTCCCTTCAGGATTATGTTTGTGACTCTGTTTTTGCAGCCTGCTTGGTACACTAGAGGGACACCTGTTACAGCACGAGCAGGGACACGAGATTTGGGGGTGGGGTTGGAAGGGGAGTTATGATTGGTAGCATTGTTTAAAATGTTGCAAATGTATACAAATGCTGGGCTATAAAATAGTTTGTTTTAGCAGCTCAGAGATGACTTGGGATGCAGCGGGAGCTTAAGACACTCTGTGGAGCAGTAGAGAATTCCAGTGCCCGAGACTTGTTTGAGGTTTATTTTATACAAGTGTTTTCTGTTTACCTGTCTTATGTTGTGCCTGAGTTCGACTCTGTTGGCTATTCAACGGTAATTTCCATCTCCAGTCTTGCAAAAGCTGGTTTGTTGCACTATTATTCCGTAACACTATTTTTGTTTTTCAATATAATCATGCACAACAGGACTACATTAAAGTGGTTTATTAACATGTTCAAAAGCTCAAAGGATGGAACTTACAACTCTTGTGGATTATTCAAATGTTCAAAAGATGGAACATAGCTGTTAAAAATGTGGATTATTCAAATGTTCAAAAGATGGAACGTACAACTGTCCAAAAGATGGAAACGTATAACTATTCAAAATGTGACAAAAAAAAAAAAAAAAAAACCTTGTGGGGTCTAGTTTGTGCAATCAACACAATCAATCATTTACGTGTCCAGATTCGTCTTCCGATAACTCGAGAAATTACTGCAAGACTTGCTGTGCAGTCCTACATTGTGTTGGTCTATTCATTTTCACTAGACAATAAATATTTGTACAGTTGTTGATAAATGCATCCCGTCTGAAAAAGTCTCCTGTTGTAGCTATTCAAAATAAATGTGAAGCTTTCAAGTTCAGCGGCTCGATCATGTGATCGATCTCACGTGCACCAAGCCAGTGTTAACCAAACTTTTTGATTGGCGACCCAAATGAACCCATGACCCCAGATTATTCACGATTCGGTATAACTTAAATACTTAACCAATCACTAAGCGATGTTTCATTTATTTGTAATTATACTACACTACATAAGAATTCAGGCTTTGATAGTTTTACAGATTGCTAAATGTTTGCTTTTATCAAATTAATTATTAGTACAAAATGGTATAAAACTAACATATCAATTTAAAATTGTATTGCAACACACGGAATACCAATTTTAATTTTCAATTCAACATCCAGCATTGCAAACATACCGACAACCTGTCAAAGATTAGGCCAGTCCGTCACTACTGACACTTACTACACTACATGCAGCCTGCTTCTGTATTTTGTCATTGAAATTGCCTTACCAGCGAGTTCTGGGTATTTGCTTACAGCAAGGAGCCACAACTCCTGCAGGAGGTAAATTGTTAAATGTGCCTTTTATTGAGAGGTCACATGACAAATTGATGCGCTGTGACTCCAGTTGGGATGGCAAAGTGAGATTTGCTACGTCCACAGCAAAATGATCATCAACCCAGCCGTACTCTTCATGTGGGTTTCTAGGAAAGTAGTCCTGAAAACTTACCGTAAAGGGCTTTAAAATGCTCAATTACCTGTTTGGTAATGGAGACATCAAACTCCTTGTTCTTTTCCATAAATTCAGACAAAACCCTTCTGTCAAATATCCTTTTAAATTAATGCTTGGCATTCACATTTATTTGCAGGAGATTATCATCAAGTTTCATTGAAATGCTAAAACTTACATTTTTAAGCGAGGACTGACAGCAAGCTGTGCAAATTAATAGGATAAAAATAGAGTTTTAATATATTAATGTTTCTCTATGGGAACGATTGAATTAACTCAGAAATCAATGCAATTAGCATACGTAATAACCCAGCATGTTTTAGTGCAGAAGGATAGCAGTGGGAAGAGGAACATGATCTGTGCTTTGAAAAGGCAACACAGAACTGAACTTAAATTACAGGAGGAACTGTTTATCTTTATTTGTACTCCAATTCCTAAAAAATGAAATGATTTTACCTTTGAAAGAGAAAATAGACTCAGATGCAATTTGAATTTCTTTTTAACATTCCACTTAATATTTTACAAAGCTTACCTATATTTTGAGTGGTTCGCATTTCTGTTGTACCAATATAGTTACTGTCATTTTTATCTAAATCCACCTTTCCTTTGCTTTGAGTCATCTGGAGAATCTGAAGTGCCTGGACTGAACAGATTTCAGAGTGACTCATAGAATACTGTGGACCAGATTTTGACAATAGGACCCATTTCATTAGTTATTAAAAAGAAAAAAAAAATCATGATGATGTTCAAACTGTTACAGATTGTTGGTTTAATTAAATTAACAGTGCCAATTAACCAGCACAATGGTTAATTTTTAAATTGCATGATTTCAATTAAAAAAAAAAAAAAAAAAGATGATTGTAGTAGGATACTGCTGTTGATTTCAATGTAAACAAATAATGAAATCTGAATCAAATTGTTTCTGAGATATGGCAGAATCACAGAATACAGCCATGTACCAAAAATCAAGACACACCCCACAGTGACACTGATATGGCACTGAGGCAGATAAATGTAGCAGTTAAGATGTTTTTAACTGGACAACACTGGTAATGGAACTTGTTTGAGAAAATCTAAATGCACACCATAACATGTATTAAATTAATTTAGCTTTAGACTTTTAAATACCAAAGCAATACTGTTTAACTGTGGTAAACATATCTGTCTTTTCAGTTTCCTGGTCCTACAAAGTCTCAATATTTAACATTTCTTCGTACGAATATCAGGCAGCGACCTCTACAGGATGTAACATTTTAAGCTTCAGCAGCTGGTAGTGTGAAATCCAAAAATTGAGTACACACAATCATTCTGATGTCATTGTGGTTGGCATGGTGTCCCTGACTGCAGTAGCCACAGCACAGATTGTAATGACAGAGTGAGTCATTAGTCAACCACTAGGGTTGCCACCTTTTCCACAGACATACAGTATTTCTCAGTCAGCCTTGGTCTATCAAAACTGCAGTATACTGTAATACAGTTTAACACAATTAAACAGGTTGGTGATTCCCAGTCCTTACATAAAATATACCTTTACCGTTAACAGAATGCATTTATTATTTTACTAAACTAATTTCAAATCACAGAAACATCATTATTTTATATCATATTTAAAAGCAAAATAATTGCAAACAGCATCCATCTACCTGTAATTTTAGGCAACTTAAACTGAACAGAAATCATTATGCATGTACCTTACATAGTGTTAATGCTGTGCTCCTGTTTGCACAGCATAGTCTTTTTAGTACAGTCTCCTTAGCTTAACCATTTAGCTGTTACTCACTGAAGTTGATTTTACAGGAAATAGATTCTAGTTACTGAGAAATTATGATACTCTTATACCAAATATGTCATATAGATTGTTTTAATTGTGAGTCTAACGAAATATGTTAAACGTTTATATACGAACAACATAGAAATACTGTATATAATTCATATTAGTACTGCATTTTGTAACAAACTATTGAAAATGTATTTTTTCTTAATTTATAACATGTACCGGTAAGTAAGTTTTCTTAAAAAAGGAAAAAGAAAATAAGTGTGCTTGCTCACTGGGGCTGCACAGTAGGGGTCACAAAGTCCAAATATCTGGCACATCTTAAATGATATCTTTCTAATTCCTGTGACTGGAGGTAAGAAGTATGCTCTGTGGTTGCAAATACATTACATTTTGCCGTGGAAGATACCGTTTTAGCATTAGAAGCCACGGTTGTTTTGACCGCCAGTATGTAGCCTGCTGGGGTCACGTGACTGCAACCCCTCACTTGGATTGTTTACATCACGTGGATATGTTCGTTGTCTTCAGCATTATTCAAATGCTGGGGACAGATCAGTACTAAACAGTACATTTCTAATAAGATAGTGGAAATAGTTTAAGCAACTAATGTATGTCAAAGAAAGTATTATAGGAAGGTTGGTGTTTCTTACGCATTTCACCTAAAAACCGGACATTAGGGCATCCGGGCTTGTTAATTCCTGCCACCCGGACACAGATCCCAATTCCCGGACTGTCTGGGTCAAACTCAATCGATTTTTATTTTAGTCAACGAGGTGGTCACTTGTGGCAGCAATGCACTAGCAAAAGTCACTGGGCAGTGACGTCAGCTCCCTAGCAACAGGCCACCTATGTTGGGAATGGATTCTTTCAATGCAGCGGGTTTGTGCATTTGAGAGAGTAGAGGAAGACTCATGAAATTAATTGGAGATTTACGTTGATGAGAAGCAATTACCCTCTGCAGTACTAATTAAAACAGTGTGCTGCTTTTTATACACAAAATGAGAAAAAACGGGTTGCGCAGAGGATTTATATTGGACCCTGACGCTTCCGATAAAACGAGGGAGTGGTTGTACAGTATTTGTTATTAGCCTATTTGTTTTTCTATGGGTCTCTCGCTATAATCGCTGCCCTCGATATATAGCAGATTTATATTGGACCCCGACACCCACGATATATCGAGTGGGTGCTGTACTATAAATCAGCTGCATTTCATCAGTCCTGCCACCAGGTGATAAAGAAAAGCAGAAAATGCATTAAACAACAGTAACAGAGATCCTTCAGATCCACCAAGAAAAAGATGCCAAAATCGTGGGCAAAATAAAAAAAAATGTAAAAACCGGAAGCAGTCTAAGGATGAGAATGCGTCTATTGCTGAAGCACGACCACACACATTAGATCTGACAGCAGCTGGATGTTCATCTGCTACTACCTTAATACATGCCAGTTGCATCCTGGCTTAAATTATCTTATTACAATAAAAAATAAAAAAAATTAATGACATTTTGGTCCCAAACAACAGATGGTCAAGTGTAGGATTTGTTTTGGCCATTTCAACGATGTTCCTACAGTCTTTTTGCTGTCTTGAGCTAAACATGGGAGATTACATTTGCAGCGTATTCATTTGACTTTGGCCAATTTATCGACATCTGTAAGCAAACATAACTAGCAACATGTTATTTATTACAGTAACGTAAAAGTGTCTCTAAACAAATTTAACTGTGTTTCAATAATAGGGTGACCAGGTGGCTCCATGTTCACTCGGACAGACTGAGACATTGAGGTTTTAAAAACTCCCATTATCACAATACATTGAGTTAACTAACCCGTATTTTTAAACGCATTGAATCTGAAATGAACATGGAGCTGTTTGGTCACTGTAACTGCAATGTAAAACAGCCCAATTAAACATTTATAAAACATTGTACTTGCTGTGCTTATGAAAAGAGAGGAATGATAAACACTATGAGACAGATAGAAACACAAAACCCAACATCAATGTTTCTCAAACTTTTTCTAGCTAAGACCCCCCTATTTATAAACTGTATCTGTATCTAAATATACATTTTTATTTTATTTATGAAAAAAATATGTACTTGATACTAAAACCAAAAGCTACACTGTAAATCATAAAAAACTTGAGTAAAAAAATGAATTATTCTTCATTTTTATGTTATGTATCACTTGGATACTGTTTTTAAGTTAATGCGCCTCAGTGACGTTGTGCTGAGTGTGTTTTTATGTAGCTGCAATTCGTGTGCCTTCTTGGCCAGGCGTTATTGCTAGGGTGACCAGACCTCCCGGTTTAGCCACTTCCTCTAGGGCGTCACACAAAATACCTTTTGTAAAAATAACAGAAACAACCACTTCCTATATAAATTTAGTTTATGGCACCTGCAGTGAAATGCAAAATAAATTAATAAAAGGTACTAGGTTAATCACAAATATGATTTTTATAAAGTGATTAACACAGACATACATTCTTATTCCTCAGTGCGCCATGTGTTTTAATTTTGTTTATATTCAATATGAATCTACAATTATGTGTAATTCTGTAATTTTGTAGCTGTTCATTTCTGCCGGGATTTAGTTTAGACCGAATCCACCAGGTTAAACGACATCAACACCGTCCATATATAGAGCCATCCTGACGCAGTGAGTAAAAAAAAAAAACAAAGAAAGAAAAAATGTCAAAACGTAAATGTGTAACGACAATCTATAGAATATATTATTATTATTATTATTAGTAGTAGTAGTAGTAGTAGTAGTAATAAATAAAGTAGCAATACGTATACAACACAATATGGCAAGTTAAACTAATTAGCCACAAATTATACACCCGTGAGTGTACTGAAATTAGCTAGTGTACTGAATAACCATTAAATAGCCTATATGTAAATGTTTTACTTCGTCTTATCTATTTGACAAATTGTCCCGGTTTTGAACTTTGAAAATCTGGTCAGCCTAGTTAATGCAAATGAGAATTTGTTCTTAAGGGTTTTACCTGCTTAAAAAAAATGATTGACCGATTAGTATTTCAGGTAAATATTTAGTAATTAAGCAAAGAAAACATAATAAAAAAGCACAATTGCAAATAGTTTAGTTACTATTTGTTTACAATGGGGTACAACAAAATTGCCTGTAGAAGCAGGTGGTTGTGACATCGCAACGTACGCTCCTGATTGGGCGGCTTTTCAGGAAGAAGTGGGCGGGTTTTTCTCAAAGTAGTTGGCAGCCCTGGTACCGTTTAAAAAGTCGACCAGAGTTATGCCACTGAGCCTAATTAAACCAATGATGATCAATCATTTAAAAAAGAAAGTTATTAGCATTGTATCTACATTAGATTCACACAAGGAAGTGTTGTATTTTATAAATGGATTATAAATGGATTTTACCACATTTCAGTACCACATTTCAGTACTTCCTAAAATATCATGCAGTTTGGGGATGTGGTAATATCATAAAAAGCCTACATAAGCAAGTAGCACAGTTTGACAGTCATAGGACACATCACACATTGCTTTTCACAAAGACATTTCCATCATTGAATGGAATTAAACAGCAGGCTTCACATGAAGCACACAGAAGGGAGTGGGTGAAAAAACAAATAAATGTAAAAATAACAACATGTGAAATGTCACATTATTGGTTAGTCTGTACTGCAGTAAAACGAGTATGACTCGTTTTAAAATTAATCTACTTTGCAAAGTAGATTAATTTGTCTCTTTATAAGTGCAACACTATACATGTTATATTATTTTTAGTAATATTTACTTGCAGGTTACAAAGGCACAGTAGCACACATGAGTTTCAGAGGCAGAACAACAGCATCTACTGCAGAGACAGGCCAGTCAAACATGAAAGCACATCACCTATTCCTGCCCCTGTAACTCGGAAATCACAGTGGTATGTTAATCTTCCTAACACATAACACTAAACAACAGGTACTTTTGAGCAACAGCTAAGTGGTTAAAGCTCCAAATACTACCTCAATTTTTTTAATCCCCCCCTCCCATATTCAGATAGTCAGATTCCTATTGTATTAAAAATATTTGCAAAATACATGTGTATGTTTTCCATATTTCCTGAAACAATTTAGATGAAGAACCCATTCTAGGAACAATACATTTCATAATTTTTTTGTTTCTTGTCACCCTTGGGAAATGCGTTGTTGACAACAAACTCATTAATTACTTCTCGGTCTTAAACCTGCAGACAGCTGCACGGTAAGTGAAAATAAATGATGACCATGTATTACAACTGTTATAAAAGTAAAAAACAGAGAACAGAGATGACTAGGGCTGTAATGAAGGGTACATTTTGACCTTCGAAGGTTCAGAATACATTACTGAACGAAGGTTCTTACTTTCAATAGTACTAATTTGCATAAATTTACTGGTGATCGTCACCATATCTACTAGTTTATATTTCATTGAAAATCCTACCTTACAGGTAATCCATATAAATGGAATAAAACATTCACATGTAATTTAAAAATACATTATATAGAACAGTAATCATGTTTTTATGATTTAAATAATAACACACGCTGCTTGTGATACTCATACATAACTCATGTTGGACGATAACGCAATTTTCTGTCATCAATTATAACGGCTGTAAATTATCACGATAAATCGGCGGAATAAATACAATTTCTTGTAACATGTCTTGTTATTGCTAACTTGTTTACAAAATAAAAAAGTAAATACTGTTTATAAAAAAAATAAATAAAAAAGAAAACTGCTTTTCAGTTCATACAAGCTCTAAATTGCGATTACAAAATCTCAGCTGTTGAACGGTTTCACATTCCAAACACAGATCGGATGTTACTGTAACCCCCGGCTGGGATCTTCAGAAATAGCGCTTGCTCATTTATTTTTTTACCCAAAAAGTAGGATTGCAATAAAATAATGATTAATTAATACTTACACTTTTTTACTGGCACATTTTTTTAGCACAATGCAGGTTAATTAAATATTTATAATATCTTTAAAACATTTATTCCCCTGGTCCCACCCTAGTCGGTTGAAAACAAATAATGCTAATTTTTTACAAAACAAAACATAGCTCAACAACTTCAGACTGAATGAACATCTTTTTGCAAACTGTACATAAATGTTTGTCTCTTCCTCTCATCTTTCTGAACCCCACTTCTTGGACACTGTAGAGGCGCCTGCCTCCGTGCTGTGACCTTTCAACTCTGGTTTGTTTATTTTTTTTGAAAAGGTGCAGTGCTTTAGCGTAGTCATTGCTCAGTTTTCAAAATTAAAGTTATTAGTGTTAACGTATATTTTAGGTTTCACACTACCATAACACTTCTCTTGCGTCTTGTACACTAGGTATTCAGAACATATTTTATTGAAGCTATACTGCCACTAAAGGTACTCCCACACTGCTTTGGCATAATACCCTGCTCCAATGCACGGCGGTGGTATCATTGATAAACTGGTGCTACATATAACGATTTGGTACTGGACTTTAATACAACACCTTTTGTATAAGTAATAGGCATTATACAAATCAAAAGATCGAATTTTGCATGAGTGACATTTAATGTGTGATTTATAGTATTCACACATTGTCAAACAGTTTTTGTTAACAGAAAAAGAACAAAAAACATCTGACAGTGTGTGAATGCCGCCTGACGAACCTTTGAATTCCTGGCTAGCGCACTAACATTCAAACACATCCCTACAGATGGCATTTGCATAACCACATTTTAGTTTTTTACACAAAATTGTGCGTGCTACACGTACAAGGTATCCCTAATTTCGTGTTCAATCCCACTACATGGTATAGCCTTAACAAAAAATCAACCTGCTTCCACAAGTGCATGCCTATTTCAAATAAAGGCGTTAACATTTTGGATGTGTGCATTAGTAATAAGCATGACTATTTTGTATTAATTTGGTTGTGTGGGACAACCCAGGATGGATACCCAGTTGCAGTAGAATTTGCGGTGTTACCTACCCAATATACTGTAGAGGATGGCTCTGATGAATCACAATTCTGCACGTTGGGCAAGTGTTGTTCTCTTCCAGGTACTTCACCAGGCAGCTCCTGCAGACTACAAAACACATCACAAGTTAAATCATCCTGTCACCTTTAGGATGAAGAGATGGAAGTTTAAAAAAAAAAAAAAACCTGCCTTTCATCTGTACAGGCAGGTTTAAACCATAAACATGTGAAAGGGAGATGATAAATATACCCTACAACATTTAGATTTTGGTACATTGTAGGAGTTCTTGAACCTTTACAAGCATTCACATTAAATTGACTTACTGGGGATATCCTGTCATGACTTGATTTAACAATGTACCAGATTACAGTTATTGAATAACAACGTTGTGTAAAAGGACAGAGGCTGGGACCTAACCGGCGACCATGTACTCTGCAACTGAGCATCTTAAACACTGTAATAATAAAAACAGCCCGTTCATTCATTTAATACATACCATACTGTACATTGGGTATCCAATAATTCTGTTTCAGGAAGATTTTAGTATCTTGATACAAGTGTTACAACTTACCATACAAACCTCAAAAAAATGTACAGGTTATTCCAGGAGCCAGTGGCACCAGCATCATAATTAAGGATATTTCACTCTGGAAGAGGTCTTATGGTGTTAGCATAATATGTCCCACATGTACAATTAAACATTCTTTACCATTTTTGGCAGCAATATCACATAACTAGTGCTCTCTTTACAAACTATTCCAAATCTATTTTCAGCTAAAGTCTGCCCTCTAGCGCCGCTCTGGAACATAACTTTGGAAAACATTCTTATTATACTGTATGTATATGAATAGGGGGCTCAAACACTGGCAGCAGCAGTGTTTATTTCAAATGAAAAAGTAAGGTATACGGTACGCTGAAAATAAATACAATCTATAGGGGGGAAACGAAAAGACGGTCAAAAAAAAACCAGCACAGAACAGGGGAGAAATTGGGTAGTAAAGGATGGGATAGAAATCTAAACTGGTCAGAACAGATCAGAAAAGGATGAAATTTATGTTGGAATGACAAATGTTAATTTCTATCTGCCACTGGGATCAAGCTGAAAGCAATTTAAAATAATACCATTTTTTTCGATTGATAAGCTACACTCATATGCAAGTAACACACAGTGTATTTACATTTCGAACCAAACTGACCAATTGGAACACAAACAATTGTGACACAGTACCTTTCTGCGATTTGGCGCTCAGAGTTCAAATTAGAGAGAGAAAACTTAACAGATTGACTTATTCCCTGCCGATGGAAACAGTGAGTTAAACTCGGTCCCAGTGGCAGGTGCAAACAAGCAGGGGCGTCATCGGGGAAAAAAAAAAAAAAAATTATATAATACTGTCAAATCACATATCCTTTGAAGTCCTGACAATATTTGTTCACTAATTTCTAACTCTAAGCTATGATTTTGTCGGCATTCAAATCATACCCTAACTTCTAAACAATTTTTTTTTTTCCCCGTTTTGGCTGAACGGTGATACTAGTTTGTGCCAAACAGGTTTACTGCAGCGTGCACGCTCACGACAGACCTCATGTACAGTTGTGTCATGCTAGCAGTGCACAAAGGGACAGGTATTATTGGAGGTTAACAGCTTTTTAAAAAATGTATCATAAATCTGTCTCTCAAAAGCAGAACGAGAACAAAAAGGGAATCAGGACTGAAAAACAAGCAGCCTATTCAAGTCCTTTTTTACTGCAGCAAATTCGGCCAAAAACCACATCCTTTCACAAGAAGAATTTAACAGCAGGCCTAACAGCCTGGACGAAGACGCAGTTTTAGAATCGGACAGTCACTCACCGCGGAAAAATGAAGACAACTCTGCCACAGTCCATCTCCAAAATGTTACGACTCCGACCCAGGTATGTAGCCAGAAAACAACAGATTTTGAGGGCAAAATATTGTCAAATGTTGCCTAACAAGCCAAGTTGATTTTATGGAATCAAAAAAATGTATAAACAGCAGATTCTGGCGGTCGGTCATTCCCTGAGTATCTTCTGTATTCAAAATCACCAAATGGCTGGGCGAAGACAAATAGGGATTGATTAATGTGGAGCAAGAGTAAAGGAGCCTTATTTTGCATGCTATTTGCTGTTTTCCAATGACCTGGAGAACAAATCTTGTAGCGCACTGTGCAAAAATGATGGGTTCAACCCGGTAACTGGCAAGTGGCGCAAATTATATGAAAAACTTCCAGAGCATGAGAGGAAGTGTCAGCAGTAAGGAAACCTACAGCAGTGTTTACTGCTTTACGAGACAAGGTAAAGGGATCAATAGCCAACTTCAGAAACAAATCCAATCAGAAGCAGAAAAGACTAAAGCATTACTCGAGAGACTTTTGGATGTTTCTGTCATCAAGAAAGTTGGCATTTGGAGGTAACAGTTCCAAAATGTGCGATGCTCACAACTAGGGGTGTTGGGATATGACGATAAAAAGATATAAATATCACAAAATTGTCAACAGTTTTAATTATCTCGGTAATTTATTTATGTATATTTATGATTTTGCCCACTCAGAGATGCATCAACTGGACAGAATGCAGAAGAAACTATAATAGGAATATCCAGTATATGGCGATAATGAACCTTTCACTAGGTTTTATAGAGCCACAAAAATCAATAAGAGCAGCGCACAACAAATGTGGAGGACAGCGAGAACCACAGAAACAAACTCTTTCCTCCTAAAAAACTGATACAATCAGTTATCTGGGATCATTTTGGTTTTAAAACAAATGACGAAGGTCAGGTTATTGACGAGAGAGGGCCAATTTGTAAATTGTTGAGCTGTTCTTTCAAAAGAGCAGCAACACAATGAATATGTTCATGCATTTAGATCACCACCAAGCACATTATAAAGAAGCAACATTGGTGAACACAGTGCTGATAGTAAAACCAATTGTGTGTATAATAATAATCCTAATGCGCTTAAGCATTCCCGTTTTATGATTAAAAACCACAATTTATATATATATTTAGCTACATAGGTTAAGGAGGACAAACATTTTAACACTACAGTGGAACGTCGCATATCCGACCTTCACATAACCACCCTGATCAATTAACCGCCTCGTTCAATAAATAAATGAATATTAAAATTAGGCTACGAGAGTAATGATATAGGCAGCAAGTGCAGCGTCCTCAATGGAAACAGAAAGAAAGCGTTACAGCAATCAGCCTTTTGGTGCGTTCCCCTTTAAGAGAGACTGACTGTGCGTGTGTCAGTCAGCTGTTTGTAGCAGTGATGTTTCAATACACCAGTTGAGAAAGCTTTGTGTTTCTCTATTTTTTGTGCAATGTGTTTATGATGCAGCGCACGGTTGCAGATATTGGCGGCGTGTTGTTGTAGCTTTTAAATGCATTTGAATTAAACAAAGCAAGCTTCATAAACGCAATGCTTACCGGCTGTTTGTTTAAAATAGCCGAAGCAATATTTAAACCAAGCTTCTTATCGGCAGTTGGCAATATCAAGAAAGAGCGCAAAGTACCGTGACAGAGATATTAGAAAGCAGAACCAGGGAGGCAGGGACTTCTAGAGTTAAGAAAGAAGCCATCAGTTGCAGGTTACTGTACATATACCATTTTTTTTTTTTTTTTTTTTAAAGCTTTGCGTGGAGATGGCTTATAGTGAACCGCATAGCAACACTGTATATTGTAGCCAATTAATCTCGTTTACGTTTGCTTACTTTTAAAGCAGTTTGCGTGTTGTTTTTGTTCACTAACCTATTTATGGATGTGTAAATGCTTTTTCTATAGATGTTCGCAAATCCGACTTTCACATATCCGCCTATACCCCAGTCCACAGGGGGTCGGATATGCAAAATTGTACTGTATTTAAAACACAAGGATATAGTGAGTATGGTGTGTACTGGAACAGAAATGTCAATATATTTCGCTACTCCCTAAACGCTCAGCTCACACTATATCCTTGCGGCTGTTTTCTAATTATTTATTTTCAACTAAATATTAGCGTTTCCAAACATTAATTTAATTAATGTATTAACATTTTGTTAATGTATAGGTCAGCAGTAAAGTCATAAACAGTTTGCATTTTATAAACCCCTGGGTTCTGACTCCTAGTGTCATTGTTATTGTGGTCCTAAAATCTGTTGTCTTAACAGTTATTTCGCCTATTATTATTATTATTATTATTATTTAGAAACATTTAAAAAAGCTGCAAAGACAGGCTCACCACAGCTAGTCTGTATTCGCATTTTTTTATGTATTCATTGTCCTATGCTCAATTACTGGTACTGGAGTAAAGCTTAGGGCAGGCTGACGTGACCAGCAGCATGTAGAAATGTGTTTAACCCAGTAACAGTGTAGCTATTGTATTTGGGAATAAGACATTTAACATCCTTAAAATCAGACTAAGAATTAATGAGAAACACCAAATTAATCGTGTAAAAAAACAAAAAAAACAACAAAACAAAACAAAAAAATCTTTATTTATTTTTAAATGACCAATCTTGATTAAAATTGAACTTTAGTTTATCTACAGTAACTGATACCTGTATTTAAATATCTGTGAAGTATAATTAAGCACCATATTCTGAAAGGTTTATTGAGTTTTTTTATTTTTTTTATTTTGCAGGACA
Source organism: Huso huso (assembly GCA_036884735.1). Taxonomy (NCBI): domain Eukaryota; kingdom Metazoa; phylum Chordata; class Actinopteri; order Acipenseriformes; family Acipenseridae; genus Huso; species Huso huso. The sequence continues at coordinate 49,086,182 of CM072663.1, read as the reverse complement.
TTGCAGAAACATTGTTCCAAAAATTGCAAAAACATAGCATTGGCATTGATGATTGCCGAGGACAAGGTTTTGATAATGAAGCCAATGTCTGGAAAATTCAAGGGTGTACAAGCTCTTCGTATCCGTGGGGGGAAAAAAAACAAAAAAAAAACACTTGCCACATATTCTCCTTGCGCTTGTCATTCTCTGAATCTAGTTGCAGCCGAATCATGCCTCGAAATAGCTACATTTTTTGGCTGTGTAAATCGGCTATATGTTCTTTTCAGTGACAGTCCCGAAAGATGGGCTATTGTGAAAGAAAAACAAGTTTCTCTCTACATGGCATGTCTCAAACCAGGTGGTGTGCTCAAATCAAAGCAAGTCACCCTGTTGCAAAACATCTTCCAAGCATCAGTGCAGTTCTAGACAACATTATCAAGTCCAATAAGCTCTCTAATGAAGCAATGTCTGAAGAAAATCAACTGCACCACTTTTCAGAACAAATCTGAATGCAAATCTACAACATTAAACTGAAAACTATTTTTGGAGCAATTTGCATTGCCATTAGGATCCTTTGCACACTACAGACTTGTAGGACTTGAGTCCGGGACTCGGACGCGACTCAGACTTGTGTGACTCGGACTTGAACATTCGGGCTCCGTGACTTGGAGATATTAACGACGAGTCCTTTTTTATTTTCTATTACAGAAGTAATAATCAGTTACTAGGAAACTGAGCACAATAAAAACCACCCAACAAAACATTATCGAATCACTGGTTAGCCCTGTTGTCTTTGCAGCCAGTCATAGTAAGAATAAGAAATTGGAAATTGGAAGCAAGTTAGGTTGTAGGGTAAACACACACCCCCACACACAAACCCAACTGCAACCACTGCACCAAGTTTTATAAGGAAAAAATAATGTCAGCATGGTAAGTAATTATTTTGCTTTCTCTTTACTACTTTAAACCATGTTCTAAGTTTTTTAAGCACTGTAACAAGGTTTTCAAAATAAGCAGGCAACCGGCACAATCCACTGTCTAAAATGATAGCCACTTTTATTTTTAAAAATTAATATTATTTTTGGGTATTATCATTTAGTACATTTTTTTGTCCTAATCAAACTCTAAGATATAATACATAATAGCTATACACATGCAACAAAAAAGCATATTCCTTTTATTATCATATCGTAAAATATGTACCCATAGATGCTTGTCATTTTGGAAGTTCATGTATAGAGTTTCTTATAAGTGAGAAAACCTAGTTTATTGCTCAAACTGACCATTTTAAGATGAAAGCAGAACACACAGAAATAATTGGGGCTTTATTTTTGGAAGTGCACTGCTGAGAGAAACAAAAAACATTTAGGGAATTAAAAATGAAATGCACTGCTGAGAGAAAAAAAAAACACACACATTCACTAAATTTAGCTCTCAGATTGTGCTAATGAAAATATCTACAATGTATTGAAATGTGCTTGCTGTGGTGTATTGAATATACTAAATAATAGAACAAACTCAATGCAATTTAAAACTTGTTTTTACTGGAAAATAAGCCGTAGCATGCAATCGTAAGAGCTGTCTGTTACATGCTGGCAGATCAGGACTTCACTAACACTCAGCAGAGGAGCTACAGCATGCTGTTTCCCATATTACAATTGGACAAAATTAAAGGTGCGGTCACCAATTCCACACACATTTTCAGTGCCTCGTGTTGCAGGGGCCTTCATGCTCAAAGTCCATTTTTCTTCTTGCTGATCTTGCCTTGGTGTGAGCAGTGCTGAAATAAAGCTCCTTCATTGCGCTAATGGAGTACTTTGTACTTTTTTTCAAAATCTTCCACTGGGAAACCTCCTGCACACTCCCCCCTTGGCGCTACGCGTCTCGATGAGATGGGTGCCCCTACTACCTTAGAAGTGCCACATACTTTAAAACGAATTGAAAACCTTGACTGTAGAAATACATTTATAAAACTGCATTCTTGAAAAATACGCAATTTGATTTTGCTGAGCTCCCTGAATCTCTGGAAAATAATATATTTACACTGAAAACAATAGAACATTGATCACCTTAATAATTTTGAGTTTACTGAAAACAACAATGAATGAACAAAGAGTAAATCATATAAGTTAATCATACTTTTAGAGCTTCTTAATTCATATCAGAAAGTCGCGGTGTGATTAAATATGCTGTGCTTTGCTTCTAATCTCCACTCTTTCCCAGCACATGCCATCAATGTTTGCAAGCAACGTCAATGAATTCACCTGGCAAATTCAGTATAAAGCTCGGCACTAAAGTCTCAAATTGAAAACTGCCTACTGTCAAACAGGCAGATATATCAGACTGATATGCCAAAGACTGATTGATAGCAAAAAAAAGAACGAGAGAATAACTTAATACCACTTAATTTACCAAAATGAAAATAATTAATTATGGATGCGGGAAAAACATATTAACAATATGCTGTGCAGCGTCAACCTAGAAATCTGTCTGTGTTAACTTCATGTTTTTATTCCATTATGAACCTACACAAAGGGGGAATACATAAATATAATATGTTTTGGTAAAAGACTTGTAAATGCATCACTGTATTGCAAATGCAATGAAAGTGAAACATAACGTTTCTGTTTTACAAAACAAATAATACAAATAATACTACATTTACTATTTAAGAACACAGTATATATAAAAAGATATACACAGTATATATATATATATATATATATATATATATATATATATATATATATATATATATATATATATACACACAGTTCTGGCAATGTCTAAATCAGATGGCAGATTTTACCCAAATTGAAGAAGTCAAAGTAGATGCTATAGTCAGAGGTGAATGTAACTTAAATTTCTTACCAGTGTAGTGTTATTTTCAGGTATGTGTTAAAAAGTTGTACCCAGCGCTTGCTCACACATGCTAAACAACTTCTGCTAAGAAAGTAGGGAAGCGCCCATTCAGACCTGGTATGTTATGCTGTTTTCGGTCTTTTACATCTTTTTAAATTTAATTTATCATATTTTCCAGTCTTTTTATGTTGTTTTTAATGTAATTTATCATATTTGTCCACCGTTATGAAAACAGTATGTGAATATTTACCATATGCAATACACTGGATCGTGTACACTTTTTTTTTTTACTTGTGCAACTTTGCGGTGGACTTCTTGTGAATTGTTTTTTTTTTCTTTTTCAGAGAAATTGATTGTCTGTTTCCAGTTTAAGTTTGCAAAAAATCTTTTTGACAATAGGAAAACACCCATCAGATCGCAATTGATTGCACCTGTACCAAAATCAATGTACCACTTGAAATATGACAGAGTACCACTTTCTGACATTACACAGGTCACGTTTTGGTACACGTACCACGATGTGCCACTTTCTAACACTACACTGCCCAGATCACAGCTTCTTTCAAAGTGAAAAACAACATCCACAAACTTGATCTTGAAGCTTATCTATGAACTTCAGGTACATTTAAACAGTATTACAATTCCAAAAGAAAAGGAGATAGTGAGACAAGTTGAAAAAAGGCATGCAAATAGAATAATTTAGCTACAAAAAATAAATCTAAATCATATATATATTTTTATTTTTAATCCCCACTACTACCACTAGTTTAATGAAAATTGTTTTGAGTTTGGTTCAAGGACTCGGACACGAGACTCAAAGTCAAGGACTCATGACTCGGATTCGGACTCAACACTCAGGACTCGGACACGAGGTTTGAGGACTCGACTACAAGTCTGGCACACTGTCTGACTGTTGCAGAAGGAGAGAAAGTTTTCAGTAAACTTTCCCTTACCAAAAATGATCTGCCATCAACTACGTCTCAGGACCGTTTAAGCAGCTTAGCCATCCTGTCAAATCGAGTGTGAACTTGCTCGCAAAATTGAGATAAAATTCAGGATTTTGCAAATAAGAAAGCATGGCGGTGTGTCCTTCACAGGGCGAGGAGCCCTGTACGTGATTGTTTGTTTATTTTTAGAACGGGGTCTCCCCCTCCGCCCCTGTGTCTCATTTGTGTTATTTTGTATTTGTTTTATGATTTATGTATTTATTATACAGGACGAGCGAGGTGCCGTCCTTCAGGGTCTTGTATTTGTTTTGTTGTATTATTATTGTTGTTGTTATTTGTTATGGTTTATTTATTTATAAATATGACAGCGGAGCAGTGTTTTGTTATTATTTTGTATTGTTTAGCAGCGTGGATGGGAAGCCCCATCCACATTAAAAACCTTGTGCAGAAGGTGACCATCTCCCGAGTTAATTGTTTAATTGTTGCTAATCGGGAGATGGTCACCTGTATATAAGCCTGCAGTTCTCCGTGCTCTGGGTGGGTGTACAGAGGAGAGTACGAAAGAACGAGAGCAGAGTGAGCGAGTGGATTATATTATAAACAAACCTAAAATATAAATAGGAACAGTGACAGAAACTGCCCAGCCTGTCCTATTGTTTGTGATTAGTGTTTGTGATTATTTTGCTTAAACTTTTATTTTCGCACTGTGAGCAGTATTTGTTTTGTTAAAACCTTTTATTTTATTTGTGTTTGTTATTTAAATAAACGGCGCCACAGCGCCTTTGCACCGCAGTATTTTTTAGTTTGTTTTCTTACTGCATCTGGTCTGACATCACCACTTAGCCATCCCTGTCACAGTCCTTCTGACAGCTTAGGGATCCACCAAAGATGAGCAATTTGTATGTAAGTCACTAAGCACTTACAATATTTTATATAGCAAATGTTATTTTGGTTTCTTGACATTGTAGTCGTTGCAAGGTTTGGTTTAATTACAGCTGCTGTTGTTGCATTTTATTGTGCACATGTATATAGTTCTGTCCATCATTAATATTTGGATACTTTATTTTTGGTTTCATTCTGGATGGAAATGTTACCTTGTGAAAGTCATGTGGTACAGTGAAGCAGAATAAGGAAAATAAATATTACAGTTCAACATATCAAATTACATATTTCTTAATTATAAATATAGTAATACAAAACATGTGTAGAGTATAGCACACGCTAGTTTTGAGTGTTAATCATGTTGGTTGTTTTCATCTTATGTAGGACCAGGTACATAACATTTAGTTTGTTTTTTAAATTGATCATTGTTCACACTTTTTATCAATATGTTTTTATGACGATAACTTGAAACCAGAGTAACATCCATGTTTGTTGCAAGAAATTCAACACTTCTGCTCGGAAATGTTAGATTTTTATAGTTAAAAGCATAAAGTGTGTAACGAAACAGTGAACACTAACAGTGATGGTAGTTAAGTGCCTTATGTGATTGTTACCACAAGGTCACTAATCTGTTTAAACAGAATAAAAGAATGTCATTAAATGAACACTGTAAAAATGACAAAATAATTGTGTGTTTGTATGCTTGTAGTGGTATCGGTTTTAAGACTTTTTGGACGTTCAATAACAAAGGATCAAAAAATATTCTCTATGTACTACAAAGTTACTAAAACAATTAAGACATTTATAAGCAGTTACTATCTATAGATTATTTATTTCAAATATCTTGTCAGCAGAATCAGCACATACCATATTCTCATCAGTTACTTTAACTGACAGGCAGTTAGCCTCTGTACTGTCGTCCGACAGAGTGGTGATCAGGGACCTGGAGTCCAAATACACCCCCAGATAGGTGGCTGTCTGGGAAGTGTCAGCCGGCTTTTGAGAAGGTTCACCGAGAATCCCAGTCGCCTGGCCTCACTGTCTGTAACAGCTATTCCGTCGCCTCAAGAACAGGTTGAGCTGTCTGAGGTCGAGGATCGGCCCGAGGGCGTAATCCCGTTTCAGTACCAAGTGCCATCAGGGCAGCAGTGTGGAGTAGTGGTTAGGGCTCTGGACTTGATCGGAGGGTTGTGGGTTCAATCCCAGGTGGGGGACACTGCTGCTGTACCCTTGAACAAGGTACTTTACCTAGATTGCTCCAGTAAAAACCCAACTGTATCAATGGGTAATTGTATGTAAAAATAATGTGTAAAAAATAATGTAATTGTATGTAAAAATAATGTGATATCTTGTAACAATTGTAAGTCGCCCTGGGTAAGGGCGTCTGCTAAGAAATAAAAATAATAATAATAATAATAATAATAATAATAATAATAATAATAATAATAATAATAATAATAATCTGAAGTAAAAACCTTCCCCCTCGTCAAGAGGGTGTACAATGGAGATGGGTTGTTTTTGTGACAGGACTGACACCTCCTGAGACACTAAGATAGTGTCTTGTGGATTCATGACCGTTGTGGTCACACCTTGAAATGGGGGAGGGCCATGTCGGAACTGTATAGATCCGGGGGTTTTCAACCGGGGGTGCTTCGAAGTGTCATAGGGGGTACGACTCAGAAATTCAAAAATAATGACCTTCAATTGATTTATTTAAACAATATTATCTCTGCATCACTATGCATAACTATTTCATTTTTGTTTAGCAGCTCAAAGGTTAGTATAGTATAATTTAAAAATTACCATCCACCTGAATGCATGCGTGATTTCAATTGAGCGTATTTCCACTCAGATAGATTATGGTGGGTGAAGCAGGCATCTTGCAATTCTGTGCTCATCATATAATTGAATATTACTCAGTGATGCACAATCTTTCTGTATTTTTTAGAAGTATAATTTTGCTCCGGTAAACAAATTATAATTCACAATACTTTGTCAGGTTTTTGTTTTATTCATTAGGCGCGGCTGCATTTTAGTAATGGCAGTTGCGACTGGTTGAATTTGTTTTCGGTGTTTGGTAGAGTACTGTACACCCAGATTATGCTGTGTATCATTTCGAGTCAAAAATTGACACGTTTATTACATACTTGCAAAAGAAAAATAAAGGAAGAAAACACAAAAGAGTCTTCAGAAAGTGCAAAGCCATGGAAAGTTATGCAGAGTCTCTTTGGATAATTTATAATAAATTTGCTGAATAGAAAGCAAATACAGAAGAGATTTCCAAATATTCTGTGCATCCTGTTTGGTATTCTGTCCTAAACCAGCAGTTTGTCAGTCCCAAACTGTTGTGACTAATTATATATGAAATAAATGTAGAAAAAATAACTTATAATCAGATTATTCTTGCAGCTGTGGTACCATTCAGTAGAGCGAAAATTGTAAAGGGTACAAGACAGAAGGGGTACAGTTGTAAAAAAAAGGTTGAAAACCCCTGGTATAAAGTAACTGGTCTGAATGTAGGTTAGAATCCAAGTGCCCGTTGTGCATCATCACCACTAGTTCAGATGGCCCAGGTGAAACGGGCCCTGGACCTGTGGTAGCAAAGCACTAAGGCTGTTGATTTGTCGGAGGCAGTGCCCTTTTTTTCCCGTTTGGGCACAGAATAGCGCTTGTTGCCACGGCCCACACGTTGAGGGGCATGGGAAACAGTTGTGAAACAAGTCAATGATTGCATGTCACAGTTTTTACTATGACTATGAAAGTCAGCAAAAATACACCATTGTAACAGTTAATTGTAGGATTAATAAACTGCCTGTGTTGATGTTAATTGCGATCTCGTTTTGTCAGGATTGTGCTGCAGCAATTATAAAATCTTAATGTTTTGAAGTGTTAAGTTCTTGACAGAAACTGAAAATTACTTAAAACACACAACACGAGAGGCCTCCTTAAATTGGTTTCATCCATAACTTTAACCCTTTAAAAGCACCAAGCGTTTTTCTGTGAGATACTCCCCCAGGACCAAGCGTTTTTCAGTGAGATACTCCCCCAGGACCAAGCGTTTTTCTGTGAGATACTCCCCCAGGACCAAGCGTTTTTCTGTGAGATACTCCCCCAGGACCAAGCGTTTTTCAGTGAGATACTCCCCCAGGACCAAGCATTCTTCAGTGAGATACTCCCCCAGGACCAAGCGTTTTTCAGTGAGATACTCCCCCAGGATCAAGCGTTTTTCTGTGAGATACTCCCCCAGGACCAAGCATTCTTCAGTGAGATACTCCCCCAGGACCAAGCGTTTTTCAGTGAGATACTCCCCCAGGACCAAGCGTTTTTCAGTGAGATACTCCCCCAGGACCAAGCGTTTTTCTGTGAAATACTCCCCCAGGACCAAGCATTTTTCAGTGAGATACTCCCCCAGGACCAAGCGTTTTTCAGTGAGATACTCCCCCAGGACCAAGCGTTTTTCAGTGGGATAGTCCCCCCAGGACCAAGCGTTTTTCAGTGGGATACTCCCCCAGGACCAGGTGCTTTTTGGCTGTATCTGACTCTTCTAAAAAAAAGTCACTAATAATCTATTTTTTTACAGTACACTCTGGGGAACATTATAAAAGTATGTCAGGAACCATAAAAACTTCTCTATTTTAATATATTTTAATATATCTATATTTTTTATTATGTATTCCACTTAGTGTTTTCAAAGAGATACATCAATAAAAAAAAACATGTTATTCTATGACCTGAGGAACCTTAATACTTCTTAAAAACCTTTTGCCATTAAATATAACATTTTAGTCGTCGTGACAAATATCATGTGTACAATTTAAAAACATAATCTGGTTCTACGAGTGCCTGTGCACCATCTGGTGAATATCACATGCTACTACACATTCAGGCTGAATTTGATCTTATACCAGGGTTGGTGATTGTTTTGTTTTATTTAAATCGATTATTTTTTTTTTTAATTATGGATTTTTTTTGTAGTACTGTAGTTGTAGCTCTACAGTACCTCCAAACTGTACATTTAAGGATGTTGGAAATGGTGGTTTGTGAATAGTTACATACCAAATTAAAATTACTCAAATCTTAAATGAATACATAAATAAAGCAAATTATTTATCAATGTGGCATCCTCTAAATGTGAGCTACAATATGTGAACTACAAGAATTTAACAGTGGAGTCCGTCAGAGAAAAACACCCCTCACTCACCCCAGTCATTCTGTCCTTTTACTTTTCTTTCTTTGATTTCCTCTTTCTGTGTCAGTCCAAACGCACAGTTGTTACTTAGTACTATTTTGCTTTTTATAGTGTGTTCAATTGTTAAAGTTCCTGATTGCACTAAATAAAGCTGGTTTCAGCAGGTCTTAACACAGTGCTCAATTGTTTATTTGGGACCCCATTGCACTGCCATTAGAATCGCTTCAGCGAATATGTTAATGATGGGGCAGGCACTCTATAACTGGGAAAGACATGTCTTCAGAATACCATTTCAGTGCAGTATTTTTATTTCTACGTCTTCGCTCCATTTATGTGCCACAGAAATCAGGGGCAAGCACCGCTAGCACTTGCACTCACATTTGCGCTGTGATCAGAATACAGCCTAAGAGTATTAGTTTATAGACAGTAAGAGTTGAAGATGTTTGTGTTAATAAAAGGTTTTTAAAACATACATTTCAAGTCTTTTCCTTGAGAAACTATATAAAATAGGTAGTAAATGAAAAAATGATTTAAATCAGTGATTTAAAATCGACTTGATTTAAATCAGGCAACCCTGTCTTATATTGGAACTTGGCACACTGTTTCAAGCTCTTAATTTGATGAGGAATTAATATCTGAAAAGTGCACTATATATGGTTCATCTGAATGCTTTAATTGTTTTGAAGGAAGAAGTGTATTTTTTAAGGAAATCTGAATTATTTTACAATGTTGGTAATGGCAAATAAATACATGCGATAAATGTCACTGCATACTTTGTTAACCTCTTCTCATATTTTCTTAGAGGACACTTCTGCAAAAGCTCTGTTAGAAGAGAAAGTGATATGCACCTAAATGTTTTTTCCCCCACATTAATAGAAGATTAAAATAATAAATACATCAATCAATAATAGCTCTAGCACATTTTACATCAAGAGGAATCTGTTACAGAAATAGAGATTTGTAAGTGGTCTGCAAGTTGGTCAAAAACTATAGATGAACGAGTAGGGCCAAAGCAGCTATTAATAAATAAACAAACAAACAAACAAACAAACAAATAAATAAATAAATAAATAAATAAATAAATAAATAAATCCTACTCCACTATATCCCTCTCTCCGAGGACATACACCCAGCAGGAAAAATGTAAGACCTTTATTTTAAAAATAGGTCAAGTCTTTTACAAAGCACACATTACAGGTCACCTGAAAATCATATTCATGAAGTTATATGCATCAACCACAAGAGAGCGCCAAATTGCAAAATAAGTAAAATTACCTTAACTGAACTTGAATTTTATTAGACAAGCAATTTAAAATATGCATCTAAAAACACTGTAACCACATGCAAGGCAAACTAAAAACGAAACACACAGCAAGACTGCAGGTGTAAACAGAGAAATATGTATAATGCAAACTTCCACCTGCATAGGCTACATTTGAAGCTATCTCAAGAGAGAAAGAAAGCACAACTGAAACCCTAAACTGGTGATTGGATACTTTCCACCCAGTGTGATTATTTAAGCATTTTTTAGTTAAAAGATCATTACACTATAAAACGTGCAGGCAGTAATAGTGATTTTTGCAATTTAATTAGCTTTATGATTTATCCAACCATTATTCTTGCCTCAAGTTATTTGTATAAAGGTAATATTTTTTCTTGCTTTGCTGTCTTGCTTTCTTATATTTCTTTTTGGCTTACCTAGTGCTACAGTGGCAAGTAGGTTTCAAAGAAGGTAGAAATGTGTGTCCCCACAGCCAAAACTACCTTTGAGGGAATGTAACCCAACTGTGCAGTCCAGAGGGCAATGCACTGATTCAGAGTATACCACGGAATCACATAGCCAGTGCCTTTTTTTTAGAGATAAAGTGAATGTCTTGTACAGGGCTTTGCCATCTTCTATTTTTTTTATTTGTGGTTTAGAAGTCAACATGATAAAGATAAGTCATTTAGTTTGTTGTATTGTTTACTATAATTGTTTTCACAACAATAGTAAACAGTCAATTTTGTTTTACTTACACGTATGTAAACATTCTGTTACTGTTGTGGCATCAATTAGGTAACCCTCACACAGACGACAGGTAATGTGGGCATTGATGTCCCACAACTTGATCTTCCTGGTCAGCATCTCGGGGTTCTACAAAATACAACAACAATCAGAAAATTTAGTAGCAATCCACATACACTTTAAAAGGTACCACATACAAAGGCCAATCAAGCAATCTTTATTTGATATAGGGCCTTTCACAATAAATTGTCGATAGAGGAATCTTCATCAATTCTAACATATTGAAACCTATTTGAAAGATAGGATTTAAACCATGACAAGACACTACCCAATCAGAATTGAATGGTCAATGGTATCAAAAGATGCACTTGGTTTCAAAAAGAATAAGAGGGAAGACATCAGCACATTGTTTACCACCCTGATAAGGGCAGCTTCAGTACAATGGCCGGGGCGGAAGCCTGACTGAAGTTTTTCATATAAATGATGTACTGCAAGGAATGTGTTCAGTTGTTTAGCAACTGCTCTCTCTAGAACTTTGGATGAAAAGGGGAGGTTTGAGATAGGCCTAAAATTATTAAGAACATTTGGATCTAGGGTTGTTTTTTAAAAAAAACTTTAGTCGTTGCCAATTATTTTTTATTATTTTCTCCCCAATTTGGAAATGGCCAATTATTTTTAGGCTCAGCTCACCGCTACCACCCCTGCACTGACTCGGGAGGGCGAAGACGAACACACGCTGTCCTCCGAAGCATGTGCCGTCAGCCGACCGCTTTTTTTCACACTGCGGACTCACCATGCAACCATCCAAGAGCTACAGCGTCGGAGGACAACGCAGCTCTCAGGCAACTTACAGGTAAGACCGCAGGCGCCCGGCCAGACTACAGGGGTCACTGGTGCGCGGTGAGCCGAACACACCCTGGTCGACCTAACCCTCCCTCCCCCCGGGCGGCGCTCAGCCAATTGAGTGCCGCCCCCTGGAAGCTCCCGTCCACGGTCGGCTGTGGAATAGCCTGGACTCGAACTCGCGACGTCCAGTCTGTAAGGTGTGTGTTGTTTTAATTTTACATTTTCACCACTTTTTTAAAACTTTTAAATTGCATTCCACTGCCTCCAAGATGGCTTCACATGGACCTGCATGGACCACTCAAACTACATTTCCCATTATCCTCCTGCTCACATATGTAACTGAGATGGATTTACCAGTGAGCAGGAGGATGACGGGAAATATAGTTCTGAGAAATACGATGCAAGGCCATCTTGGAGCTATAATAGAAAAAGCCAGAGAGCACTGCAATTTAAATGTGAAGAAAAGTGGTCAAGTAAGTCCCGCACAAAGTCCCGCATAAAAGATTAATTCTCAAACTGAACACAGTAGGGATTCAAGGAAATGCATGCACATGGATTAGGGAGTGGTTAACATGTAGAAAACAGAAAGTACTGATTAGAGGAGAAACCTCAAAATGGAGCGAGGTAACCAGTGGTGTACCACATGGATCAGTATTAGGTCCTCTGCTATTCCTAACCTACATTAATGATTTAGATTCTGGTATAGTAAGCAAACTTGTTAAATTTGCAGATGACACAAAAATAGGAGGAGTGGCAAACACTGTTGCAGCAGCAAAGGTCATTCAAAATGATCTAGACAGCATTCAGAACTGGGCAGACACATGGCAAATGACATTTAATAGAGAAAAGTGTAATGTATTGCATGCAGGCAATAAAAATGTGCATTATAAATATCATATGGAAGATACTGAAATTGAAGAAGGGATCTATGAAAAAGATCTAGGAGTTTATGTTGACTCAGAAATGTCTTCATCTAGACAATGATATATTGTGAAAAGTGTTGAATTTAAATCAAGGGAAGTAATGTTAAAACTTTACAATGCATTTGTAAGACCTCATCTAGAATATTGTGTTCAGTTCTGGTGATCTTCTTACAAAAAAGGATATTGCTGCTCTAGAAAGAGTGCAAAGAAAAGCGACCAGAATTATCCCGGGTTTAAAGGCATGTCGTATGCAGAGAGGCTCAAAGAATTGATTCTGTTCAGTATTGAATAAAGACAACTACGCAGTGATCTGATTCAAGCATTCAAAATCCTAAAAGGTATTGACAATGTCGACCCTGGGGACTTTTTCGACCTGAAAAAAGAAACAAGGACCAGGGGTCACAAATGGAGATTAGATAAAGGGGCATTCAGAACAGAAAATAGGAGGCACTTTTTTACACAGAGAATTGTGAGGGTCTGGAACCAACTCCCCAGTAATGTTGTTGAAGCTGACACCCTGGGACCCTTCAAGAAGCTGCTTGATGAGATTCTGGGATCAATAAGCTACTAAGAACCAAACAAGCCAGATGGGCTGAATGGCCTCCTCTCGTTTGTAAACTTTCTTATGTTCTTAAACAATGTAATAGAATATACAAAAACTCAGTACTTGAGCTGAAACCTTCAGACAGAAGGGGTGCAGTTTTAAAAACAAAGTTTGAAAACCACTGTATTAGATGACACTAACCAATAATCAATACAGGATTTAAGGTTTGTGTTATTATTTTCCCATGTATATTTGATATCAGTATTGTGAAGATATCTCCATATATCTACACGATTATAATGGGAATGTGTCTACAAGTAACAGTGTTTTGACTGGGTAAATTATAGGCATATATATATATATATATATATATATCTATGTATGGTACAATCATCATCGATATTTACTGATTGATTAATTTATTGCTATTTTGAGGCTTAACTGACAGCCCTTATATATATATATTTTTCTTAAATAAAAATGAAATTGTCTATTTTACCAACAATGAATAACCAACGTCCCAAATTTAGAAGTATATACACTTGAAGCATTAAACTTGTTTATTACCATAATATAGCCACTCCACCTGATTGGTTTGAACCATTTGAGAAGTAACACTCAGTACGCCATTGAGCCTTCCAGAATTTTTCATCTGACTGACATGAATGTGTTTCTTGCAAAAGGTAAAATTTACTTTCTGATTTCTATGTAAGTATGGCTGCATTCACACTGGGTCCATTTCAAAGGGACTCGGTCTGGTCCGTTTAGTTTGAACAGTGTATCAATGTGCTTGCTGTTCACACTTCTCTGCGAGCAAAGGAACCAAGTTTGTTTGGATACGAGCTCAAGTTTGTTTTCTTTTGCTCCTTTTCCATTTTTTTCAGGACCATGTTCGTTTGTGTTCACAAAGCAGTTTACAAATGCACTGTTTGTTTATATGGTCTGTGAACCAGGCGTTTACAATATCCTGCAAGGTATCTTGAAAGATGACAGCTATTGAAGTATTGCTCCAGTTTTAATAGCACATTTTAGATTCTTACATATTGCTGTGGAAGAAAGCAGGGGAACGGGGGTAGCATTTAGCTAACTAAATTAATACATTTGTTGAATGTCTGCAGTAGGACAATAGTGCAGTATTTAGTTACGCAACACTGCACTGTTCTATTACTATAGGCATTAAACAAAGTAATTTGAGAAAAAACTAAATATATTTTGCTATTTTTGTGAGTTTCCCCCAGTTCGGATTGGCTTTTGGTGTCAGACCAAATTTCTATGAGAGCTTTAGTTTATCACACTGTCCGTGAGATTTAGGGTTATCAGATTTGCAGAGTGAAAAACAGGGACCCCACCGCAGTCGGATATGCGACAGATTACTTGTAGTTTATATACTTATTTACAATCCAGCATTTGTTGTTAAATTGTTTGAACCAACTGCTAAATCACAATAATTATATTTGCTGTATCTTGTACTTGATTTTACTCTTAAAGGTAACCGTATTCACGGTTTTTGTAATTGCTCTTATTTGAAATCATTCTTATCCATTTATTGTACTTACTACTACTTTCTCAATGGAATTTACTCTTACAACCAAATATTTTTTAAGTTTAACTGCTCTTAGTCGTAATCTCTCTCAAACTTAATTATTTACTGTATTGTATTTTCTCTCATTTGAATTTGCTTTTGCTACTGATTTTATTGTATTTTTTAACTGCTCTTATCTGTAATATGGTATTTTGTAACAACAATAAAATAAAACAAAGCTACGTTAACTGGTCTGTAGTCGGTAGCTATCCAACAGCACTGGTATAGTATCATACTTAGCTTGATTCATGGGTTTGCAGCGCTACTGAATTTCTAAGAGTACTCTTTGAAACTGACGGTTTTCATTTGTTGTTGTCTGTAGCAGAGGAAGTACTAGAAACTGCATTTTGAGAAGTGAAAGCATGTTTGGCACGCAGGTAGTAAAGCAGACTAGATGCACTACTGTGATACTGGAACTTAACTGTGACAGTAGATACAAATAACCCTCTTTCTATCCAATGAACCGTCAAAGTTTAAAAAAAAATAAACTTCACTTTACAAGTGCTTCAGATTGAGTGCTTTGCTACATAATGACTACACTCATTCAATCCTGGCATGCACTTGAGTGTATTAAAATGGTGCCGTAGGAAATGAATTACGATATGCTAAGAGAGACAAGACAAAAGTGCGATTAACATGAGTTAAAAAAATTAATCTCCCAAAAAATGTACGCAATAAAATCACAGAAGTTAACTGCAATTAACAACTCTAGTTTGTTTTTTTTCTCTTTAATTCACCGACACCATATCAACTCTGAAGCTGTTAAGTGTACTGTCTAATGAAGCTGCCTCTTTAGGTATTCATTTCTGGAAGAGGTTAATGGCTCTGTCTTTAACATTATTGTCAGGGTCTTTCTTAGAAAGTCCTTGAAGCATACATTCCAGTATGTCGTTCAGCAGCTAATGCTTTCTGAGTGACCTGGGCATTGGCGCTTATTTTCTTCCCCAAAACAGCATTTTTTTTATTTTGATGCATCCTTTTCCAGCCCTCCAATCTGCAGCAGTGATTTTTTATGTTATTTAGAATTTTACTTTAATCCATGAACAGTATCGGCTGCCTTTCTGCTAGTTGCATTGGCAATTTCTGTGAATTTTTGAACTTTTCATTTCCAGTGACAGTTTCTAGCCTTACCAAAATTCTGGTTCCATTGTTGAACACAATTCTGGTTCCATTGTTGAACGCCACACTTTCTTTCACTTGGTGGCTGTAGTTGCACAACATTATTCAAACTTTCAGAAGATTGCAAGAACCTCGGCAAGAACTACAAATCTGTCTGGTGTTTGAAAAGATTAAATTTCCAACATCTATTTCCACTCCAATAGAGATGTCACTGATGCCGACATCAAAATAATTCTGATGAGTAGACTGAATGCGCTGTTTTTTTTTTTGTCAGAACAATCAGGCTGTGCAATAGGGTTTAGTCTGGCTTTTACGGGGGCACGATTTTTTTCCCCAGTTGTTTAACATAAATTCTGTCCATAGAATACCCATTTACTGCACATTATTTGGAGGCGCAAAGGTAAATGTGAACTATTTATGAGCAGCAGTTACATACTTTGCAATAAAGTTTGTCCTACTCTGTTACCATCTTGAGTCGACTCCCAAATACAGTAGAACCTGCCACATCCGATCCTGTAAGATGTGATACACACTAGTGTTGTAAATCGAATCCTGACGTTAACATCGATTATCGTGCAAATTCAAACGATGATTAGAGTTAAAATGCTTAAAAATAAATAAATGAATAAACTTCCCTCACAGTAACAGCTTAAAGGAACAATAAGTCCTCTTTTTAAACAGCATGGTATAAAAACTAATTTCAAACAAATCCCAATGTTTTAAGACACGTTTGATAAATACATTGGCATTTAAATATAGCACTCTCCAATGTTCATATTCCTGCCGCCACTAGTCTTTGCCTTGTTTTGTGTAAAATATGACAAATTTCCAGTGTAAACATAACGGTAAATTAAGAAAAAATAAATAAATTCACAATAATAATAATAATAATAATAATAATAATAATAATAATAAAAAATCAACCCCACTGTCCAAAGGAGAAAAAAAAACAAGGTTTGAAAACCACATTAACATTATGGTCTATTCACATGGAAATAATTCGATCTCTCATTTTTTTTTTTTTTTTTTTTTTTTTAATTTGCTCTTGGTTACAATTCATGGATTACGTGGCCCAGCTTCTGTAGTGAAAGTAGCAGTCCCTTCAGTATGCCGCGGCTGCAGAGATGCATTTCACTTTTTACTGTCATATTTTAATCAAAACTTTACATGACTTTGCATAGCCACTTAGATTTGCATTATTTTCAGTGAATACAACTATATTTTTCATTTTCCCAAACAGTACATTAGAGGTAGCCTCCCCTTTCCTGCAATGGAACTTTCGACAGTGACAACTCTAGTTGATAATTTTGTTTTGCTTCTCCATACTTGAATATGTATAATATCTCTTGCACACATGTGAATTTATTATTAAATGACTTACTGCCCACATCACAACCAAGATATGTAGAATATCTCTTTCATACATGTATAGGCCTAATCAATCTACATACCACGTCGCAACCAAAAATGCGTCACATACTGGAGTGCTCAGAGAAGCGTTTTGCCCACGTGGATTCGCTTACACTTATACAGTACATTACTAAGGCCCTATATTTCACTGCAGTGAAACGTGACACAGACCGTGAAATTCATTCTTCACAGTGAAAACTGTCTATTTTGTGTACTTTTACCCTGAACTTAAATCCAATTAAGTTATGTGTATCAGTCCAGGTTCATGATGTGCTTATAAGCGTGTTTCAAATTTCAAAAAGAAAACTGGACAGGATTTACTAATTGACACTTAACAGCAGCCAATAACCACTCTGGGCTGTCCTCACTGATTGGTAGATATGGGCATCTGGGGCGGGTTTAGTATCCTAGGAGATCAACTGATATTGTTAAGCGAGTGAACATTTTTCGAGTGTCCAAAATGAATACGTTTATTCGATTTCATTAAAATATTATCAATTTGTTATTGTGGGGTCCCAATCGATAAATAAATCGATAACTTTTTGATTTGGGATACTATCAGCATGATTTTCAAAAGGGGCAAAATAAGAACTAGGTCACAAAATAATTTTTAAAGCCTGATTAATGTAACCACGTCACTTGATTTATATCAAGTGACGTGGTGACCCAAATCAGGTTTTAGAAAATTGCTTTGTGACCTAGTTCTTATTTTTCCCCTTTTGAAAATCATGCTGTATGTGTTCAGGTCAGAAATGCCATTCACAATCTTTCCAGGACTCCTTGGTATCACCAGTAAGACTGGTGCTGACTTGGGAGAAGGCTACACATGCGACAACGCTCGGAGAAGGAGTATTACACTTCCAGGCCATAGGCTGGGAAGCCTATTGTTATTGCTGGGATGATACTTCTTATTCTTATGATTTTTTTTTCAGCCAGAGTTGCTCAAAAACTCACGAAAATAGGAAGGTTAGTAGATGCCTATGGGAAAGTGTCAGAGAAGAAAATACATATATCGTAGGTCACATGGTTTGGCCGCTATATTGGATTAATTGAAAAAACGGGTTGCCTAAATGTAAAAATGCGCCTTTTGAAAACCACTTATTGCAGAATGCTGAAACTGGGTATACTTGTTGAGGGATAGTCCAAGATTAAGTGGTGTTCATAAGAAGCTGATGGGTTGTGTGGTATGGTGGCTATGTTGGATGACGGCATAATCACAAATTACTAAGATCATCTTCTCCCAAACCGCTGGTCCGATTGAACCAAAAATTGGTAAAAACTTGGCTAGTGTGGTTGTCTTTAAAGGGTGTTCAAGAAAAGTTCCTACGATAAAAAAACATGGCGGCCACATTGGATGACATCATCAACATACAAAACTGGTTTAGAAAAACCTTTGTCTCTGAAACTGCTAGTCCGATTGAACCAAAAATTGGCACACATGATCCTAGTGTGGTTGTCTTTAAAGGGTGTTCAAGGGAAGTTGCTACAATAAATAAAACATGGTAGCCACGTTGGATGACATCATCAACTTACAAAACTGGTAATAACTCCTTGTAGAGTGCAGACAGGGCCATGGTTACTATGGAACACATATAGTAACCCATGTATGCTCTATAAAAAAATGCCCTTGACCTATCCTAAAGTTCAAATGTAAAACTGGCTTATAAATCTTGAGAGTGCACATAGGATCATTGTTACTATGTAAAAAAGGCATTCTGCACTATTTGCTAAAGTGTTTGGTACTGGTACTGGCATTCTGCACTATTGGCTAAAGTGTTTGGTACTGGAAGCCGTAAAGTTGCTGGCAACTCTAGTTTTTATTATGATTATTATTTTAATAGTGTTTACTATTAGTATAAATCACTTAACCGTTTAGCGTTGCTGTGACCATATGGTAATGCCCAGTTGTGGTTTTGCATATGAAAAAACAAGTATCATTTTCTGACAAGCACGCCAATGTGTGCATGTTAAATGGCTGAAATAATGCAATAACATATTACAAGAAAAAAGTGGCTAAGCACGTGGCCTCTTCGGTTATCGTACACATTAGAAACATACGGAAATTAAAAACATCATTAAAGAATATTTTATATATATATTATATATATATATATATATATACGATGCTCAAATTTGTTGGTACCCTCCACAAAAAAACAAAGAATGCACAATTTTCTCTTAAAATAACTTGAATTTGACTATTTAATTGGCATCCACCATTGTTTTATTCCATATTTAATAGAAATCAGACTTTGCTTTTGATTTTTTATTCAACATAATATTGTAAATAATAAAACAAATGAAAATGGCATGGACAAAAATGATGGGACCGTAACCTAATATTTTGTTGCACAACCTTTAGAGGCAATCACTGCAATCAATCCGTTTTCTGTAGCTCTCAATGAGACTTCTGCACCTGTTAACAAGTAGTTTGGCCCCTCTTCCTGAGCAAACTGCTCCAGCTGTCTCAGGTTTGATGGGTGCCTACTCCAGACTGCAAGTTTCACTCTTTCCATAGATGTTCGATGGATTCAGATCAGGACTCATAGAAGGCCACTTCAGAATAGTCCAATGTTTTGTTCTTATCCATTCTTGGGTGCTTCTAGCTGTGTGTTTTGGGTCATTATCCTGTTGGAACCCATGACCTTCGACTGAGACAAGCTGATTGACACTGGGCAGTACATTTCGCTCCCAGAATGCCTTGATAGTCTTGAGATTTCATTGTGCCCTGCACAGATTCAAGGCACCCTGTGCCAGTCCCCAAAGCAGCCCCAAAACATAACCGAGCCTCCTCCATGTTTCACTGTAGGTATGGTGTTCTTTTCTTTGAAAGCTTCATTTTTTGTCTGTGAACATAGAGCTGATGTGACTTGCCAAAAGGCTCCAGTTTTGACTCATCTGTCCAAAGGACATTCTCCCAGAAGGATTGTGGCTTGTCAATATGCATTTTAGCAAATTCCAGTCTGGCTTTTTTATGTTTTTCTTTCAAAAGTGGAGTCCTCCTGGGTCTTCTTCCATGGAGCCCCTGTTAGCTGACTTCAACATCCATCGATCAGAAAACCCCACCTTCATCTTGGAGTTCAGCTTGTATCTCTTTGGCAGTTATCCTTGGTTCTTTTTCTACCATTCCTCTATCCCCTGTTCAATCTGGGGTCGATTTTTTTCCCTTCTGCCATGCCCAGGAGGTTGGCTACAGTTCCATGGACCTTAAACTTCTTAATAATATTTGCAACTGTTGTCACAGGAACATCAAGCCTTGGAGATGGTCTTGTAGCCTTTACCTTTACCATGCTTGTCTATTATTTTCTTTCTGATCTCCTCAGACAACTCTCTCCTTTGCTTTCTCTGGTCCATGTTCAGTGTGGTGCACACAATGATACCAAACCCACAGTGACTACATTTTTCCATTTAAATAGGCTGAATGACTGATTACAAGATTGGAGACATGTGTTTTACTAATTAAAGAAATGAAATTAGTTTGAAATATCACTATAATCCAATTATTTATTATCTTTTCTAAGGGGTACCTCAACAAATGTGTCAGGCCATTTTAGAATATCTTTGTAGAATAAGCAATAATTCATCTCTTTTCACAGCTTCTTTGCTTTTTATTCTATGACATACCCTGGCATGCAAGTATACATGATAAAATAGCTTTTAATTTCATCACTTTTCAGGAGGAATGAAGCATTATTTCAATGAGCTGTAAGGGTACCAACAAATTTGAGCACGTCTGTATATATAGGGCCAGTTACAATTGTATCTTGGCCAGTAAAATTAATTAAGTTGATTTGCTATTTGATTGGTTCCACACAGTTTAGTTGGTTCTTTTGCAACCAGTTGTAAATTAATCAAGCAGCCTATTTCCCTCAGCAAGCGCCAGCAAACAGAAGAGCCCCAACCTCGGAGTCTAGCTGTGGGGAGTCCAGCTTTGAGGCCTGAGTTTCAAGACGCTGTTCGAATAGATCCCAAACCTAACACCGCTCCCTGGAAGAAGCCATCTACTAGTCAGGTCTGTACCCCTCCACCTCACTGCTCCCCTGTGCCTATTTGTCTTGCCTGTCCACCTTGACTGTCTCTCACATCCCTGTTCTGTCCTCTCGCCCTCTGCTCTCTCAGGGTGCTGCTCCTCCACCCCTCTAATCTCATCCCTCTGCCCTCCCCCTCCTTCACTCCCTCTGGTGCACTCTGGAACTGTCACTCTTCTGCTAACAAAGCTGATTTCCTCTCTCCTTTCACCCTCTATCCTCTCTCCTTCAAAAACCGGGCTTCCTTCTTCCTCTCCCTCTCACTGAAACCTGGCTGTCCCCTGATAACACCTAACTCCTGCTGCCCTGTCCTCTCTCCTCGCCGTCCTGTCCCATACCCAGCGTCTCACTGGACGGGAGGTGGGACTCTGTCCTACCTCTCCCTCCTTACTCTTTTTGTCCCCTCCAATCTCTCCTGATCTCTGTTATTACCTTTGAATTTCATGCAGTCCAACTAACCTCTCCCTGTCAACTCCTGCTAATTGGCCTGGTTCCCCCAGGGCCTCTCGCTCACTTTCTAGATGAACTCGATCACTCTACTCCCTCCCTCTCTGTCTAACCCCAACTGTCCTGTTGGGTGACTTCAACATCCATCTCTCCAACCCCAGCCACTCTGCTGGATTCCTCCCTCTCTTCCCTCCTTCTGACTTCTGTCTCTCTCATCCCCTCCTACCCACAAAGCTCCGTCAACTGGACCTCACCTTCTCCAGGGCCTGCTGCCCCTCCACCCTCTCTGTCACCCCCTGGACCTCTCTGATCACTATTTCATCTCTTTTCTCTGTCTCTCCCCTCTCCTTCCTCCTCCTCCCACTGTCACCTCTCCGAAACCTCCCTCTCTACCCCTCTGTCCTTGCCTCCACTGCCCTCTCTCACCTCCCTCCTATTTTTTTCACAACTCTCCGTCTAAACTCTGCTACCTCCTCCCCTTCTCCTCCCTCACCTCCTCCCTCGAATCCCTCTGTCCTACCACCTCCCGACCTCCTCCGCTTAAGAACCCTCCCCAACCCTGGCTCTCCTCTGGGCTCCGTTCATCTCAAGAATCACACTTGCCGATCTCCTGAAAAAAATGGAAAGAACCAAACTTCCTGCCCAAGACCTTTACCCACTCTCCTGGTCCTCCTTCTCCTCTCCCTCTCTCCTCTGCTAAATGTACTTATTCCCCAATCTGTAATCCAAGCCTCCATTAACAAACCCCGCTAAACTATTCTGCACCTCTCTCCTCCCTCCTACGCCCTCCCCCCTCCTCCTCCTCCTCTATCTCCCTGATCCAGTTTGCCTCCTTCTACAATTCTAAAATCTCAGATATGCACCCGCAAACCTTTAACACCTCTCCTCCCTACACCCCCTCCTGCTCCAACCCCTACACCCACTGCATCCCTGGCTAACTCACCCTCCTTCTCCACCCCGCCCCTCTCAGATTCTGACCTCTCCTCCTGCTCCAGGGTCACAAACCCACCACGTATGCCCTGGGACCCCCTCCCCACTCACCTCTTTTCAAGCTGCTGCTCCTGCTCTACTTCCTTCATCTCCTCCCTTCTCAACACCTCTCTCCTTTCTGGTCTCTTTTCTTCTGCCTTGGGCCTCTATCACTCCCTCCTCAAAAACCTACCCTTGACCCCACCTCCTTAGCTACCCCCTGTTTTCCTACCATTCCTCTCCAAAACCCTCAGAGGACTGTACACCGCCAGCTCTCTGTTTACCTGTCCAACCACTCTCTGCTCGACCCTCTCCAATCTGGCTTCACTGTATTATTTGTATTTTGTCACACTGAAACCGCCCTCCTGTCTGTCACCAGCTCACTAAAGTCTGCCTGAGCTGCCTGCCTTTCCCTCTGTCCTAATTCTCCTCGACCTCTCTGCCTTTGACACTGTTGAACTCTATTCTACTATCATCTCTCGCTGACCTGGGGATCTCTGGAACTAAATAATGGCCTGGTTCTCCTCCTACCTCTAAAAACCCACTTCAGTGGGTAACCTGGCGTGGAGTAACCTCCACCTCGCCCTCTCTTAACAGGAGTCCCCCAAGGGTCATTTTTGGGTCCATTCCTGTTCTCTCTTTTTTCACCCGCTCCCTGGGCCAGTTTCATCGCATCCTATGGTTTCTTGTTGTTTCTATGCTGATGATGCACGGTCAGAACTGTTTTCCCACCTCTGACTCCACCATCCCCTCCTGTATTATACCTGTCTGTTTGCTATTTCCTCCTGGATTTTCTTTCGCATCACCTCAAACTCAACCTCTCTAAATCTGACCTCCTTTTCTTTCCCTCCTCCTCCTCCCCCTCCTCTGATCTCTCATCTCTGTTCCTCTGGAATCTACCCACACTCTCCCTCTTCCTGTTTTTAAGAACCTCGAGTGTCACCCTGGACCCAGGCCTCTCTTATTCCTGGTCACATCTCCAGTCTGGCACGGGCTGGCCTGATTCTTCTGAAAGTCTGAAAATGGACTTCCTCACCAAATTCACGCATCCCTAAATGTCAATCAAAAATTTGGTACTCTCCATACTGACTACTGGGACCCTCCTGGCTGGCCTATTCGTCCGCCACCCGTCCGCTCCAGCTCATCCAAAATTTTGACTGTTTTGAATGGGGTTTTTCATTTCGCTTCTCAAAAAAAAATGCAACAGTTTTCCATTTGGCTCCCGATTCCCAAATCATTCAAAGACATCTTTACTGAATACAGATGCCTTGCTAAAACTGCACCCAGCTACCTCAGACCCTCATCATTATCTACACCCCACTATACCTCTCCACTCCGCCTGCACTAGAAGACTGCAATTATCCCCTGCCTCCAGAGCCCGCTCCTTCCCCCCTCCAGAATGACCTTCCTTGTACAATGTCATTGCCCAGTCCCTGAACATTCTGTGCCTCCTTAAGACTAATCAGTTCAGACAGCCCTGGAAGTCCCTGGTAAAATGTGCTTTACTTTTCTTATCTGCCCCCTATAAGAACATTTAATCAATTTATTTTAACGTTTTGTTTTGTTTTTGGATCCTTTGGGATACCTGACAGGTTATCTGCTGTCTTTAATTGTATCACACTTGTACCTACAACAAAGTCATTGACTTTATCAAATCAACCATTTTGTTACATGTATTTGCCGATTTTCTAATAAGTCTGCTGCATAAACAATTTTGGCTGTTATTTTAATTAAACCCCTAATAAAAAAAATAAATAAAGATAACACTGTTAAAAATGCTAGTGCCCTGATTAACCATAGAAAAAAATTGGGTCCTAAATTTTTTTCACCTACCTCCAAAGCCAGTTTGACAATTCTTGTTGTTTTATGTCTCAGGAGTTAAACAATGCCAAATGTGGTCCAATTTGTATTATAGTGCCAAACAGTTAACTTGCTGGACGGTGATCCTTTTCAAAATTACTGTACTGTGCGTTGAAATGTTTATTAACCCAGGTACTTGCTCGGTTGCCCACCCCATTTGGGTCCTAATTCAGGCAGAAGAAATAAACTTCGGATTTCAGAAGAAAAAATCTAACAAGAGAACAAATTTAGAATTGTGTCAAACTGGTGTTTTTTGGAAATGTCTTATAGGCTGGGACATTGATTACAGGAACTGAAATGTATGGATTTGCACCAGATTCAGTTTTTGCTAAAGATTGTAAAAAAAAATCAACAGTTTTGCATTTGTACTTTTGCCAAATCATTCAAATCAGGTTTACTGAATGAAATCTGTCTGCCGTTAATGTTTGTGGACTCGTTATACTAGCATGTACAACCTCAGTGAACAACAAAAAGGCCTTTAATGTTAGACTAGCTACTGGTAAGCTGTTTTCCATGACCAATTTATTTTAACGTTTTGTTTTGTTTATCAAATAAAATGCGGTGGGTGTCTTTGGATGGGAGGCTTTTAACAAAAACTGGTTTTGTTAACAATTTTGTAAACAGATGAAAAATAAATAAAGATAACAGGAAAAACAAAAAAACAGTGCTAAATTGCTGAATTATACCTGGTCCAATTTTTTCAGCGATAAAGCCAGTTCCTGGACGGTGATCCTTAGTTCAAAACTTCAACTGACTGGCACCAAGCTCACTCCAGCAGCAGAAGCGGTGGAGCCAGTTCACCCTGAAGGAATAAACTTTTCAGCTTTAACAAGAGATTTAAAGTGCTGGTCTTTTTTGGAAATGTCTTCCTAGGCTGACATTGATTACAGGAACTTTCATTTCAGCACCCCAACTCTACTCCTGTTTGCAGGTTGTAAACCTCACAAAGAACACCTCTTTGAGTCAGCCAATGGACCAGGGTGTAATCAAAGCTACAAAATGGTATTACAGATTAAAATGTTAGAGTGAATTCTCATTGGGGAGAACACAGATGTCATTCTGGAGTGTAAATCGAATGGCCATAAAAGACGATTCCTACCTGGCTGCAGAAGCCTAGAATCATATACAAATAACCACACTATAAAATGCATGGAAAATACTGTCTGTGTCCAGAAAATAACGCAGGTGGAGACAACAGCAGGGATGGTGAATCAGTGGGCGACCAGCAGGATGCAATGTTGAAGGAGTGACCCAGGAGGCTATGGATCAATGGCTACATTGTGACAGCGATGAACCTGGATATCAAATTTTGGAAGATGAGGACATTGTCGCTTTAGAAAATGAAGCATCAGGAAGTGCAGAACTGGAATATGGGAATTCGGATTGTGAGGAGCGGCCAGTCATTTCACATGGCGAAGCAATGGCGTGTTTCCAAAAGAGACTGAGCTGGCTAGAATGACAGCCTGAGGCAGACCCAGCACAATTAATGATTGTCCGATCATTAACATGGCTGCAAAAAAGAGATCCTTTAAACAAAAAACCATTAAGGACTTCTTTAAGAGTCAAGAAGCCATGAAATGTAAGTTACTGTACATTTAGTACCCCTTGTTTTGTATTTCTTTAAAAGCTTTTGCTTGGAGAAGGCTTCTTGTTTTATATTGTAAACCGCATAGCAACATATTATTAATCTAGCTCCGGCTAAAGGAACAGGAACTTTGCTTAAAAGAACACCTTCTTGGCAATGGTTCACAATGGAAACAGTACCGTTTTGTAAAAAACCGCTGTCATATAATTTAATTATTTTGTATTACGATTTCCATGAGTGCACCTCATCGCTACAAAATGGCATGTAAACAAATGGCAAAATGTGCCGCTGTTTCTCTTGCTACACAAAGTTGGAAATTGTTCGAGCTCTTGAAAAAAACCTGAATTAGACAGAAGTCGCTGAGCAATTTGGTGTTTCCAGTTCTGGTGAGTTGCTTCACCATTCTGTTAAATAATGTGCATGCCTTGTATATTGCTGCTGCATATGTAACGTGTGTAGGGGTGCTGTGTTAATTTAGTTTGACAGTTAGTTTATTAATGTTAAGTTAACCCTAAGTAACGGCCAATATTTTGCCTTTGCCATTGTGATAGACCGAAACACACCTGCCAGCTAATTTCATAGTACAAAGCGATTTAAGCTTTTGACCGTGTTGTTTTGCTTTAGTTTTATTAGTGTTAGTTTGTCTGTTACTTTATTATTATAGTTTATTAATATACACTTGCCTATTGTTTTGCTTTTACTTATTCAGTTCATTTCATATGTTCATGCACGTGCGTCATGACAAATACATATTGTAAACGATTTCACATCTCACGGGTTCGTGCCCCTTTAAAATTACGACCCACAACAACAGAAATGGAGTTTAAACACAATAATAAACACAAAATAAACACAAACACAAAACAAAACCTAACTCCGTTTTGGAGTACTTACTACACAGGTTATTCCCTGACTAACTTGCAGGACGGCTAAGCTGTTTACCTGGCACCACGGAACACAAACCAAAACCACACAGGTTTAACACAGCACTTACTTCTTTTATGACTGCTCGGAAGCAGAGCACCTCTCTTCTGCTTCCTTCTACTCAGCAGCCTTTAGCAGACTGACTGCTCCCCTTAAATACCCTGCAACCTGGTCCCAATTTAACAATAGCTACCAGGTGCAGGGGATAATTAATAATAAAACAATTAAATTAAACAATAAAACAATTAAACAAAACAAAAGGTGCATTTTTTTTTCCATTTTATTCTTCAGGGAGGTTTTAACCCCCTCCCTGCTGTCTCACTCAACCCGCTGCCTTACAATATGTATTTATTTATTGATTCATAATGTGTCTGGTTGTTGTAACATGGAAAAGAGAAATAACAGCAGATATTATGTTTGGTTTAAATGATCTGTCTGTTTACAGCACACCTTTCGTGCACTTGAGTGACTAAATTCACAAATCTCCTATGCGCTGTTAGTTAATAAGGATTAGCAGAGGAAGTGGGAGCAAGTGGTAAGGTCATCTGAAGTTGCATATTCTTGAGAAGATGGTTAAATTAACCAACGGCACCGTCTCCAACAAACAACTGCTGGCAGCTGACGGGAAAAAAAAAACAGACACACCAAAGATAATAAACACAACAATAGCTGGTTAACATAAATGGTAATTTCTTGCCGACTAGCCATTTACAAGGCTACCTCAAACACATATCATTGTATTTATCTTGCTTTTAATTGTATTATTACTTGTACTGTGATTCTTGAAATATATTTTTGTTTACGACTGTAAGTCGCCCTGGATAAGGGCGTCTGCTAAGAAATAAATAATAATAATAATATCATCACATCTTTTGAACACATCTCAATTGGGGTACACACACACTGCTTTCATTTCTGCGTATGTGTGTGCATTAAGAAACCTGATTAAGTAAGTAACCTGATCTGGTTACTTAGAATTTCAAAGGACCCTTTGAAATTCAGGCTTTGGCTGGGTGGGGGGTACGTAAAAATACCAACACTCATTAACAGGTCGCTTTACCATTGGTTACGTACCAGAAACAGGAGAGGGGAACCGCCCGGTGTTAAGGGGTATTTAACATCTTGTAAAGTCATAATAATTGGGGATCTGTCTGTTCTGTGCTTGGGACATGATTACCTGCATGTATTATAATAAACCTATTATTAATTGAATAAAAGGACTTTGTGTATTTTCTTAAGAAACATCGGAACTCACTTTTTAAATCAACATCACTGGTGGCTAACTCTCTTACAGAACACTTTGCTTGCTTCCCGAGAGGTGTTCTCTAGCCAGAGACTACGCTATGTTTTCTACATTGGGCCATAAACACTTCCTGCTCTAGCAGCTTGTTTTTCTTTTGCCATGTTTGTCTTTGTTTCGTCTCCAGTCACATAGTGTTTTTTCAGCATTGCGATTGCCATGCTTTTCGGCAAATTCAACAACACGCAATTTCAAAAGTGTTGTGTAGCTTTTTCGTTTGCCTGATTTTCCTACTTTATCCAGTCTCAAAGAAACCTGCATTATAATACTGCATTGCAGTTACAAACGAACGGAAGACTTGATTAAGTTTACTCAGCTTTCTAACCAATAGAAGTTTGCTGAATGTGGGAATAAGGAAATTCAGAGAGATTATTATTAATTTTTATTTCTTAGCAGATGCCCTTATACAGTGTGACATATAGTTGTTACAAAATGGACAGCTGTTGTGTTAACAGTGAAGCAGTATAGCTGTGACATCCTCATACTCCGAAGATTGATAGTAACTTTATCCACTAGTTTTTTTTTTTTTTTTCTCCAAGCACACGCGTCTGGATCGAGGGGTCAGTCAAGACTCTGAAAGCTTGCATTTAACATTCAAGATGACTAAAGGGGTATTGAAACATTTAATTAGAACAGTTTTTTGTGTTTGTACTTAGCAACGTGACCGGAGATCCTGAAATAAATAAATAAATAAATAAATAAATAAATAAATAAACCTGTCACACTTATAGTATATTAATTTCTCAAAAAAACATTGTTCTTTTGATTGTACATTTTACCTAGATTACATTCGACACAAAAAAATAAAATCATTTCTCTTAGTGGCTTTTATTGTCTAACAGTTTGTTTTATGTCCAGCATCACTATCCATTTTGTAACTTAGCGTCGCTGCGCCATGTCTGTTGCTCAAACTTGCTCAAAAAGTCAATGATTGGTCAGTGCAGGTGGCTTTGGAGATACAGGGGTTGGGATTAGTGGTGCAGACTCAAGTTTGACTGACCCGTCTCAGCACCACCAACTTGCTGCTCTGCTACTGAGGCCAGTGTCTCCAGAAGCAGAGCGAGCAGGAGCTCCACGCTCCAAGCAGCACTTCAGTAATAAGTATACACGACACACTTATGATTACACAAACTGAGGAGGAAAAAAGTAACAATTGTGCTCCTGTATCTTTGTAACCCCCAAGTAAATATTACTAAAAAATAACATAGCATTTATAGTGTTGCACTTGAGATAAAAGAATGTACTTTAACATAAGCATTTAATTATCACATTTTGAAATGTAAAAAAAAAAAAAAGTGACCCTTTAAAAATAACTCCTACGTGTTTTACTGCAGTACAGACTTCTCCTCAGTGGGTGCCTCCCACTTTCGACAGGTGGTTTACAGTGAGAGGTGGTGTTTTAGAGGCACTTGTACAACCAAGTCAGCGATTTGCTATTTTAACAAAAAAATGCAACACATGTTAAAAAAAATAATGAGCTGGTATTTGTGCATTAAAAGGCTTTTTTAATGGTTTAATTTATTTATTTTTATGGATTTTGTAACCCTGGATTTTGTGATCGAGATTACTTATCTGGAAAACATCACAGCTGGATTATATTTATCCAGATTACAAATAATTAAGAAAATCTGTTTTTTGAAGTAGTTCTGAATAGTTTATTTATTATATATATATATATATATATATATATATATATATATATATATATATATATATATATATATATATATATATTTTAAATAGGCCATTATTTATGATATAGCCTAATTTTAAAAAAAGAAATAAGGCAGTAAGACCAGTGATAATTACAAGTATTAATACACAGGTTTATTTATTTCTTATGTTTCATATAAAACAACCTCAGACAATTCACTTTTAATGTTAATGTTTTAATTTTGTTTGTCTGAATTACCTGCATATGAACATAATTCTACTAGCCTGCATTGGTCTGGCACAATATCACTTATCAATCGCAATGTACCAGCCATTGAAGGTGAGGATTTGAGCGATGACCTTTAGCAGTACCACAAGCGGATCGACTTGCTGGATGGGCAGTGAGGGATGCCGTTGTAAAGAACTAATTCTAGAAGGATCACATTAAATATATGTCATTTTTCCCACATCTTTATTTCTACATAGCACACACACGTTTAACCCTTTGCAGACTGCGAGAATTCTGTTTGAGGGCCGACTGACATGACTTAATTTTAGGGCATGTTTCAGAGCAAATATCTGCTTAAAAGTATACAGTATTATACATTTCTAAAGATTACTAAATAAATAATTATTTCATTATATGATCAAGTATACCCTGCATTGGCCTAGTTTGAATGTGAAAAGTTAAAAAAAAATACTCACAAAAAAAAAAAGAAATATCCTCAAGTGTAATTTACTGCTCTCTTAAAATATGCAAAGTTATCAGTGGTAGCCACAAACCTCTGGAACTAGAATCTGCAATATGTTTTTTAATATCATGTATCGTCTTGATTTTACACAAAATTGTTTGACAGGTGCACGTTTTTACCATTTTGAGACATGATTGGCAGGGTTTTAGCTTATTATGCGTGTTGGTGTATATATCCTTTTAAAAGCATTATAGTATACCTTTTTGAAAAGCTGAGTGTCTGGAACCTGAAAATGCCAAGGGTTACACTCTGACATGAAGTAAAATCTAAATGTACCTAAGTAGAAAGCAAAAACAAAAGTAGAAAAAACAGTTTCTTTTTTTAAATTGCTTTAAAAATCTGTTTTAATTCACAACAAATATCATCAGTATACTTATGTATATATATATATACAGTACTGTGAAAAAGTATTTGCCCCGTCTGATTTTCTGCATTTTTGCACATTTTTGACACTGAATGTTATCAGATCTTCAACCAAAACCTAGTATTAGATAAAAGGGACCCTGAGTGAACAAATAACACAAAAATTTGATACATATTTCATTTATTTATTAAAGAAAGTTATGCAACACCCAATGCCCCCATGTGAAAAAGTAATCGCCCCCTTAGACCCAATAACTGGTTACGCCACCTTTAGCAGCAATAACTGCAACCAAACGTTTCCTGTAGTTATTGATTAGTCTCTCACAGCGTCGTGGAGGAATTTTGGCCCACTCCTCCATGCAGAACTGCTTCAACTCAGTGACATTTGTGGTTTTTGAGCATGAACTGCTCGTTTCAGGTCCTGCCACAACATCTCAATGGGGTTTAGGTCTGGACTTTGACCAGGCCATTCCAAAACTTTAAGTTTCTTGTTCTTCAACCATTATGATGTAGACTTGCTTGTGTGTTTCGGATCATTGTCTTGCTGCATGACCCAGCTGCGCTTCAGCTTCAGCTCACGGACGTATGGCCTGACATTCTCCTGTAGAATTCTCTGATACAGAGCAGGATTCATGGTTCCTTCAATGATGGCAAGGCATCCAGGTCCTTATGCAGCAAAGCATCCCCAAACCATGACACTATCACCACCATGCTTGACCGTTGGTAATAGGTTCTTACTGTGGAATGCAGTGTTTGGTTTTTGCCAGACATAACGGGGCCCATATCGGCCAAAAAGTTCCACTTTTGACTCATCTGTCCATAGAACATTGTTCCAGAACTCTTGAGGATCATCCAGGTGCTTTTTGGCAAACTTGAGACGAGCATTCATGTTCTTCTTAGTGAGCAATGGTTTCCGCCTTGCTACTCTGCCATGAATCCCATTTTTGCCCAGTGTCTTTCTGATGGTGGAGTCATGAACACTGACCTTAGCCGAGGCGAGAGAGGCCTGCAGATCCCTGGATGTTGTTCTAGGGTTCTTTGTGACTTCCTGGACGATTTTACGCCTTGCTCTTGGAGAGATTTTGGCAGGACTGCCACTCCTAGGAAGATTCACTACTGTCCCAAACTTTCTCCATTTGGACAATATGGCTCTGAGCCTTAGAAATGGCTTTGTAACCCTTTCCAGACTGATTGGCATCAACAACTTTTTTCCAGAGGTCTTCAGGAATTTCTTTTGTTCATGGCATGATGTGCCTCTAGAACAGGGGTGCACAATTCCGGTCCTGGAGGGCCGGATCCCTCCTGGCTTTTGTTCCAACTGTGTTCTAAATTACTTAATTAGACCAATAATTGGTAATAATTGGTCCAATTAAGTAATTTAGGGCAAGGTTGGAACAAAAGCCAGGAGGGACACCAGCCCTCCAGGACCGGAATTGTGCACCCCTGCTCTAGAACCTGTGTGCTGACAACTTCACTCTGATGGTAAGGGCCAAAGTTAGTCAGATTTATATTGGGCAGGGCTGGCCCAAATCAGGCCTGGTTGTTAACCAAAGTACTCAAACAGCTGGCCCTAATTCTCCCTTTAATTGGGTTGAGTTAACTAGGGGGGGGCAATAACATTTTCACACCTGAAGATTGCATGTTTGATTACCTTGCACACCAAACAAATGAACGAAGCACCAAACTTTGGTGTAATTTTTTCTCTCAGACTCCCTCTATATACTACTACAACCCACAGAAAAATCTGACCAAATACAATGTGAAAAATGTGCAAAAATGCAGACAATCAGACAGGGGGGAAATACTTTTTCACGGCACTGTATGTTAGAATATGAATAATGTCTGTGCAACAGTAAATATAAAAAAAAAAAACGAATTCAGATTTCAAAACTTTTTTTCAGAAAAATGCTTAAGTGTACTTTGTCCATAAAATATTTAAACACTATTTCAATATAAATAAATACTAAATTATAATAACTAATTAATAGCTGTACAAGTAATATACTACATTGGACCAAATTCATAAATGGCAAAATGAAAAAGGAACCAATAATGTAAAATAAAATGGGAAACACTAACAACTGCAAAGTTAACCGAGGCATTATTGTAAGTGTAACACATTAGCCTACACTAAGCAATTGTACAATTTACTATCCTTATACACATTAGTATATTTATAACCAGGGCTTATTTCACATAACTAACATCTACTGAAAACTTCAGAATCTTCATACTCTGTGTGAAGAAGTTTGTAATCCAGGAGATATTCTTCTCCTTATGACATTCATTCCATCAACATTTTCTATAAAAAAAATTATTAGATTTATTTTGGATCAGTAAGTGTTCTGGGTCTTGCAAAATGAATTAGAAAGCTCGCCGGTAAAGTATTGCGCTTTGGTGCCATGGTCTACGGCAGCAGTTTTCAAACTAGGGTATGC
This sequence comes from Huso huso, assembly GCA_036884735.1. Taxonomy (NCBI): domain Eukaryota; kingdom Metazoa; phylum Chordata; class Actinopteri; order Acipenseriformes; family Acipenseridae; genus Huso; species Huso huso. Next base: position 49,052,575 of record CM072663.1, on the reverse strand, counting down.
AAGCACTCATCAGGGGGTGCGCGAGAAAAATCCTGTAATGGCGGACAACGCATTGTTTTACCACGTTGTAGTACTTTGCGACTTAGCAATCGAATCAACAATGTTAACCTATAAAACACCCGGCTGGTTGCTGACAGTCAGTGAGCCCTGAATGCACACATGGCTAATTTACATATTTAAACACTGCAGACTGGGCTAAAAATAAAAATAAAAAAGATTGTCATTGTATGATGTTGCTTTTAACAATTTGTAGTATTTACTAGGTGCGTTTACTTTCTGGAGTTTGGTCAGTGTTAGTAGTTTAATCAGTTCAGTGTTTTATCTATGTTTACGTTTTCAAACAACTGTATTAATGAGTTGAGCAGGCAGCTAGGCTGCCCTACTTTAGACAGTAAAGTCACTCACTTGTTCTGTGCTGGAGCTGGAGCGACACAACTTATCTTTACTTGCAATGCTTGTATGTGTTTTTTCATGAATTAATTAATTTGTTGAATAACTCCTTTGTCGAGTGAGTGTATTACCCTACACCTCCACCCCGGTAAGTATTAATAAAAGCAAAAGCACAATATTATTCTTTATTACAAAAATGGAATAGTGGGATTAAAAATAAATAAATAAATAAATAAATAAATAAATAAATAAATCCCTAAATCCTGGGATTGGGGAAAAAGTGTCCGGAATTGGATTCCCTACTCCAGACCTATTGAGTGTGTTCATATTATACAGCAACTGCCCATCAACAAGCTTTAATTGTCTTACAGCTGATTAATACGAACAGACTACTGCACAAAACACTTCAACATGTAAGCATTTTACTAAGTCATTTGACTGCCCGATATAAATATCCCCTTTCTACTTTCAACAAATGAGCAGGGTTCATACACTTTTTCAACATCAAAATTCCATACTTTTTCCAGACTTCCATTTGTTTTCCCAGACTTGTTTTTTAGTTAGTTTCTACTAGTTTTCCAATAGTTATCCACATAGGCTGGCAGCCGCAGAGCATTATAGTTTTTTGATCCAGAGTAGAAGTTGCACTTGGCTTTCTAAAAGTATTTGTCAGAATCTGGAGGTGCATATCTAGCAAGAGTCAATGCAGGTATGCAAAAGAGAAGGAAGATACAATCTATATTTGAAAACTATGTTGCATTATTTACAAAGAGAATATAAAAAGTTGTATACTGCAAGTATACTTGTGCCAAAATAGGATAGTATAATGGTACCAATAGTATACTAAAACCAGACAATTTTGACACAAGTATACTTGCAGTATACTACTTTTTTGTAAGGCATGATACTGGATTCTGATCCAAACTTCTTTATACCCTCTGTTAAATGTTGAACACTGTGGGTGGAGAAAAATAACAAAAATGAAGTAACAAATGTGCACGCATTATATATTAAAATGTGCAAGTGTCGTATATTAAACATACAAGTCAAATACTAAATACAGTACACCCTCACTATAAGCCTTTTGTTCGCTATAGTAAAAGGACAATCCAAAACGAACAAGCTGCTGGAGCAAGTTAAGGAAGTCACCATCGATACAGGCATTAGCTAAATTATTAATAACATTAGTACTGTTTTTATTCTTTGATTTTCTTTATTACTACAGTATTTGTCACTACTACCACTAATAATAATAATAATAATAATAATAATAATAATAATAGCAATGAGATTGTGAATAAAAGTAGAATTACAAGTACAGTACCTATTTGTGGCGTGCTGCAGCCAGTATTCTGGCTATATCCTATTCGTTGAAGAACACAGTACAAAGCCACCCCCCCCAAAATTAATAAATAAATAAATAAATAAATAGTGCATAAAAGTTTTAGTTTTGTTTCAATTGCAAATGTTAAATTTAAATCTTGGTTCCTTATTTTAAAAAACAAACAAAAAAAAAAAACAGACACATCAATGTTGCTTTGCCGTGCCGGTTGCATAGAGCTGTACGAGCCAACATCAGCAGCAGTTTGATTTATTTATTTTTAAATCAGTATTTAATCGTATAATGAAGGCCATATAGCGAGGATGTAAATAGTATATCTACACTCGGCTGACGGTTTGGACCCGAGACTGTTGCTGCACTCGATATTGTAAGTTACAAGCAAGCACCATACATTTAAAATAAAATTACTTGTAAATTTTATTAATCACATTAAAGAAATGAAAAAAGGGATGTTAACATGCTATGTTTATATACACACCATAGAGGCTACAGAAAGTTTTTTTTTTTTTTTTTTTTTTTTAAAGTCCGAGTCAGTGATAACTACTATTGTTACTGGGTTGGGAAATTAACGATTTAATAAAGGTAACAACAAGATAACAAAATGTGAATCTTGATGAGCAGAATACAGTAGCTTGTAATTCCAGTTTGTAACTCTGTTTAAAAAAATCATAGCCTTCAATATATCTGTCGTACTGTCCATTTTACCCTTCGTTTCACTGGAGCAGACAGACTCATGTGACATATACCAGTGCGCTGACTGGACAGGATTGCTTGAATTGTCAGGGGTGTTACACGGGGCAATCATCGCGGGATTTGGTCACAAGCAATATAGTTGCTACTAGTACATTGCTTAAACAGCTGCTGACCCACTTTCGAGATCAAATTATTAAGAAAAAAAAATAATAAATCGCAGAATTATTTTCATTCCCCCGTGATACTAGTAAAATTCCAGACTTTTTCAAGACTTAAATGTGTTAAACATGTATTATAATTAGGGCTTCTGATTTTCGGTTTTAACCGATAAAACATGATAAAACACCCCCGATACAAAAAAAAATTAAATCCGTGGCTAGCCAATAAACATCGGAAAACACCGGAAAAACTGTGGAAATGGTTAATCAATTCACGTTGACTTTACCCTTTTCCCATTAAAAAATAAAACCTACTACAGAAATAATAACAAATACATTTCCCAGCGCTGCTGGGCAATGTCCCGCCTTCCTGACTTGCATCTATCATTGATTCGTTCTCAATACTTTAAACCCGCCCCAACTACTGAATGACAGCACATTCCTACATTTCTGTTGGAGACTCAGCTTGCAAGACTTAAAACGAGATTACAATCAGGATGGAGGCTTGTTAGCGGGATTTCAAACTGTATTACAGTTAAGATATGGAGGACTTAAAACAGAATTGTTGCGAAATGTACACACAAAAACCCCAGAAGAATGTGCCCGTGACCATAGGGATTTTGTTGTGGAAGACAGCAAAGGAAAGAAAGGTACAACTGAAGTGTGCAAGTACTGTCGAGTTACTAGTATACATATTTTGACACAAAAAAACGCTCAAGCATTTTGGAAAGTAACCGAAAACACTCATTTCATACAGTATATCAAAAAAAAAAGCCCCGAAAAAAAACGATTTACATAAAACTCGAAAATAGCACCGAAAAACACAATTAATAAAACCCGAAAAACAGAAGCCCTAATTATAATACTCTATTTGGACATATAGTGTGTGTTTTCTATCGAAACGCAAAATAGAATATCTATTTTCTATGATTATTTAAAATTAAAATCCACCTTCGCAGTAGGATCAAAATTATCCTGATTTTGGATAAAAGTAATGCTGATCAACTCTATAAATTCTGAAAATTGGATCATTTAAATCGTGATTAAAAGTGCGATCCGATTACCAAAGCAAAATCCGGATCACAGTAATCCGGATCGCATGTTGACGTTTTGAAAAACCCAATTTCACAATATAATCCGATTTCCGCATTTGATCGGGATTACCGAAGTTTTGAAGTTTTGTACCTGACATTGTTAATTTATAAGGCCCCAACATTGAAGCAATTACAATGTAATATCCCTCTGGAGATACAGTATTTTTATATATCCGTTGGATCCCTGGAATTAAATAAATTGCATATGACAGGTTCTACTGTACAATGGGGAATTTAGCAGGGTTTCAGGTAAGTATGTCCATTTAGACGCTTCAGATGTTCATGTGCTACAAGTCACATGGTCTGATGTTCTCTACCATTATTAACCAACTAGTAATATATAGATGATGAGACAAAATCAAGGATATTTTAAATGATTGACTTGCTATCAGTGTACACTTCTTACTGGGCATTTTATGCTGAAAAGAAAATCTGTCACAACTCTGTTAAACAAGTGAAAATAACAAAAGCACAACAAAAAACTAGGTGGCAAGAATGAATTGCAATTAGGATCAGCGATGAGCAATTAATGTAATTTGTCACGTCTGTTTGAAATAAGTGAAACAAAACATAAAAATCAGGCTCAGTCAAGGTATGAAGGTAAAAACAAATGACAATGTATTTTCTGAGTTTAATTAGGCAACAGAATTGGCTCAAAATGTTTAAAAGGGACGTCATGTGATCAGAAATAAAACCTGAAAACTTCATGCCCTATTTATGATGTTTGTAGCCCGAGGCATTCTGAGCATGCATGACAGCTGAAATCGGCTTCAAAGAAAATATTTTAACCCCAAGATGGCAGTCGACTATAGTTAATAAATTAACAAACCAAAAAAATACATATACTTGAAATAAAAATGTGCGTGAGATTTGGGAAATTTAAATATGTTAACAAAATAATTATTGGTAAAAAAGCCAATAAAATCAAAACCAGTCTCCTGGACAAAGTGATATGTAGCACAGCATATTTCATGGAACTATGCAATCATAAACATTTATGTTTTTGTTTGCAAAGTTAAAAAATGATGTTTAAAAAATCTAATTTAATAATTTACATGCTCTAACCAACACTAATCATGACAGAAACTTGCCTTAGGTATTGTAAAATACAGATTGATAGAAAAAAAAGATGCCAACAGCAAATAATAATGTAGACCAGTTCAATTCGTTTCATGAGCCTGAACAGAACTAAAATGGACTGTGTCTGCAGCTAAGAAAAGACTGCAAAGTAGAAAAGTATTTTTTAAAAAAATCTAATAGGCTACTATAATTGCTGTCGTGAGTTCTTCAGAGTTTGAAATCCGACTAACACAGACAAAAGTGTCTCTTGTAAGAGAAGATATTAGCGAGTACTATGTTTTAGATGCAGAACATAAAGTGGCATTAGAAAAATAAAAAAGCAAACAAAAGGAATGTGAACCAGGAACGGAGAGCATTGATCGTTTTGCCGAAGCTAAAACAGATGAATTGAAGACCTAAACATCATCACCAGCAATAGGTTTTCGTGAAGTACTCAGGCAAAATGGAAGTGTGCTGTATGCTTGTTTGAACAATGGTTAAATAAAATAAATGCAAAAACTGAATTTATATCTAACATCCGTGTAATTGATGGAGATTTATTAAGTGATGAAGTTGCTGTTGTTCCTGAACCTGTCATGAAAAAAATATGAAACAAAAATTAGGTGGGATTTTTATATGGAAGTCAATTTGCAATTATTAAATGTTGTGTTAATGTATAATTGTATTACTTTTAACAATATGAAATGCTAAACTGAAATTGTTTAAATGATTGTTGCATAATAAAATGGTATTCGCTTTTCTGTTGAAATGTTACGACTGTGGTTTCGTTGATGAATCAACAGTTTTCTGTGGATTCGTACAAACTGTGGATTTGTTAATCAACAATATATCTGCTCCGCGCTCCCCTTCTCTTCAAAGCCACACAGCCAGTTTTAGTTAAAAGATTAGTACAATTAATCAAATCAAAAGATCAAAGGGTGACACCGTAGAAATGTGTTTTTAACAAGCTAATATTTGTTATTTGTTTAAATGTATGTTAAAAGAAAACCACAACATCCATATAAATTCATACAGGGAGGGACTAAGGAGGTCATGCTTGGAAATTAAATTGTTTAGGATACATATAGTTCACAATGTTATCCATTTAACAGAAACATAAGTAGTTTCCTTGTGTGAGGAATGGAGCCCGTAGCACTCTAAAGAGCCTTAGAAAGTAAAAAAGATGCAGGTGACTACCTACACTGCTAAGAACCACAGTATCAGTGACAGAAAGATTACATAGGATCTACAAGATATAGCAAAATACATAACAAGAAAAAAGGAAGTTGACATGCTGTTGTCAAAAGCAGTTTAATGTATCATCCTTTACCTCATTGAGAAAGAGTTATAGTTGATAATTGGGAATTCCGTCTCTGTGCCGTGTTTTCGCTACGCATTACCAGTCACATCAACTGGTTGTAATTGTCCTGCTGTCAGAGGTTTTTTTAGCTAACGCAGGCAGTGTTATTTTTTTCTTTGTACTGATATATGGGTCCATCTGCACTGTTAAATTAAAACAGAGACTTGAGAATGCAACCCATTCAGCTTAATGCTTGCATTTCTCATTATTTTCAGTTGATGAGGTGCAGTCTACAGGTTGAAAAGCATCCCATGTGGTTCTGCAGAGTGTGATTTTCAGAATTGTAATAGCTTGTGGGAAAGAATACAATCAAGTACTTGGATTTGGCTGGAAGTCAGCCTCTGTTTGTAAGTTTAACAAATACATATTTAAAAATTGATAGATCGAGTAATCGGGTGAGTAGATTACACAAGATAGTAGGTAGTGAACACCAGACTACAGTTGTAAAAACGAGGCAATCCTAACTGAACACAAGGTTTGAGCCCAACCCAACAGATCCTCTTAGCCCCAATTGGTATCCTAAATATTATAAATGACTGTGCCAGATGAGCTAAAGTGAGGCTAGAAACACTATTTTTTTCACTTTGTAGTGTGTGTGTGTGTGAAGGTAATTGCAGCACAACCAGTATCTGTATCGCTCATGCCTTACTTGCTGTAATAAAAATATCCCTCACTAGCCATTGGGAATTAATTGTAATGGAGATATAATTGGTATTATTATTATTATTATTATTATTATTATTATTATTATTATACATTTAATAGAAAAAGAACAAATACATTTTTAAAACAGCCTTAAAACATGTGTTTTTATAACTCAAGCTTTGTGACAAATCCTCAGTTTCTTTTTCTATCTGTTTATTTGTGGTCTATGAAAAACTTATGCAAACTTCCTGTGCAGCCTAAAACATGAATTCAACTAGTTATAAAATAGAGATATATGAGTTGCATCAGGTTTGAAAACCAGTCTCCTGGGCCAATAAGGGTCTACTAAGAGCACCTTGGCCTGGTGCTGCCTGATTTTCACCAGACACAGTGTGAGCATGGTGAGCAGTGGGAAGGCATATAACAGTTGCCTCAGTCACTGGTGTGCCAAGGCATCTAACGCCAGCGGGGCCCCGCCTCCTATTATGGAGAACCGAAGGGGGGCAAAGAGATCTATCTCTGCTTTCCCGAACCCCTCCCAAATGAGGCTCACCACCTCAGGGTGAAGCCTCCACTCTGAGGCACTGGGAACTCTCCATGGAGAGGAGGTCCGCCGCCCAGTTTGTCACCCCGGGCAGGTGTGAGAGTGAGAGGAGGTTCTCGTGCACCCAGAGCAAAAGCTCTCAGGCCACACAATGGAGTCTGAGCGACCTAAGGCCACCCTGGTAGTTGATATAAGCCACCACCGTTGTGTTGTCTGTACGGACAAGCACATGTTTCCCTCGAACCTCCTGCAAGGCCAGATAAACTGCCTACAGCTCTAAATTGATTTGGAAACCCTGCCAAGAGGGGTTCCACGCACCCCTGCCATTCCACACAGTGCCCCAGCCCAGGCTGGATGCGTCCGTGGTGACAACATCTATTCTGGTGACACTACCCAGTGCTACGCCAAGGCGCAGATGGGCAGGCTGTTTCCACCAAGATAGTGCCTTTAGACAGTGAAGAGACAGTGTTAATAGGCGGTTGCGGTTCAAGGCAGGCTGAAAAACCCTGCTGTTGAACCAGGCCCTCAGAGGGCGCATGCCCAGGAGACCCAATAAAAGGGTCTGGAAGTTGCTGCCATCAAGCCCAGAAGTCTCTAGAACGTCACAACTGTAAGCACCCTGTTGAGCTGAAAGAAATCTAAACAGGCGGCTAGTCTCTGCACTCTGTCGTCCAACAGAGTGGACAGCATGGCTCTGGAGTCCATGCACACTCCTAGATAGAAGGCTGTCTAAGAAGATGTAAGGTGGCTCTTTGCACGATTCACTGTAAGGCCCAACCGTTAAAGGTGGCTGGTGACAAGTTCTGTGTGGGCCTCTGCTTGTGCTGGAGACTGGGCACAAATGAGTCAGTCATCCAGATAATTGAGCAATCTGATGCTACTGAATTTCAATGGGGCCAGGATAGCTTCCATGCACTAAGAGAAGGCATGGGGAACTAGAGAGAGAGGCCAAATGGCAAGACACACGTTTATGGGTATGTGGAAATAGGTGTCTTTGTGGTCCACCGTGGTCGCCTGGCCTGATGGACTGCAACAACTGTTGCATCGTCAAAATTTGGAACGTCCTTCGACTCAGATACAGGTTGACCTGTCTGAGGTCGAGGATTGGTTTGAGACCACCATCCTGCTGGGCACTAGGAAGTACAATGGAGTAGAACACTTCCTCCAACTGGAGGGGGTCTATCATGCAAATAGCCCAATTTTGTAGCAGAGCTGCTATCTCCTGAGACACCACGAGACGTCTTGTGGGGTCCGTGACTGATGTTGGAGTCAAGCCCTGAAAGGGAGGTGGAACATGCCTGAACTGTAAAGAGTAGCCGGTTTGAACGGTAGTAAGCACCCAGGTGTCCATGGTGCACCGACGCCAATACTCCAGGTGGCTTCCTGAGAAGAGGCCCTGGCTTGTGGCAGCAAACCTCTAGGACTGCTGATCGGTTTGTGGCTTGGCCTGAGGCTTTTGTCTCTGTGCTGGGCGGCAGAACCTATTAAAGCCTCCACGGTGAGCAGCCGCGGGTGGGTTCTGAACACCACCTCTGGCAGCAGGTGCAGCCAGCTGTGCTGGTCTTTGAGGCTGCTGGGGTCTTGGGTGCCAGTTTGCTGCAAGTTTGCGCACTGGAGGTGGTTGCTTGGGAAGCAGGCGAACCAACTCCTTCACAGAATTCCCGCGCTGCAGCATCTCGTCCACCGCGGGACCAAACGTACGCCTATGTGCAGCTGTCAGCACAGCCAGATTCCTGCCTACAGCCTGCCCGTTCAGTTTTGATACACAGAACAGGTTCTTATTAACCAGGCACAGCTCATCCAGCTGTTGTGGTGAGGGCCTGTGACTCTTAGAGAGGTACAGCAAATAGGACTGGCAGGCTACCAGAATACTATTATATTTGGCCAGCCGTGCGGCAGACCTGGCACTGCTTGTTAGGGCAGATAACATCCTTGTACAGGAGCGCTAAAATTAGGCACCTGTACCAAAGCTGCCAGGCCCAGCTTCTTCCTATCATGCACCTTATATAGGGTGTCCATCGACCGGGAAACAGCAGGAGCTGTAGCCGGATGATCCCATGATGACAATCTCAAAAAGAAAATCTGGATTTACTGGGGTGAACACAGGAGAGGTGGTAGGCTCATCAAAGATGGACTGCCTTGTCTCACCTTGTGTAGGTCAGGGCACTTGCAAGACTGCAGTGGCCCTCTTGATCAGCGGTAGAAGCTCTGCTGAGAGGGACAGCTGTCTGACTCCACGTCCTCCGATGGGAATGCCAGCTCCTGTTCGCCCACCTCAGAGATGGCGAAGGACAGCATGTCCTCTTAGAGCCAATTTGCGCTTGTAGCCCCCTGGGGCCCCAATGGGACAGGCGGTGCCGAACGTTCACACAGTAACTCCTTGGTGGGAAACAGCTGCCCAGAGCTTTTCCATCTGCTCCGAGTCCGGCAATCGCTTGGGACGGCGACTCTTCTTCCTCAGAGGAGGAGTAGGAGAGGGAGAGAAGGATGAGAAAGACCGTGAAGACGGCTTCCTGTATGGGCTAATTCCCCGGTGTGTCGTCCAGTCTCCCTTGGCACAGAGCCATGGAGAGAGCCACGGAGAGAGCCACCTCTCAACCAGAGGGTGATGGGGAAGAGTGCTGTACCTGAGTAAGGGACGCAGAGCATTGTGGTAGAGACATTTCTCCAGCATGCACTTGGAGAAAAATGCACAGAAACTGCAGTTCGTCAGTGCCTCCTTGGCGTGCTCTGGCCCCAGGCAGGAAAAGCACCTGCCGTGCTTGTCCTCAACAGACAAGACTGACCTTGCATGTCTCGCAGGGATAAAACCCAGGCACGATGTAAGACACAAGCAATGCATTGTACAGTTTATACAAATGTACAGGTGCTGCCTCTGCTTATAGACAGCACCCGGAGGGGTCAAGACCCAAACAAGACCAGTTTGGTACCGGACAAGGGGTGTAAGCACCGGTCAGTAGCAGATCGGTGACTTTAGCACTGGGTTGATACCGTATGGTACGGTACCAGAGTTGGTATGGTATCGGGTCGGAAACGGGACAGTTCAGTATCCGTGCAGTGACTTTTACAGGAACGGCACCAGTGCGGTAACCTCAGTCCCGGTTCGGTACGGTACCGGGTCGGGAACGGAGTGGGTAGGTGACCTTGGTACCGGTACACCAGCTTGCAGTTACCATGGGTAGTAATGTACAGGTATACTCACCTGTACAAACCACTGGCAAAATCACTGTCACTACCACACGCGAGACCGAGGGAAGCCTGCTTGTTTGAGGTACTAACAGCCTTCATAATGGTGATGCAAAATCAGTCACAGGAAAGGCAGCAAGATACAGTGGATGAGACTGCAAGCAATCTCAACTGAAGCGCATATCATGGTCCAGCTCACAGCTGCTGAGCCCAGCAGCTGTGCGTGTCTTTCTGTATTTAAATTTAAAAAAAAGCACGGCATACACAAATTTATTTCCACAGAAAATAGTAACAATTACAGTTCACAAAATAAAACGACGCAATTAAAAATAAGCATTTAATTTAACTCCAGCTGGAGCTTTGCAGCCTGGGGGAGAGCACAAAGTCAGCCGACTTTGCTTGATCCCTGGGAAGCATTGACTCAAGCTGCTGGCTTCACGCGGGGCACAGGTCGCTGCAGGACGTAACAAACAGGCTGTAGTGCATAATATGCATGGAATTAGAAAAATTATTACAGCGTTAACATAACATTGCATAAATTAAGTGTAAAACACAATTATTTCCAAAAAATTATACAGTCATAAGCAACAAGTACTTCTCTGATACTAGGCTCTCCTGTCAGGTCAGTCTTGAAAGGAAAAATGGCGCCACAGGCTCGACGAGCAGCTTTGATATATCTATTTCAGGTTTCTGGGTCTTTAGGAGCTAAATACCCATTCAGTAATGGTTACATTTCGTACTTGAAACGGAACAACAACAACAACAACAACAAATACAACACATTGCAAGCAACTTGACGGCTTCCAAGGCATTCTTGTTCCTATCTGTGTTCCACAGTAACCATGACCCTACCTGCACTTTCTAAGCAGTTATAAGCCACTTTTGCATTTGACCTTAAGGAGAGGTCAAAGGTCACAGTCAAAGACTTTTTTGGATAGAGCATGTATGTGTTCCATAATAACCATGACCCTATCTGCACTTTCTAAGGAGTTACAAGCTAGTTTTGCATTTGACCGTAGGGAGAGTTCAAAGGTCACGGTCAAGGCAATTTTTGAATAGAGCATATATGGGTTAATTTGTGTATTCTATAGTAACTATGACACTGTCTAAACTCTCAAAGGAGTTCTAAACAAGTTTTGCATTTGAGCTTTAGCAAGGTAATATGTGCAAATATGTGCAATTTGACCATAGCTGAAATTTGATTGGCTCACGGCAGCCATGTTTTTTTATGTAGTGACTTGCTTTTAACAAACTTGATAGACAACCTTGCCAAGGCTATGTATGCAAAGTTTCGCTTCAAATCGGCATAACCGTTTCAGAGAAGAGGACGTTTGAATATTTTTGACAAAACCAATATGGCCGCCAGATCAACTTCTCGAGAACAACCATAAATCTAGGCCATGAGGGTAGTCTATTGCACCAAGTTTCACATCTCTGCAATAAGCGGTTTCGGAGAAGATTTTTTAAAATTGTCCAAAATTCTCAAGAAATCCAATATGGCCACCACACCATGTGACCTATGATCTTCATTTTTGCTCTGACACAAATTGCCTTAGGTGCGTACCACCCTACCAAGATTCGTGAGTTTCCGTGCAACGGTGTTGATTTTAGAGTTTTTTTTTTTTTTTTTTAAAAGAGCGGAAGAAAGAAAAAAAAAATCCTAACACAAACACTAGGCTTCCCAGCCATTCTGGCTTGAAAGCCTAATAATCACTGTACATTATACCATTAAAACACTAAAAGACCAGATCTGTACATTACAGTAGATGTACAGCACAGTTGGTTGCACTATTTTTAATATTATTCAAAACTGGAATACTATTTACTTTATGTAGCATTGTCAAAGCTGCCTCACATATTTGTCTATTTTTCTTAATTTAAAAAACAACAACTACTACTACTACTGGACACAAAAAAAAACTGTCCACAGATTTTTCATATGTGTTACATTTGTACAGCAGGTGGTCACATTTACCCCAATGTTAGCTTTATACACTGGCAATACCCAGAAGCTGCTAAATGCTAATGAAACTCAGAATGGGTATAATTATTTGTTTTCCCATCATGAATAGCAGTTTGTGTCAGGATTTTTTTGCGATAATCCCTGTCCCTTAAACAATTGACACAAAACAGCCACTCAGTGGCAGATTTCAGAGCTGTAAATCAAAATGACAGACAGCTCTCAATGTCAGAGGAAAGCAACAGTTTGTATTAGAAAGCATGAAGGTAAAGCTTTTCAGGACTGCAACTAATTGGAGTTATTTACTATTGAGCATAATATTTCTGCAATAAATTCACCCAATGTTTAATTCGGTTTTAACACTAGTAGCCCCGCGGCAGTCATTTTGGCGGTTTTTGGTTTTAAAATGTAATTTTCTCCAGTCGTGTAACACATATGGGGCTGTGCGTTCATGTACCTTTCTGTCCGTAAGTATTAAATATTCTCACAAAGCATGAAACGCGGGAGTGCAGAAATAAAGGAGATATATTACATTATACCTAAAAGCCCCGGGAGCAGTCACATTGACGGCCACACAGAAAACAATTGTATTTTGATTATACAGAACAGTATTCTACTTTATTATTTTTATTTACCAGTCCGCAATGTGTTTAGCTGTAATCAGATTAGTCTCTACTCGCTGCCTGAGTGAATGACTGACAGTCTATTGTTTTCAGTGAGCCTTTTGAAGGCTGGCGCCTGCTTGCCAGCTGCGCTGCTTTGGTCAGTCAATTAGCATCGGGACTTGTGAAAATAAATACCAGAGACTGTGGAGTTTTACAACACAACAAAATATGGAGTTGATGTTTTGGATCAGATGACGTGGAAGTATTCCGTGAAAGCTGGCTCCCAACAGTGGTCTGTTCGGGTGTTTTACAATGTATTGGACCTAGCAGCCATCAACTCCTGGGTACTTTAAAAGAATGCACGGAGAAGAATTTACCAAGGAGAGAATATATTTTACAGTCAGCACACCAACTTTGCAAGAAGCATTTGGAACAGAGGGAGACTGCCAAGCGTGTACCCACAGCTGAAGCTGGCAACCCCGCTGAGAGCCACAAGAGACGCCAATGCCAGGTTGGCAAGTGCAGTAAAAATAAAACTTCGGACAGCTGTGCCCTGTGCAGAAAGGTGGTGTAGAGAAGCGCATTATCTGTGTTGATTGTGAACAGCCTTAGATTCAAGGTAAAGGAATACCCTTTTGTCGAAAAAAAGAAAAATAAATTACTTTTTTTATAACTACTTGTGCTGTGCGCTTCTGTAAAATGTTTTTTTCTAAGTTTATTTATCTACGTTGTTCAGTTGCTTTTGCTCATCTGATAATAAACCGACTGCTGTTGAAAAGTTAAAAATGTATTGCTATCGTTTCAGTTTTATAAATAGGTATGTTATAAACCGATGTCTGTTCAGATGTTTACTTATTTACATTTGTAACATAAATGTTCATATTTTTTTTATATATATATATATATACATATATACACACACACACACACACACACAACATTGAAATTTCGTTCTGTTTGATATTGTATTTTAAAACACTGAAACTCAAAATCAATTATTGTAAGGTGACACTGGTTTTATGTTGGGAAATATTTTTAAGAAAAATAAAAAACTGAAATATCTTGCTTGCATAAGTATTCAATCCCTGTGCTGTGGAAGCTCCCAGTTTACACCGATGAAAGAAATTGCCCTAACGAGGACACAATTACTTTACCATTGGCCTCCACCTGTGAACCATTAAAGTTGCTGTCACATTTTCTGGATAAAAAAACCCACTGTTGAAGGATCATTGGTCAGGCTGTGAATCTGAAGGAAAATGAAGACCAAAGAGCATTCTACAGAAGTTAGAGATAAAGTAATACAAATGCATAGATTAGGGAAAGGGTACAAAATAATATCCAAGTGTTTGGATATCCCAGTGAGCACAGTTGGATCAATAATCAGGAAGTGGAAGCTGCATCACACCACCAAGGCACTGCCAAGAAAAGGCTGTCCCTCAAAACTCAGTGCTCAAACAAGAAGGAGACTTGTGAGAGAAGCCACAGAGAGGCCAACAATCACTTTGAAGGAGCTACAGAGTTCAGTGGCTGGGAGTGGAGTAATGCTGCACCAGTCAACCATATCAAGAGCTCTGCATAACACTGGCCTGTATGGGAGGGTGGCAAGAAAGAAGCCGTTACTCAAAAAGTACCATCTGAAAGCACGTCTGGATTTTGCCAGAAAGCATGAGAGTGACCCAGCTGCGATGTGGGAAAAGGTTTTGTGGTCAGATGAGACCAAGATAGAGCTTTTTGGCCAAAACTCAAAGCGCTATGTGTGGCGCAAACCTAACACTGCCCATGCCTCAAGACACACCATCCCTACAGTGAAGTATGGTGGTGGCAGCATCATGCTGTGGGGATGCTTCTCATCAGCAGGGACTGGGCATCTTGTTAAAATTGAAGGAAGAATGGATGGAGCAAAATACAGGGAAATACTGCAAGAGAACCTGCTTCAGTCCGCTAAAAAAGCTTGGGAGGAAATTCACCTTTCAGCAGGACAATGATCCCAAGCACAGGGCCAAAGCAACATTGGAGTGGCTCAAGAACAAAAAGGTGAATGTCCTACAGTGGCCCAGTCAAAGTCCTGATCTCAATCCCATTGAGAATCTGTGGCACTATTTGAAAATTGCGGTCCACAAGCATCGTCCAACCAACCTGAACAACCTGGAGCAAATCTGCCAAGAAGAATGGGCCAAAATCACTCCGACACTGTGTGCAAAGCTGGTACATACTTACACCAAAAGACTTAAAGCTGTTATTGCAGCGAAAGGTGGCTCTACCAAATATTAATGTGTGTGGGGGTTGAATACTTATGCAAGCAAGATATTTCAGTTTTTTATTTTTCTTAAAAATATTTCCCAACATAAAACCAATGTCACCTTACAATAATTGATTTTGAGTTTCAGTGTTTTAAAATAGAATATCAAACAGAACGACATTTCAATGTACCATTTGTAATTCAGTAATATGAGAGAATTGGTCAGGGGTCTGAATACTTTTGCAAGGCACTGTATATATATATATATATATATATGCGCTTCGGTTGTTCAGATGTTTGTGACGTTCAATAAAAAAATAAAAAAAATAAACTAATTACATCCGACTGTTTCTCCTTTCGTTATACTATTTACAGTGTTTTGAATACAGCCGTCAGAAACACTGCTGTGGGGCTTCTAGGTATGAGTATATCTCCGGGTCTTCTAGTGTTAACCGATAAAACACGATAAAACACCCCCCATACAAAAAAAATGAAATCGGTGGATAGCCAATAAACACCGGAACAACTGTGGAAATGGTTAATCAATTCATGTTGACTTTACCCTTTTCCCATTAAAAAATAAAACCTACTACAAAAATAATAATAAATACATTTCCCAGTGCTGCTGGGCAATGTCCCGCCTTCCTGACTTGCATCTATCATTGATTCGTTCTGAATACTTTAAACCCGCCCCAACTACCGAGTGACATTTTGGAAAGTAACCGAAAACACTAATTTCGTACAGTATATAAAAAACGAAAGCCCCGAAAAAAAACGATTTACATAAAAACTCGAAAATAGCTAAAAATAAGCACCGAAAAATACAATTAAATAAAACCTGAAAAACAGAAGCCCTAAACATAATTTAGTTAGATCTTCTATTTTACATCATGTAATCAAATAAACTACAAAATGGTATCGCAAAGGTCTACTGGAAGCCATAATAGTAGTATAGTATTTCATGTTAGATTTCAAAATGTCAATTTTTTCAATTTGTCAGTTTTTTGTTAAGTATATGGAAAACTACAAAGCAGTATGTAATTCAATATGTTAACATAACATTATTTCAGAAGGTTTCATTCAACTTTATTAAGGAAAATGAGTTAATGCTATAGGGCGATGCAAAACTTTTGGCCATCGCTGTATTATGTATATTTACTCTTATACTAATGTTTGTTACATTTTCACAATAAGTGCATATTTTTTCATATATAAAGCCCTTCTCTACAATTAGTAGTTCCCCACTACACATGTATTCTAGCTGAATTCAGTGCAGTACTTCACAGAGAACATTATTAGTTTGTGCTGACTTTTTGGTCTCCGTTTCTTATGGTGCTGCAGGCAAAACCATGGTTCAAGGATGATCTCAACATATTGTAGATAATTCGAATCTATACTTTAGCCCTCTGGTGGTAAAAATAATAATAAATGGAGGACTCCACTAGATGGCAGGTGTTCCTTTGGGAGACCTGAAACACTTTCCACAAATATACAGCTAATCAGTTCTGGAAACTATTTTTAGATGATTTTCTAAATAAATGATTCACAAGGGGACAATGTTACAAGGCACAGGGCTGCTGTATCTGTTGTGTACACAAATAACTTAAATCATTGTTTTATTTATTATTTTTTTGTATTGCTGCATTTTACAGAAATAGCTCATGCTAAATGTGCCATGAATAACCACATACAGTATATTCAGGACAGGACTACTGCAAAGCATACCAGCACTGGAATTCCCTTGCTGAGGCAATCACTTTGGGATTAATGGTCACATGTTCGATTCCTGCCTAAGAATAACCTACACTTCATCTATCGATGACCAAGGACAGTGTGCAAGAACACTGTGCTGTACGAGGTGCGGCAATTCCTTCTTAAAAGGTGCTAAAGATGATAGCCCATATTCCTCACTATTGCTTCAAGAAATTAAAGTGGGTAAATATAGACAACTCAGATTTCAGGGATGGGGTAAAACTCCCATTGCTCAGCAATTTGATCCACTCCTGGTTTCACTAGGACTATGGCGACACGTGAGCTTGTTGCCTATACACTGTAGCTAATAAAGCTTATATTAAAACCTGGAATAGGTGAAACTGCTATGCAATAGGAGTCTTATTTCCATCCATGTATTTTTATTTATAGACCTCAAGGATCGCCTTGGCCAGTCAGGTTCCGGGTACAGTTGTCATTATCCTTCAGGTACCTCTCTAAATCTAACGTCAACATAAATTAAGAGCAGTCTCTGCAATCCAGTCCAAAATGTAACCTAACACACATTTAAAAATGTCTTCATAAAACAAAAAAAATGTTTCAGAAGAGTAATAATATCATCTGCTGTGGCTATTATCTGTATCTAACTGACCTTTCCTTTATCTTAGCAGGTAATGACAATTAATTCAGGTTGAACATTAATGCTTAAAAATTGGATTTCCACGTTTGTAAAGATACTTTGTCACACAATGAGATGACACTTTTTATACTAATATACCAAATGTTACAGTGTTCTATATTTTACCCTTCTCTGCACTCTACTTCATTAAAAATCAGACCTTGGTGGTTGTACAGTTTGTTTACATTTCATGACAGTTTCAGCTGCATGGACACAAGCAGTCTCCCTCATTGCAGTCTTCTTGCCACTCAGACACTACAAACTGAACAAGCTTGTTCCTGCTATTACCTACTGCAGCTTTATTATTGTTATGTGCTATAATTAGGTAGGAGGCTGTGTGGTCCAGTGGTTAAAGAAATGGGCTTATAACCAGGAGGTCCCCGGTTCAAATCCCACCTCAGCCACTGACTCATTGTGTGACCCTGAGCAAGTCACTTCACCTCCTTGTGCTCCGTCTTTCAGGTGAGACGTAGTTGTAAGTGACTCTGCAGCTGATGCATAGTTCACACACCCTAGTCTCTGTAAGTCGCCTTGGATAAAGGCGTCTGCTAAATAAACAAATAATAATAATAATAATAATAATTAGTCACGATAATCAGTATTTTCTTATTTTTGAGTGGGCCACATTATGACACGACACAACAGTTGTAAAAACTAAACTAATACAGCCTAATATTAATGAATACTATGGCTCCAACTATTTTCTTACACCTCAAATTGAAAGGGCTTCTAGACTTATGTAGCCATTTTACATTACAAATACATACAATAATTTCAAATCCAGAAACTCTACTAACCTTTTCTTTTTCAGTTTGATCCAGTAAATAAATACATACAAACAAACATTTGAAATGAGAAATAGACAATATAAGCACTTCAAAAAAAGACCTACAAATTCTGTACCATCCCATCCTCACCACCCCTCTATTCCCCACACCTCCTGGAACACTTCAATCTGATGGGTGAGTTTATAATAAAAAAAACTCCATCTTGAATCTGGATGCCATGATCACTTTGAATACAGCAATCATCCCCTAACAGAACATTCTGCTTTTAATGATTGCTTGTTTGGCTTGCCCCAATAAAAAGTTTGCCACTTGGCACTTTCATTGCCCTTTTGAAGTACTACTACTAACCTTAATGGGATCAATGAGGGTTATAAAATAAGTCTAACTTGTGGCAATATGTAAGTTAAAGGTCAAATTGATATCAGTAATATATATCTAGTGGCGAACATTTAGAAATGTATTAACCAGGTGATACATAAAATTTCAGAGGAGTTGCCAATATGTTTAATTTATTCAAGTCCTTTTTTGTCTACACATAGCAGACTATGTTATTTGACTATATGTGAATTACCTGCTCAGTTTTTAAAATCAAAATATGAATTACAGTGGATCCTCTGTATCTCAGAAATAGTCCTTTGAAAACAACATAATGTGCTAAATGTGCTTATTTCCAATCTGTAATCCAAGCCTCCACTAACAACCCACGTAAACTATTCTCTACCTTCTCCTCCCTCCTAAACCCTCCCCCTCCTCCTCCCTCCGCTATCTCCCCTGATGACTTTGCCTCCTTCTTCTCTTCTAAAATCTCAGATATCCGCAAACTCTTTAACACCTCTCCCTCCCCCGCACCCCCTCCTGCTCCAACCCCTACACCCACTACATCCCCTACTTACTCGCCCTCCTTCTCCACCTTCTTGCCCCTCTCAGACTCTGACCTCTCCTCCCTGCTCCAGGGTCACAAACCCACCACGTGTGCCTTGGACCCCCTCCCCACTCACCTCTTTCATGCTGTTGCTCCTGCTCTACTCCCCTTCATCTCCTTCCTCCTCAACACCTCTCTACTTTCTGGTATCTTTCCCTCTGCCTTCAAAAAAGCCTCTATCACTCCCCTCCTCAAAAAACCTACCCTCGACCCCACCTCCCTCCAGAGCTACCGTCCTGTCTCCCTCCTACCCTTCCTCTCCAAAACCCTCGAGCGGACTGTACACCGCCAGCTGTCCAACCACTCTCTGCTTGACCCTCTCCAATCTGGCTTCCGCTCTGCCCACTCCACTGAAACCGCCCTCCTGTCTGTCACCAACTCACTTAAGTGTGCCCGAGCTGCCTCTCTCTCCTCTGTCCTAATTCTCCTCGACCTCTCTGCTGCCTTTGACACTGTTGATCACTCTATTCTACTATCATCTCTCGCTGACCTGGGGATCTCTGGCACTGCTCTGGCCTGGTTCTCCTCCTACCTCTCCAACCGCACTTACCAGGTAACCTGCGGCGTGGAGCAACCTCCACACCTCACCCTCTCTTAACTGGAGTCCCCAAGGGTCAGTCTTGGGTCCTCTCCTGTTCTCTCTCTACACCCGCTCCCTGGGCCCCTCATCGCATCCTATGGTTTCTCATACCATTTCTATGCTGATGATGCTCAGATTTTCCTCTCCTTCCCACCTCTGACTCCACCATCTCCTCCCGTATCTCTACCTGTCTGTCTGCTATTTCCTCCTGGATGCACTCGCATCACCTCAAACTCAACCTCTCTAAATCTGACCTCCTTTTCTTTCCCTCCTCCTCCCCTCCTCTGATCTCTCTATCTCTGTTCCTCTGGAATCACTCTCTCCCTCTTCCTCAGCTAAGAACCTTGGAGTCACCCTGGACCCCTGCCTCTCTTATTCCCAGCACATCTCCACTCTGGCACGCACTTGCCGATTCTTCCTGAGCAACATCCGAAGAATCCGACCCTTCCTCACCAACTATGCTACCCAGCTCCTGGTCCAGGCCCTGGTACTCTCCCGCCCTAGACTACTGCAACTCCCTCCTGGCTGGCCTCCCTCGTCCGCCACCTGTCCGCTCCAGCTCATCCAGAACTCTGCTGCCCGCCTGGTGTTCTCTCTGCCTCGCCCACGCTACTCCACTACTCCGCTCGCTCCACTGGCTCCCGATCACCGCTCGCATCCAGTTCAAGACTCTTGTACTAGCCTACAGATGCCTTGACCAGACTGCACCCAGCTACCTCCAGACCCTCATCTCTACCTACACCCCACTCGACCTCTCTGCTCCGCCTGCACTAGAAGACTAGCTCTACCTCCGCTCGCTCCCCTGCCTCCAGAGCCCGCTCCTTCTCCACCCTTGCTCCGCAGTGGTGGAATGACCTTCCTACAGATGTCAGGACTGCCCAGTCCCTGACCACATTCGGCGCCTCCTTAAGACTCACCTCTTCAAACAGCACCTGTAGAACTCCTCTGTTTGTATCCTGGGACACTATCACCCTTCATGTAAATGTGCTTTATTTTGCTCTTATCTGCCCCTATTTTACTGCATTTAATCCTGTACTTCAGAATACTGTAATCTGCCAAGTGTTTAACCTGTAGTACTTTGTATTTAATCATATCCTGATGTAACTATCACTATTATCTGCTGTATTATTGAATTGTGGTTTGTCACACTTGTACTTTGCTTGAACAAAAGTTATTGTATTTCTTGCTCTTATTGTATTACTTGTATTGTAACACTTGAAATGTATTTGCTTACGATTGTAAGTCGCCCTGGATAAGGGCGTCTGCTAAGAAATAAATAATAATAATAATAATAATAATAACTGCTGGCTGAAGGATATTACAAAGCTGTAAATCAATATTGGCAAAGTTCTAATTTGAATTTACAGATAAATTGCTACTGTATCAATACTCTAATATTATATACTATAGTACTGATAAAGGCAGGTGGGTTTAACTCTAGATTTGTTTCCCCTTTTGTGATGGGTTAATAGTTTTCTTTGTCGGGTGCAACTGAAAGTGGGACAAATCTACAGTATTTGCAGAAAGCTCCACTTTTACATTACTGAAGATTTTGGGGTTGAGTTATGGGGTGGCGATTCACTGTAAAAATGACCAACCCTCTCAGGAGGTCTATTAGAGCACCCCGTAGTTCCCAAAAAAATTTAAAAAGTTGTATTTCTTTGTAAGACACAAAACAGAATTATTCTCTGTAGCTGCAGGAGGGACAGTTGACATGGCTACACAAACAGGATTCAGTGAAAAAAATATCCAATTTTGTATCCACATGTTTTCTCCCTTACTTGAAATGATACCTCACTGCTGCAACCCACCACCAGGTCACTGAATTGTTCTTACTGCTGCAGCCAAACCATGTGGCCTTTGTTCTGTAGGACTGTACATCAAATTAAAGTGAAAAATAAAGCGATAAGGTTGCTAATGTTTACAGATCGTAAGCAATCTGATTTAAAAGTTTATTATTTAATAATAATAAAATAAATTAAAACACACAATCCTACCCCCAATGCCGCCATCTCTTTGCTGTCCTCTATCTGGCTGCCACCTTTGTTTTGACACAAGGTATTATTGATTCTGCATCACGTCGCTAGAGGAGAGGCAATACAAGGATTTTGCAGTGTTACAAAGACATCCATTACAACACAAAGTAAAGTTTTAAAATTAAGTTTAATTAAATTAAGCATGATACAATAATACATGAGTAAGTATGAAATTCAAATTGAAACCCAAGACTAAGTCATCATAAATAGGGGTAACATTATCACAAACAGACACAGGCCTTTAGAAGAATACACACTGTAGCCCATTACATTAGATAGCAGCATTAACTATTTGTTTGGTCATTTCAATAAATATGACTTCCTATGGGTTTATCAAATTTAAGTACTAAGCATGCTAATTAATACACCTTAATTTAAAGCATTACCCAACATAATAAAACAAAAGCCATTCACAATCTATCATCTCATACCAGATATTTATCTTTCTCTTGTCAAAAATAATCTGTAAAACTCACCTTATGGTTTTCCAATAGCACAGGACAGAAAGCACATAATTTAAAAGTACTTAAGTGGACATTTTAACAAGATACAGTAGATAAACACTTCCTTGCATACAAAATATTTTTATACATGGATTTTATTTTTATTTAATTTGTTTAATATAGGTTGGCAGGTCATGCATTTCAACCAACAAGCACACACACACACACAACGTATTAATATAAAGTTGACATTAAAGATGTTGCTAGTTTCAAATGTGTCACTAACAAAGAAATCTAAGTTACACATGCAAGTTCATAACCCCTTAGCTCTAAGCTAGTACCACTGGAAGCACACCCTGTCACTTTACTCTGGATCTAACCCCATATAATGCAATATTGAAGAATAACGGCAGTTCGGTTAGGACTATGTGGTACTTTAGTTTCACCAAAGTGTCCATAAGCAATACTCGAATGCATGACAAATGCAACTTAAATCTGCCAAAAATCCAAAATCCGTGGATACCAAAATGTTTTGCTTGATTCTTGTAGATCTCATCAACATCTATCCCAAAATATCTTTGGGTGATTTTTTTGCCCCCCCTCCCCCATGCGAGTTAAATTTCGGCCTAAAAATTCAAATTTCAGGAAGGGGTTAATTACCAGTGGGGGGACTTGAAACCAAAAGTGTTTCACAAAATTTGGAAGAGTGGTTGCTAAGGTTCTTACAGTAATACTAACATTTTAGGACCTGCATCCCCTACAGGACAAAGGGTTGGGCTTGCCAAAAGAGTGTTAGGTGCCCTATTCATTACGAGTCAAACAGGTGCTACACATGATGGTAGCATCTAAGTTGATTTTTCTGGTGAGGGTCACTTTTTCACTTTAGGATGACCTTTGCCAGGTCACAGCTCAAAAAGGCAATTTAAAAAAAAAAAAAAAAAAAAAATAAGGGTGAGTTGGCATGGAATGACCCACCCATAACCTCTGGATCAGCCATTCTCAACTCAAATACAGTGCCTCTTAAAACTGCATCATCAACATGCTACACGCCACGTTGACTGCACAGCTCGGGATCTGCAGTGGAAAAATCAAGCAGGCTCCTCCTAAGTCACACCGGGCTGGCTTGCCACGGCTCAGTTGTACAGTGGTAAACAGGTGAGAGATCAATCCAACCTGAGCTCTTACCTCAATTCATGTTTACTAATTTATACACACTATAATTTTCAGTATATTTTAAGTGCCGTAGTATCTCGTTCACATTTTAGGATGATAGGATGATGATGACCATGCACAGTTGGGGCACCCCACATTTGGCAGTGTATAATACAAGATTGCACAAAAAAGCTCTTAATAGCATGATACTGCATGCCCAGGCACTGCCAAGCATAAAAAACAGCCTGGGTGGTCTTGGGCACATCCATGCAAGTGCTAGCTCCGTTTTACAGACTGCAGAAATTCCTTGTACTGAAAGTACCCTTGTGGTTCTCAAACTGTGGTCAGCAGAGGTTGCCCACGGGGTCCCCAGAAAATTATCTTGTAAAAACAATGTAGGGCCTATTTAATGCTGTTGGTCAATGACAGCCATTGCGGGACGATATACAATATATTTACTGTTGTTATTTAAACTGTACTTCTAAAGAATGCAGAAAGATTGCGCTTCCTGGTTAGGAGGCTTGGTGGTCCAGTGGTTACGGTTAGGAGCACACCTATTTTTTTGTAACTTTGACGGCCTTTTGGCAGCCTTTTTTAACTTTGACGGCCTTTTGTAAAAGTGTCAGCCTTTTTAAAAAATGACTGCCTTTTGGGGCTCCCGAGTGGCGCATCTAGTAAAGGCGCTCCGCGTGGAGTGCAGGATGCACCCTATAGCCTGAAGATCTCAGGTTCAATCTCAGAGCGCCGCCCCCTAGGAAGCCAACCGTGACCGGGGGCTTCCTAGGGGGCGGTGCACAATTGGCCAAGCGCCGTCCAGGTAGGGAGGGCTTAGGTCGGCAGGGGAATCCACGGTTCACCGCGCACCAGCGACCCCTGTGGCCGATAGGGTGCCTGCGGTTCTGCAGTGGCACCATTAGATCTGTGTTGTCTGGCACTATAGGTCTGGTGGCCTTACTGTGGATCCACAGTGCGAAAAATGATGGATTGGCAGGAGCACGTTTCGGAGGACGCGTGTTTCAGCCTCCATTTCCTGAGTTGCAGCGGTGAACCGGGATACAAATAACAATTGGGCATTCCAAACTGGGGAGAAAAATGGGTTAAAAAAAGCCTTTTGACTGCCTTTTTTAACTTTGACGGCCTTTTGTAAAAGTGTCAGCCTTTTTTAAAAAGCAATACCCAGCAGAATTAAGTTCTTAAGGGGTTGTGTGTACAGATACACAATAAAAAGTGATATTTATAGGGTATACAGTTATACAGCGATACAGTTGTTTTGGCCATCTAAAGACAGGTACTGTATGGGAACCAAATAAGCTACACACTCGAGCTTCTGGATTCATTATCTGCATGTCCCACAGGTACTCTGTAGCAATCTCCTAGCACTTTCACAGCCTGTTTGAGACCCTGGCATAAATGGTCGATTGTGCACAGTACACTTACACATGTTCGTCTCTTTTTGGTGTGTCTTTGCAGAAATCATTCCAGAAACACTCGGATCAGTTACAGATGCCAGAGAAATTTTAATGGACATTGCTGGTTCTGTTGCTGAAAAACACTTAAACTGCTTTTTTGTGCTTCTGGATTCATTATCTGCATGTAGCAATTTTCAGCCTCCTAGCACATCCGCTGCTTGTTTGACACCCTGTTGTACATGCCCGTTTGTGAATCTTTTTTTTTTCTTCTTATAAATCAGTCTTTGCAGGAATCATTCCAGAAACACTGGGACCAGTTAGAAACTACCTGTCTAATAACATATACATTTAAATTGCGTTCTTAACCCTTTCTGTTGCTGAAAAACATTAAAAAAAAAACTACTATTTACAAGTAAAGCATAAGAGTGCATTTTCGTCCATCTAAGACAAGCTGCTCCATGGGAACCAAAAGAGTCAGACACTCGTGCTTCTTGATTCATTATGTTTCAGGCTCCTAGCTCACACGTTTGTTACTTAAGTAATTTAGGGTACAGTTGGAACAAAAACCAGGAGGGACATTGGCCCTCCATCACCAGGACTGGAGACCCCTGCTAGCAGGTTCATTGCTCCATATCACCAGATTTATATTGCGCCCTTTTTAATTCAAACACTTATTGTTTCTTGATAATTCTGCATTTGTTATGTGCTTCTCCAGGCAGAATGTATGTATTTTATTAAACAAGCGGTATGTAGTGTAGTGACTACATCTTCCTTACAGTGAGTGTAAAGTGATCAGTTTTGTTGAAGGAATGTATAGCTAGAAACAATTTCAGCTTGTTTCATCAATGTCAGATATCCATGATGTAATTAAGAAACTGAGTTGGTTTAACAATGTTAATTACAGCTTTAAAAGGCAAGTAGAGAGTAGCAAGCCCAATTATAAACAACCTGCCTTAAATTTTGTGTTTACCCACAGCTGAGTTTGCGATAAGAACGTGCTAAATAAAAAAATAAAATAAATAAAAAAAACAAGAAACTTGCTGTGTCCTCTACCAGCATCCCAAAGTGGGCACTGATAAGCAATGGAATGTCAATGTTTTCACACAAATGGAGGGTTCTGAAACTCCAGGAGCAATTAGAGAGCTGCGTATGCTACCAGCATACCACATTTCAAGACCTGGATGGTTTACCAAACCAGACAGACTGCCCTTTCCCACCCTTTTGAGGTTGACTGACCCAGAGTCTTAAACCTTTAACTCCTGACTACCCCTAGTTTTAAAAAGCTCTATTTAAATGAAAGATAATAACTTGGATTTATATAGCACCTTTCATCCCATAGGATACCAAAGCTCTTTACACGCGGCAGCTATTTACTTTGCCAGCACACTGACACAGCAGTTAAAGTGGGAGAAGTGAGGAATTGCTTAGCCAATTGAACTACAGGGGGAAATTTAGGTAGGCCAGATTGTAAGTGCCTGAATTGGAATTTAGCCATTATATCTGCATAGTGTAAATGTTTGAACATTATCTACAGCCTACAGTTTAAACTATCAGGAATAGATAAGGAATATTTTACCAATACAATAGTATTTATGTTAAGTTGTTGAAGGGCACTGCCCTCAGTGAAAGAGCTGATATAGGCCTTTATTGTATGTTTGTTTTTGCGTGTGATAGGTGAATAAAATATATTGAACTCTGCCATTCTATTAATTTTGAGGTCTGATAAACCTTTAGGCATAACTATATTGTAGCAATCCTGGGGGGGAGGCGGGGGAGAGAATCAGGATATTGTAGGAGGGTGTGTGTGCGTGCAGGGGCTGCACGGTGGTGTGTGTGCGTGCGTGCGTGCGTGCGTGCATGCGTGCAGGAGCTGCACGGTGGTGTGTGCGTGCGTGCGTGTGTGCAGGGGCTGCACGGTGGTGTGTGCGTCGTGCGTGCGTGCATGCAGGGGCTGCACGGTGGTGTGTGCGTGCGTGCGTGCAGGGCCTGCGGTGGTGTGTCGCGTGCGTGCAGGGCCTGCGCGGTGGTGTGTGCGTGCGTGCGTGCAGGGGCTGCACGGTGGCGCGTGCGTGCGTGCAGGGGCTGCACGGTGGCGTGTGTGCGTGCGTGCAGGGGCTGCGGTGGTGTGTGTGTGTGCGTGCAGGGGCTGCACGGTGGTGTGTGTGTGTGCGTGCAGGGGCTGCACGGTGGTGTGTGCGTCGCGCAGGGGCTGCAGGGCTGCGGTGGTGTGTCGTGCGTGCAGGGGCTGCGGTGGGTGTGTGTGCGTCGCGTGGGTGCAGGGGCTGCATGGTGGCGTGCGTGCTTGCGTGCAGGGGCTGCACGGTGGTGTGTGTGTGTGTGTGCGTGCGTGCGTGCGTGCGTGCGTGCAGGGGCTGCACGGTGGGGTGTGTGTGCGTGCGTGCAGGGGCTGCACGGTGGTGTGTGCGTGCGTGCGTGCAGGGGCTGCACGGTGGTGTGTGCATGCGTGCGTGCAGGGGCTGCACGGTGGCGCGTGCGTGCGTGCAGGGGCTGCACGGTGGGTGTGTGTGTGTGCGTGCGTGCAGGGGCAGGGGCTGCACGGTGGTGTGTGCGTGCGTGCAGGGGGGCTGCAGTGGTGTGTGTGTGTGCGTGGGTGCAGGGGCTGCACGGTGGCGCGTGCGTGCGTGCGTGCGTGCGTGCAGGGCTGCGCAGGTGGCGGCGTCGCGTGCGTCGCGTCGCGTGCAGGCGGGGGCTGCGGTGGGCGTCGCGTCGTGCGCAGGGCTGCGCACAGGGGTGCGTGCGTGCAGGGGCTGCGTGGTGTGTGCGTGCGTCGCGTGCGTCGCGTGCGTCGCGTGCAGGGGGCTGCGGTGGTGCGTGTGTGTAATGCGTGCGTGGGTGCAGGGGCTGCACAGTGGTGCGTGCGTGCGTGCAGGGCTGCGTGGTGTGCGTGCGTGGTGCAGGGCTGCGGTGGGTGTGCTGCGTGCGTGCAGGTGCTGCGGTGGTGTGTGCGTGTGCACAGGTGCTGTGCGTGCGTGCGTGCGTATAGGG
This sequence comes from Huso huso, assembly GCA_036884735.1. Lineage (NCBI taxonomy): Eukaryota > Metazoa > Chordata > Actinopteri > Acipenseriformes > Acipenseridae > Huso > Huso huso. The sequence continues at coordinate 49,024,575 of CM072663.1, read as the reverse complement.
GGTGCAGGTGCTGCGTGCATGGTGCGTCGTGCGTGCGTGGGGCTGCGGTGGGTGTGCGGCGTGCGCGTGCGTGGCTGCAGGGTGTGCGGTGGTACAAAGCTGCGGTGCGTGGCGTGCGGGCAGGGGGCTGCACAGTGGTGCGTGTGTGCGTGCGTGCAGTGGTGTCGCGTGCAGGGGCTGCGTGCGTCTTGAGCAGGGGCTGCACAGTGCGTGCAATGCGCGTGCGTGTGCGGGGGGCTGCGGTGGTGTCGCGGTGCTGCGGTCGTGCGTGCGTCGTCGCGTTAAAGCTGCGCAGTGGTGTGCTGGCGTGCGTGCGTACAGAAGCTGCACGGTGGTGTGTGCGGGCAGGGGCTGCACAGTGGTACGTACGTGCGTGTGTGCAGGGGCTGCACGGTGGTGTGTGCGTGCAGGGGCTGCACGGTGGTGTGTGCGTGCGTGGCTGCAGGGGCTGCGGTGGTGTGCGTGCGTGCAGGGGCTGCACGGTGGTGCGTGCATGCGTGCAGGGGCTGCACGGTGGTGCGTGCGTGCGTGCAGGGGCTGCACAGTGGTGAGTGCATGCGTGCAGGGGCTGCATGTGGATGTGTATGGAGGGGAATTGGAGTGCAGGTTTGGCGCAAAAGAGAGGGGGGGAAGCAAAGGCATACAAGGGGGTGCAGGGAATAGATTAGGAAGTGCAGGGCAAAAGCAAAACTACTACAATCATTTATTTTCACTTTCGACTCCCAGTCCCCTTCCCTCACTTTGATTTTATTTTGTGATTATTTAATTATTGTAAAAATAAACGGCCTTCATCTACTTACGGCTGCAGTCTCATTTCAGTCCCAAAAAGAACCCCAAACCCTATAATATTGATGGACATTACATAAGCTAATGAGGTGTCCTTTTTTGGAATACCATGTTCCTTCTCAAAAATGTGTTTTAATATTAGCCTTTAATAAAGGAAAACAACTGCTTTAATTAATTTTCATGCAGTGCAATGTAGTTTCTTCATTGTAATAAGAAATACATTTTTTTTATTTACATTTTATTTCTGTTTCGTCAAAAAAAATAATGTTTTCTGGTGAGAGTAAAAAAAACATTAACTTTGATTCATGTACTAAGGGTTACTCTTAAATTAATTCACGATCCAGTTTATGGTAAACTATGCATGTTGTCAGCTGAGCAGAATATTCCAAAAACTGGGCTGAATTCGAATATGCAAAGTAGCCCAGAATTTGGGACGTTATCTGAAAAGCAAAGCGGCCCAGAATTTGGGACGTAAATGAAAACGGGGGCAGTCTATATGTAAAACTGTGATTACATTAGTGATAAACTAATGTACCCTGTTACAAAACTGTAATAGTATGGAAGATATATATTTGCTATTAAAATACATTGCGTAAACGATTCTAGATATATGCTATTTGAAAGAAAAAAGTACACCAGCACAGAAAGCCAATTCGTGCATAACATGATAATTCATATAAAGTAATAACCCATAGTTTGTTATATAAGTACAGCAAAATACCACATTATATTTTAATTGAAAAGGTTGTGGAAAGCATCTCTCTCTCTCTCTCTCTCTCTCTCTCTCTGATCACAATGTTAAAAATGCCTGCAAGCTTTCCCACTCATGTGACGACATATTCATGTGACAGACAAGGACCACTCAAAACACGAGACTGTTATACGGTTCCATCCCAAAAACCGGGCCTGTGTCATACCTCGTATTATACCTTTCCAAATAGCTGAGAATTTGAAGATTATTAAAAGAATAACGTTTTCACTCTATGATGATATATAGCCTACGATTATCTAGTTTGAATGTAAAAAATATGTTTTAAAATGTACCCAAATTCATTTTTCAGAAATGTCTGTATAAGTGTAATTTAATGATCTCCTATCTGTAAAAGTGGTAGCCACAACTCTCTGGAAGTAGGATCAGAAGAAATTGTATAAATACTGTATCTGGTTTTCATTTTACACCAAATTATTTGACGGGTGTGTAATGTGAAGAAGTTCGCCATCAGATAGATCTGTCAACTCATCAACATCTTCTGCAAATAAATTTCTTCTTTCGGGTCAGTAAGCATTCCTGGTTAGGTAAAGCAATTTAGTATGCTCTCCGGTAATGCTGCGCTTAAAAATCATGGTATATAGGGTAATCACATCTGAAACCAAAGATACTGAAATGCTGCACCTCATAATAAAATGTATCTACCTGGTGCATGAAGTCTGATGTAGTTTGAATCTTTCAGGTATACTTATTATTTTTGTTTTGCCATGTGTCATGCACAAAAATTAGATAGGCTCAGTTTTGGCAAGTATGTTTGGACTGAGTTATTAAACTGCACACCCCAGATAAAGTATATAAAAACTGAAAGCCCCCCCAAAAAAAAAAAAAAAACAAAAAAAAAAAATACCTAGTATTGTATACCTAGTTTGCACTATCTGAATGATACATTACATAAAGCTTAATTTAAAAGATTAAATGTTATTGTTCTGATTTATTAATACTCATTAACACTGTTTTTAATTGAAAAGTCATTGCTGCAGAAAATGTATTTCTCTTAACGGATTTTAGGAAATTTTACTGCAGATTTCCGCGTGGACTAATCAAAATGGAACAAAAACGGTCCTATGGATTAGCGATAAAAGCTTCAGAGCAGGGAGCTGTCCTCACAGGCTCAAATCTAGGCTGCTGGCTGACAACAAAAAACAGCCTTTTCTGAATAAATAAATAGTTATTAAGTTAAACTGTGTTGTTTCTTTTATGTGGCCAATAATTAGCTTTATATATGAATCCTAAGCAAATTTACAAAATACCCTACACTTTGGCCTTGACTTAAGCTTAGAGGCCTTGGTGCCCTCTACAAATTTATTGAACTGAAGGCCATTTTGGCCTAGCCCTTTTTGTTGCTAATTTAGAGCCCTGCAAATGCTTGTACTGAAAGCAGTGCTTAATTTGTGCTGGGGCTTACATTATGAAAATCTCAAACAATGTTTTGCTCTCAAATAAGGCTGTAAATCTACATTTAAATTAATATATGTGTAAAGTGTTTAAATATCTGGTCGTTCACTAGTTAAATGATTCATAACATCCATACTTAATAAAAGTACTCTTGTGACTCTTATTCCAATGTTAATAAACTTTATTTTAACTCACATTTTTTACTTTTAAGTTTAATATTGACATATATATGGACAGTACTGATGTGCACAATTTATACTCCAGCAGGCTGTTGCTAAGCTTACATGCAGAGCTTTAATCAGTGCATCTTGCAGGTTAGCCTTGACAGTATCGTAAAGTCAATGTATTCTACACATCACAGAGGGGCGGGAAGGCAGTTTGTAGGTCAGGTTCAATAAAAACAGAAGTCCTTGTCCTTCCACAACAAAAACTGGTAAAAACAATCATCTCTGCTACTAGATCAGACATTATCTGCCCTTATTGGATCACAAAAGCGATGGCGTGCAAATTGTGTTATCCTGGGCTGGCACGCTTAGTTCAGCGTTTCTCAAACTGGGGGTCCCGACCCAAAAGGGGGTCTCAAGGCTATTGTAGGGGGAGCGCGTGACCACAAAAAATACTGACATAACCTTAAGATTAGGGCTTCCGATTTTAACCGATAAAACACCCAATACAAAAATGCAAACACTGGAAATGGTTACTCAATTCATGTGAACTTCACCCCTTTTCCATGTACTACAGTACAAAAAAAATAAAACAAAACCACCTTTCCCAGTACAGCTGGGCAATGTCCCTCCTTTCTGACTTCTAACTATTATTGATTCGTTCTGAATATTTTAAACCCACCCAACTACTGAGTGGCAGCAAATTCTACATTTCTATTGGAGACTCCGCTTGTGAGATTTAAAACGAGATTACAATTACAGTAGAAGGCTTGTGACAGCCTGAAACCTTTCCAAAGGTGGGTCTGCAAAATAAGTTCGAGAACCCCTGATCTAGCTGGTAGTGAGGATGTTTCAACTGGAGATGATTGAACATTACACACCCGTGGAACCTCCGTGATAACTTAGCAAGATTGAACAAACTGCATTTTACAGTATTGTCCTCAACTTTTTCAAAATAGGTCCAAAATGTTACATTTTGTTACATTTTGTACCTGCTTCTAATTCTCTCTCTACTGACTTGAACGACATCTATACGTATTAGGCTTGACTGGCTAAAGAGTAATCAAGCGGTGGACTGGAGGAGGAGTGGGGCAAGCCTAAGGTGCAGAGGAAGTAAAAATAAATGCATGCTGTCTAAGAATTTAGCATTTTCAGTTCGGCATAATTAAGGCTACGGTTTTGTCATGGAGGTCACGGAAATCTTGAATTTGAAAAATTGATTTAAAACACTTTTGATTAGGTGCTTCCTTTACAAAATGCAGTATGTCTTGCACTGATAACACAAATCTGCAAGTATCTGTAAATTGTTTGGTTGTGTATGCACACAGAATTTATGTGTAGCTATGTAGTTCAGAGAATGAAATAGAAGCAAGCATGTAAATTGACGTCAGTTAAAATGCTAAAAAAAAAAATTTAGTGAGCTGTTTTCTGTAAAGACAGAAGAACAAATGCACTGGAGAACAGAAGTTTACCAACTTAGAGGCTTTCTGTACAACATGCTGTTTGTTTCAGAATCGTAGAAAACTATTAAAGCCTGGTTCATACAGTACGTCTGTTGCAGATGAATGCGATATGTCAGGTGCAGACAGCTAAAAGCTGTGTTATTTGCTGTATGGGACGCATCGTATCACAGACCTTTTTACTGCGCAAAGTGGTCGCAGCTGTTGTTCATACTTTAAATACAGATTGCATTCGTGAAATTGGATACATTTATTATTATTATTATTATTATTATTATTTATTTCTTAGCAGACGCCCTTATCCAGAGCAACTTACAATTGTTACAAGATATCACATTATTTTTTACACATTATTTTTACATACAATTACCCATTTATACAGTTGGGTTTTTACTGGAGCAATCTAGGTAAAGTACCTTGCTCAAGGGTACAGCAGCAGTGTCCCCCACCTGGGATTGAACCCACGACCCTCCGGTCAAGAGTCCAGAGCCCTAACCACTGCTCCACACTGCTGTCCTATGAAAATTAATGTGCTGATATTGTACCTCTATACAAGATGATAATAAAAAATCAAGAGACACCGTTAGTACATCTGTCCTCTCAACCAACAGAGAGCACAAAACGGAGAATTTCAAACATTATTCAGAAAGATGTGGGTATGTGACAGCGAGAGATATTTTAGGTGTTTTAGAATGACAAATGAAAGGTTTGACGATCTGTTAAGGCTGTACGCCTTTCCAAAAAAGATGCATGCCGCAAGCTTGTAGATTACGTACTTCCAACTTCTCGCACAGGGTCAGAGAACCTCGACTCCAACCAGAAATTATGACAGAGTCTGAAGTATGCACTGTACTCTACAGCAACATTTAAACTGGTCAGTAGTCAAAAGCAATAGTCTTTATATTATTGGTTTTGGAAAGCTCTTGTGTATGTTGATGTAGCTAAAACTACATTTGGTGAACTTTCCGTGAATTATTGGTTTTTTGCTGCACCTCGACCATGAAATGTACTACAAATGAACGTGCCAACATCGTAGCCTTAGGCATAATAATAGGGGCAGCAGTGTGGAGTAGTGGTTAGGGCTCTGGACTCTTGACCAGAGGGTTGTGGGTTCAATCCCCAGTGGAGGACACTGCTGTTGTACCCTTGAGCAAGGTACTTTACCTAGATTGCTCCAGTAAAAACCCAGCTGTATAAATGGGTAATTGTATGTAAAAATAATGTGATATCTGTATAATGTGAAATAATGTATAATGTGATATCTTGTAACAATTGTAAGTCGCCCTGGATAAGGGCGTCTGCTAAGAAATAAAAATAATAATAATAATAATAATAATAATAATAATAATAATAATAATATAATGCACCGACGTCATCCATTCTGCAAGTTTGTGCGTGCGCTAAGATAGAGACAGTCCACTGCCATGGACATTTGTCATTCCCATTTTTGGTACAAGGCAGCTGTTTGATGTGGGAGCAGAGGCACAGTGTTGCTCTGCGGCTGCTCATGCTGCGGGCTGTAATAGCATGAGACGCATCTCGACACAGGCAAAGATGAGTGAGCAAGCCCGGGCAGAGGTGGATTGGTCTGTAGCTGGAGAATATATCCAGAGGCCAATAAATAAACGTGAAGTCTACTTTCTATATGATGTGGAATATGTGATTGTAAACTTGGATCACTAGTACAATACTCTTTCAAATAAATACTGTGCAGCAGAATACAGTAACCCCAGTTTCATGCAACAGTTGAGATGGTGACCAAACTTGCGTGAGTACTGTTGTGTAGAAATGTAGCTTAAAATGAACACTTACATTCAAGAAATTTAGAACATGAACAACGAAAAACAAAAATAAAAATACTTAAGGCTTGCATGTTGGGTACGTGCCATTAACAAAATGCCCTGGAAACTTAAAATAAAGAAAATAATTTTAACAAAGTGCTGTAATGCAGCAAAAAGCTCAATAATTAAACAAAAAAAGGAAGTGAAAAGGTTACCGAACCAAGCTGAAAAAAGTTATATCTTTGTGAACTCCAATAAACCAACGTTATCTTCAGTCACATCAAATCGTAGGGTGCCTAAATAAAGTTTTGGAGTCAAACAGATTTTTTCCATCTGTTGCATCTTCTTTAGCAGCTGCAACCATCTCAGATATAATAGATTCAGTTACATTATTTACCGTCAGCAGACTAGTTAGATGATGAGCTGACAATATAAATGGCGGATCAGGTTGACAAGCAACAAAAAGAAAATGTAAGTTCTGCTACATATTTTTAGTTTGTCTGTGATGTTGCACAACTACGGCTGCAACAAAGGATACATTTTGACCTTCGAAGGTTCGGAACACATTACCGAAGGAAGGTTCGACCCTTCAGTGGTACTCATTTGCATAATTTATTGGTGACGTCACCACAGCTACTTGTTTATATTTGATTGAAAATCCTATTTTACAGGTCATCCATATAAATGGAATAAAACATTCACATGTAGTTTAAAAATACGTTATATAGAACAGTAATCATGTTTTTATAATTTAAATAAAAACACATGTTGTTTATTTACACGTAATTGAGCCTGCTTGCAATATATATAGTAAGCTTGCATTGCAGCAGCACCAACTGCAGCGGACAAAGCTTTATTTAACAGTCACCGTTCCAAGCAGATTATCAGTCACATTTTACTACTATTAAATAAATAAATAAAATAATAATAATAATAATAATAATAATAATAATAATAATATGAACTTACGCTTGTCAAGTGACCCCAGAGATTGGTTATGCCTCCATGATACGAGTCGCTTGCACAGTTTGCATAAAACTTTTTTTTTTTTGGTCGTCTGGGCATTTAACAAAAAAATCCCAAACAGCAGAGGGGTTTTGAGACATTTCTTTAAATACAGTTTACGCCATACAGCGCTTTGCTGTCTGGATAACACGAGCTGGAGCGGGGAGGGGCGGACAGTGCTCAGTTTTCGAAATTAAAATGATTTGTGTTATCGTATATTTTGTATGTTTCAAACATATTCTATCATAGCACTTCTCTTACACTGTCTTGTACACTAGGTATTCAGTACATATTTTACTGAAGCAATACAGCCTCTAGAGGTACGAGCCCACTGCTTTGGATACTATACCCTGCTCCAGTTGTACGTAATGTATAACGAGTTGGTAGCGGATTATATAACAACTTTTCTTTACGCAATATGCATTATACAAATCAAATGATCGAATTTTGCATGTGAGTGACATGTAATGTGTGATTTATAGTATTCACACATTGTCAAACAGTTTCTGTTAATAGGAAGAAGAAAAGAAAAAAAAAAAACACAGTGCGTGAACCCATCTGACGAACCTTCGAAGGTTTAAAACACTCTTCGAACCCCTGGCTAGCAAATGAACCTTCGAACACAGCCCTATGCACAACTATGTACTCTCAGGCGATATATGTGGCAACTTAGTACGAGAAGAAATGCTTGCAATTCTGCCAATGAAATCAAGCAAGAGGCAAAGACATACTTAAAGCTGTGCTGGATTTTGTTAGTGAGAAGCAGATCCAGTTAGGGAAGCTTGTTTCAGTGTGTACTGACGGTGCAGCAAGCATGATGGGGAAACAAAAAGGATGTGTTGCTCAGAACAACAGAAACGTCCCATTTTAAGCTTTCACTGTATTACGCAAAATTCACCCCTTCCTCACCGACTACTCCGCACAGCTCCTAGTTCAGGCCCTGGTACTGTCCCGCCTTGACTACTGCAACTCCCTCCTGGCCGGCCTTCCTGCCTCTGCTACCCGTCCGCTCCAGCTCATCCAAAACTCTGCTGCTTGCCTTGTCTTTTCCCTTCCTTGTTTCTCCCACAATACACTGCTGCTCCACTCTCTGCACTGGCTACCTATCGCTGCTCGCATCCAATTCAAAACTCTTGTACCCCCCTATCATTTCTCCCTACACCCCCCGCCTCCAGAGCCCACTCTTTCTCCACCCTTGCCCCTCAGTGGTAAAATGACCTACCCATGGACATAAGGACTGCTCAGTCCATGACCACCTTCCGGCGCCTCCTCAAGATATATCTGTTCAGACAGCATCTGTAAACCTCACAACTCTCAACCATTCTGGACAATATGGCACCCAATTGTACCAGTACTTGCATCAGCTTGTACTTGCACTAAACTGCTCGCATTCAACTACTGCTCCTAATTATAACTACTCACATTTGATTTTACTCTTATAGGTAACCACTCACGTTTTTGTAATTGCTCATGTTTGAAATCATTCTCATCCATTTATCATACTTACTACATGTTCTTACTGGAATTTACTCATATAAGTAAATATTTACTATAAGTTTTAACTGCTCTTAGTCAAACTCGCTCTTACTTATAATTGACTGTATACTTTATTTTGCTCTTACTTGAATCTGATCTTATTGTACTTTCATAACTGCTCTTATCTGTATTATGATATTCTGTAATGTGATATTTTATAATGCAATACTTTGTACTGTGATACATAGTAACAACTGTAAGTCGCCCTGGATAAGTAATAAATAATAATTGTATTATTATATTATTATTATTATTATTATTATTATTATTATTATTATTATTATTATTAATTACACACCAGGAAGCACTTTGTCCCCAGTCCTGTGTTGTAGAACTTTGTGATGCTATGGCATTGGTAGTACGTATTGTCAATCTTGCTCGAGCCCTCAATCACCGTCAATTCCAGTCACTGCTGGAAGAAGTGGAGTGAGAGTATCCAGGACTTCTGATGCATAACAATGTACGTTGGCTGTCCCATGGCAAAGTTTTAGCTTGCTTTGCTGCCTGCTTAAAAGAACTAAAGACATTCCTAGAAATAAAAGGTGTTACACATCGTTGAACTTTCAGATTGTGACTGGCTTCTCAAGTTTTATTATCTTGTGGGCATTACAGGTAATTTGAATCAACTTCATGTTAAACTTCAAAGGGCAAGGAAACACCGCTCTGTCTCCAGCAGGCAGTATTTGCATTTGAATCCAAACTGAATCTTTTCAGAGATACAGAGACTGGCAGACTGACTCACTTTGAGATGTTACGAATGTTTTGAGATTCATGCATGTTAGACGATCCTCGCAACAATCTAGATCTGCAGCAGCGTGTGGCATTTACATCTGATCTGCTAATGTCGTTCAAGTCTCATTTTGTGGACTTTCACTGACACAGCACTTTGTTCAAGTTTACGATTCATTCCCATGAATCTTGTGTGGAAGCACTGGATTTGACGGTGATTGCTGGCTTCTCAATCGGAGATTTGGAGCTGGAAGTTGCCGACTTCAAGGAGTCAGACATTTGGGTTGAAAAGTTTCATACTCTAAATTAAAATCTGGAAATCCTTGCTCGGCAACACGCAGAAGTAGCAAAACTGCACAAAAAATTGGAGCGCAAAGATAGCCTCATTCTGCAAACTTGGAATGAACTTCCACTTACATACGGCATGATGTAACTATTTGTGCTCAAGATTAGCGTAAGAAAGCCTGAATGCTTGCATGAAGCTAAACTTGACCAGCTATGAACCGGAGAAATTAGCAAAATGATGCAGCAGCAGGTCAAAGTACATAAATTGTGCTTATGATTGGCACTGTAGTACACTTGCTCTCAATTTCATTTGGCTCTCTTGCACAAAAAGGTTGCAGACCCCTGTCCTGAGAGAACACTTCACCTAAGAGAACACCTTTGTGGTGAAACAGATTCTTCCCATTGTAAATGCTCTGCCTAAAGGAACAGGAACTTCGCCTAAAAGAACACATTGATACAGTATTGTTTTGTAACCTGATAACACATCATCATCAAACAAACTCATATGGTTTATTCAATCTTTTCAAATGAGACTTGTCATTGCAAGTGTCTTGAGGCACACTGATTGGTTTATTCAATATTTCCAGAAGCGCTATCATATCATTTCCTCGTTTTGTATTCCGAGTTCGAGTGCATCTCTTCGCTACAAAATGGCATGTAAACAAATGGCAAACTGCGCCGCTGTTTCTCTTGCTACAAAAAGTTGGAAATTGCTCAAGCTCCTGAAAACTGGTGAGTTCCTTCACCATTCTGTTAAATAATGTTGTGCATGTCTTGAATATTGCTCCTGTACAGGTATTCATAATTAATCTAGAGCTGCTGCTGTATTTTTAATGTGTAGGGTGCTGTGTTAATTTAGTTTGACAGTTAGTTTATTAACGTTAGTTTGTCTGTTACTTTATTATTCTAGTTTATTAACATACACTTGCCTATTGCTTTTCTCTTATTCTATTCATTTCATATGTTTATGCACGTGCGTCATGACAAGCAATACATATTTATTTATTTATTGATTCATATTGTGTCTGGTGGTCAACTGCGTCTTAAAGAACACTTCGGTTATGAGAACACTCCACTTGCTTCCCGAGGGGTGTTCTCTTAGCCGGAGACGGCTGTACTGGCACAACATTCGGAAGAGTAAAGCTGAAGAGACTTTAGAAGCTGTATCAAATCTATTATAGTAATATATCTGGTTACGTGCTTTATTTATTCATTCATTATATATATATTACACACACACACACACACACGCACAGTATATATATATATATATATATATATATATAATTTATTTATTTATTTTTTAACAGGTTTAAGAATAAAATAACCACACACCACACAGATGTGGATGACTATTTCAATGACCTTTACTTTCGTCCCACGTAGGCCTAATTGTTAGGCTACTTAATTGTCATCAAACCATTTTGATTTAAAATGGAAAAAAATGAAATCTCCATATATCCCAGATTCTGATAGCAAGTCTCATCACAATTGGTCAAACTGTTGGTGTGACAGATATACAATTTTCACACAGAAATGCAGCTGCTGTGCCATCTCTGAAACGTTTTAACGAGCGTGTAAAATACCCTTTCACACAGCATGAAATTGTGCAATCTATGCCGGTGTAATACCGTCATAACCCTTTAACACAGCCAAAGAGATCGCGCGAGTACAACTTTCACACCTGTCAATCAACAGACTGTTCTCATGCAATCTGGAACACTGACAAGACCCAACACATGCACGCAGCGCTTAATTTATAGAGGTGCCGGGGAGCAAGCAATGACAATAATACCGACCCTAAGAAGCGCATATTCAAAATCATACCATGTTTATTTGAAAGTATTGTACGTACTTGTGTTAGATGTTTACAATCACGTATTCTACACTATATATAAAGTAGTAGTATGTGCAGAAAAAAAATAATTAAAAGGCAACCGCAGGACAAATAACTAAATTAAAAAAAAACCTGTATACATGTTTTGTTATGGTTTTGCATTTAAATAGTTTAAAATACAAACAAATTAAAAGGCATTCAGAGGCACTCCAGAAGGACAACATTGATGAAAAAACGCACCCCAACACGAACATTGGTTTGACCCACGGTTTGCACTATTATCAGCGATGTGTATGCAACAGAAGCCGCTGGTAGATTACAAAAAAGATTAATTAAACTTAGGCTAGGTAGTTGTTAACTCAGTATGTTTTAATTCTCTTAATTAAATTATATTCATTGAAAAAGGTAAGAGAACCAGATCGTTATTAATTTTATTGTTTTGGTTTAATATAATATAGCAGGCTAATGTTCCTATTGAAGTAGGCTACAATACATTTTTTTTCATTAAAAAGTTGCTGTTCTTTGTTGAAATTAATGTTGAGCTTTCATATTTTGTTGTGCAAGTAGTGTAAAAAGTTGCTTGTATCGTTCATGATGTTTTTCAAATCAAGGAAGCATATTTGTGTATAAAAAACGACAATAGAGTTGCAGCCAGTGTCATTTTACTTAAAGGCACTCAAGCTGAAATTGTAAAGTAATTTAAAGTAGGCTACAAACATGGCAGCGGACTGTCTCTCTTTAGCGCGCATGCAAGAACTTGCAGACTTAATGCAACTGTGTTGAGATTTTAAAAAGAAAGCATTTTATGAGATTTTTAACTAGAGGTACCGGCGCTATGACTCTGCACACCCAGAGGTTCCGGGGTTGTGCCTCGGCACAAATTAAGCACTGCATGCACGCCCCTTACCTACCTACGCTATAGTGACGTGCCATGTTGACTTTGAAACCACACCCACTATAGCGCTTCAGTGGCTGTTAGCCTCAAACACAGACAGTTATGACGGTTCAGTGCCGTCTCTGAACCACCTCGCGAGGTGGTTCAGAGACAGCATAAAATATGACGGTTCTGTGGCGGTATAGGCAATTCACACAGACCTAGAAACTGCTTCAGTGGCGGTTCTGAACCGTCATAACTCCTCTGTGTGAAAGCACCTATAGACAGATAAGCAACCTAATATGACACATTATGTAACATGCGCTAAAGAAATTTTTAACAAGTTTTGTGACAATGGGGCAAGCAGTTCTCTACGCAAAATTATGAAGTCTGATACTGCAAGTAAGTATGTACGTCCACCTCCTGATTAGATTTTTAAAATTCTGAGCTTCATGGTCTTCTACCATAGTGGTGGGTTTGTATTGGCTTTTTCTAGATACAATTCTGATGAAAAGATTATGATTGCACTAGAAGCAAACATGGCCAGTGCAGGAGTCATACTGTTATGCTGGATTAGGATACATCTGACAAAAAGAGATCATTTGTGAGCCAAACTGAATGGAAATTTAGAGCAAGTGGTCTGAAAAAAGAGATAATATACAAAAATAAAAGCTAGCACAAATACACCATTCCTTTAAAAAAAAAAACTAAGTAAATAAAAGTGAGGTCTCAAGTCTGAAAGTGCCTCTGTATAAATGCACTCAGTTTCCTTAAATTTATCACATCAGATTTGCACCGTCTTATCCGAAACCTAGAGAAATGTACTATTTTGACAAGAGGCTGGGTCAGTATTGTGTTTTTCTTCATTAGTTTAACATTATATCTCCTAAGAAACAGGCATTTAAACCACAAATAAATCTATTTTTTAACATGGACTACCACAGCTGTAAATACAAAATGAGCTATTTGTATCCTGAAAAGTAGACAGTTGATCACCACTGCCTCCACCATGCACAAATAAAAGGAAAAGTGGGAGATATGTACAGGAATTAATATTCCAATATTATGACATCGATGAACCTATGTTACAAAATGTCATAACCAGGCTTTATCACAACCAGATGAGCCTTTACGATATGAAAAAGCAACTCTGGGACATACACAGTATGTATTATATAAACAGGCTTGTATGTGTACACTTTATACCCACAGAACTGGTATTTCCCCTAGATAATTGTTGTTTCAGTAATTACGGTGTCCCAAACCGAAAAGGTGAGCTTTTAACAAAGGAAAAAAAAAAATTCTACCAATCACTTCTTCCAATGTTATTCAGCTGAAACGACTCTGTCATTGCATTCAAGAGATGGCAGTTATGACCTGTATAACAGTAATATTGTACTGGACATCTCAATTATAATGAGAAAAAGCAGCATGGGTATAGAGAACAGTGAAATATCATGGAACATCACACATACAATAAGTGGTGAATAGGGCCAAAAAAGGCAGATATTCAGAATAGTAAAAAACAGACACTGCAAACCAATCAACCACAAATGCTGGTTAACAGAATGATATTATATAGGCCATTAAAACTACACTGCTCCTATTACAGTAGTAAGCAAATATATTATAAGTAAAATTTGAGAGTAAGAACATCCTTATAAAATGGTGTTACTTCTTCTCTAAGCTTAAACATTTTCACTTTTTTTGTCTGTGTTTAGTTACAGTGACAGCATGGGGGTGTTCCATAGATTTTATTTTGATATAATTTCTTCTTTGGACATAAAAGCTACAGGCGTTTATTTGAAACTTGACATGTGGAATTTAAATTACTGCATATTTAGACACCTGATAAGCACAACAATATTTAGGATATTTAACAGGAAACCATGCGGCTACTCAGTCACAGATACACTCACTACGAAAGTACACATTTTAATACATGGTAGTCCTGCTGGTGGCTACACAGACGTAGAAAAAAACAATAATACTTGAAACGCGGTCGATGAGACTCAAGATGAATAATAGATATATTGTAATATCATTACACCGATATATTTTGCACGTTCTATCTAAAATCTCGAAGCCAACACACAGCAACATTGTTCTAGTCTTAACCACACACACACACTGCATTTAAATGTTCTCGGTTTGTCCTTAGAGAAGACCAGTTTAATTTCCATTTCACGGCATTTCTGATAAACTATACTTGGGGTAAAAAGTTAACCATTTTCTTCCTGCTAAAGCAAATAACTTGCTTCCTCCTTTCTTAAAACTTAGCTGAAAATATAACTGTTTTGCGTGTTAGTCTCAATACATCTTTCTAGCCTTTGCACGTCTTAAAGCTTGAACCCCCCATCATATGTGGCGTTAACTACACACTCAACTCCCCTCCCCACAAACTTTCTAAGCCTGAAGGGTTAAATGGTAGTGGGCTCAATGGGATTCAAGGAACTATCCCAGCCTAAATTAAAAAATCTGTTTGCCGACTAGTGCAGCACTACGGGGTCCCCGAAACATTTTGGGTTGTGTAACCGCAGATCCTCACTGCACGACCCATCAAAGGATAGTAACGACGCCTGCACCAGTCCCCCGGATCCCTATAATTTGCACTTTGAGAAAAAAAAAAAAAAAAAAAGATGACCCCATAACTGCAGGGCCCGGCGTCGCCATACACACACAGCACCACTAAGCACTATACAGACACATACAACAGCATGCACATACCACCAAAAAACAAGCCAAAAAAATAACAATGTGATTCGAACATAACCCGGACAACCACTAACATCTCCTAAATGCTCAAGACAATTTCTGTTAGAGTTTGTACAACTAACCTGTTTGGGAGCATAACAGGCTGCTTGATCTGAGGCTGAATCCGAGTTAAATCCACTTTCGGTAAAACAAAGAGGCGAAAATGTCCGGACAAAACCGAGCAACTGAGCATGCGCGCGCGAAAGAGAGAGAGAGAGAGAGAGAGAGAGAGAGAGAGAGAGAGAGAGAGAGAGAGAGAGAGGGGGGGGGGGTTGAAGACGGGTTATTCTGTAGCACTTGGCAAGTTTCACGATATTGTGCTCTGTTACAATAACACCCTAGACTTTACCTGTACCGTAGTAACTGCAAACACATACGTGTTTTATAACACAGTACTTATTTGAAATAATGGGGGGTTTTCACTGCCATTCCAGTATAGAAATAGTTACAATTGCAATATACTTAAAAATAAAAGCGTGAAGGAAACATGAATCCTGACGATTTCACTATTTGGGTGAGGAGTATCTTGTGATCTTGTGACCACCAGGAGAACGGTTAATTGGGGAGGGTATCGTAATAAAGTTTCTTAGTATTACATCTATAGTTTGAACCAAAGTGAAAATTGGGGACTGTGACGGTAAATGGTGTCAAGCCCCAGAAAGTTGCATTTTTTACAGACATTATTATTATTTATTTCTTAGCAGACACCCTTATCCAGGGCGACACAATTGTTACAAGATTTCACGTTATTTATTTTTTTTACATACAATTACCCATTTATACAGTTGGGTTTTTACTGGAGCAATCTAGGTAAAGTACCTTGCTCAAGGGTACAGCAGCTGCGTCCCCCACATGGGATTGAACCCACGACCCTCCAGTCAAGAGTCCAGAGCCCTAACCACTACTCCCCACTGCTGCCCTATAGATTGTTCAAGTGCAGAGGTTGTGTAAATAATGCCACCCCCTCCCTACAATGGGGCTAACAACTTTTTAAGTAATTAAGTGCTATTGTGATTAGAGAACTAGATTAGTCCTATATTTAAAGTCTGGCTTTCTTGAAACCAGGATACAGGGGATACATAGTTAAAAACGTGCTGATAATAACCAAACCATTATCCCGTTTGATGGAAAATAAGCCCAGTATTGCCAAATTACGTTGTAGATGGGATTTATCAAAAATGTGCATTTACTGTACAATGCCATTTTGCTGTTTTATTTACAAAAAAAAATGTTACATGTTAGTTTGTACACTTTAAAGTGGCTTGGTGGTCCAGTGGTTAGAGAAAGGGGCTTGTTATTTGGAGGTTCCTGGTTCAATCTCAGCTCAGCCATTGACTCACTATGTGTGACCTTAAGCAAGTCACTTAACCTCTTTGTGCTCTGTCCTTCAGATGAGATGTAAAACAAACAAGGTCCTATTGTAAGTGACTCTGCAGCAGCAGCAGTTGTTAATGCATTGTTCACCCCTAGTCTCTGTAAGTTGTTTTGGATAAAACTGTCTGCTAAATTACAATAATAATTATTGATCCAATGCTTTAGTCATCTTTGGGAAAATTCCAACACTACCTAATTTTGGGTATGATTGGTAATCATAATAAACAAGACAATTATTTAAACACACACACACCACTTAGTTAAAGGAACATCCATAGAATTTGCCACTCTGCTTTTTTATTTATTTTTCATTCATTCTTGTGAAAAGTAGGGCAGGTTGGTAAGATTTCTTTAGAACAGATTAAGCTTAAAATGGGGGACAGAGGGCAAATTAACAAAAACAGGTGAGGGAGCACCTTTTAAAACATAAATATGCTCATGTAATTGTCATACACTATATACTACACAAGATAACAGGTTAAACTTTTTTCTTAGCTTTATAGACAAAGGTATTTGTTCTGCCTAGGGTCCTGTGTACAGAAAGCACCTTTCAAATAAAACAATAAACTAATATAATGCAAGTTTTAAAATCACATGCAATGTATGATATAACACAGAGAGGAGTATTCACGTCAGACATACAATGCATTTCATCAATCTGCCTGCCTGGTGAATCTGCATGAGAGACTCGTTTAGTACAGGAAGGCAGAAACATCCTCCCAAGTTATAGATCTCTGGGCATAGGATGTCCACATCCCTTACGGGGAACTCTGGCCACCCCAGTGTATAGGAAATAGCTGAGCGTAGGTCGGAGGCCCGTACTGACCAGCTTAGCGGCAGTGGGGGCACTGCGTAAGCAGCACTTTTGTTTTGTAGTTTTATTACTGTGTTTTATGTTCCCTTTTTCTTTCGCCTTTTGTTTTCATTATTATCTTTGAGCACTTGTATGTGCACTGGACTGTATACCAGTATTGGTAACACCGTGGTCCTGTTTACTGTTGCCAGTATTCAGGCCACAAACAACAGCGCCCTCTGCAGGTAAAAATAAATCAGTGCGCCTGAGCGGCATTACAAATAAAACCTTCTGTCTCCCGTGTGTGTCAGTGGGATTCACTGGCACTCCCCACACAAAGCAGTGCAAGAGCAAAGAGGCAGAATGGACCCGCAGCAATTCGCCGCTATGATGGATCTTCTGCGCCAAACCCTGATGGAGGTAGGGCAGGGAAGTGTAAGAGCTGCTGCGCCCGACCCAATGCTACAGCGGCCAACAAAAATGACAGCAGAGGATTGGCCGGGCACATACCTGGAGGTGTTCGAGGCTATGGCGATCTCTGCTTGGCTCCGGGACCGCGCTTTTGGGGCAGTACCAGGCAACAGAACTAGCCCTACTCCAGCATCATCCCCTCTACTAGCCCCAGGGAGGGCGAAGGAACTGGGGAGAGGGGTAGCCAGGTCTTTGGACGGAGTGTGGCGGTGGGAGCTCCCGGCCCGAGAACCGGGGCGGAATGGGGTCACCCACGGGCTGCTGCGGTGTTGGACCGGGGTTTCACGCGGCCACACTACTGTCAAGCCCCTTTGATGGCTCCTGTGTCTCAACCTCCTGCTGAAGCTTCCTGGCGAGAAACCAGTTCACTGATGTGTGGAGAAGCTGGGAGGTGAGCCACATCGACCGGGATTGCCCCACTATGGGATGTGATGTCATTCGACCAGGTAACACATTCCATCAGTCACTCCAGAAGACAGGTTTTGTGATTCCTATGTCAGCGGATGATACACAAACCCAGGCTCTCTTAGATTCAGGGTGTAGTCAGTCCCTAATACAGGAGCGCTTAATCTCACCGGGGCATAAGCAAATAACGGGACAGGTACATATTAAATGTATTCATGGGGATGTGCGCACTTATCCCAAAATGTATGTGAATTTGAATATTGGCCAGCAGGTGACGAGAGTGCAGTTGGGTTTGTGTATTCAATTGCCAGTGCCTGTAGTTCTGGAACGGGACTGCGAGCAGTTTAAAGATTGGTTGGCTGCTGTGACGGCCCGGTCCTCCCTATTGGCTAAGAAAGAGGAAGTAATTGGAGAGATCTTCCCCTTTCATGACCCGGCGTGGTATTGCCATAGATTTAGACCCCACAAAACTAAACGGGAACACCGGGCCGCTAAGAATGAGCTTGTTCCCATGACTTCCGACTTGAGCAAGGGCGTGACGACGTGCTGGGCAGGCTCTTTGACCAAGCAGCTGTGGTTAACACCTACCCTCACTACCCTCACTTTGAAATTAATCGAGACCTTTTGTACCGTGTTGAAAAATTACCCCAGACGGGGGAAGTGCGTCACCAGTTGCTCATTCCTCAGCCTTTTAAGGAGGATTTGCTACAGCTTGCTCACGCTATTCCCCTGTCTGGTCATTTGGGAAGGGACAAGACCAAAGCGAGGCTCGTGAAATGGTTCTATTGGCTGGGGCTGGATGGTTTTTGCGAACGCTGTGGGGAATGTCAGAAAGCTAGCCCTAGAGCCGTCCCACGAGCTCCACTGGTGCTGTTGCCCCTAGTGGAAGCTCCGTTTGAGCGTATTGGAATAGATATAGTGGGACTGCTAGAAAGGAGTGTGGCAGGATACACACACCTATTGGTCATTTTGGATTATGCTACGCGTTATCTAGAGGCCATTCCTCTCTGATCTGCGTCTGCTAAGTCTGTTACCAACAAGCTTGTGAAGGTTTTCTCCCGGGTGGGGATCCCCAGGAAAATACTGACCGACCAAGGCGCCAACTTTATGTCTTGGCTAGTGCGCGGAACATGTAAACTTTTGGGGATTAAGACCATTAGGACCTTGGTCTTTCACTCCCAGACTGATGCTCTTGTGGAGCGTTTTAATAAGACCCTCAAAAACATGTTGCATAGATTTATTGACAGTGACGTGCGCTAGTGGGACCAGCTGATTCCTCCCCTTCTCTTTGCTATCAGAGAGGTACCTCAGGCTTCTACGGGGTTTTCACCATTCGAGCAGCTGTATGGGCAGGGACCCCGGGATGTGCTCGATCTGGTCAGAGAGATGTGGGAGGAGCAGCAGGACAATTCAACCAATACTGTCCGGTATGTGTTGGACCTGCGCAAACATCTTGAGTCTGTGGGGAAAATGGGCGCATGACAATTTGCAGCAGGCTCAGCACGGACAGGAGACCCAATATAACAGGGGGGCCTGGTTACGCACGTTTCAGTCGGGGGATAAAGTGCTTCTATCGTTACCCAGCTCTGAGTCTAAACTTCTGGCGAAGTGGCAAGAACCTTTTGCGGTTACACGCCGGGTTGGGACGGTGGATTATGAGATCTGCCAGCCAGAGTGACGGAGAGAAAAGCACATTTATCATGTAAACCTCTTGAAGCCCTGGTTGCAACAGGAGGCTTTGTTAGTGGTGCAAGCAGATGACATCACAGACCTGGGACCGGATCTTTCTGTGTTGGCGAAAAAGGGGTCAGTACAGATTGCAGATAATCTGACACCAACACAGAAATGTCAGGCTCGGGCGCTGGTGGCGGAGTTACCTGATGTGTTTTCTCCTGTCCCGGGGCAGACTCGAGTAGCCCACCATCACATTGAGATTGAGCCGGGGGCGCCAGTTCTCCAGAGGCCGTACCGCATACCTGAGCGCAAAAGGCAGGTAATAAAGGTGGAGATTGAAGAGATGCTCAGACTGGGTGTAATAGAGGAGTCCCAAAGTGACTGGAACAGTCCGATTGTTTTAGTGGATAAGCCAGACAGGTCAACTCGATTTTGCATTGACTTCAAGCGAGTTAATGAAAAATCGAAGTTTGACGCTTATCCCATGCCCCGGGTAGATGAGTTGCTGGAGCGTCTAGGCATTTAACGAAGGGGTACTGGCAGATACCCCTGACCCCGGAATCCAGAGAGAGGATGGTGTTTTTGACTCCATTTGGGTTGTACCAATTTAGGACCATGCCCTTTGGGTTGCACGAAGCACCAGCCACTTTCCAGCGGATGATGGATCGCATTTTGCGGCCCCATCAGAAGTACGCCACTGCTTACATAGATGACATGGTTATCCACAGTGACGACTGGCCGAGTCATCTGGGTAAGGTATCGGCGGTGCTGCAATCCTTGCGGGAGGCTGGGCTCACTACTAACCCAAAGAACCACAAAGAAACCACAAAGAAATGTGCCATTGGGAAGAGTGAGTCAGAGTATTTGGGGTATCGAGTAGGGAGCGGCCAGATCAGACCACTGATTGCTAAGGTGAAAGCCTTGGCTGACTGGCCGGTCCCTACGACCAAAACCCAGGTGCGCTCTTTCTTGGGACTAGCTGGCTAATACAGGAAGTTCATCCCGAGCTTCGCCACGCTCACTGCTCCCTTGACAGACCTCACCCGGACCTCAGCAACTACGGTTCAGTGGAGGGAGCCATGCCAGAGAGCCTTTCTCACTTTGAAGCGAAGGCTGTGTAGCAAGCCAGTGGTATACAGTCCTGATTTCAGTAGGAGGTTCACCCTGCAGACGGATGCGTCAGAGACAGGTCTTGGGGCAGTGTTGTCTCAGGAGGTCCGGGGAAGCGAGCACCCCATCCTGTATATCAGCATAAAGCTCCTTCCCCGCGAGAAAAAAACTATAGTACCATCGAGAAGGAGTGTCTCGCAGTAAAATGGGCAGTCGAGTCACTCCGGTACTACCTCCTGGGGCGACATTTCACCCTGATTACAGATCATGCCCTCTTAGCATGGCTTCACCAGATGAAGGATAACAACGCCAGAATTACACGGTGGTACTTGGCCCTGCAGCCCTATGCCTTCAGGGTAGTCCACCAAGCAGGGAAACTGTATCAAAATGCAGATTTTTTCTCTTGGGAAGGCATTGGGGGTGTAGGATTTTCGAATGGATCGGTGGTGACTATCTGGCATATGCGTGGTTCTGCAGAAAGAGGGCAGCAGCCTCGTAAGATCCGCCTGTCAATCATGACGATGACACAGAGAGGTGGGGAAGAGGGTGTGTTGGCTTTCCCTCTCTCTGAGTGGCTGAGAGGCGGGCCTTGGGGGATTGCTCGGCCCATAACACTAGTGATGCTGGTGGAAGACGTCAGTGTAAACAAAGAGCAGGCAAGCACGGCTGAGTGAGACAGCCTGCCTTAAAAGAAACTAAAAAGTAAAAGAAATAATTACGTACCCGAGGGGACGTGTGTAGTTATACAGGGAACTCTGGCCACCCCAGTGTATAGAAAATAGATGAGCGTACTGACCGGCTTAGCGGCAATGGGGTCACTGCGTAAGCAGCACTTTTGTTTTGTAGTTTTATTACTGTGTTTTATTTTCCCTTTTTCTTTCGCCTTTTGTTTTCATTATTATTTTTGAGCACTTGTATGTGCACTGGACTGTATACCAGTATTGGTAACCCCATGGTCCTGTTTACTGTTGTCAGTATTCAGGCCACGGACAACAGCGCCGTCTGCAGGTAAAAATAAATCAGTGCGCCTGAGCGGCATTACAAATAAAACCTTCTGTCTCCCGTGTGTGTCAGTGAATTGCCCACCACCCTTCCACAACCTAAGCGAAATAAGTCACCAAAGTAAGGTAAAAATGTCTCCTTCGTTTTTTTGCAGATTTTTACAGACCCAAGACACATTTATCCATGCATATGTATATTACAGGACATCCAGTTTAATGACAATTAACTTGATTTGTCAACATGGAAATATACTAGGGAACGTCTATATCCTTTATATTAAATAATTTATATATGTTTAAAAATTGAACATTTGCCTGCAAAAATATATATATTTTTATATAATGTAAAAAAAGGTCTGGCATGCGTGGGATTTGAAACTATGATCTTCAGTTTGCAAGCATGTTGTGTTAATACTGTCAGTGCTACACAATTACTTGAATAAACAAGCAGTATTTTGAAAGATGAAGTCAGCCAGCTGAGAATTCTCAAGACTTTTTTTTTACATTTTGGAGATTTTTTCGAGTCATCATCATCATTCTGGGATTCTGATCTTGATCTTCGAAACTTATTGATGAGATCATTACTGTGGCGGAGTGTCCCCCCTAGTTATTATTATTTGTATTTTTGTTTTGGCGGCGGCGCGGAAAAGCGGGCGTCTTTATTATTATTTAAAAATGAGGATGCATGGCTGATCAGCTACTGATTATTTAAATAGCTGACAGTCATGCATCCTTACCAAACGCGATGCAGACTCTGGCCGGGGATAATAAGATAATTACCAACCAGTTAAACCCTCGGCCAGAGTATATAAACCAGCAGCACTCTGCACCGGGGTTGGGGTGTTGGAGTAGAGAGTCGGGAGCGGAGAGAAGGAATAACATTTAAAAAACAATTGCCAATCGTGCTGGATTATCCAGCACGGCACTTACTTGTTTGTTTATTTATTCGTTTGGCCTCCTTCCTTTTGTTTGTATTTTGTTTAAATCTTTTGTTTGTTTATTATTAAATACGCTGAGTGCTTTTGCACTCGGTTTCACCCGCCCATCCACTGTTTTGGAGTCAGTTACTTCCTGGTCCGTGACGTCATCCACCACACCACTGCGAGCCAGTCTGTCACATATGGTGTCCTGCGTGGGACAAAACAAACGCCTCCACCAGGAAAGAAAAGCTCTTTTTTTTGTTCGTTTTTTTTCAAAGTGTTTTTTGTGTGTTTTTGGGAAAAAAAAATGGGAAGAAGCGGACGGAGGAAGCAGCAGCTACAGCAGCGTGGGGCCGGTCGCAGGTCCCACTGTAGCTCAACCATGCTGGACGTCTGCCCCACCTGCTTGAAAGGTGATATGCTTCGCTGTTGGGGAGGTGGGTCACATAGAGACCAACCCCCCCTCCATGGCAGGAGAAAGAGGGCCAGAGCGTCCAGTGAGGGATGCATCCTCAAAGAACAGAATGCACTAACCCTGAGGGGAGTCTGGGACTGGCTGGTGGAGCCGGGGAGGATTATGAGGAAGCCCTCCTGCAGTGATCAACCTCCTGTGGGCAAGAGATGGGGGCTGGGAGGCCTGGGAACAGCAACACCACCCAGCATCCTCCCAGACATCCAGCCATGGTGCTCAACTACCTGGCTGCGGATATGGGAGAACCCGGCTGCTGCCATCTGCCAGAGGGAGAGGAGCCATTGCCGTCTCCAGCGCCAGAGGGAGAGGAGCCATCGCTGCCGTCTCCAGCCAGAGGGAGAGGAGCCATCGCTGCCGTCTCCAGCGCCAAGGGAGAGGAGCCAAATAGCGCCAGAGGGAGAGGAGCCATTCCAGCGCCAGAGGGAGAGGGCTGCCTCTCCAGCGCCAGAGGGAGAGGACCCAGCGCCAGAGGGAGAGGAGCCATCCTCTCTCAGCGCCAGAGGGAGAGGAGTGTGGCTCCAGCGCCAGAGGGAGGGAGCCAGATCCACCAGCAGAGGGCAGGAGCCAGCACCATCCACCAGCAGAGGAGAGGAGCCTGTATCCAGCAGAGGGAAGGAGCCCAATGTGACAGATGCATGCTTTCCACCAGCAGAGGGAGAATGCCTGCTGGGTCCACAGCCTGAGGAGGAGGAGCCCCATGACAGATGGGTGGGGAAACGAGCTGGTGGAGGAGCTCTTGTCTGAGTGGGGAGGAGCCCGAACGCCCCACGCCCGTGGGAGGAGCCCGAATCTCAACGCCTGCACTGGGAGGGCAGAGGAAATTCAATATCTCATTCAACGTCCACAGTTGAGGGGGGAGTCGGTGCGCCCACAAGACGGTGGTGGATGCCCACAGAAAGAGGGGGGGAGTCGGTCCATAGCCCAAGAGGGGAAGTCTGCGCCCACAGCCTTAGGACCCAAGCTGCCAGCAGAGGAGAATGCCTGCTGTCCCCATCTCCGCCAGCAGAGGGGATTCCTGCTGGTTCTGCCTCCAGGGTGGGAGGGCGGCGTGTTGCTCCCGCCTCCGCCAGCAGAGGGTGAGTTCCTGCTGGTGCCACTTCCACCCCGTGGGAGGACTATATGTTGCTCCCGCCTCCGCCAGCAGAGGGAATATGCCTGCTGGTTCCACCTCCCTGCCACCACCAGCAGAGGGAGCATGCCTGCTGGTTTCCCACTGCAACCTGAAGGGAGGAAGCCCTGCGGCCTTGGCAGCCTGAGGGGAAGCCCCACGGCCTTGGCAGCCTGAAGGGGACAGAAGTGCGGCCTTGGCAGCCTGAAGGGAGGAAGCCCTGCGGCCTTGGCAGCCTGAAGGGGGAGGAAGCCCTGCGGCCTTGGCAGCCTGAAGGGGAGGAAGCCCTGCGCCTTGGCTGCCAGCGGAGGAGCCCCCTGCCGCCTTGGCTGCCAGAAGAGGAGGAGCCCTGCCGCCTTTACCAGCAAGAGGAGAGGAGCAGGAGCTGCCTCCACCACCACCACCACCATTGGGAGAAGTGGAGCTCCTGCTGTTGCCTTCATGGCTAGGGGGCTCCCCTCCCACCATCGCCATTGCCTGGGGATGGCTGTTCTGCATCGCCTGGGGCTGCCTTTTGTTCTCCACAGGACACAGGGTACGAGGGAGAGTGGAGCTATGCTGCTCCCTCCATGGACAGGGGCCCCTCCAATGGGGCTGCATGGCAGGGTCCGCAGATAGGGTCCGCTGCTGCTGCCGTCGCCTGGGGTCGCCAGGGATCCTGCTTCGCCTGGGGTCGTCAGGGATCCTGGCCTGGGTCGCCGAGGGTCCGGCTTCACCTGGGGTCGCCAGGGATCCTTGCAGAACTACGATGGCCGGAGCTCCATGAAAGGGAGCTGCCAGAAATGAAGAAAGGGGGAGGTCAGGAGACCAGCTCCCCCAGTTGCTGGCGGCTGGAGATCATGTGGTCGGAGCCCCGGAGGGGAACTGCCGGCCATGAAGAAGGGGAGAGGTCAGGAGACCAACTCCCCAGCCGCACTTTTGCGGCAGGATAAGTGGTTGGGAGCCCGGAAGAGGGGGAGGAACGAAGAATGGGGGGTCTGACTCCACCATGGCCACCCCAGAAGTAACTTGCTTCCCCCCTCTTCCGGGACTTTAAGACTGAGGGGGGAGAGGCCCTAAAGGGGGACATGTAGTGTCCGGAAGTGGATATGTTAGTTATTATTTGTATTTTTGTTTGCGGCGGGTAAAAGATTCAATTTTTATTATTATTCAAAACCCCGTGAGGATGCATGGCTGATCAGCTACTGATTATTTAAATAGCTGACAGTCATGCATCCTTACCAAACCTGCAGACTCTGGCCGGGGATAATAAGATAATTACCAACTAGTTAAATCCCTCGGCCAGGTATATAAACCAGCAGCACTCTGCACTCGGGGTTGGGGTGTTGGAGTAGAGAGTACGGGGGGAGCGGAGAGAAGGAATAACATTTAAAAAACAATTGCTAATACGTGCTGGATTATCCAGCACGGCACTTACTTGTTTGTTTATTTATTCGTTTGGCCCTCGTGCCCTTTTGTTTGTATTTTGTTTAAATCTTTTGTTTGTTTATTATTCCAAATGAGTGCTTTTTGCTTTCGGTTTCACCCGCCCATCAACTGTTTTGGAGTCAGTTACTTCCTGGTCCGTGACGTCATCCACCACACCACTGCGAGCCAGTCTGTCACAGTTACTTACGTAACCCTGGTTCCCTGAAAGAGAAGACGACAACCAATGAACATTATGTATGGGATATGCCTGCCCATTGGGTAGGTATCGCTGTGCTCTCTATACCAGAGCTGCCGATAGGCCCCTTCCTGGGATGACACACTCGGTCCCGCCCACTGAGGGATTAAAACCGACATCCTGAGGAAGCCATTTCTCTTTTTCCATCGAACCTGTGAGAGCGACCAATGGGACCTCGCGGTTGGTGGTGGTCTTCTCTTTCAGGGAACCAGGGTTACGGTAAGTAACCTAACGTTCCCTTTCAATTCGAAGACGATCACCAACGAACATTATGTATGGGATAATATATACCAGAGCTGTCACGAGGGAGAAGGAATGGCAGCATATGAGGGATGCATCAGAACTGCATAACCCAATGGTTAGCGCTGTGAGCTTACACCCTCAAGGACCCTTGTGCCTAATGAAGGCAGACCAAGATCTACCACATTAAGGCGGTAGAACCTGGAGATATTATGCGGCATAGCCCAGCTAGCCACAGTACAAATATCAGACATTGAGGCCCCTCTGAAGAGGACCCAAGATGTAGCCATCCCTCTAGTGGAGTGTGTGGCTACCCTCCCAGATGGGGGCAAGCCAGCACCATCATACGCAGTCGAGACTGTATCCACAATCCAATGTGACAGATGCTGCTTTGAGAGGGGCTGTCCTAGGGTCCATGTCCCATGACAGATAAAGAGCTGGTGCAGAGCTCTTGTCCTATCCACGTAGCATCTCAATGCCTGCACTGGGCAGAGGAAATTCAATATCTCATTCTCTGTTGAAGCAAACGGTGGTGGATGGAAGGATTCCAGTTCCACAGACTGATTAATGTGGAAGGCTGTGATCACCTTGGGGAGGAAAGCAGGGTTGGCGTGCAGAGACACCCTGCTGCCATCCTCCCAAATACGCATGCAGCAGCTGTGCACAGACAGCACCTGCAGCTCACTGATCTGCTTAGCGGAGGTGATAACCACGAGGAAGGCTGTCTTCATAGACAGGTATTTCAACTCTATGGAGTGTATGGGCTCAAACAGGGCCTTCATGAGAGCCTCCAGTACAACATCAAGGCTGCATTCGGGGAGAACGGCCCTCCTGGGAGGGCGTAACCACCGACCACCTTTGAAAAAACAGGTCGCTAGTATATGAGCGCCCGGGACACTGAGTCAATGGGGACATGGCATGCAGATATGGCTGCTAGGTACACTTTCAACATAGAGGTGGATCGACCCGCCTCTAACAGATCTTGCAGAAACTGCAAATTAGTTGCTATAGGGCAATAATTGGGGTCAATTTTGAAACTACTTTTACATATGGCGTATAACGCCCCTGTGGAGGAAGCCCTAGCATTCTGTAATGTACTGACAACTGCATCTGAGAGCCCTAAGGCGGACATATGGTAGGAAGTGGATATGCATCACTTTCGGTAATGGCGTTCAATTTTCTGTAGTCAACACAGAATCGTTGTCCTCCATCTTTCTTAGGGATCATAACAACTGGTGAAGCCCAACCAGAGAAAGAGGCTTCAATGACTCCACTAGGTGTCATCTCATCCAAATGTTCCTTCAAGAGAGATTGCTTCAATGATGACAATCGATAAGGTCTCTTCATGGGTGGTATAGATCTTATGCGTCAGGAAATTGGTACGGCCAGGTTTCAAAGTACAAACCGGGTTGTACTTCTCAAAGATTTGGAGCAACTGTGTCTTCTCTGAGTCCTGCAGACTAGCCTGTGAAACAGCTTGTTGAAGATAAAAAGAAGTATCTATTACAGGAGAAAAAGAAAAAGGTGCATCAACAGGAACAATGGCAGTCCTTCTTCCCACTTCTTAAGGACTTCTTGTGGGCCCTTACATTTTAACCAAAGATGTTCATGTAAGAGGGTATAGGTGGCTCCAGTGTCAAGAATAGCTTTACCTCTCCATTGACGGATAGACAAAGGTACAATCAATTGGCGAGGTATAGATATAAGAGACATGGGTTTACTGGGTCCTCGACTGGACTGAGGCTTTTCTTGGAGTGTTAATGCTGGTGAGGCAGGAACTGGAACAGGTGGTAGAGTTGTCACTGACCTGTTTCCAGCAACACGCCCACTTGGCTGAACTGGAGGTTCCAAGTGCCCTGGATTTCCTGGTTTGGATTGGCTTTTGTTGTTTTTGTACATTGGACATGTGCCAGGATCATGTTGTCCTCTACATCTCCAGCAAAGCAGTTCTGGCTTATCAGGAGTTTTGGTATAACTTCCTGTAGTACTTGTTTTTGAAAAAACAGCTCCACTGGGTGATGAGCTCCCTTTCGTTTGTATTCCTGTTGTTGTTGCCGGTCTCTTTCCAATTGATGTCCAAGACATACAACTTCTTCCACAGTAGTAACCCGTCCCTGCAACTGACTGGTAAGGTAAGGTGTGACAGGGATTTAATTAGACCAGAAGAAGGCACAACAAAAACCGGTGCCTTCGCCGCTTTTATTTAAAGAGAACCAAAAATAAATAAAATATTTAAACAAAAAACACTGTGCTCACAGAGCAAAATAAAAAGGTTAAACAAAAACAAATCTCGAACACAAAATAAACAATAAATAATACGATCCCAGGTCAGGCTGGGCAGTTGCTGTCACTGTTCCTGGAATCTTTCTTTACGTTTTCTTTTTAGGTTTCGTTTCTCTCCTCGCTCTCTCCACTCTCGCTCCTAACACCCACCCCGAGCTAGAGAGCTGCAGGCTTTTTATAACAGGTGACCATCTCCCGATTAGCAACAAAATTAATCATTTAATTAATTCGGGAGATGTACAAAATAAATACACAATACACTGCACAGGGGCGGAGGGGGAGATCCCGATCTAAAAATAAATAAACAAAACAATGTACAGGGCTGCTCGCCCTGTTACATAAGGGTTAATGTTTTTTAAGATCATTTTAACAATTTCATCTTCACTCATTGTAGGTTTCCATTTTTTACACAAGGCTCTGTATGAAAAAGCAAAGTCTCTTATAGGTTCATTTACTCTTTGTATTCTGGTACGTAGTCTTTCTGCCAGCTCATCCTCATAATCTTCTGATAAGAAAGCAGACATGAACTGTTTTTCAAAATCTTTCCAATTCTTCACATGCTCTCGGGCAATTTCCCACCAATCACTGGCAGTACCATGTAGTACACTGTGAAGAGTAGCAAGTACTTCGGAGTCAGTTAATGGTCTAAGAGCAAGAAAATCATGACATTTCGATAAATAAGTAGCGGGTCAGAATCGTCTTGCGGTCTGCCATATGTAGGAAATGACAGTTTGATTGGATACTTGCCATCCTTAGAGTTTAATGCAGGTCTCCTAGAATTTAAACATACATGGTCCAGACCTCCTCCTGCTGAAGACAACGAGTGGTCAATATCTGATCCAGCAGTGGCCGTGCCTGGTCCTGGTTCTGTTTTTTCTTTAACCTCCTCTGTTGAAGTCTTCTGCAGAGTTTCAGTCCTTTGCTGTAACTCCAGTAGCTGAGAATGACATGTTTTTACTTCAGTATGCAAAGCTTGTATGTTAATCTGACTGCTTTGAAGATCCTGTTGAAACTCAATTTGTAACTGTTGAAACATCCATTTCAATTCAGAAGTCAGTGCAACAGACATATTGTGTACTTCCTCTTTAACAAGACTGTTTATCGTTTTCACAAACCGTTCACGTTCTCCGATGACCTCCGTCTTTATGTCTCTCAGGAAACTACAGACCTGTTGATAATGTTCTTCCCCAATAGTCACTTGATTCTGCAGACTCTGAAGCATCTCCTGCCAATAGATTTGATGACTAGTAGTGAAGTCAGCAATAATTTCCTTAATAGACATAAGAGTAAATATGTCTCTGGCGGGAGTTGGAGCAGGCAACAAGCGAGGTGGTGGTATTGGTGTACTTTTTAAAAATGTTTTTTTTTTTTTTTTTTTGCAAAGGAGGTAATAGGAAAACATAAAGGCTTACACACACAGCAATTCACCTATGGGAGAAACATATTCACACTCCAGGCGGGTGACCAAGCGCGCCAAGTAGGAGGAATCACGCTGCTACTACTTTTTCTTTTTAAACTGCAAGACAGCAGAGGTGTAACCAAGTCACTAAAATTGGGACTCGAGTCGAGTCGAGTCAGTGACATGCCAAGCTCGAGTCGAGTCGAGTTGAGTCACTGAATTTGCCAAGTCGAGTCAAGTTGAGTCACCTATCTGGCTCAAGTCACTTCGAGTCATTAGTTCCGACAGTTTCAGACAGCTTCACAGGAAATCAGCAATCTATATACAGACGTGCTCAAATTTGTTGGTACCCCTCCACAAAAAACGAAGAATGCACAATTTTCTCTGAAATAACTTGAAACTGACAACAGTAATTGGCATCCACCATTGTTTATTCCATATTTAATAGAAATCAGACTTTGCTTTTGATTTTTTATTCAACATAATATTGTAAATAATAAAACAAATGAAAATGGCATGGACAAAAATGATGGGACCGCTAACCTAATATTTTGTTGCACAACCTTTAGAGGCAATCACTGCAATCAAACGTTTTCTGTAGCTCTCAATGAGACTTCTGCACCTGTTAACAGGTAGTTTGGCCCTCTTCCTAAGCAAACTGCTCCAGCTGTCTCAGGTTTGATGGGTGCCTTCTCCAGACTGCAAGTTTCAGCTCTTTTCATAGATGTTCGATAGGATTCAGATCAGGACTCATAGAAGGCCACTTCAGAATAGTTCAATGTTTTGTTCTTATCCATTCTTGGGTGCTTTTAGCTGTGTGTTTTGGGTCATTATCCTGTTGGAGGACCCATGACCTGCGACTGAGTCAGAGCTTTCTGACACTGGGCAGTACGTTTCGCTCCAGAATGCCTTGATAGTCTTGAGATTTCATTGTGCCCTGCACAGATTCAAGGCACCCTGTGCCAGGCGCAGCAAAGCAGCCCCAAAACATAACCGAGCCTCCTCCATGTTTCACTGTAGGTATGGTGTTCTTTTCTTTGAAAGCTTCATTTTTCGTCTGTGAACATAGAGCTGATGTGACTTGCCAAAAAAGCTCCAGTTTTGACTCATCTGTCCAAAGGACATTCTCCCAGAAGGATTGTGGCTTGTCAATATGCATTTTTAGCAAATTCCAGTCTGGCTTTTTATATTTTTCTTTCAAAAGTGGAGTCCTCCTAGGTCTTCTTCCATGGAGCCCACTTTCGCTCAAAAAGCGACGGATGGTGCGATCAGAAACTGACGTACCTTCACCTTGGAGTTCAGCTTGTATCTCTTGGCAGTTATCCTTGGTTCTTTTTCTACCATTCGCACTATCCTTCTGTTCAATCTGGGGTCGATTTTCCTCTGCGGCCGCCCAGGAGGTTGGCTACAGTTCCATGGACCTTAAACTTCTTAATAATATTTGCAACTGTTGTCACAGGAACATCAAGCTGCTTGGAGATGGTCTTGTAGCCTTTACCTTTACCATGCTTGTCTATTATTTTCTTTCTGATCTCCTCAGACAACTCTCTCCTTTGCTTTCTCTGGTCCATGTTCAGTGTGTGGTGCACACAATGATACCAAACAGCACAGTGACTACTTTTCTCCATTTAAATAGGCTGAATGACTGATTACAAGATTGGAGACATGTGTGATACTAATTAAAGAAACTAATTAGTTTGAAATATCACTATAATCCAATTATTTATTATCTTTTCTAAGGGGTACCAACAAATGTGTCCAGGCCATTTTAGAATATCTTTGTAGAATAAGCAATAATTCATCTCTTTTCACAGCTTCTTTGCTTTATTCTATGACATACCAAAGGCATGCAAGTATACATGATAAAATAGCTTTTAATTTCATCACTTTTCAGGAGGAATGAAGCATTATTTCAATGAGCTGTAAGGGTACCAACAAATTTGAGCACGTCTGTATATAAAAATATCTGTGCTCAATTAGGTTGGATGTGCAGTAATGAATGATAACATAAATTAAACAAAGAACATATCTAAATATTTTCTCACTTCTTCTCAAGTGACATTACCCTATAGTTGTTTCAGGTGCCACATGAAAGAAAATTTTAGGTGGGATTTAATTTGATATGGAGACATGAAATAATAATATAGAATGTAGGCCAAGAGAAAAATAAATAAACTAGGGTTTAATGTACATGTAATTAACATAGAATACATGCTTTCATTTTTCTCTCAAACTTCCTGAGGAGCTTTCACTCTCCTTTTTCCTACCCCCAGCCCCATTCTCCCCCTCCCTCCCAAAGAGGTCTCTTTTCCACCCTCCTTGTTCCTCTTTACCCCTCCCTCTACCCCATCATTAATTTTTCTTATGTACAAGAAAGTATCAGACTGCTGTCTGAGGTTTGTAATTGCACTTAAGCATCACCAATTCTGACAATAATTTGTCACCAAGACGAGAGCGATGGGGTCTCATCAGCAGTCCCCCCTGACTAAAAACACGCTCCACTGGTGCACTGGATGCTGGGACTGCTAAAACCTTCTTTGCAAGAGGATACAAGATGTTGAGCTTTGATTTATGAGAGAACCAAAAGTTCAGGGATGTGTCTTCTGCCTGTTCTGTCAGTTCCAGATATCTTATGAGCTGGGAGGCAGCTGTTTTGTTAGCATTATTGGGACGTCGTTTCTTGTAAGAGGAGAAGAGTTTGGTGTACTTGTGAGGTGGCTCATCTTCATCTTCTTCACTTGTGCTTGAAGTAAAAGTATTCCTACCACTCACAGACTCAGCCTCCATCACCACAAGTTCTATATTATTGGAAATAAACAACATTAAGAACACAATTAGTTTTCTTTGATATTGATATAAATTGTCGCTTGAAATAAATAATTAATGGTACTTGCCTATTTTATGTATTGTAATGCTGTACATGTAATTGTATTTTAATAATAGAAATAGCCTGGGATAGCTAAATGAATAATGTACAATACAGTATTAGTACAGTGGTTTGCCAGTGAGCAAAAATAAGAGTAAATAGGTAGATAAATAAACAAGACACTTCAATTAGAGCTGCGGGCTAATTCAGCAATCACAGTCATGTTGTTATTCAAGTTAAACAAGATAGGGGAAAGGTAATTGGAATTGGTACACAGTTAGCTTAGTTAATTTTGTTAAAAAAACAAAACAAGTACAGAAAATTCTCACCTTTCACTTTAAGACGAATGACCTCTTTCTTCTCATCTTCAACATTTATGTCAACAAGCCATTGTAAAGAGAAGGCAGGGTCCAGTACTGCAGCCACAGCATACACTGCCTCACCAAAAGGATGGCTGTTATTGAAGTCAACCACTCCTTCCTCAGTCATTCCAACACTTTTGAAAATTCCAAGGTAGCGCTTCCGGGAGGATTGAAGCTCAGTGATAAGTGGCTTCAGGAACTTGGCTTTTTTTACACAGTTTTGTAAATGTCAACCCGGGGCAAGAACAGTGGGTATCACTAAACTTATTGTTGGTACTTCCTCACCTTGTGTCAGGTTGGTTGCCTCAGCAAATGGTAGCAGCACCTCAACAAGCTCTTTGAGCTGGGCCCATTCACGTACCAACAGCACAGTCTCTACATGGCCTGCATCTTTACATGTGTCAGAGAGCTGTTGATGGTCCAGTGATACAATGGATTGCATTTGCCATAAAACTGAATTCCATCGAGTGGTATTGGGGATGGAATACATCTGCCTTCGCCAAAGTTTTTTCAAAAGCCTCTTTGAAGACAGTGCTGGAGTGAAGAAGCACTGTAACTTTCGGGTAGCCTTAGACATAGCAGATCTGACACCTAAGAATTGGGAAATAAATAACATTATCTTCAATTATTAAAAGTTATTACAATTCAAAACACAAAATCCCTATGCCTTTTACTGCTACAAGCATTTGTATATTTGTATTTGCATATTTATAAATGAGCAATTTAAAGTAAACTCAGAGCCATGCATTTTCCTATACCTTTACACTGTTTGAGCCCGTCACCGACACACAGCTGAAGTGTGTGGGCAAAACAAGAAAGACGACACAGTCGTGTTGTGTTGAGGAGCAAAGAGTCTAACTCCTGCTGGTCCACATCTTCTAGGGACTCCCAAATACTGTTATCGTCAAGGTCAGCAGCAGCATCTATGGATGATTCCATGTCATCTTCTGTCCACTCTGTGGTGCCCTCATCAGCATCTGGGAAAGATGTTGTGAATGCCTTCTTAATATTTGCAGCATTATCGGTAATGATAAAGTCAAGTTTGTTCTTGATTCTGTAGCCCTCAATTATTCTATCAAAAGCCAATGCAATCTGGTCTCGTGTGTGCCTTCCCATAAAACGTTCACATGCCAGAGTGTATGTTGACAATTTAATATTGTCACCATCATCTTCAATGATATGTGCCGTTACACCAAGGAAAGACCGCATCCTTCTGTCTGACCACAAATCCACTATAGCGTTGACAGACTCACATTTCGCAAGTTTCTCAGTTATTTCTTGCTTCAGGCTACTTGCCTTGTGAGTGATCTTCTTTTTCATGCTCTGTCTGCACAAAGGCTTGTACCGAGGGTCAACCGTCTGCATGAAGTTCAAAAATCCTTGTGACTCCACAATTCTCAGTGGCAAGCTCTCACCAACAACCAGGTCCATCATGATTGATTCATGAATGGCCTGAGCCTGTGCACTTTTTGGTGAGTAGTATGTAGGAGTATTACCTCCCAAGGCTCCTGGCTTGGGTGACTACATGAAGGAGGTTATTGAGGACTGTCCAGCTGTAGCAGTGTCTCTTGCTTTGTAACACTGAAATCTAAATAGAAAAGAAAAACGAAACATGCAGTTTATTATAGTTGCCAGCCTACAATAAGTACAGTCAGCATAACCTGCCATTTTAGTGCACATTGTATATGGGAAAAGCAAATAGCCTAAGCCTACAGAATGCATTTGTATAAGTTATGTTTTAGCTTTTTATTTTTGATAATGTTGTAACTAAATACTAAATATAAATGACTTTGCATTAAAATACTTTGGAAACAAGTTGCTCAAGGGGTAGCAGCATTGTAAAACAATGTATTTTGGAGTATTTTTAAATTACAAAATACTCTGGCATGTGTACTTTCCATACAAAATATAAAATGCTTTAGCAATTTATTTACAAATTACAAAAATATAATTACATGTATTTTCAATATTGCCCATCCCTGCCTGTAAACACTGGGGTAATCTATTTACATGTATCTATTTCTTAGCAGAGGAGCGACCTCGTTGTTACAAAATATTACATTACAGTAATATTTAAGGCATACAGTAAAAAAGCTGATCGTACAGTACAGCCTCGATATACGAACCTGTTGGGTCCAAGATTTTTCTGAAGTCGACTTGGATAAATTAATTAGTCCTGTTTCTATTTTATTATTTTATTATTATTATTATTATTATTATTATTATTATTATTATTACATTAGCCCCCACCCCATACCAGACCGCGATCAGTAATTAAACATTTAAAAGCACATCAGCCACGTTTCAGTTTTGTTTCAATGTTAATTTAAGCCGGTTCCATATTTTAATATCTATGTGTGTGTGTGTGTTGATTTGCCGCGACCTTTGCACAGAGCTGTACGAGCTAACACACCACGTGCTGTAGTTGGGATACAGGTTTGTTATAGTATATCATGAAGGGCATTATAGCGGTGCGATAATGTACTGTATGTCCATTGTGCTCTGAATCTATGTACTATTACTGTACCTTGGTCCTAAATATTCTCTCCCTGACTGGTCCAAAAAACTGTTCAAAACGGGAGACTTGGCAGATATGCATTATTCAGACACACTTTTTTATACTGTTATGTTAATATTAACTTAAGAGTAAAATTACTTACCGGTCAGGGTGCTTAGTCTTCAAATGTCGGGTGAAGTTAGACGATGTTCCAAGTTTTTCGCATATTTTTGCTTTACAGTGTAGACTATGGCAAGCCAAATTATCATTTAGAGATATCTCTAATTCATTTATAGATATCTCTAAATATTTGAAGATATCTCTAAATCATTTCCAGATATCTCTAAATATTTGAAGATATCTTCAAATATTTAGAGATATCTCTAAATCATTTTAAGATATCTAAAATGCATTTTTAGATACCTTTAAATCATTTTAAGATATCTTTAAATGGAGCTTTAAATGAGATATCTAAAATGCATTTTTAGATATCTTTAAATCATTTTAAGATATCTCTAAATGTTTTTGAGATATCTTTAAATACTTTTCAGATATCTTTAAATCATTTAGAGATATCTCTAAATAATGTCCTATTCATTTAAAGATATCTGCAAATCATTTGAAGATATCTTCAAATAGCTTCCTGTTCATTTCGAGATATCTCTAAATCATTTAGAGATATCTTGAAATAACTTCCTGTTCGTTTAGAGATATCTCTAAATCATTTGAAGATATCTTCAAATGAACAGGAAGCCATTTCAAGATATCTCAAAATGACTTCCTGTGAAAATGCTCTATGTTTTCAATGGACTTCCTGTCCATTTAAAGATATCTTCAAATGAACAGAAAGTTATTTAGAGATATCTCTAAATGTTTTAGAGATATCTCTAAATGAACAGGATGCTATTTGAAGATATCTTCAAATGATTTAGAGATATCTTTAAATGAACAGGAAGTTATTTGAAGATATCTTCAAATGATTTAGAGATATCTTTAAATAATATGTGGATTTGGCTAGCATGGTGCGCCAAACTGTCATTTAGAGATATCTTAAAATGAGGGTTTTAAAGATATCTGTAAATCATTTGAAGATATCTTCAAATAACATCCTGTTCATTTAAAGATATCTGCAAATCATTTGAAGATATCTTCAAATAGCTTCCTGTTCATTTCGAGATATCTCTAAATCATTTCGAGATATCTATAAATAACTTCCTGTTCATTTAGAGATATCTCTAAATCATTTAGAGATATCTCGAAATAACTTCCTGTTCATTTAGAGATATCTCTAAATCATTTGAAGATATCTTCAAATGAACAGGAAGCTATTTCAAGATATCTCTAAATGACTTCCTGTGAAAATGCTCTATGTTTTCAATGGACTTCCTGTCCATTTAAAGATATCTTCAAATGAACAGGAAGTTATTTATAGATATCTCGAAATGATTTAGAGATATCTCGAAATGAACAGGAAGCTATTTGAAGATATCTTCAAATGATTTGCAGATATCTTTAAATGAACAGGACGTTATTTAAAGATATCTTCAAATGATTTAGAGATATCTTTAAATGAAAAGGACATTATTTGAAGATATCTTCAAATGATTTAGAGATATCTTTAAATGAACAGGAAGTTATTTGAAGATATCTTCAAATTATTTAAAGATATCTTTAAATGAACAGGAAGTTATTTCGAGATATCTTTAAATGATTTAGAGATATCTTTAAAACCCTCATTTTAAGATATCTCTAAATGACAGTTTGGCGTGCCATGCTAGCACAATCCATATGGTTTCCATAGTATTTAAAGATATCTGTAAATCAATTTGAGATATCTTTATTTCATTTTTAGATATCTCAAATTGATTTACAGATATCTTTAAATTAATTTTAGATATCTTAAAAACTGCACAATTAAAGATATCTGGAATTCAATTTGAGATATCTTGAAATGTTTTACAGATATCTCTAAATATTTCAAGATATCTTAAAATGCAATTAGAGATATCTCTAAATGATAATTTGGCTTGCCATATGTAGACAAGATGCAGCCTGCTTGTTCTTCTCCCGGTCAATAGTGCAATCTTTGAAAGAGAACTCCACCACCGCAGGTACTTTCATTGTGATGCTTTCCATATTGTCGAATATACAGTTTTACACCGATATCTTCTTCCCGCCTCATATTATGCTTGATTTCGGCTTGCTGCTTATGACGTTTTGATCATAGAATGGTGCTATAGGCTAGAAAAGTGTTTCCTTAGCAACGGTCTTGACATTCACTGCACGAGCCTGTTCTGTTTATGCTACAAGATGACTGTTTGTAGAGAGGGGCTGCCGCTGCGCGCGTTTTGATTTTTTAAAATGTATTTTATCACAAAGACAATGACTCGAGTCAGATGGAAACTTTCGTGCGAGACTCAAGTCGAGTCACGTCATTTGTGCATTGACTCGAGTCAAGTCGAGTCGTTTGATGACAATGATTCGAGTCGAATCGGTCATCAAAATTGCGACTCGAGTCTGACTCGAGTCGAGTCATTGACTCGAGTCATTACAACATTGCAAGACAGTAAAGAAAAAAACACACACACAACGGCAAAGTTGTGAGGTTAAAATAGCAGTCACCACGGCAACGCGTGTAACTGTTTTTTTTTGTTTTGTTTTTTACCAGCCCGCCGAGTAGGCTGAAACAAGCCGGTGTATGCAACTCAACAGCGTGGCGCAGCAGAGCTGGGTCCCGGTGGAGGAATCGCACTTGTGTGTGTACTGTGAGGGTAATACAACAGACACCACGGCATCACGGGTGAACTGGTATTTTTAAGCGCATCGAGAGGACGGGCTGAGACAATCCAGAGTGGAGGATCATGCGTCTCTTTTTCTTTCTTTTTTTTTCAAACTGCAATAGCAGAGGAAAACACAAAACAGCGAGCGCTGAAGGTTAGAAAGCAGACTGCAATCGCAAAGTGATGTAGGCTGTTGAAAAAAAATAGTAAACACAGCGCAGTTGTGCAGCGTTTATAGCTGAATTCACAGAAGCAGGGAACTCCAGAAAACGATAGGTTGCGGATGCAACCCCGGTTCCCTGAAAGAGAAAATAACCATCAAGGTATGGGACATTGCCGTCAGGCAGTAGGGATTGGCTGAGCTTTATGTCAAAGCTGCCGATAGGCCCCGCGCAAGCTGCCGTAAGCCGCCCCTGGGAGCTTACTATACGCAGCGCGGAGAGTCACTTCTCTTTGCCCTTCAGGCGTGAAGGCCTCCAGAGCGACCTCAGTTGATGGTTATTTTCTTTTCGGGAAACGGGTTGCATCCGCAACTCATCGCCCTTTCAAGTCGAAAATAACCATCAAGGTATGGGAACAGTGTACCCAAGCCGCATGAGGAGGATTCTCGGCAGTAGGACAGACTTACGTCATAACGCAACTGCGTGGGCAGTACATCTACACATATCGAGCTGCGCCTCAGCGTCTATGCTCGCAATGACACCTGTCCCAAGGTGGAATAGTCACACCATATTGTCAACCACTCTAGACGTCCGCAACCTGAGGCGTCATAGAGTGCAACACAGATGCTCCAAATGACGGAGCAGAGGATTCCAGTACATTTAACCGGTAGAACCTCGTAAATGTATGCGGTGTAACCCAACTGGCTGCAGCGCAAATGTCAGACATCGCACCCCTCTAAAAGAGGGCCCAGGATGTTGCCATACCCTAGTGGAATGTGCCTTCAACTGCCCTGGTGGCGAAAGGCCCATAGAATCATATGCTAACTGAATAGCATCCACTATCCAATGAGAAAGGCGTTGCTTAGACAACGGCTGACCCAAAGTTTTAGAACCATGGCATATGAACAGCTGTTCTGTTTGCCTCACATTCTTTGTGCGGTCAATATAACACCTCAATGCCCGCACAGGGCAGAGCATGTGTAACCGCTCTTCCTCTGGGGAAGAAAAGGAGGAGGATGGAACGCCATCAACTCGACTGGTTGGTTCATGTGAAACGGGATATGACCTTGGGTAAAAAGGCGGATTTGGACGCATGGAGACCTTAGAACCGTCTCCCTGCGAAAACTAGTACATGATGAATGCACCGAAAAGTGCATGTAATCTCTCGCCCAACACGTTTGCTGATACCACTGACAGCAAAACGCAGTCTTAATAGACACAAACTTTATATCCACACTGTGGAGAGGCTCGAACGGTGCCTTGGTAAAGGGCTTCTAGCACCACATCAAGGCTCCATGACGGTAAACTGGTCGACCTTGGATGGCGTCTTGCGCCCTTTAGGAACTGAGATGCCAGGAAATGGCAACCAGGTGATAACCCGTCAATGCATACATGGCAAGCCGAAATAGCGGCCAAATACACTTTAAGTGTAGAGGAGACTTTCCTCATCTAGCAGCTTCTGCAGAAACTGTAATATCACTGCCATAGGGCAGGAGACCGGGTCATGGCCCTCAGCCAGACACCAACTCTGAAACAATTGCCACTTATCGCATTGCGACCCGGTAGAGGGCTCTCGCACTCTGAATGGTGGATATAACCGCCGTCGAAAGCCCTAAGGCTGACAGGCGCTCCCGTTCAGGGGCCAAGCCCATAACTGCATGAGTTTGGGGTTTGGGTGCCATAGCCCTCCTTGGGCTTGGGACAACAGGTCCGCTCGCAGAGGGAGCTCCCTCGGGCGACCGTGCAACAACTGCACTAGACTCGGGAACCATATCCTCTGAGGCCACCGAGGGGCGATCAGGATCACTGTCGCTTGCTCTACCCTGACCTTCCAAGAAGGCGGGAGCATCGGAATCGGTGGAAATGCGTACAGGAGCCCTGGCGGCCATTCGTGAGCCAGTGCATCGACTCCTAGGGGGCTGTCGGGGTCCTTCACCGAGAACCATAGGGGACAGTGCGTGGTCTCTCGCGGCGAAGAGAGATTTTGCGCTGTGCCGAACCAGTCCCAAATGCGCTCCACCACCCGAGGGTGAAGACGCCGATTCGCCTGCAAGAGGACCTCCTCTGGACAGGAGATCCTGCGTAACTGAACCGCACGCAAAGAGGCTAAACGCGGTTGAGCCCAAAGCAACAGCCGTGTTACCATCCGGTGAAGACCGGGGGACATAAGCCGCCCTGGCGGTTGATATACGCCACTACCGTGGTGTTGTCTGACCCACTAACACGTGCTTGCCTAGAAGCACCGGCAAGAAGTGCGAAGGGGCGAGGTCCACCGCTCTGAGTTCCAGAGCATTGATGTGGGCCGACCTCCAGGGTCCTGACCACACTCCGCGAGTCCCCGACCCGTTCCAGACTGCTCCCCAACCGTGGTTGGAAGCGTCGGTCGTAATAACCTCCCTTCGGAAGATGGGACCCAAGCGTATGCCCTGGCGGATGTTCGACGGAACTTTCCACCAGCGCAGTGCTTCCCAGCAGGTTCGGGATACCCTCAACCTGCGGTGTTTGTCTCTCCGCGGATGCAACGCGAAGGCATTGAACCAGGCCTGCAGAGGTCTCTGGTGTAGTAAGCCCAAAGGAAGGGCTTGCGAGGCGGCAGCCATCAACCCCAGCATGCGCTGACACAGCTCCATGCTGACTGTTTCTCTCAACCTGAATAGGGAGACACCGCTCCAGCGAGGCAACTCTTTGTGTCGACAGGGTCGCCCATGGACACAGAGTCCAGATGCAGACCCAAGAATTCGGTCTGTTGGCTCGGCACGAGGCGGCTCTTTTCTGAATTGACCTTCAGACCTAGCCGCTGAAGATGGTCTGTAACCATCACTGTGTGCTGTGCCAACTGCTCCTTTGACTGCGCGCAGACGAGCCAGTCGTCCAGATAGTTCAGCAGTCGGACGCCTTGAGCCCGCAAGGGGGCTAAAATGGCATCCATACACTTCGAAAAGGTTCGAGGAGCTAGAGACAGGCCGAATGGCAGGACACAAAACTCGTAGACCCTGCTCTGAAATGCGAATCGTAGGTACTTCCTGTGACCCGGACAGATGGGAACGTGAAAGTATGCATCTGTGAGGTCTACGGTGGTAAACCAGTCGCCCTGCCGGACAGACTGGACAATGTGCCCTGTGCAAGCATCTTGAACGACAACACCCGTAGGTATTTGTTCAGTAGTCGCAGATCTAAAATAGGGCGGAGCCCGCCGTCCTTTTTTGGCACTAGGAAGTACTTGGAGTAGAACCCCTGGTCGGTCAGAGCAGGGTCTACTAGTTGAATGGCACGCTTCTTGAGCAATGCCTGTATTTCTGCATTTAGAGCTGAGGACTGAACCGAGTCCTTCACTGCAGTTACCACCACTCCCCTGAAGGGGGTTTTAACCGAATTGAAGGGTGTACCCGTGAGTATAGTTTTGCGCACCCAGATGTCGTTGGTGCATTGTTGCCAGAACAGGAGCTGTGGAACAGTGTAGGGGTGGGTTAACGGCTGCGGGGTTTCTCAGGGCTGCTTAGGCTGCGCGCTCACGAGGGGGGCCTGGCCAGAGCCACGAGGACGCGGTCTGCTACCTCCTCTAGGGCGCCACCCTCCGCGCTGCGGTCTTGCAAACGCGGGTTGGCTGCGTGCTGAAACCCCCAAAGGGGCGGTTTTACTGCCCTGTGGGTGCGCTTGCTGCTGCGGCGGTGCCCTGCGCCACTGGCGCTCCTGTGGCCGCCTTGGCTGGAAGGGTTTGCTTGGCCACATCTTTGCCAACTGCTGCGACGCCTCACGCCGCCTTGACAGAGCGTTGCAGCATCTCCTCCACCGCTGGGCCAAACGTGGGCCCGGGGATATAGGAGCATCTAGCAATGGGGCCTTATCAGGCTCCTGTACCCTGGCCTCAGAGCCAGAGCTGCCTCCTTGCCACCACAAGGGAAGCAATGCTCCTGCCCTGTGCTCGCGCATTCAGCTGAGCCAGCTTAACCAAAAGCTGCGCAACTGCACCCAGCTCGGTCCTAAGTCCAACAGATGGGGACTCAGGCAGATCGCGAATCAGCGCCGCCTGGTAGACTGTCAGGAGGCTGGCCACGTTAGACAGCCTAACTGCCTCTGTAGCCGCGGCATAACCCTTTTTCAGGTGGGCCTCGTAGTCCCACACTGCCTGTTAGGGCAGGAGGGGTCCTAGCCAGCCCCGATAATGTCGGGCGCCTTTAAGGGCGAACGCGCGCCACTGGCGGAAAAGACGCTAACCCAGCTTCGCCGCCCGTGCATGGTGAAAGCCCAAGCTTTGCGAGAAGTTGCAGGGCGGAGGCCGGGCTCCCCAGGTGGACTGCACCTCCTTAATAAAATCCGGGAATGCGGGAGCATCCTGGACTGAAGGGGCGGAGCCGATGGCAACTCAAATAGAGAGCGTCGTGTTGGTTTCTAACGCAGGCCAGTCCACGCCTAAGTGACGGGCTGCCCTTCCACCACTGACCAGATAGGGTCATTAGTATCCAGCACTTCAGGGTCGCCCTGCCCAGAGTGCTGGGATGCCACCAGGCTCTGTGTCTTCAAAGAGCGGGTCTGCGTCAGATCGCCCTTGAGACAGCATCGGCGCCCCACTCTACTTCCTGGGGTTGGCCGTGAGGCACTGGTGGAGGAACCGCCGGCTGACTAGCGATGGTCCGGTTACTAGCTCTGGGGCCCGAGGCCACATCTGGGCTAGGGTCATGAGGAGGGATTGCTGTCCCATCATGAGCTCCATGAACTGTGACATCTTGGAGGTGAGCTCAGCCACCCCAGATGTGTCCTGGTAACGCCTACCCCTTCGAGGGGAGCGCGAGTGCCTTCTCCGGCGAGGCGATCGAGATCTGGATCGAGACTCCCGACGGGGCGTGCCCCGGTAGAGGAGGGACTGCGGAACG
This sequence comes from Huso huso, assembly GCA_036884735.1. Taxonomy (NCBI): domain Eukaryota; kingdom Metazoa; phylum Chordata; class Actinopteri; order Acipenseriformes; family Acipenseridae; genus Huso; species Huso huso. The sequence continues at coordinate 48,980,750 of CM072663.1, read as the reverse complement.
TTTCAGCACGCCTGACTGGAGACCTCTGACCAGCTGTAAGCTGGGAGGATGGGCCCGAGGAGCTGAGACGTCGCCGCAGCGACACGACAGATGACGGTGGGGCCGAGGCGGTGTGGGGCGAGCCCGAGGATGGGGAACGACCTCCAACCGCCTTCCTAGCTCTCTGGCGAGGGTGCGGTCTGAAACCCCGCACATAGCTGGCAGTATGCCCTATCTGCAGATGCGGCATGGTCCGCCCCAAGCATGCGACGCAGTCCTCATGAGGGTCGCTGGCAGGCAACTTGGCCTGGCAGGTCGAACGGTGGAACAGACATGGTGGAACGCCAAAGATATCGGCAATGCGTCGTGATTTGCGGCGAGATATACGCCGGCGTCGGAAATGAACAAGCGAGGTCGCGATCGTCGAACTGGCGCCAGCGTCACCGAGTGCGATCGCGTCCAGTCGCGTCGCGTCGAAGCGCCAGCGTCTTTAAGACACCGGCGTCGGCGCCGAACCTTTGAAAAGCGTCGAAAACCTGGCAAATAAATTCGAAAGCACCGGCGTAAAAGAATAGCAACCGGCGTCGGCGCCGAAATGGGCGATGCACCACGAAGGGCGTCGAGCACCGAGCGCCAGCGTCGGCGATCGAGGCACTGAGAACATAAAAGCGCTGACATAAAAGCGCCAGCGCTGCAGCCTGGCGCTGACACACCGCCGAGCCGGAGCGAAAGCGCCGAGTAGTACGGCGTGAACGCCAGCACAGACGGCGATCAGCTGACCCGCCAAGCGGAGACGCTAAGTGCTGGTACGGTGTCTGATGCTGTGCAATACCTACCTGATGGTGCTGGCGATTTTGCACATTGGTGGTTGTCTTCCTCTGTTGGACGCTGCAGAATAAGTAAGAGGGTGTAGAACAATTACACACAGAGCAGACTACACGCACACGCACGGTCTAGCCTAAGCTAGACCGAGGATGCAGATATGCGCGTGGGCCAAGGCCAACGCAACACGCGTCCGAACAAAAATATATGTACACAATATATATAACAATATATATATATACACAATAAAATACAAAAAACCCAAACACAATAATAATAGTAAGAACAGAGGAAAGACGGAGAGACCACGAAGAAACGCGATGCAAAAGCAAAGCGATAAAGAGATATATAGAGAAAACGATAGGTTGCGGATGCAACCCCGGTTCCCTGAAAGAGAAAATAACCATCAAGGTATGGGATATTGCCGTCAGGCAGTAGCGATTGGCTGAGCTTTTATAGCAAAGCTGCCGATAGGCCTCTGCGCGAGCTGCCACGTAAGCCCGCCCCCTTGGGAGCTTACTATACGCAGCGCGCAGAGACTCACTTCCTCTTTTGCTCTTCAGGCCGTGAAGGCTTCTGGAGCAACCACAGCGGCTTGATGGTTATTTTCTCTTTCAGGGAACGGGGTTGCATCCGCAACCCATCGTTCTTTCAAGGCTAAAAATAACCATCAAGGTATGGGAACAGTGTACCCAAGCCGTCGCGAGGAGGATTCACCGGCAGTAGGACAGACTTCGTCATAACGCCAACTGCGTGGGCAGTACATCCACGCATATGCGGAGCTGCGCCACAGCGTCTATGCTCACAATGACACCTGTCCTAAGGTGGAATAGTCACACCATATTGTCAACCAACGTCCGCAATCTGAGGCGTCATAGAGTGTAACACAGATGCTCCAAATGACGGAGCAGAGGATTCCAGTACATCTAACCGGTAGAACCTCGTAAATGTATGCGGTGTAACCCAACTGGCTGCAGCGCAAATGTCAGACATCGGCACCCCTCTAAAGAGGGCCCAGGATGTTGCCATACCCCTAGTGGAATGTGCCTTCAACTGCCCTGGTGGCGGAAGGCCCATAGAATCATATGCTAACTGAATAGCATCCACTATCCAATGAGAAAGGCGTTGCTTAGACAACGGCTGACCCAAAAGTCTTAGAACCATGGCATATGAACAGCTGTTCTGTTTGCCTCACAGTCCTTGTGCGGTCAATATAACACCTCAATGCCCGCACGGGGCAGAGCATGTGTAACCGCTCTTCCTCTGGGAAGAAAAAAGGAGGAGGATGGAACGCCATCAACTCGACTGGTTGGTTCATGTGAAACGGGGGATATGACCTTGGGTAAAAGGCGGATTTGGAAGCATGGAGACCTTAGAACCGTCTCCTAAAACGAGTATATGATGAATGCACCGAAGTGCATGTAACTTCGCCCACACGTTTTGCTGATACCACTGATAGCAAAAAACGCAGTCTTTATAGACACGAACTTCATCTCCACACTGTGGAGAGGCTCGAACGGTGCCTTGGTAAGGGTCAGCAGCACCACATCAAGGCTCCATGACGGTAAACTGTCGACCTTGGAGGCCGCAAGCGCCTTGCGCCTTTAGGAACTGGGAGATGCCAGAAAATGGCAACCAGGTGATAACCGTCAATGCGTTACATTGTCGAAATAGCGGCTAAACACACTTTAAGCGTAGAGGGAGATTTCCCCTCATCAGCAGCTTCTGCAGAAACTGTAATATCACTGCCATAGGGCAGGAGACCGGTCATGGCCCTCAGCCAGACACCAACTCTGAAACAATTGCCACTTATACGCATACTGCGATCGAGTAGAGGGCGCTCTCGCACTCTGAATGGTGGATATAACCGCCGTCGAAAGCCCTAAGGCTGACAGGCGCTCCCTGTTCAGGGGCCAAGCCCATAACTGCATGAGTTTGGGGTTTGGGTGCCATAGCCCTCCTTGGGCTTGGGACAACAGGTCCTTCAGAGGGAGCTCCCTCGAGGCGACCGTGCAACAACTGCACCAGACTCGGGAACCATATCCTCCGAGGCCACCGAGGAGCGATTAGAATCACTGTCGCTTGCTCTACCCTGACCTTCTCTAAGAAGGCGGGGAGCATCGGAATCGGTGGAAATGCATATAGGAGCCCTGGCGGCCATTCGTGAGCCAGTGCATCGACTCTAGGGGGCTGTCGAGATCCTTCACTGAGAACCATAGGGGGCAGTGCGTGGTCTCTTTGGGCAAAGAGATCTACCTGGGCTGTGCCGAACCATTCCCAGATGCGCTCTACTACTTGAGGGTGGAGGCGCCATTCGCCGGCAAGAGGGCCTCCTCTGGATAGGAGATCTGCTGCATAATTGACTCTGCCCGGTAGGTGAACCGCACGCAGAGAGGTTAAACGCGGTTGTGCCCATAGCAACATCCGTGCTACCATCCGGTGAAGACCGGGGACATAACCGCCCTGGCGGTTGATGTACGCCACAACTGTGGTGTTGTCTGACCGCACTAACACATGCTTGCCCAGAAGCACTGGCAAGAAGTGCCGGAGGGCGAGGTCCACCGCCTGAGCTCCAGAGCATTGATGTGGGCTGACCTCCAGGGTCCTGACCACACTCCACGGGTCCCGTCCCGCTCCAGACTGCTCCCCAACCGTGGTTGGAAGGCCGGTCGTGATGACCTGCCTTCTGAAAATGGGACCCAAGCGCACGCCTTGGCGGAGGTTTGACGGAACTTTCCACCAGCGTGGCGCTTCCAGCAGGCTGGGATACCCTTAGCCTGCGGTGTTTGTCTCTCCGCGGATGCAACGCGAAGGCATTGAACCAGGCCTGCAGAGGTCTCTGGTGTAGTAAGCCCAAAGGAAGGGCTTGTGAGGTGGCAGCCATCAACCCCAGCATGCGCTGACACAGCTCCATGCTGACTGTTTGTCTCAACCTGAATGGGGAAAGACACCGCTCTATTGAGGCAACTCTTTGTGTCGACAGGGTCGCTTCCATGGACACTGAGTCCAGATGCAGACCCAAGAATTCGGTCTGTTGGTTTCGGCACTAGGCGGCTCTTTTCTGAATTGATCTTCAGACCTAGCCGCCCGAAGATGGTCTGTAACCATCACTGTGTGCTGTGCCACCTGCTCCTTCGACTGCGCGCAGACGAGCCAGTCGTCCAGATAATTCAGCAGTCGGACACCTTGAGCCCACAAGGGAGCTAGAATGGCATCCATACATTTTGAAAAGGTTCGAGGAGCTAGTGACAGGCCGAATGGAAGGACACAAAACTCATATACCCTGCTCTGAAATGCGAAACGCAGATACTTCCTGTGACCCGGGCAGATGGGAACGTGAAAGTACGCATCTGTCAGGTCCACGGTGGTGAACCAGTCGCCGTGTCGGACTGACTGGATGATGTGCCTGTGCGTAAGCATCCTGAACGATAACACCCGCAGGTATTTGTTCAGTACTCGCAGATCTAAAATAGGACGGAGCCCGCCGTCCTTCTTGGGCACCAGGAAGTATTTGGAATAGAACCCTGGTCGATCAAAAGCAGGGTCTACTTGTTGAATGGCACGCTTGCTGAGCAATGCCTGTATTTCCACATTCAGAGCTGAGGACTGAACCAGTCTTCACTGCAGTTACAACCACCCCCCGAAGGGGGAGGTTTTAACTGAACTGAAGGGTGTACCCGGTGGATATAGTTTTGCGCACCCAGATGTCGTTGGTGCATTGTTGCCAGAACTGGAGCTGGGAGACAGTGTGGGGCGGGTTAACAGCTGCCTGGTGTTCTCAGGGCTGTTTAGGCTGGGCTCGTTCGCGAGGGGCCTGGCCAGAGCCCCGAGGGCGGGCCTGGCACCACCTCTAGGGCGCTACCCTCTGGGCCTGCGGTCTTGAAAAAGGAGGTTGACCGCGCTGCTGTGCTTGAGGGAGAGGTCTTAGTACCCCCTGGCCGTGGCTGGTGCTGCGGTGGTGTCCCGCGCCACTGATGTTCCTGAGGCCGCCGGCTGGAACGGCGGTTTTGGCCACATTTTCGCCATTTGCTGCGACGCCTCCCGCGCCTTGGCGGAGCGTTGCAGCATCTCCTCCACCGCTGGACCAAATGTGTGTCCGGGTGCAATTGGGGCATCCAGCAACGGGGGCCTTATCAGGTTCCTGCACTCTCGCCTGTGAGAGCCAGAGCTGCCTTCTGGCCACCACCAGAGACGCGATGCTCCCTGCCCTGAGCCCGCGTTGAGCTGGGCCAGCTTCACCAGCAGTTGACTGACGGTCCCCAACTCGCTTCTGAGGGACGCCAAGGGCACTCAGGTAGGTCTTTAATTAGTGCGCTTGGTAGACCGTCAGCAAGCTGGCCACATTAGAGAGCTTGACCGCCTCTGTGGCGCAGCGCGCCCTTTTGAGGTGTACCTCAGTGGTCCTGCACTGCTTATTGGGGCATGCAGGATCTTTCGTCAGCCCCCGATAATGTTGGCGTCTTCACCAACGCGGCGAACGCAGCATCCACAGGTGGGAAGGACGCCAACCCAGCCTCATTTGCCCCCTGCATGTTAAAGGCTGAGGCCTTGCGAGAAGTCGCAGGGGCAGAGGCCGGAGCCCCCCAGGTGGACTGCACCTCCTTAATAAAGTCTGGGAATGCCGGAAGCATCCTGGACTGATGGGACTGGGCTGAAGGCGACTCAAACAAGGAGCGCCGAGGTGGTTCCGCCATAGGCCACTCGACGCCCAAGTGGCGGGTTGCTCTGTCCACCACAGACCACGTTGGGTCATTGGTGTCTAGCACGTGGAGCTCGGTGTCTTCCTCAGAGTGCTGGGAGGCTACCTCAGCCTCTGTACTGTCCCCTCTAGGATGTCAGATGCGTCTCAGACAGTGCATCGATATCCCACTTCCCTTGAGACTGCACTGGAAGAGCGGCGACCGGTGCAGGTTGTGGAGGGGCCACTGGCTGACTAGCAATGGGCCCAGTCGGTTGTTCTGGGACTGGAGGCACCACATTTGCTAGGGACATGAGGATGGACTGCTGCCCCATCATAACCTCCATAAATTGAGACATTTTGGAGGTTAGCTCCGCCACCCCGACCTGTCTCTGTATCGCCTGTCCCAACGAGGGGAGCGAGGCGTGCTCTCCGTCGAGGCGATCTGGAGGCGACCTAGACTCCCGGCGGGGCGTACCCTACGAGGGGAGGGGCTACGCCCCGGCGCGTCCGGTGGGGACCTCTGACCAGCCGTTAGCTGGGAGGACGGGCTCCTGGAGAGCTGCAACCGCCCTGGCGGCGTCGCCGTAAACGACGGCGGGGCAGAAATGGTGTGGGACGATCCAGAGGAAGGAGAGTGCCCACCCACTGCTTTCTTTGCCCTTTGGCGGAGGGTGCGTGTCTGGAAACCAGCACAAAGATGGCAAAAAAGCCCTATCCGCCAGCGGATGCGGCGTGCTCTGGCCCCAGACCGCCACAGTCCCATGGGGGTTGGCAGGTGGAACTTGCCCGGCGTCAGCAAGCGCCCAGCGTCAGGCGTGTCTGTTCAGTGCACCAGCGTCACCGGCCGCGTTGTCGTCAAAAGCGTCAGCGCCAGCGTCTGTCGTCAGCGTTCGCGTGCACCGGCGTCAAAACGTCTCGCGCCGGCTTTGTCAGCGTCATCAGCGTCGTCGCCAATGATCCCGAAGCGCCCAGCGTCAGCGTCGAGGTCGTCTGGCGTCGGCGCCAGCCGTCAGCGTCGAGGGTACACCCGGCGTCACACGTCGGCCAGAAGCTGCGCCGAAACTGTCGGCGCCAGCGTCAGCGCGTCGAGGTCGTGCACCGGCGTCGGCGTCGTTCCCAAGCATGAGCCTGCATAGCGTGGAAGGGAAAGCCTGGCAGCCCTAGCGTCATGACCCACAAGCCGGAGAATAGTGCTGGTACAGTGTCTGGATGCTGTGAATGTTGGTGCTGGGGATTGGGCTTAGTGGTGGCTTGGAGCTTTCCTTTGTGTAGTGAATGGTTTTTTTTTTTTTTTTGAAGCTGCAGCAGTACTAATGGTAGTGATTATGTGACTGGGGCACAATATATGTGGGCACAGTACAACTACCAATGTTGTTTTTTTTTTTTTTTTTTTTTTTTTACACACCGCAGGCAGTACGTGGGAGACAGCAGAGCAGGCTCCCACACGCCGGGTCTAGCCAAGGCAAGACCGGGCTGCAGACACGCTGCACCAAGGCCAACGCAACGCAAGGCCACAAAAATATAATACACACAGAATATATATAATTTTAATTACAAACCCAAAACACAACACTAATAATCAAAAATAATTATTAACAGGAAAGACGGAGACCCGAGACAACGCGATGCAAAGCAAAGCGTGAAGGAAATATATAAAATATATAAAATATATACACAATTTATATAATCCTTAACAAATAATACGACTCCAAGAGTGTAACTGAAATCAACTCAGAGAAGGGCAATAACCAGCTTCTCAAGCTTAAGCTTATGTACAATCAGCTGAATAACACCTACCGCTACCAATGCTGAAGACAAAAGAGGAAGTGAGTCTCGCGCCATGTGATAGTAAGCTCCCAAGGGGGGCGGGCTTACGTGGCAGCTCGCACAAGAGGCTCATCGGCAGCTTTGCTATAAAAGCTCAGCCAATCGCTACTGCCTGACGGCAATATCCCATACCTTGATGGTTATTTTCGACTTGAAAGGGAATATATATCTAACAATAATAATAACAATAATAATAATAATAATAATAATAATAATCACTGAAATAAACTCAGAGAAGGGATAAACCAGCTTCTCAAGCCTAAGCTTATGGAGTACAATCAGTGTACAGCTCTAAGTCCCACCGCTACTGAGGCTGAAGGCAAAGAGGAAGTGACTCCTCCGGCCATGATAGTAAGTTCCCAGGGGCGGGCTTACGGCAGCTTGCTTGAGAGGCTCATCGGCAGCTTTGACATAAAGCTCAGCCATCCCTACTGCCTGACGGGCAATGTCCCATACCTTGATGGTTATTTTCGACTTGAAAGGGAACCTCGAGAGAGAGAGAGCTACTTCACACAGTCTCGATCACAGCAACTGGACAGGGGTGTCTAGCCTGAACTACGTGCAGTCACACGACCGGGGCAGCGCATAGCCAACAGCGGAGTGGAGCATCGTCTACAGGCAGAGGGCATGGAGGTACCTCATACATCGAGCACCCAAGAGCGCTATGCACACCGAGCACCTTGCGTACAGAGTACCATAAGCACCGTGCACCGTGTACTGTGCAGCACTGTGCGTTCGTGCACTGACACTGTAGCAGTGTACTGTGCATACCGAGCACCTCCTGCACCGAGTACCGAGAGCACTATGTGCACCGTGCAGCGCTGTGACCATGCACGGACGCTGTAGCGCCTGGCACTGTGTGCCGTATGCAATGAGCACCTTGCACACCAAGATACCGAAGTACCAAGGGCTATGCATGAGCCGCGGTACCGAAGCACCGGGGGTCAGCTATGCAATTGGGCCTACTCTAACCGCGCGGCCACACACCTGGTCAGCGCATAGCATGCACCAGGGGGACACAAGGGCCCAAGCCGCGGTGGGCGAGTTGAAGCAGAAAGCAAAAAAAAAAAAAAACACGGTAGAATAGATAGATAGGGAGAGCACACTGTTTTTTTACAAGGCCCAACACACCGACGTGGGCGGGCCTACGCAGCGGGCGAGGTCTACTCGACACTGGGGATGCGGCAAGGCCTAGCCCCGTGGAGGAGAGCACGGCTGGGAGAGTCAATCAACAGCGGGGATGCGGCAAGGCCTAGCCCTGTGGAGGACCTGTGTACTCTCAAGAAAGAAATAGACAACCACTCGCGGGTTACTGCACAGGCAGTCACTCACACACACGACAGACAGATAACAAAGAGCGGCCTACCACGCAAGCGAGGAGGCCACTGAAAGACAGAAAAGCGACAGGCTTGGTCTTTTCAAAGTCGTTGTGTAACACTGTTACATTAAATTGAAAGCTTTAAATGAGAAAAGCAACAAATACATACATAAAGTGTAACATCCCTTTAAGTGGAGCCATTGGGCACCAGTACCTTTCCGTTTCGCCCCCAGGTCTATCTACAGGTGGCCAAATTATTAGGAAAACCTGTTTTTCCACATTTTTTTCCTTTATTAAGGTCAGGTGGTCATCGGGGGAGGGGGTGTGTTTGTTCTATGTTTGGTAACAGAGTTAGGTTTCTGGCTACTCTGATTTTAACCAAACTCATCTACTGAAAAAAAAAATATTAAAAGTATTGAAAGTACTAAAAACACGTTTAGAGTAGTTTGCTGACAATCCTCCTCCTTCTTCTGCTGGATTACAAATACTTTTGTTGTTTTTTGTTGGAGTTTTCCTGGTTTTGTTTTGGATGGACAGCAACCCCAAGGACTTTCTACACTAACAGCTTCATCAGACCTGGTGAGATCTAACCAATCTTTTTATCTAGATTTTGGATTATTTTTGTTTTTTTCTTGTTTTTCTTGTTTTTCCATTTGAGGAGCTACAGCAACTTGACTATTCTGTTCGGGATTGTGTGTATATTTGTGGGGTGTTGGTTTGGGGTTATTTTTGGTCACTTGTAAATGTTTTATCTACATCTTTAATATTTCTGTACAATATACTTGTTTGTTGATTAATTGAACTGGGTCCAGAATCTATTTATTTTTCTGACAGTATTCCATAAATTTTGGGAAACCATTGCAGTTGATTCTGGGAAAGCGGCGAGCCAGTTTTCAGCACAAATGCAATGGAAATACAATCGACTCAATTCCACTCGAGAAGCTCTTTTCTAGCAACACGCTCAGCTAGACACAGAGGTCTTACAGTACCGTCTTGAGAAGGAAGAAGAGGAATGGCTTCCTCAGGATGACGGTTTTAATCCCTCGGTGGGCGGGACCAAGTGTGTCATCCCAGGAAGGGGCCTATCGGCAGCTCTGGTATAGAGAGCTCAGCGATACCTACCCAATGGGCAGGCATATCCCATACATACATACATTTATTTATTTATTTATTTCTTAGCAGACGCCCTTATCCAGGGCAACTTACAATCGTAAGCAAATACATTTCAAGTATCACAGTACAAGTAATAATACAATTAAGAGCAAGATAAATACGTTGGTGGTCATCTTCGAATTGAAAAAGAATGCTATTTGTGGTCTCCACTGGACAAAAAGGAACATTAATTTCAGAGAATTAGCTGAAGGATAGCCTATATATTTGATAAAAGTAAAACATAAATAAATAAATAAATAAATAAATACATAGACATTTCTTTCTTTATCTATCTTGATATTTATTTATTTATTTTTCATTATCAGATATAAACACTGCCATTTAAAACTGTATGAAACGAAAATAAACAGTTCTTGTTTAATTGTATATTAGTGACGATTTTTGTACATAAAGGTCGTCATGCTTTCATATATTTTTACTTTCAAATTTAAAAAATATATTGGGACGACCCGGACAATTGCTTTGTTGCAGGACTTGTTGTCTGTTCAGTTTGTCTCGTCTGTCTTTTATGCTACATGTATTGTAAGGGGAACAGGTCACACCCTTACTTAGCATGGGAAGGGAAAGTGAGTGAATGAGCGGGGAGAATATGTGTTGCTGTTTTCGGGGGTTGCAGAGCATAGATGTGACATGTTGATGAGCCAGACAGCGGTAGGAAACGACAGGAGGTTATATAATGGGGTGCATGAGCCTGGGGACCGGGGACAGTCCATCAATGAATTTGAATGAGAAACTGTGCGTGAGACTGAGTAAGTGTGTGAGTTGTGACTGGAGAGAATATACAGTGAAAGTGCCAAGACTAAAACGTAGAGTTATTATTTTGGTGCCGTGAATTCCGGCCCCTGACCGGAATTCTCTTTAGTTTCAAATAAAGCAAACATTTTGAGAATTCAACACCGTCTCCCTTTATTTACAAAATCTTGTTAGTCTTACTTGTTAAAAACTTTAATTTTACTGCTATACAGTACTACTTGCAAATGTTGTGAAATGGAAGGACAAACTTTGTGGCGTGAAAACTAGGCCGTCTGCATTGGAAGCATGTCTTGGGTTCGATTCCCACACAGGGCTTATATTGCAAACTTAATAAAAAAATTGAATGTATTTTATTTATGTGTAACAAACACATTTTTAATGTGAAAAAATGTAGTTGATATGAATGACAATTTCATTGAACATACATACTTTTGCACACATAACTTTAATGTGTTTATTTATATATAACTGTAAAAGTGGTTGGGGTCAAGGTTGCCACGGTTACTAACTTGGCTTGTGTTTTTCAGGCACAATAAAGGCTGAACAAACTTCAAAAACACAAGCCAAGTTAGTAGAAACAATTGGGGCAACCTTGACCCCCATCGCTTTTACAGTTGTGCCTATTTGCTTGGTGCTGGCCAAGGTAGCCCCAGTTTTTTCTTCTAACTTAGCTTGTGTTTTTGATACAAGTTAGAAGAAACAATTGGGGCAACCTTGACATCCACCGCTTTTACAATTGTGCCTGTTTGCTTTGTGTTGAGCAAGGTTGCCCCAATGGTTTCTTGAAACTTGACTTGTGTTTTTGATATCTCCACTAAATGGCTGGGCACTTTTGATAACTTGATGTTTTTGTTTCAGATGGGACAACACCTGTTAAAATCATTACCTCTTTCAACTGGCAGTATAGATAGTATAGAAAACATAACCCCATTAAAACAACAAACCAGTATAAGTAATACAATAAACATTTATACAACTATACCAATTTGTAATATTTTTGCAGTGTGAGCTAATCTAGCCCAGTGGTTTCTGGGTACCATCATGATGCTGAAGGTATTTACCACAGAGCATAGACCACTTGACAAAAATCAACATGTGTATTTTCACTACAAGTAAAACTATACATGCATCTGTAAATTAGATATCAAATAATAGATGTAAAACTGTAACAAGCAATTTCTGGGCATTGGTGTAATTTGCAGTTGTAACTGTAAATTATAGCATGTGTTTTTTATTTGCTAGATAGATAGATAGATAGATAGATAGACATATACCAAAAAGATACTTGCAAAGCAAGGCAATATGTATCTGTATTATGTTACCCGACGTCTGAAATAAATAAAACACATCCTACTGTAGGGCACAGTATTTCTCTTTGTTGATTTGTAAGGTAGTTTGGTGGGTGCAAGATTTATTTTCACTTTCACTTTTTTTTTGTTATACATTGCTATATGATAAATTTAATTTCAGCCAATTTAAAATGAAACACTAAAGACAACATTTCACTTAAACAGTACCTTTCACAACCAAGGCCATCCTAAATCACTTTACAAATATATATACAGTATATAATTTTATTCAAAAGCTAAGTCAAACAAATAAATATTGAGGTGAGGTTTTAAAACTGTCACAGTTTCAAAATTCATATAGTCTCCTGATGTTTAAACAGTATTTGAAAATAAACAAGATGTTTGTCCAAGTACTACAATAATCTAATGTATCCACCCAGGACCAATACTGAGTGATACATGTACTTGATGTACCTGGAAGGAAAGGGGACCTCTTCAGGGATCCGGGGATCTGATTCCCTGACAACTACCCGTAGCTCCATACAACCCAGAATAATTCATTTCACATTGAAATAAAAAAGGAGAAAAAAGGTAAACTTATGAATCCATTGCATTTTATGAAATCCAGTGATACAAATACTAAGAATAAAGTCAGTTTGTATGGAAAGATATTTCCAATATTAGACAAGAGAAATCTATTTGGTATCCTGTATAAAAATAAGGCTGAAAGGCTGCTTTAACAATGAAACTGTCCATTAATTATAAAAGGCTAGTGTTATTTCTGGGAGATACTGATATGCATTCCTCTTCAGAACAAGCCTGCAGGTCTATTGGAGGACAAACAATCCTGCTGTGAACCTATTCGCAAGCCCAAGGAAACAAAAGACAGCAGCTAATTCATAAGAAATCATGCTACTCTTCTATACCTGCTGTACCACTTGATGCCATTTATAATAAAAAGTCACCACATAACAAATAATCTAAAACACATACTAGTAAGCATTCTTCTTATGACGTAATACACAAATTATATTAAAAAAAACCTTTATCTTGTGTTCTTTTTAGAATATTTAAAATGTTGTCAGGTTACCTACAGTACATGTAGTCTGTCGCTACAAGTTATTAAATAACAATTTATATTCTGGGATGTCCCATTCCATTTCCAGGATTCTGTTTTAAATTAGATCTGTAAAAGGTTGTACAATTACATTTTTTTTTTCTGTTTTGACACACATTGCAATATTAATCAAAAGCAATGTTCACTCACAAGGCTAGTTTTGTAACATTGGTGCATATTTCTCTCACAAAAATCTAAAATGCTTTATTAAATGAACAGGCATATGTTTCATCATAACAAATTAAACTTCAATGACACTCATCTAGTTTCAATATTTCCGCAAACACCACTAGGGTGAGCAGTACCCTGAATTGATCACATTTTCACAATGTGTGTGTATAAGAAATACAATTTAAGGTAGCACAAAAATGCATTCATAAATAAAAGTATTACAGGTTTTAACCAGTTTACAAAGCAGTTCAGATTTCATACGTTCTCTTGCATCAGTTGCTCAGTGTTTGCCGTGTTTTTATTTGCTTATTGGATGCACTGTAGCGGCGGGGCAGCTCCTACGAGGAACCCGTGTAAAATGGACTGTGTAATGGACTGTGTTATGTAGATGTTATGGACTGGGGAAGGTCATGGGACTTTGCTGTCTATATCTCCTCTCCCTGTTCCGTAGCTTGCCTGTGGGCTGCGTGTGTGTGGAAAGAGATTGCGTGCCTGCACAGCCAATAGGGTTATGAATGGGCCAATGGGTGAAGAGTGGTTGCTGTTGTGCTGCATAAAAGAGCATGCTGCAGCACCAGTGAGTTGAGTTGCGTGCAAGGAGTTGAAAGAGTAAAATCCATTCTAAAAGAGTTATCCATTTGGCACTCAGAGCGGATAATAAAAATAGCAGTTTTGACTGCTTTGAACACCGTTGTCTGCCTCTTCTTCTTCCCCACTACAGCCCACCATAGCCAGATGCTACACTGGTGTCAGAGTAAAACAAGATGGAAATGGAATTAGCAGAAGACATACATCGGGACCTGAGAGAGGGAGTATCCCCGCAGCCTGAAGAGCCGGTTGGGGCAAGTAGTGGGCACTGTCCTGGTTAAAAGTGACGCCACTAGTGAAGGTGCTCTGGAGAGCCGAGAGAGAAGAATTTCCCAAAGGCACTTCCAAGCACCATGCTACCAACCAGCAGGAGATGAGATCTACCCCATCGCCAGCCGCCACTAGCAGAGAAGCAGCAGACTGCGAGATGGGAGCTCGTCCGAAAGTTCGCCCCTGACTGCCGCGGAAGATTGACCTGGATTGTCCTCCTAGAACAGAGGACGCAAAAGAGGGAGAGAGAGAGGATGCCGCAGAACAGAACTGAGGAGAGTAAGATGTCACCACCTGCAACCACAGACATTCTGCTCCACCTCACGGACCAGAACCAAAGCTACCCCGGTTCAACGGCATCTCTTCACTGGAGGACTTCCTGGCTCAGTTTGAGTTGTTTGCTGGAATACGGTTGGCCCGTAGGAAAGCTTCCTGCTTGTCCCAATCCCTGGAGGGGTTAGCCTACTGGACCTGAGCAAGGAGGAGAGAGTTGACTGCCCTGACGGCTTTGAAGAGGCGCTTCGGAGGCAGCGAGTCCTGCCTAGGCCTACAGGACCAGCTCAGGTGCCAGGGGAGAGCACTGGGAGAGAAGCTGGGCGCCCTAGCCACTGACATTGCCCGCCTGGCAAGACAAGCCTATTGTGATGAGCCCAACAGCTTCAGCCAGTGGATTGCCCTGGACACCTTCCTGCGCAGCCTGCAACTGCTGCAGCTGCACCATCAGGTCCGCCTCGCTGACCCCTGCACACTGGATGAGGCAGTGAACAGAGCTCTAGCGATAGAAGCCATGCTGCACAACAAGGAACCCCTGGCCTGTCACCCAACAACCCAGCCTGTTTGCTCGACCTACCATGCCCCTGAAGAAACTCCAGGCTACGACCACGAGCATGCCCCCTTGTTGAGAGTGAGACCTGCCGCCCCCAGTGGAGCACGGGTGCGGGAGAGAGTGTGCTGGATATGCGGCCAGCTGGGGCACTTGATGCCCGACTGCCGCCGCCTGCAGCCCAGAGAGATATCTCCACCAGGGCCAGCGGGAAATGAATGAGGGCCCACGTAGAAGAGGAACCACAGACCCTGCAACTCAACCCCACCACAGCTGCCTTCCAGCCCCCCATTGAAGCAATAGTCGGGCACACCGGAGATGACGCCTTTCTATACACACAGGTCCACATTGAGGGAATCCCATGCACCGCCCTGATCGACACAGGGTCTTCCATCACCATCGTCCACCCAGACGCATTGCAGCAAGCAGGGACGGATTGGAGGGAATGAATCCACCCGACCCAGGTGCATCGGAAGACCGTAACCGGAGAGCAGGTGCCCATGGAAGGTAAGAGATGGCTATAGGTGGAGTACGGGGAGTGACCAATTACCATGAAGTCTGGCTGGCTGGCTGGCGTGCAAGACCCCTGCATCCTCTGGCTGACTCTGCTCAATCTGTGCTATTGGGAGTATCGCTGCCCCCGACTACATCGCCCCAGGGCCACGGCCCTGCGCCTGGCTGCGGCAATAGCTCTGATAGCCCTGGGCCTCCGCCATGGTGCTCGTACCTAAGAAGGACGGGGAGTGGCACTTCTGCATCGATTACCGCCGCCTAAACGACACCAGGAAGAAGGATTTGTATACCCTACCACAGATAGATGAGTCGCTGGACCTGGTAGCTGCCTCGGGCTGATTTAGTTCCCTGGATCTCCGCAGTAGCTACTGGCAAGTCGAGCTATCACCTGAAGCACACGCCAAGATGGCCTTCTCTACAGGGAGAGGGCTTTGGCAGTTAAAAGTCTTCCCCTTTGGACTGTGCAATGTGTCTGCCACTTTTGAGAGGCTGATGGAGTGAGTGCTGACGGGCATCTCCACCAGTGGTGCCTAGTCTACCTAGATGACCTGCTGATCCACACTGCCACCTTCAACGAGGCCCTGACCAACCTGAGGGAGGTGCTACAGCGACTCAGAGTTGTCAGACTCAAGCTGCACCTGGACAAGTGTAAGCTAATGCAGAGGGAAGTCGCCTTCCTGGTGCACCGTGTGGAAAACGACGGGATCAAGATGGAGCCAGAGAAGACTGAGGCAGTCCGGAGATGGCCGACCCCTACCGCCCAGCGCTAGCTGCATAGCTTCTTAGGAATCACCTCCTACTATCACTGCTTTGTCCCTTAGTTCGCCAACATTGCCCCCCCCCCCCTCCATCAGCTGCACCAGCCATTCGCTGACCCGGGCACCCATCCTGATGCCACCTACACCAAAGCTGCCCTGTATCCTGGCCACCGATGCCAGCGACCAGGGACTAGGAGCTGCACTGTCTCCGGAGGGGAGAGGGTCATCGTTTACTTCAGCTGCGCTTTCAGCGTCACCAGCAGGGAGCTACTCACTGTGGTCCCCGCCCTGAAACAGTTCCGGCTGTATTTGTGTGGGATACACTTCACGCTGCATACGGACCACGTCTCCCTCCAGTGGTTGGTCAGTTTCAAGGAGTCCCACTCCAAGAATACGACTTTGCCATACAGCACAGAGCTGGCACCCGCCATGCCAACGTGGATGCTCTGTCTCACCGCCCTTGCCTGCTGGAAGACTGCCACCACTGCGAGAGCAGGAAGCAGCATGCGTGTGAGGCCGAAGGGAGAGTGTGTCAGAAGAGGGAGCAGTGAGGCGCCAGGATAAGACACCAACCTGCCATAGACTGGAGAGCGCAGCAGGAGCAGGACCCAGATTTACAGCCTGTCTTTCCATGGATGGTAGAATATGCAGCCTTCGTGGGAGACCATTGCAACCTTCTCCCCTACCACCAAGGGGCTATGGGCATAATGTGATAGGCTGACACTGCGGGAGGAGGTGCTGCAATGATGCTGGATAGAGCCAGCATCCGGAGAAGAGTGGTGGCAGCTGGTTGTCCCCCGAACACTAGAACCCGCTTTCCTGAGAGCTGTCTGTCATACTGGGAACTTTGGGGTAGCTAAAACCCTGTGGCACCTGAGATAGTCCTACTACTGGGGCTGCTGTTGGAGAGACATGGATGACCACTGTCGGAGATGCGATGACTGCAAAACCTGCAAGGGACACCCTGGGTAGTGCCTGTTCTCGAGTGACGGGTCAGGAGACCGCAGCACCGCCCAGACACATCATCGCCCTCTCCTCCGCTGGGGGAGACCTCTCCCCACTCCTCACAATCACCCAACTCCGGCAACGAGAGTAAGACCAGATCTGGCTGCCCCTTCATTTCAGGATAGGTCAGTTCTTCCCGGGCCTGGAAGTGTTTAAGAGGGGGGCAGTGTAGCACCGGGGCAGCTGCTACGAGGAACCCGTGTTGCATGGATTGTGAAACAGACTGTGTTATGGACAGGGTAAGGGGGTGGGACTTTGCTGTCTATAATGTATAATCTGTATTTGTTTTGTTCTTTGCCGGAGAGTGAGTGTGTGTGTGTGTTCGCTGGTTTTGGTCAGCTTGTCTCTCTCTTTAAGGCTTTAAGGGCTTACTTGGCGACATTTTTTGTCAAAAGCGACTATCTACAAATCTAATGATTTCCAGGACAGTCATCTGAGAATTTCAGAGATATAAAAATTGGCAAAATGTTTTGATTATCCTGTATTATGCAACGTCCATTTACTATCATTGTCAGTCCTTTTAGAATCAGTGTCAGGGTAATTAAAATGAAATCCAATAATGCCTTGCCCCATTTGAATAGGGAAAGTCAATGCGTCATTTGTTTAGCAACCGGCTTACAACCACAAATCTGAATTTTTCATAGGCTGATTTATGTAATTTACCGGGGGGAACATTTTCATGTGACACTGACACGCTTGCTCTCTTTCCTGTTGAAATTTCTGTAACAGTAGCTTCTACATTTTGTTTAAATGTATAATAATACACCCATGTTAAAAATATATAGTGGTTGAGCTCTCTAGTTTTCCCTTTCACTGCTCTTCCTATTTCTATTCTTATCATGTATTGTTTTCTTTTTTTGCTGATAAAACATTAAAAGTAAAGCTTGAAATAAAAATGTAATTTTTGAATAATTTTTTTTTATTTGAAAGTACCTTATGCAACTTCAGCAGTATGTCAGCTTTTATAGCATTCAAAATACAACAGTACATTTTTTTAAGGGCTGAACTAAAAATCTGTACAAAAATGCAAATTGTCTACCTAAAGGTTTTGGTTAAGCAGGGCTTTGCAACCCTGGTCCTGGGGACCCCATGTGTCTTCTGGTTATCATTCCAACTAAGCTCTCAGTTACTTAGTTAATTTAACTAATAATTTGCTTAATTAGACATTTTTACTTGTTTTAGCTCTTAATCAGCTGCAGATTTCATGTTAGCTATAACATTTTACAAGCAACTTGAACTCTGCAACTTTTAGGATCTGGGAACAATTAAAAAGGTCTAATTAAGCAAATTCTTAGTTCAATTAAGGTTAAGTAATTGAGAGCTCAGTTGGAATGAAAACTAGAAGACACATGGGGTCCCCAGGACCAGGGTTGGGAAGCCATATTAAAATGTATCTTAGAACTAACAGCAGTCAATAAACACTCTCTGATAAATCCCTGTACGTACGTATATTGTCATGTTAAATTACCACCTATCAGAACACTAAAAAGTCCCGTGAGCAAGGTTGACTGTAGATCTCATCCTTTGTATTGTAATGTTGGCTATAAAGAATTATTCTGAACTGACGGGCATTATGACCAGCTGGAAACTATGTTACCATGTGTATGCAAGTGAGTAACTACCAAGTGTCAGACAAAGGGAGTGGTTAGATTACCACGTGAGACCGAAGTCTTGGTGCTGCTAAACCCTAACTTCCCAGGATTTCTGAGTTTGTTATGATAGTGATTGTACAGTGGAACGGAGCGTTTACCAAGTGGAAACCTGGCTGGATTATCGCTTTTGAACTCGCCGATTTACATTTATTTTATGAATTACTTGGTACTGAAAGAAACAGTTCTTGATTTGGTTTTTACCTTGATCTAACTGAAGCTATTTTAACTGCTTTTCGATTGGTTTCGTTTCTTTAGTTTTGCTCTTGCTGAAGAACGACGATTTTAGAGGTTAGAACATAAAGTATTGGAGTTGCAGAATGCAAGAAGACGAGTTAGACTGTGACAACGTGAAATTAGTAGCAGAAGTAAACGAGGATTTGACAAAGCTGCTGAAGTACAAGGTGTACAAACGGAGATGGTTCATCCTGCTTGTGATCTGTATCCTGAACAGTTCCAATGCCATGGTATGTACGCAGGGTGTGTACGGTATCATAACAACACAACCTACCGAAATGCAAGGCTTGGTTTGCGTGTCTGTTTTTACGTGTTTGGTAGTTATAGAAGCGCAGACTAAGCTATTGATCACTTTTTAAAACTCGCTAGACTCCATGTCAGTGCTACAGTTTTCTAACAGTGATTCGTCCCTGGTGATGTAAATTTAAAATTAGAGCTATCAGTAGGACAACATATTATTTGTTTATTTAGCAGACGCCTTTATCCAGGGCGACTTACAGAGACTAGGGTGTGTGAACTATGCATCAGCTGCAGAGTCACTTACAACAACATCTCACCCAAAAGACGGAGCGCAAGGAGGTAAAGTGACTTGCTCAGGGTCACACAATGAGTCAGTGGCTGAGGTGGGATTTGAACCGGGGACCTCCTATCATATCATAGTATGAACATAATGGTATAGAATAAGAAATTGCAATGAGTAGTTTAATGAAAATTGGATAAGTGGTATTTAAGACCTAAATCATTAGACGCAAATGAGGCGTTGATACTCTCAGTAGTTTACACTAAATGTTACGTTTCACAACATTTTAATAAGCGTTTTTTCAAATGTATGCGAAAATCAGAACAGAAAATAGGAGGCACTTTTTTACACAGAGAATTGTGAGGGTCTGGAACCAACTCCCCAGTAATGTTGTTGAAGCTGACACCCTGGGATCCTTCAAGAAGCTGCTTGATGAGATTCTGGGATCAATAAGCTACTAACAACCAAATTAGCAAGATGGGCTGAATGGCCTCCTCTCGTTTGTAAACTTTCTTATGTTCTTATGTTCTTACAGCTATTTATATTAAAGATAAATAAATACACAAATACTGTACATATTTTCACATGTGTGACGTAGTCTACAGAAGAACAAATGTAAGGACATACATGCACCACCATAACCCCCCAGAATCTAATACAATAAAGTACGCTAAATAATGTTAATACCAAGTTACATCACAATTAGATAAACAGTTTTGTAGATATGTATTGAAACATTTAAAGTGTGACATACAGTATGTACCGTGTACTACCGCCTTCACTATATCCCTGTTAACAGACTTCCATCTCCTGCAGGGGGTAATACATGTGAATGCTAATTTGTATAATGTTACCATTATACACAGTAGGCTGCAGTAGACTGTTACATGTACAGTAGTCAAGATAACTTTTTTTATTGTACAGACTGATTATAAGGGCCCTGGGGGACAAGTGTCAATGGTGGAGAAAGGTTATGAAGTCACTGAGTAACAGAGGTAGGATGTGTTTCAGATGATCATAACTTGCTAAAAAGAGCAATGTCACTGCAGCTTTAAGAACTTACCACTGGGAATAAATAATTCTTCTAGGCCCTTGCAGTAATGATGCTCTGATCAGCCGTTTTAAAGCATCTTTAAAGCTTGGACCAGGAGTTTAGTGGAATAAGCAATGAGAAAAGGACGGATTCGGTAGATGTTGTTAAAAAAGAAACAGCAAGTGCATGACAGAGAGGAAATGTGTTGTGAGTAGGAGAAGTAGGGGTCAAGAGTTGCACCTAGGTTTTTAGCAGGAGATTAGAAAGAGTGCTAGTCAAGGGAGACTGATGGAGAGGTCAGAGGAGGGAGAGGAAGCAGAAAAAAGTACAGCAGATCTGATTTAGAGAGGTTGAGCTTGAGGTGATGTGAATGTGTCCAGGTTGAGATAGCTGAGAGATGCAGGAGTCAAATGAGAGGTGGTAAGAGAAGCCAAAAGAGGAGATGAGAGTACCTAGCGAGCAGGTGTAGAGAGAACAGGAAGGGTCCCAGGACAGATACTTGGGGTACACCCGTAGAGAAGGGTCCAGGAGAAGAGAGAGAGCCATGCCAGGAAACCTGGAAGGAATGGTTAGAGAGCAGTGCCTGAGATCCCCAGGTCAGAGAGAGAGGAGGATAGCATGATCGACAGTGTCGACAAGAAGACTCAGACACAGGGAAGCTGCAGTTTAAGCACTAAAGTACACTTTAATAAACACAAATAACACAAACAAAAAGGGCACGAGCCAAAATAAAGGTTTAACAAAACACAAAAACTGCTGTCAGGCTGGGCATTCGCCTTCACTGAACAGGGGACCGTTTCCCAAAAGCAACTTGAGTCAAACGAACATCGTAAGACCGTCGTAAGAGCAATGTATCAAATCTGATGTGTTTCCCAAACACCGTCGTTAGTCAAGTAGTTTGTGAATGGCATTGTGGGTTTATGAGTGGTCTGGGGTAAGCGTGAGGAGAGATGTGAGTCATGAACGCACACAAGGGCTGTGGAGCGCCACTTGAAGTGGGGGGGGGGGGGGACATCGAACATTAAAATTCTGGTTTAAGTTTAGTTTAACAATTCCTGCTTTGAAACAGTAGCCTATATTGTGTTGCTTTGTGTTGAATTTATTACATTTGTATTTAACAAAAAAAAATAGGGAATTTTATTAAGAATAAAAAATGACCAGTGATTAATTTTATCGTTTTGAAGTCAACCTACCTTAAATTGCAATGCGTAAAATAAAGACACATAATGTGAGGGCATAAGTAAAACGTTTAGTAATAAAAAGTTTATATAAGATAACAACAAATTATTTAAATGAAAATTGAAGTAATATCTGGAAGATGCTATTATGACAATACTTATGGTTACTTGGATAGGCTGAATTGAGACGCCACGGCCATACAAGGTGTTAAAGTAGGAGAAAGGCAGACAAAAATTTTGCCAAACTTTAATTCCAGAGGAAGGTACATTATATTTTGAATTTTTTTGACGGCTTTACTCAGAGTTCCATGCAAGCCAGCTGAAGAAATGGAAGAATATGACTGGAAGAATTTGGATCGGACAGCTACCTTCGCGTTAAAGCTATGTATTTATTGTTATATTACATATTAATAGGACGAGCCGCTACTGCCAAAACTGCCTGCGTATGTCAAAATAAGTGGTAACATAATGTAATATTGCAATCAATTAGGGGTTGATTTTTTCATTTTTATATATATTTTTTGGAGTGCCCAATTTACCACAATACAATACAATAGGCTTTGCCACTTAATTTACTGCTCTGCACACAAAATGGAAGTTAATCATATGTTATCTTGTAAGCACTATTCTTTTAAAATAGGGAACAAAAAAAGACTAGATCACTACAGGTTTTTCTGATTTGCAAGTCAGACATGAGCCCCCAGTACTTTAGGTCTTTATTGGAGAACTGTGCTGATAAAGACGGTCGTAACATAATTCACATTCAACTGTACACCAAACTGTAACCATTAACCTGTCCCATTGCAGCAAGAGCTCTATTTAGGCCACAGGGGTGCTTCAAACTTCTAAGTGGTAAAAAGATACCAGGTTGTGATGACTAACACAGAAAGCAACACGAATACAGATATTTCATATCAGGTTGGTTTTTAAATTATGAAACTTGAAGAAGGAACAATATATATGAGAAGGAAGTTCAACCACAATAATAATTTCTTGGTCCTTCTATTCGAAAGTGCTGACAGTATATATCTGTTTCAGCCCATCATGGTTGAGAAATACTGGTAAAAAGTTCATACAAAAATTTTGTTGGTAGGGTAAAACATCAGAGAACCAATTTTACTTTTCACAAAAGGCACTATTCAGCCAAAAGACAGCAGAAATCTCTTTGCTTCTTTATTCATTTATTGACAGTGTCGACTGGTATTGACAATGGCCTGAAAAAAGAAACAAGGACCAGGGGTCACAAGTGGAGATTAGATAAAGGGCATTCAAAACAGAAAATAGGACACACTTTTTTACACAGAGAATTGTGGGAGTCTGGAACCAACTCAACAATAATGTTGTTGAAGCTGACACCCTGGGATCCTTCAAGAAGCTGCTTGATGAGATTCTGGGATCAATAAGCTGCTAACAACCAAACAAGCAAGATGGGCCAAATGGCCTCCTCTCGTTTGTAACCTTTCTTATGTTCTTATGTTGTTAATTTAAATTCTGCTGTATCAATGCTCTACAACTATAGGGCCAAGAAATATAAACTGTTACATAAGTAACAGGCAAATTGTGAAATGTGGCACCTCTCTCTCATGCAAATTGTAGCCCATACAGTAAATATACAGTACGTGGAGCAAGTCTGAAATATTCCTTTCTTGGCCTGTTTGCACATTACACAACACAATGACCTTATTGTTATTGAGTCTCAAAAGAATGTCACGCTCATTCTCATAGGATTGAGACTAATAATAATACAAAAAACTATAGGAACATAATTTAGATATTTTATTTAACATCATGTGAAAAAACAAAACAAAACAAAACCTACAAAATAATATTGTAGAAGTCTACCGGAAGCCATAATAGAAGTACAGTATTTCATGTTAGATTTTGAAATATCACATTTTTCAATTTGTCAGTTTTTTGTTAAGTATATGGAAAACTACAAAGCGGTATGTAATTCAATATGTTAATGTAACAGTATTCAGCAGATTTCATTCAACTTTATGAAACAAAATTAGTTAATTCTACAGGATGATGCATAACTTTTGGCCATAGCTGTACTACATTTTATACTGTACTTCGTAGTCAGGCTTTTATATACAAGTAATAATCTTGAAAGAAGAATAGTAATTTACATGTGAAAAAAAAAGATACTTAATAATTTTTTTTTCCTTAAATAAGAAAAAAAAATTTTTAAAAAAATCTCAGAAAAGTAATCCCTTTATATGGTGTTCATTTGTACAAAATGGATTACCCCAGAACCCTCTGAACTGCACAGATAAAAACTACTTAGATAAAAAGGTGCAATATATATACAAGTCTACAGACTACCCAAATTTTGTGGACTCCCGTACCAGCTTTAAAGGTCTATACAATGTTTATTGTTTTTGTTATTTTATGTTCTTTTCATTCATGAAGAATTGTAGTGCTTATGCTTTTCACTTCTGTTTTTAGTCACTTGATACTTTGAGGAACCTGGGCTGTAATGGGGAGCATGGAGCTTTCTCTTCCTGTTCCAATTTTTGGTCTCAGTCAGTGGTCTCCGACGGTCGGAATGACATCATCTGCACTGCCGTGAGCTGCGTCTTTTTTGAAAAGTCTTACAGCATGTGTGTCTGCGACCGCAAAACGCACAGGGTCGGATGATGTTGAAAAAATCCATCATTTGTTGTATGGTCGCAAGCCAGTGAAGCACGACAGAGCACGTTTTAGAGGAACCCAATAAACATGAACAACAGAACAGGATTTTAAACTTGCCTCTAAACTGAATGAAATTAAAGCGACCATGCGCAGCAGCCACTTGTATAATAATAACAATAATAATGAATGTATTTGTATTTGTATTATTGTTATTCTTTTTATATATTTGAGTCACTAAGTTAACGCCGCTATTTATTTTCTGTATGCAATTACTTTCCCCATCAAATCACTAACGTTGAGAACAGCTGATCACTTTTACTTGTTTGGTGCTCATAAAAATATATATGAGCCAATTTACACATTCACTTAATTCATGAGAGGGGCAATTTTAAAATCCTGTCTCAAAGTGTCGCAGGATTGTGGAGCTAGTTGGCAACCCTAGTCACAAGTCAACACCGGCAGTAACGGAGACTGGCTGAAAGTATGACCAACAGCTATGACCACTTTGCTGCGTCAAAAAGTCTGCGAACTCGGGGGTGCTTCAGTCCTTCTGGCGCACCCGTAGAAGTGTCTGCAGCTGTTGTACGGCTTTTGTCTGCGAGAGAACTATAAACCAACCTTAAGCATCACATAACAACACAAAGCCAGATGCAGAGCTAGAAATAAAAGAAAAAAGGAATACAAGTAAAAAGTGAATGGGAAATAAAAATAAATTAATTATGGAGCACCATCAACAATTTTATTTGAGGAGAGCACCCGACAAGATGAATAAATTAGGACATCATCAAATATCTTTAAAATACTGTAAATACACTAACAGACACCCTGCTAAAGACCAGATACTTACTGTACCTTAAGTAATTTTAATTTAATTTAAAGTTGAAAATGTGCTTTTAATTTAGGTGTGCACCATTGAAGACAAGAATTTCATAATCTGTATATCTAAATTCTTAAAATTAGGTTTAATCCAATAGAATAAGATATCAAAAATGCAACTCTAAGAAAATAGAATAGCCAAGTGTGTCTGCAGTGCTACAGCTTTCATTTCTGCCAACTGCACTTTGTAAAACTACCAATAATGATAAGGGAGGTATTGTGTGTCTTATCTAGCTTTCAACACAATGTCTTCGAGATGAATCTTGGACAAATATTTACATTGTTTTACCACCTGTTGTATAAGATTTTTACTCAAAATAATGCAATGCTACAAGACAGCACTTGATAAAAGTAGTGCTAATTTTTATAAGAGAATCAGTATGATTGAGAAGGAACACCCATCTATTGGTAGGATGGAGTTTCCTCTGGAATATTATTTGCTGGTTCAGTTCCAACACAACTTGCTCATAATTTAATCTAGACCTGGTGGTTGTTCGGAGCCTGTGAGAAAGGAGCAAAACCCTGAGATCTTAAAATATTTACAAAAAGAATAACTGATCCAACAGCAGCAGACCGAATAACCATTTGTCTTTACATCTTCAAAATAGGGGCCCTTAAGACTTGAAGACATGCTGTGAGACATGTTGTTTGTCTGGACTTTCATACATGAAGGAGACTAAGTTTTAAGGCGGCAGTAGTTTAGGTTACACTCTCTAGTATTTTCCTGTGTCTGTTTTGCCTGACTAGTACTAAGGCGTATTGCCCGATACGATTTTTCTCCAAACCCATGGAGCACGTCAGTCCCGGCACATATCAGCAAATTTGTACCAGAAGATTTATGTGTATCCAGATCATGCTCCTTCCTGAAACAAAGCTGATGTTTTTCTGTACCCTCAATACTTTAGAGTTATATTGCCACTTTATGAATGTCACATCTCTTCCAATGAGAAAAAAAATAAATCTGAGACATAGTTGTTTAATTCGGTAGTGTCTTCGATGGCAAACTGAACGTTTACCACTTTACTAAGTACTGTAAACTATGCTGCTTATATATGACAATCAATGTTCACTATGTTTATTAATAATAATAATAATAATAATAATAATAATAATAATAATAATAATACATTAAAGTAAGGGTTCATTAGTTCTACAGTGTTGCTAGTGTGATTTGTGACCCTACACATTTAGTAAGGTAACAAGAGCCTATCTTCATTGTAATAGAATAGAGATTTAATTAACAGTGGCATTTTTTTCACAGTAATGCACGTTGTGCCAAACTGTGATCACCTGCCACACTATTTACATCCTGTAAGTCTGAAACCTACAAAGAGAAAAAGACCAGCTTAAGTTAAGTGCAAGATCAATGATAGCGGCAGTAACATTTAAAAGCACTCACTGGCCTGTAGTGTAGTGTACAGTATTGTTGCATGCTTCACTGAAAATCAAAATCAATATTGTAATGTGGAGTGTTCTTTACAAGGACAGCATACACAACTTGTTTCAGTAGCACACTAGTCACCTCAATGGATGTGCCATGCTGGATGCCAACAGCAGATTTTCATATAAGTGATGGGTTGAGAGGCAGAAATATGTTGGGAAAAGACAGTTGCTAGTTTTATAAGTAGGGCTTTAACTTTTAGGATTTTATTGTCCAAATTTCTACCTCCCTTTAAATGTTAATTAGTAGTTATTCAGCTGTATCTGCATAGATAAAATGACTAATTAAAGACTGGGTTTAAGATATTTTTTTTCTTTGCTACAAATCAAGTAGATTTTAAATGATGGTGTGATCAGGATGTGCAGAGTGTAATGTAATAATGCAATGTCCAAACAATGATTTAACTCCCAAAACAGTCCGTGTTTATTAACCCTCTGCAGTCCATTTATTAAGTGCGTGTCAGGCGCATCAGGTCCAATTTATTTTCACACGCACAGTTAATTTTAGACGCGCTGTTTAAAAGTATTTTTTTTTTTCCACAGTCAAACGGGTTTAAAAGGCCCTGCATATCAACAAAGCACTCACTAGGCATCTCCAGCCCCGCCCCACCCTTTCGTTCGCTATCGCTTTCACATATGCTAAGAAATAAATAAATAATAATAATAATAGTCGTACATACCGATCAATCATCTCCTGATCACTCGTTTTATCACCAAACTCCTTTTTTTTTTTCGGCTTGTCTCGGCTCCTGTCGCTCTCACTCGGCCATTGAATGGTTTTCTCGGCTTTTTCCATAGAAAAAACAACTAGAAACCTGTTTTTTGCATTTTTTTGATGATGTCGGACAGGGTCCGACATTGGACCGGATAGGAATAATTGCATTGACATAGGACCGCAAAGGGTTAACTGTGTTACAATCTGGCTTGTGCTCGTGGCTTGGGATACTCTATACAGTAGATGCCCGACAATAATGTGGTGAGGATATGTAAGCAGCCGGTTATCCTCTACATCCTTCCCCTCGATATACCGAACCTGCCCCCAAATGTGTGCCAGCGAGGGATCACTCTTTTGTTCCAATGCTAGGTCCACATCTTTTTCCCTGGGTGGTGCTTGGCTGTGCTGTTCGGTGCTGTGCAGTGAAATGGTGATTCGGGTTCATGCTGGCTCCGTGGCTGCAGCTCCGCTCTCCTCTTTACTCCTCTGCAACAACAAAACAAAACAAAACAAAACAAATCCATCAATCTTTTTTCAGGTCAAAAAAGTCCCCTGGGTCGACATTGTCTATACCTTTTAGAATTTAGAATTTTTGAATCAGATCGCCGCGTAGTCTTCTTTGTTCAAGACTGAATAGATTCAATTCTTTTAGCCTGTCTGCATACGACATGCCTTTTAAACCCGGGATAATTCTGGTTGCTCTTATTTGCACTCTTTCTAGAGCAGCAATATCCTTTTTGTAACAAGGTGACCAGAACTGAACACAATATTCTAGGTGAGGTCTTACTAATGCATTGTAAAGTTTTAACATTACTTCCCTTGATTTAAATTCAACACTTCTGACAATATATCCGAGCATCTTGTTGGCCTTTTTTATAGCTTCCCTTTTTATAGCTTCCCCACATTGTCTAGATGTAGACATTTCTTAGTCAACATAAACTCCCAGGTCTTTTTCATAGTTCCCTTCTTCAATTTCACTATCTCCCATATGATATTTATAATGCACATTTTTATTGCCTGCATGCAATACTTTACACTTTTCTCTATTAAATGTCATTTGCCATGTGTCTGCCCAGTTCTGAATGCTGTCTAGATCATTTTGAATGACCTTTGCTGCTGCAACAGTGTTTGCCACTCCTCCTATTTTTATGTCGTCTGCAAATTTAACGAGTTTGCTTACTATACCAGAATCTAAATCATTAATGTAGATTAGGAATAACAGAGGACCTAATACTGATCCCTGTGGTACACCACTGGTTACCTCGCTCCATTTTGAGGTTTCTCCTCTAATCAGTACTTTCTGTTTTCTACATGTTAACCACTCCCTAATCCATGTGCATGCATTTCCTTGAATCCCTACTGCGTTCAGTTTGAGAATTAATCTTTTATGCAGAACTTTGTCAAAAGCTTTCTGGAAATCTAAATAAACCATGTCGTATGCTTTGCAATTATCCATTGTCAATGTTGCATCCTCAAAAAAGTCAAGCAGGTTAGTTAGACACGATCTCCCTTTCCTAAAACCATGCTGACTGTCTCACAGGATATTGTTACCATATAGGTAATTTTCCATTTTGGATCTTATTATAGTTTCCATAAGTTTACATATAATAGAAGTCAGGCTTATTGGTCTGTAGTTACCTGGTTCGGTTTTGTCTCCCTTTTTGTGGATCGGTATTACGTTTGCAATTTTCCAGTCTGTCGGTACAACCCCTGTGTCAAGAGACTGTTGCATGATCTTGGTTAACGGTTTGTAAATAACTTCTTTCATTTCTTTGAGTACTATTGGGAGGATCTCATCTGGCCCAGGGGATTTGTTTATTTTAAGAACTCCTAGTCCCTTTAACACTTCTGCCTCTGTTATGCTAAAGTTATTTAAAATTGGATAGGAACAGGTTGACATGTGGGGCATGTTGTCCGTGTCCTCCTTTGTAAAAACCTGTGAAAAGTAATCATTTAATATATTTGCTATTTTTTTTCTTCATCTATGATTTTGCCATTTGTGTCTCTTAGACATTTAACCTCCTCTTTGAATGTTCTCTTGCTGTTATAATATTGGAAAAACGTTTTGGAATTGGTTTTAGCCCCCTTAGCAATGTTGATTTCTATCTCTCTCTTGGCCTTTCTAACTTCCTTTTTGACTTGTGTTTGCAGTTCCAAGTACTCTTTCTGTGTACTTTGTTTTTGGTCCCTTTTAAACGCTCTGTAAAGTGCCTTTTTTCGCTGAATATTTTTTTTAATTGATCTATTAAACCATTTTGGCCATTTTGTTTTAGATTTAGATTTGTCTACTTTTGGGATGTAATTGATTTGCGCATCTAGTACTACATTTTTAAAAAACAGCCATCCTTTTTCTGTGGATGTTTTCTCTATTTTACTCCAATCTACTTCTGTTAGTCTCTGTTTCATACCTTCATAGTTTGCTTTTCTAAAATTGTAAACCTTAGCTTTAGTCATTACTTTTGGGGTTTTAAAAAATACTTCAAATGAGACCATGTTGTGGTCTGAGTTTGCCAATGGCTGTCTGACCTCTGTTTTAGTTATTCTGTCTTCATTATTTGAAAAGACTAAATCAAGGCATGCCTCCCCTCTAGTCGGTGCCTTGACAAATTGCGTTAGGAAGCAGTCATTTGTCATTTCCACCATTTCAATTTCGTTTGTTGTGCTCCCCACCTGGTTCTCCCATTTTATACAGGGGAAGTTGAAATCCCCCATTAGTATGGCTTCTCCTTTTCTATACGCATTTCGAATGTCATTGTATAACAGATTATTTTGCTCAGCGTCTGAATTTGGCGGTCTATAGCATGCTCCTATTATTATGCCCTTTGAATTTTTGTCCATTATTCTGACCCATATTGATTCGGCGTTGTTTTCTTTGTCCAGATTTAACACCTGGGCTTCAAGACTATTTATTATGTGTAGCGCTACCGCTCCGCCTCTTCTGTCCTGCCTGTCTTTCCTATATAGTGTGTACCCACTAATATTACATTTGTCTCCATCACTCTCAGACAACCAAGTTTCTGTAACACCTATCACATCGTAGTTACTTGTTAGTGCAGTAGCTTCAAGTTCTAACATTTTGTTTCTGAGACTTCTAGCATTAAGATAAATACATTTAATAGTTGTCTTACTTGAGTTGTTGTCCTTGTTTTGATGTGGTCTCCCTTCTGTTTTTTTGTTTTCTCCCCCCTTCCTTTCTAATGTTGTTGAAGCTGACACCCTGGGATCCTTCAATAAGCTGCTTGATGAGATTCTGGGATCAATAAGCTACTAACAATCAAACGAGCAAGATGGGCTGAATGGCCTCCTCTCGTTTGTAAACTTTCTTAAGTTCTTATGAGTCGTCTTGTGTACTGACAGATACGTGCCTCCACCAAGATGGCCGACTTTCTGTTTTCCCGCCCACTGTCGAGTCAACCCGTCTATGGGGAGGAGTACTACCAACCTTACACAGCGCCCTTTTTGGTTGGGAAGGAGATTTACAACATTGATCCTTTCTCTCTTTGTCACAGATGTACTTGCTATCAGTGTACACTCCGTACTGGGTATTTCATGCTGAAAAGAAAGTATGTCAGGACAACTCTGTTAAACGAGTGAAAATAACAAAAGCACAGTGATATACTAGGCGACTGCAAGATTGAATGCAATTAGGATCAGCAATGAGCAATTAACATCATTTGTCACGTCTGTTTAAAATAAAAGCTAAGCGAAACAGGCTCAGTAAGATATGAAGGTAAAAACAAGTGACATTGTTTTGTAATTAACAGCTTTTTCTGAGTTTAATTAGGAAACAGAATCGTCTCAAAATTATTTTACGTTGTGATCAAAAATAAAATCAGAAAACTTCAAGCTCTATTTATAAGTTAAAATCAATTCACAGTGGTAGCCAATGTATCAAGGCCAGAATTAGTGTTAGGCTCACTTGTGTTTGATTATATAACTCTCTTGTCCCAGCTTGGCAAACAGTTACAGTATTGTACATGGGATACATGAATAAACCAGTTAATAATTTAATTATAGTTTTTTGTTGTCCATGGACAAAATGTTATTTGTGCCATGTTCATATTTTTTGTATTTCAGTTATGGCTGAGTTTTGCCCCTGTTGCTGACCAGACTGCTAAGTACTTTGAACTTTCCCTGGACCAGGTGAACTGGTTGTCTCTGATATTCCTGGTTGTAGCTATTCCTGTTGGGTTTGGAACCACATGGATGCTTGACACTTTGGGTCTGCGAACTTCAGTAAGTAATGAATGTTAATACATGATTGTATAATATGTTGTTATATTATGTAAACTACACAAATGAATTGGTTGTAAGGATATTATTTAGTTGACAATGTAATTCAATTATTTAATTCTTTCAAACTCTTTTAATTTGCATTTTACTATCTTTTTTTGGATAAAAAGAAAATAAAATATCTTAAAGGGGCGTTCACACGGACCAAGGCCAAGATGCCTGCTTGCAGCGCAAGGCAGCAGTACTGTTCACACCAAACGCGACAGGGTAAAGTCAGTGGGCGGTCTGTTGTTACATCACGGCTGCAGGTACAGTAAATGCCAGCGGGAAAATAACTCTTTTGACAGAACTGAAGACACTGACAAAAGACAAAACTGAGGAGCAAAACATTATAAATATTTTTTTATAAAACCTAATTGTAACCCCACACCACCACAATCACCCCCCCTCCTTTTTTTTATTAATTTTGTTCAAAACTGTTAAAATATAATATATGTACACCAAATAAAACTTTTTGCTTTATCTTTTAAAAGTTTGTCTGCATTTAATTTATACCCCAAAAAATGCTTACGTTATAGTAGCAGGTGCATAATTATTTTCAATGTGGAGTTTAGCACAAAAAATATATATTATCTCATTTACGTAATTATGTATATTTAGTATTCACTCTGTAATCCCATTTGTACACCCACAGACCTCCATGCTGCAGCTTTTTTATTAATATCGCGGTAACTATTAATTGTTGTATTATACAACGCCGGGAAATCTGAAATTAAAGCAACCAGCTTTTCCTCCATTTTATTTTTTTATTTCTTCCCTGCAAAGGAACCTCCTACTTTTCCCTGATTGGCTGTTGGTAGGTTACGTCACGAAGTAGCGCGACAAAAGTTGAAAATATTTTATCTCTTGCGCGCCGCGTCCCTCTGCCGCTGCACGTAACCGCCTTCATTGAAAACCATTGCTAGTGCCGCGCCTTAAGCCATCTTTTATCTGTATTTTAGTACTGTATGTACGATTGTAGGCTATAAATCAATATGTTTGAAGTGCCATTTGTGTTTGTAGTTGTTAGCTACAGTGCCTTGCATAAGTATTCACCCACCTTGGACTTTTCTACATTTTGTAGTGTTACAACCTGGAATTAAAATGGATTTAATTGGGATTTTTACACAACATACTTAACACTTTGAAGGTGCAAAATATTTTTTATTGTGACACAAAAGTTAATTAAACAAAAAAAGACATTTGTTGGTTACACAAGTATTCACCCCCCTGAGTCAATACTTGGTAGAAGCACCTTTGGCAACAATTACAGCTGTGAGTCTTTTTGGGTAAGTCTGTACCAGCTTTGCACATCTGGATCCTGCAATTTTTGCCCATTCTTCTTGGCAAAATTGCTCAAGCTCTATCAAGTTGGATGGGGACCGTTGGTGAACAGCAATTTTCAAGTCTTGCCACAGATTCTCAATTGGATTGAGGTCTGGGCTTTGACTGGGCCATTCTAAGACATTCAGGTTCTTGTTTTTAAACCACTCCAGTGTAGCTTTGGCTGTGTGTTTAGGGTCATTGTCCTGCTGGAAGGTGAACCTCCACCCCAGTCCCAGGTCTCTTGCAGACTGAAACAGGTTTTCCTCTAGAATTTCCCTGTATTTGGCTCCATCCATCTTGCCCTCAATCCTGACCAGTTTCCCAGTCCCTGCCGAAAAGCATCCCCATAACATGATGCTGCCACCACCATGCTTCACCGTGGGGGATGGTGTTCTTAGGGTGATGAGCAGTGTTGGCTTTGCGCCACACATAGCGTTTTGCGCTAAGGCCAAAAAGTTCAATTTTGGTCTCATCAGACCAGAGAACATTTTTCCACATGTTTGCTGTGACTCCCACATGCCTTTTGGCAAAATCCAAACGGGATTTGATATGGGTTTTTTTCAGCAATGGCTTTCTTCTCGCCACTCTTCCATAAAGCCCAGCTTTGTGGAGTGTCCGGGTGTGGCGGAGTGTCCTGCCCCTATTATTATTATTGGTATTTTTGTTTGCGGTGCGGATAAAAGCGCCGCGTCTTTTATTATATTTAAAACCCCCGTGAGGATGCATGACTGATCAGCTACTGATTATTTAAGTAGCTGACAGTCATGCATCCTTACCAACCAGCGATGCAGACTCTGGCGAGGGTAATAAGATAATTAACAACTAGTTAATCCCTCGGCCAGAGTATAAGCGGCAGCTGTCCGTTCTGTGGTTGTTGAGTGTAGAGAGGAGAGTGCGGGGGCGGAGAAAGAAGGACATTTAAAACAATTACTAAAACGTGCTGGAGTTTCCAGCACGACACTTACTTGTTTGTTTGTTTATTCTTTTTGGCCCTCGTGCACTTTGGTTTCTGTTTTGTTGTTTTTGTTTGAATCTTTTGTTTTGCTTGTTTATTAAACACGCTGAGTGCTATTGCACTCAGCTTCACCCGCCCATCCACTGTTTGGTTTCAGTTACTTCCTGGTCCGTGACGTCATCAACTTCACCACTGCGAGCCAGCCTGTCACATATGGTGTCCTGCGTGGGACAAACAATGCCTCCAAGAGCCGGACCAGGACAGAAAAGTGCGTTTTTTTTTGTTTGTTCGTTTTTTTCAAAAAGTGTTTTTTTGTGAAGGGAGAAAAAAAAAAAATGGGATGGAAGGAAGACAGAGAGGTGAAGGACAGGGAGGAGGAGTGTCGCCTAATGGCCAGACACCCAGGGAGATATAGCCAGCCATCGGAGTTGTGCCCCCTCTGTGACCAAAAGCATCGCTTTGCCAACTGTCCCTTCCGCTATTATGAAGAGGAGGAACTAGCGCTCAGAGGGGGTGAGCGTGAGCATCCAGCGCCCAGAAGGGGGGAGCGCGAACATCCAGCGCCCAGAGGGGGGGAGCCCATGCATCCAGCGCCCAGAGGGGGGGAGCCCGTGCATCCATCGCCCAGAGGGGGGGGAGTGCATCCAGCGCCCAGAGGGGGGGAGCCCGTGCATCCATCGCCCAGAGGGGGGGAGCCCGTGCATCCAGCGCCCAGAGGGAGGGAGCCCGTGCATCCAGCGCCCAGAGGGGGGGAGCCCGTGCATCCAGCGCCCAGGCCTCCAGCAGCAGAGGAAAAATACCTGCTGCCTCTGCCTCCACCACCAGGAGCAGAGCAGCAGGAGCTGCTTCTGTCTCCGCCACCTCCACCGCTTCCACCACCAGGAGCAGAGCAGCGGGAGCTGCCTCTGCCTCCGCCACCTCCACCGCTTCCACCACCAGGAGCAGAGCAGCGGGAGCTGCCTCTGCCTCCACCACCTCTAGGGGCAGAGCAGCAGGAGCTGCCTCTGCCTCCGCCACCTCCACCAGCAGAGGGTGAATGCCTGCTGGTTCTGCCTCAACCGCCGTGGGAGGACTGCTTGCCCCTCCCACCTCCACCAGCAGAGGGTGAATGCCTGCTGGTTCCGTCTCAAGCGCCGTGGGAGGACTGCTTACCGCTCCCAGCTCCACCAGCAGAGGGTGAATTCCTGCTGGTTCTGCCTCAACCGCCGTGGGAGGACTGCTTGCCCCTCCCACCTCCACCAGCAGAGGGTGAATGCCTGCTGGTTACGTCTCAAGCGCCGTGGGAGGATTGCTTGACCCTCCCACCTCCACCAGCAGAGGGTGAATACCTGCTGGTTCCGCCTCAACCACCGTGGGAGGACTGCTTGCCCCTCCCACCTCCACCAGCAGAGGGTGAATACCTGCTGGTTCCATCTCCACCTCCACCAGCAGAGGGTGAATACCTGCTGGTTCCACATCCATCGTCATGGGAAGGACTGCTCCTGCCCTGCCTCGCTTCGCCCAAGGATGCCTGCCTCACTTCGCCCAAGGATGCCTGCCTCGCTTCGCCCAAGGATGCCTGCCTCGCTTCGCTCAAGGATGCCTGCCTCACTTCGCCCAAGGATGCCTGTTTCTCCGCATCGCCTGGGGCTGCCTGTTTCTCCGCATCTCCTGGGGCTGCCTGTTTCTCCGCATCGCCTGGGGCTGCCTGTTGCTCCGCATCGCCTGGGGCTGCCTGTTGCTCCGCATCGCCTGGGGCTGCCTGTTGCTCCGCATCGCCTGGGGCTGCCTGTTGCTCCGCATCGCCTGGAGAGCCACCAGTTACAGGGTACGAGGGAGAAGTGGAGCTCCTGCTGCCGCCTCCACGGCCAGGGGCTCCCCTCCCGAGTTCGCCTCCCGAGGGTCCGCTGCTGCTGCCGTCGCCTCCCAAGGGTCCGCTGCTGCTGCCGTCGCCTCCCGAGGGTCCGCTGCTGCTGCCGTCGCCTCCCGAGGGTCCGCTGCGGCTGCCGTCGCCTCCCGAGGGTCCGCTGCTGCTGCCGTCGCCTGCCGAAGGTTTGCAGCTGCTGCCGTCGTCTCCCGAGGGTCCTGTTTTGCCTGGGGTCGCTACCAGTCCTGCCATGCGGCAGGAAATACTGTGGCTGGAGCCCCATGAAGGGGAGCTGCTGGCCACGGAAAAGGTGGGGGAGGTCAGGAGACCAGCTCCCCCAGCCGCACTTTTGCGGCAGGAAATACTGTGGCTGGAGCCCCATGAAGGGCAGCTGCCAGCCATGAAGAAGGGGGGGGAGGTCAGGAGACCAGCTTCCCCCGCAGCAATTTTGCTGCAGGAAATACTGTGGCTGCAGCCCCATGAAGGGCAGCTGCCAGCCATGAAGAAGGGGGGGAGGTCAGGAGACCAGCTCCCCCCGCAGCAATTTCGCTGCAGGAGAAAGGGTGGCCGGAGCCCCACGGAGGGGAGCTGCCGGCCATGAAGAAGGTCTGGAGACCACCCCCAAAATTTTTCTGGCCAGAGGAGCCGGCCTGTGAGCGGGCCATCGGAACGCTACGGCTGTTTGGGTGGGAGGAGGACATCCCACTGTGGCCGCCACCTTTGGCCCGTTGCTGCCCGTGTTCCTGCGCCGGGACTGCTAGCCGGGACTGTAGGGAATAAGGGGGGAGGTGGCCGAAAAGGCCATGTGTGCTGCGCAAGGGGGGCATGTGTGGCAGAGTGTCCCGCCCCTATTATTATTATTTGTTTTTTGTTTTGGGCGGATAAAAGCGCCTCGTCTTTTATTATATTTAAAACCCCCGTGAGGATGCATGACTGATCAGCTACTGATTATTTAAGTAGCTGACAGTCATGCATCCTTACCAAACATGTGCAGACTCTGGCCGAGGGGTAATAAGATAATTAACAACTAGTTAACCCTCGGCCAGAGTATAAGAAGCGGCAGCTGTCCGTTCTGTGGTTGTTGAGTGTAGAGAAGAGAGTACGGGGAGCGGAGAGAAAGAAGGACATTTAAAAACAATTGCTAAAACGTGCTGGAGTATCCAGCACGACACTTACTTGTTTGTTTGTTTATTCGTTTGGCCCTCGTGCACTTTGGTTTCTGTTTTGTTGTTTTTGTTTGAATCTTTTGTTTTGCTTGTTTATTAAACACGCTGAGTGCTATTGCACTCAGCTTCACCCGCCCATCCACTGTTTGGTTTCAGTTACTTCCTGGTCCGTGACGTCATCAACTTCACCACTGCGAGCCAGCCTGTCACACCGGGTTATAGTTGTCCCATGGACGGTTTCTCCCATCTCAGCTGTGGATCTCTCCAGCTCCTTCAGAGTTACCATTGGCTTCTTGGTTGCTTCTCTGACTAATGCCCTCCTTACCTGGTCACTGAGTTTTGGTGGACAGCCTTCTCTAGGCAGAGTCGCGGTTGTGCCATATTCTTTCCATTTTTTAATAATGGATTTAACAGTGCTCCGGAGGATGTTCAAAGTTTGGGATATTTTTTTATAACCCAACCCTGATTGGTGCTTCTCCAGAACTTTATCCCGGACTTGTTTTGATAAATCCTTGGTCTTCATGATGCTGTTTGTTTAGATATGCTCTCTAACAAACTCTGGGGCCTTCCAGAAACAGGTGTATTTAATCTGAGATCATGTGACACTTTAATTGCACACAGGTGGACTCCATTCAACTAATTATGTGACTTCTGAAGGCAATTGGTTGCACCAGAGCTTATTTAGGGGTGTCGCAGCAAAGGGGATGAATACTTATGCAATCAAGACTTTTCAGTTTTTTATTTGTAAATAATTTTGAAAAATATGTAGATTTTTTTCCCCACTTCGACATTATGGACTATTTTGTGTAGATCAGTAACAAAAAATCGTAATTAAATCCATTTTAATTCCAGGTTGTAACACTACAAAATGTGGAAAAGTCCAAGGGGGGTGAATACTTATGCAAGGCACTGTATATTATACATGTATAGGCCTACCATGTATGTAACACTTCATTATATATTTATTAACCTTTTAAAATTACGATAGAACTCCCCAACCCATTACACAATTTGTTTATAATTAATTGTTCGGTGAATCGTCTAATCATGCATTTTCTCTGGTACTCTTTGCTCACCTCTGCGATAAATAAACTCAACATGAATAGAAGTAGCCACTGAACACTTACAGTATGATAAGAACATTTTATATGCATACAAACGTGTGAAGATGAAAGTGTATGTTGTACATAAAGTGTGGGGGGAGTCTGACAACATTAAATACGTTTAGGCAAATTCCATGTCAATCACATTCCTCATGGATCTGTGTACGCCCTTGTACACCTGTTCTTCCTTCTTGTGTGGATAAGACACAGGTGTTAAAGCCAAGGACGCATTGCAAATCTGCAATCACCTAAGGAAACTTTATTGTAAAATCTAATATGTTGTTTTCTATACCAATATTTCTGTTGTATAATTCAAATGAAATCTATAGTAGAGGTCAGCTGTCATATAATGTACATAGAATTCAAATAGGCTACAGTTACATTGATAATTTCTTGATAGTAACATTACACTTTGTGCAAATAACGGTATATCATTTTATCAATACAGCAAATGTTCCGTAAGGTTACAAATGGTTAAAACAAGTGAATAAATCTTCATAACCACAAGTATAGAAAAGGCTAAAATATTTTCATAACTACAAATACTGAATTATCTAGGTTGTCTGTAAGAAATTAACTCTGGTCCTGTACACTCTCTTTATCTGTATCGTCTGTTAAATTTCTGTTTCAAGGTGAGTTATATACTGTTTCCTGAATTAAAACCCTCCTTTTCCAAGTGCAAATTAACTCCTGATAAGTTATGACAATTAACACAGATTTGCTTTTAAATTCCCACGCAAATAAAAGAAGCACTGCACGTTAAGATATTAACATAATTTTAGAAATCACATTAGGACGATTATTTAATAACGAGATAGGCATAATGACCACTTGAAAATGCCAAAATCAATGCAACATACCG
The DNA here is from genome assembly GCA_036884735.1 of Huso huso. Taxonomy (NCBI): domain Eukaryota; kingdom Metazoa; phylum Chordata; class Actinopteri; order Acipenseriformes; family Acipenseridae; genus Huso; species Huso huso. Next base: position 48,941,851 of record CM072663.1, on the reverse strand, counting down.
ATTTCTTAATTAACACTGGAGTTATCACTTACGACCTTTTGAAAATCCTGCCCAATACAGACTGATTCTTTCCTGGGCTCGAGAGCATCAAGCCCTAGAGGGCTCTGCTTGTTCATTGTCATCCTCTAACAGTGACAAATCAGAGACACTATTTGGCTGCGGGTTGTCCCCTTGTCCTTCCTTCTTTGTCGCCCCCCGCCCCCCCCAACACAACCTTTTGGGACCTGGGTGTAAAGGAAAAACTGTTCATTACTTGTGTTAACAGGTGCCAAAACAGTGCAGGTGGCTAACAGGGAATATTTAAGCTTTTATTTACACATACTTTATTCACTAATAATACATTCAAACAGGATTTGGTTATCCAAAAAACAAGGCTGACAATACAATAAAGCTTAGTAGCTTTACATTTTAAGTTCCATTTCCTTCAATTTTGTATGATGTTTGCAATCATTCAGATTTATTTTCCTCCAACCTGTCTGTCTATATCTGTTTTTACCTGGCTTTAACCTTTGAACTCTGCTGCCCCTACCTAATGTACTCATATAGGGGCTAACAGGATTGAAAGGTCACATTGTCACATGATGTGAATGGGATGAGTCTCTTCAGCGCATGCTCAAAGAAAGCTGAAAGACATAAGATACAGTATATATAAAATGTGATTATTACTCAATATTGGAGCAACAGGATCCAGAACAACTTCAAATGATTGTAAACATCATAAAAAGTAATGTAAAAAATCTATTAAAATTACATTTGAACAGACCTAAGGCTTCCACACACCAGGCGTGATGCGATTTTTCATTGGACAATAAGATACGTTCGCAGCAACATGACCATACACCCCAGAAGCGACACAGAGGTGATGCGACAGGTTTGGAAACTGCCAGATCTATACAACTATTACAAATTACTATTGACAAAACTATGATCAAGACTGGCACATATTCGTCAACATGATGTGGAAATGATGAGTGTCTTCTCTAATAGTATTTCAACATACAGTTGTAGTCAAAGGTTTACATACCCCAATTGAAATTTATAATTTATAGAAAGAATTTTAGGGAAAAAATCTTTTGTAGCAAAAGTTTTGCTTTTGTGGATGAAGAAAAAAAGTTACAAGAAATAGATGTCTACAATTATTTATTTCAGCAATTTTTTTTGCAAAACTCCAAAAATGCTAATTGAAATGTATTCATACCCTTTGATGCTATGATAGTATTGTCTACAAGGTTCTAGAAATTTCAATATGATAATGCAGAACCTAATTCTAGAAAAGTCTAGAAAATTATGGATTGTAGGTGAACATTCTTAAAGTATAAAAGGGTTAGGCACAGGATGATTGCTGTCATTACCAATAAGTCAATATGGGAAAAATTTAAAGAGCTAGCTGAAGACCTTAGGCAGAAAATTATTTATTGTCATAAAGCTGGAGGATACAAGAAGATTTCCAAACATTTGAGTATCCCAATTTCAACTATTGTTTCTATTATCAAGAAGTACAAGACTCTTGGTACTGTCACAACAGTCACTCAGTCTGGAAGAATGAAGGTTCTTTCACCAAGAACAAGTAGAAGAATTGTGAGGAAGGTTAATAACAATATGAGATTGACTGCCAAAGATATTCAAAGTGAATTGGCTGCAAGTGGGACTGGGGTTTTCATTTCAAGCATAGGTTGAGTATTGGTGAAGGTCTCAATGGTCGCAGGCCAAGGAAAAAGCCACTCTTAGGAAAACGTTTAAAGTTTGCAAAATGGCATTTGAATAATGGATATGAGTTCTGGTCAAAGGTTTTGTGGTGTGATGAAACAGAAATCGAGCCATTTGGTCACGCTGATAGTCGTTACCTTTGGAGAAAGTCTGGTGAGGCGTACAAAGAAAAGAACACCATACCTACTGTCAAGCATGGAGGTGGTAATGTCCTTACTGTTATTCCTCTAATAGCACAGGAAATATAGTTCTAATACATGGTAAAATGGATTCCAAAGCATACCGAAAGATATTGGCCAATCATCTGAAACCCTCCACTACAAAACTTGGTTTAAAGCACAACTGGACATTCCAACATGACAACGATCATAAGCACACATCAGAATCTACTTCAGAATGGTTAAAGAAGAATAAAATCAAGGTTCTGGAATGGCCTAGTCAAATCCCTGATCTAAATCCAATAGAAATCCTCCAAATTTGAACTGGAACAATTTTGCGTTGAAGAATGGTCAGAAATCACTAAAGAATCATGCCAAAAGCTCATAGACAAATATCCTAGTTGTTTATTGCTAACGGTACCTCAACTAGATATTCATTTCAATTTCCTTGTCAGGATATGAATACTTTTGAATAAGCATTTTTTGAGTTTTGCAAAAAAAATTGCTGAAATAATTGTAGACATCTGTAACTTTTTTTTTCCTCCTCCACAAAGCAAAACCTTTGCTACAAAAGATGTTTCCTATAATTCTTTGTTTTTGAGAAATTTCTAGAAATTATAAATTTCCATTGGGGCATGTAAACTTTTGACTACAACTGTATATGGCAATAAATCATACATACCAGGCTTATCCAGTTCCTTCAAAATTGACTCCCATATATTGTCTTTCAAATCTGCATCTTTATAATTACGATGACCTTTATCATAAAGCTTTGGGTATTTTTTCATCATTCTGGATACTGCTTCAGCCTGCTGGACCACGTGCATTGAAGCTGTTCTCTGATTGGTTAATTCCCCAGTTGTCGCACGACAAATGGCAAAATTAGGATTCAATCCTATTTATTTCATGTCGCTCTGGTGCCACTCCCGCGTCGCCTGTGGTGTGAAAGATACTTATCAAAAGTATAGGTTCTAGTCATTTTGTCACATCATGTCTGGTGGGTACCAGCCTTTACTCTATAAAGTTGACTAAATCTGCAGCCAGATGTTTCAGACACTAGCTTAAAGGAAATCTATTTTTATTGCTTTGAAAAAGCAACAACAGTAGGTGAAATGTATTACATTTTATGAATAAAATACTGTTATATTGGAATGTGTTGTGCAGTGTAAAAATGAGATTTTGATAACAGCAGCTAGCAACCCATGATAATTTGACACATTTGACAAAGACTGCTCCCATCACATTTGTTAAGTAACTTATGTAAACAAGTGTTATTTCTCATTTTCTTTTTTCAGTGGTGTAAAAGGGGAAGTGGTTTAAATGGTTTATCACAAACGGCATCTGCAACAAAGTTATTCTAATTGCTGCCTCTTACTACTTTGCTTGCCATAAATGTGCTATAATAACCACCAATGTCACAGGAAACAGCCGACTGTGTGTAAAATGGTATTTGTGTTGAAAAAAAAAGTTTCCTAAAAATATACATTATATATATGTATATATAATATACATTATATATATATATTCATGTATATGTATATACATAACAAAATGTATGCTAAGTAAGGGGGGCAGCATATAAAAAGTTTACGCACCACTTATTTAGAGAACAGATCTCAAACCCCAGTACACTAGAGCAGCCATTTTGAAAAAAGCTTTGAAACAGAGTTTAAAGATAAGTGTAAAAAGTTGTCAGGA